>OU426978.1:135322106-136522106 GCA_911387785.2 Aelia acuminata | reverse complement strand
CATTAAACTTGGTATTTGATGTATTTATATGACCGCGATGCGAAAGCTGAAATTTCATTAAAATTGGTTAAACGGAGGGGGCACTTTGCTTTGTAAATGTTATCTAATTATCACGTGTTTTTTTTTATTTACTTAAAAACGGCTTTAACGATTTTGACCAAAGTCGGTATTTGGTGTATGTACATGTCCGCGATGCGACAGTCAACATTTCATCAAAATTGACCAACCAGAGGGGGGAATTTACTTAATAAATTTTGTCTCATTTTCACTTGTTTTTTTTTTATTCACTCATAAACGGCTTTAATGATTTTGATCAAACTGGGTATTTAATGTATGTATATGCCAAATATGTGATAGCCAACATTTCATCAAAATTGATCAACCGGTGGGGGCACTTTACTTAGTAAATGTTGTCCCATTTTCACGAGTTTTTTTTACTTTCACTTACCTATATATGAAATATTGCGATCGTGAAAAATTTCGACTTCCGGTTTTCAACGGATATGATGTATGTGTTTGTCCGAGATACAACTGTAAAAATTTCATCAAAATTGCTCAAAGGGAGGGGGTACTTTATTTAATAACTTTTTACGTTGTTTTCGATTTTCTCAAAAACGGCTCTAACGATTTTGATTAAACTGAGTATTTGATCTATTTATATGCCCGAGATATGACTGTAAAAATTTCATCAAAATTGATTAACCGGAGGGGGGACTTTACTTAATAAATTTTTGCTCATTTTCACGTGTTTTTTTATTTACTCAAAAACGGCTTTAACAATTTTGATCAAACTGGGTATTTGATGTATGAATATGTCCGAGATATGACAGTAAAAATTTCATCATGATTGTAACTAAATGAAATTTTCAACGAGTACATAGAGAATTATAAAATCAGACGACATGGAATATTATGCTTCCATTGCCTCTCAATGGAATTATCTCAAGTAAAACCTTTTATTTAGTAATTAGTGTTTGTTATAGAGCAAATGAAAACAAAAATAAAGAATGAATGTGGAAAAATGTGTAACTTTGAGAAGTGGCATTAACACAACTTCTAATCTAAGTAAGTTGGTAAGTGAAAGTTGTGAGTTGCGCGCACGCACCAGATTTTTTGTTCTATTTTTTAAGATTGAATTTATATAAAGAATTTCGCCATTCACTAACCATAGAGTTCGTTTTATATTCCTATGTCCTCCGTCCCTGAATATAAATTCCATCGCTTTTGCCTTGTCGGTCCGCGGAATCTACTTTTATCTTACGAACATATGAATATGTTTTTTCTTCAAATATTACTGACCCCTACAGCAAAAACATGCATTATTATGAAAGCTACTTAATTTTTAATGAAGAAGTAGTTCTGATAATGATGCTTATGTTTTTCTAAGCACTTGGTTAGAAGGTCACGTCTCTAAAAGAAATGGAGGACAAAATGGTAAGCTGGTGTCGCAGGAGATGCAAGGACAGGCAACGGAGCAAGGATGACTGGAGGAGGACATGACTCGTTTAAGTTCGTTGCAGTATCGAAACATACTCAGATTTAATGTATTTAAATAAATGGAATTCACTAACCAATCCAATAAGAAAACAAATCAAACGGAAAAACATATACCACAGTTAATATTTGAACTGAGTCGGTATTAAGCTTCCTGGAAATACATATATTTATAAGGAAAACAAAGGAAAGAGACAACGTATTACTAAAGAGAAAAAAAAGGTTGATAAAAAAAGGAAGATAAAAGAACTGGAGAGTGAGCACTTTTCCTTAAAACAATTGCAGTCTTGATCCTTTGTCCGTATCGAAGGGGGTAGGGTCTTTTCTGCTCCAGACTGAACAATGCTTTATATAAGACGATACTGATTTCCATTTCCTTTTTATTACGCCTTGGCAAACAACTCTAATCTACATTTGATATGACTCCAGTAGTACTTTTTTGTATTTTATTTTCGAGATTTCAAAAATCTGTAAGTTAGGTACCTATTGGTTGCCAATTGACTTTCTTACACTACTGCCCTGAGATAGTATTTACTATAGGATACTTTACATTGCTTGGATCGCAACGTCTCATTTATCCTCTTAACAACGACAGGTAATCATCTTTTTGTTTTTAATAGAAAGCCTCTTTTATTAGTTCTGGCTGGTTTATTTTTTGCTTATATTCAATATTTCAATATCTTCCTTAGTAAGTTAGAATAAGATTAGTTGGATGACCCACATTCCCACAATTAACATGAGTAAGTTAAATTCGTTTCTTAGAAATTCCAAATGGCAAATGCCTACCTTAGTATTTGATTATATTGTGGCGAACAGGTGTTTCTCCCAAATTAATTGTGTTTCCCATCTAAGTAATGTTTCGTGTTAAGCAAATATAGTAAAATATATACGCTATATTAAGTTTAAAAATGGTTAAATTGGCATATTAAAATGCTAGAAAATAATAATAAAACCGACACAATGCTTTTACAAAGTAAAAACCCTACTACTCCGAAGCCTCCAAAAATTTAAATGTAAGAGGCTACACACCCCTAAATCATAATATTTGTCTATAAATGATTAGTATACTCATTGTCATACATTTTAATGCAACGTCTTAATGTCATCTCGAAGCACAAAACGTAAGATTCTGATATAACTGACATTTGAAAAATTAAGCGTGGAAATGCATAAGTGTATAAGTGCCTTAGGAAATTTTTACAGTAATGATGAGACTTATACCCTCTAGGATGAACTACGTTCGGTTTTAACATCCATGTCATCTTTCATACGTTCAATGAACTCTTTTCTAACAACAAAACATTACTTATACCCATTTCTGAAGAATGGCTTTGGCACATATAACAATTTCGAAAAAAAATAATTGTTGTTTTATTTTTTTGGCACTTAGACCCTTATGCATTTCCAAGCTTCAATTAAGAATTTCGATTTTATGAGCAATCCCTGAAGATTAGTCATGGGTGATTATATCTTAGTCATTAAGGAAAAATTGTTGGAAAAATCATTAATTTTTTCTAGTGACCGGCCGAAGTTACGGTTCCGGTTTCGGTTTCGGCCAAAAATTGGCCGAAGCTTCGGCTAGGCCGAAACTAGCTCCTGTGTCTGATATCTCCAAGATGGAAGTAGGACTACACGATTGCAGCTTGTAAGCTCGATCTCTTTCATGGCATTTAACACCCTTGAATTTAATAGTGGGAAATATCTGTTATTTTAGTTAATTACACTTGTATTTTATTTCGGTAGAACATAGATTTTTCTCATTCTTTTGGTATATTTACTAAAAAAATATTTTAGTCAGTAACCTTGTCATTAAAAGTTGCATCAAATGGTGGTAGTAGGTTTTGGTCTTTGTTCTTGTATGGAATGGGAATGAGATGCAAACCAATTTTTCAACCTTGGCAGCCCCCTTTCCCCCAGCGGTTCACCAATAACTTGTCTCAATTTTTACCATTGATACTATAAATTTTCAAACTAGATTAAATCCACTAACATTTGAGACCAAAACTGACTAAGTAGATTAACTAGCTTCTGACATACCGCTTTACGTATTTAATAGGCTGTCATTTTGTATTCTATCGGCTTGTATATGGAATGATTTACTATATTATTTATTATTTATATATAATAATATGAATTTTTATTAATATCAGCCTGTTATTTCAAGATTATTTCAACTTTTAGGGCTGTACTAGTTAAGTGGGTATGTTCTAACATCCCACGGGGACCAGCCGACTAGGTTCTGACATACAGCTTTACGTATTCAATAGGCTGTCATTTTGTATTCTATCGGCTTTATTATAGAATGATTTACTATATTATTTATTTATATATAGGAGGGGGCTGGGATTCGATCCTATAACAACTAATACACCTGTTTTACCACTCTTGTATACCAGCTCACTTATTAAATGAATAATTGAGTTAAATAACTGTTATTTTATAAGCTTTCATTGATATTATTGCTAAAATAGACATATTACACACTTATATGTTCTATATATAGACACGTAAATAAGTTTCGGTTTCGGTTTCGGCCCGAAACTAGGTCTATGGCCGAAATTCGGTTTCGGTTTTGGCTAAAATTTTTGTTTCGGTCGGACACTACTTTTTTCCAATTTAATTTAAGACAAAAATCGAATTGTTTTATAAACAATAAATCAGTAAAAAATTTAATAGTATGTCCTGACAATGAATAATTCCACATTACGGTAATGTTAGGTAAGAGATAGATTAAAAATAACAAGAAATATGATGCTTAATGTCAGAAGATCAACATTAAACTATTAAGGTAAAGTATTAGAACCAGGTTATTACTTTGTTTAATTATTTTAAACCTTAAAGTCTATTCATTTAAGCTGTGTGGTTGTTTTGTTTTGTTCTTTTATATTTTAAAAATTACTATGAGGGTAAAGAAGAGATGATTTTAAGTCGCACTTGTATTATATAAAGCTCTTCTAAAAAAACATTACAGAGAATCGATGTTCTATTGGAGTAACCTGTTATTTTGCTCCTCGACTGACAAAAAACACGCTTACAGAGGCCCAGAACCTAACTTTACCCTAAACCTATATCAAATACAATATTAGCTGACTCATGAGTAGAAATACAAATAAAAAAATGAAAGTATTCTTAATGCTCACTTCCTTATAAGACTTCGGTTTTTTAGGTATCATGTGATTTGATAAAATATTCATAAAAATAAAAAAAACGGTACTTTCCTATTTGATAGCCTCCAGTGATTTAGTATATGTTACTGTTACTTCATAATAGATTACTTCACAGGGTCATCATAACCTTCCCTTTAAAGTTTACAAACATATGTTTTTTCTAAACCCTTACTTCAATGTTAATTTCACTGATAAATATTTATTATTACTACACTTTTAATAAATTAATGATTAAATTAAAAAAAACAACAACATTTTATTGAAAATTACAAACAAAAGCTATGGTTTAAATTCTTATTTCATCATTATTTTGGGAGGCGAAAAGTTTTTAATTGCTTCCAAAATGGCCGAAAAATTTTCTTGTTTTGTACAATGCCTCCATTCAAATTCAGCTAGGTACGACTCGAGATGTTTCCTCGTAGTTCCTCTATGACATTTACACTCCCCATAATCGTTCAATATTCTGAGTGTGAACTTTTGAGACACAAAATTATATTTGTGATTCACAGTTAAATGCACGAATCCTGCTTTCTCCCATTCCTCTGTTGAATATCATCTCCAACAGTCGGAATATATTACTACCTTCATGAATTCTTTTTTTTATTATCATTAATAAGGTTTTCAACGTTCTATCCGGCACTTTTTCTAAAAATCACTCATTTGTATCCCTGCAAAGTCCCCCAAATATCCATTGTTTTGGTAATACACGACCTGCATTGTTCTTACGTTTTGTAAACAAACTCTCATCCACTTCTACTATTTTCCCTGGTCCTCCGATTTTATTTGAAGGTCGTTTTGTAAGGGCATCAACACACACCTCTCGTATAAAGTTATTCCAGTCAACAACAGTATTCTTGTTCCATTCTAATTGTTCACTGTACCACTTAACACTTGTCATTTTTCTACTCCGTATATAAACCGTACAGCATTAACAAATGTCACTTTAGAATTCACAAACCAATTTCCTACACGAATTCCTGATAACTTACATCCACTTCTTTGGCATCTCCATCTCTTATTAATCCCATGGCTCAATTTCATTTGTGTGTGTTCATGTAGTATTCCCACTTTTTGTAAATATTTAATTGCTTGGTGTTCGGAATTAGGTAAATCCCACAATTTCATCTTGGAGATATTACACACAACAATTAGATTGGAGATCACAAAAATAATAAATGAATATCAGATAGGTTAGAAGGCACCATCTGGTTTTAAATTAATAGTGATTTCATAAAAGTAACAGTTACATAATCTAAATCACTGGAGGCTATCAAATAGGAAAGTACCAAAAAAACTACTTTGACAGGTCGGTGCTTAGCAAATTTTAACAGATGGATGAAGATTATTTAGTAGGTAGTTCAAAATGGTTTATACTTTAAAAACCGAAGTCTTGGCAGGAAGTAAGCACTAAGAAACTTTCATGTTTTTATTTGAACACGGTTTCCACCAAAATCGTAAAAAATAAAGATTTTTGATATTCCGAACCCGGCTAAACCACTGAACCGATTTACACTTCAAATATATCATTCTGTTTGCAATAGCATAGCCTTTTGTAGTAAGGAGAAAGCAATATTTTGTGATCTCTTTTTGTAAATTTATATCCGAAAAACTGAAAAAAAAATATCCAAAAATTTCACGGATTTCAGGCCACTAAGTGCTAAATACGTTGATGTTTTTAATTACTTTGTCTCCACAAGAGGGGGCTCATTTTAAAATCAAGTAGCTCGTTTTATACAGAATTTGATATTTTGTTTGCCTATCAAATTTGATGGCAACCGATCTGAGGTCTAAGAAATGATTACTTTCAGGTTATAAGATCAAATCAGACACTGTTTTGGCTCTCAGTTCCCGGAATATATCCCCTTTATCGAAGAAAAGCTTTTGGCAATGAAATGAATCTCTCAATAGGGGATACTTTCCTTAAACATGGAAAATTGCAGATTTTAAGCTCATTTGTAAGACAGGAGACAAAGATAAGCAATTAGCCAAGTCTTGCAGCCCTTTATGACATCTCCCTATAATAAGCACTGTGTTGGAGAACCTGCTGATGCCTGCTACCAGTCTTCTCAAGGGCGAGCCATCCACGGCAGTACGGAAGCACTAAATGCTGAGGTGCGTCGTAATTTTGAAGAAAAGGCGGAGAAAAATATCATGCTTCTCCTTTTTGATATATTCTCCGCCTTCGACAGCGTTTGGTGGCTAAGCGTGCTCCAGCAGTTTCAGAAATATGATGCTCCCAACAACTTGTATGACTTCTTGGGAAGTTACCTCCATGATCGAAGACTTGAGACAAAAGGCAGCTTCTTTGAAGAAGAAGATGGTGTAGAAAGAGGTTGTCCACAGTGGTCTGTCCTTGGCCCTATTTTGTGGAAACTAGTGTTTGACGAGTTGCTGGGAGTACTGGAAGAGGAGCGGTTCCCGGCCACTTACGTCGATGACCTAGCCATCGTTGCGGCTTCGAACAGCAGAGTCATGTTAAAACATGAAGCTGAACAGAGAGCCAACATAGTACCATGGCAGGTCAAAAACTTCTCGGCCTGGCAATGAAGGAGGGAATAAATATAAAGGACTAGTCTCTTATTATACCTATTCAATAGTTATATATACCCTATATATTTTGACACGGATAGTGACTGGGGATGAGACCTGGGTCTACCACTATGATCCTGAGTCTAAACAGGGGTTAATGCAGTGACGTAAGATAGATGAACTGCCACCTATCAAGTTTAAAGTGACACGCGTTGCCCATGGCAACGTATGATTGAGAACCGAAAGATAGCAAGCTCAAAACCTGGAGCCAGTGGAAATTTAATAATACTCGGCATCAATCCCCCACCCTCTCCCCTGGCCCGGGAAACCCCGTATAGCCTAAGAGGCGAGGAAGGGGAGGATCAATTAAAAAAAAAAAAGTTTAAAGTGACACCCTCGGCCCGAATTATATTGATCATATCATCAATGTATTAATTTATTATATTATTATAAACATAATTTTTTATTAAATACCTATTATATTATCCCAAATTATATTGAATACCCCTTTTTCTTTATAATTTCAGTCCTCACACACTCAATATTTTTGCACATAACCGACATATTCAAATTTTTGTGCTTTCTTGAAAAAGTCACCTATGCTTATGTAAAAAGGCGGAGGAGAGTCTACTTCTGTGAGCTGAAAAATATGAGACTTTGGAATATTGTGCGGAATCAAATAGAAACGGATAAATTAAAATGTGATTTTCATTCAGTATCAGCGATGTTTTGAAGGCCTGAGATAATTCAACGATTTATAGAATTACAGCAATAGTTAAATTTGATATTTACGTAAAACATCCAAACAGTTATAAATTCAATTGGTCCTCTTGATGTTTTTATTTATTTCATTAATTAATTTTTGATTTTTATATTGTTTTCATATATGTATACACTACTTGGAGCTCGCACTTGTTTCGATCCACCTTCGCAGGATGAATATTATATTTAAACAATTGTAAACATATGGGTTTTCACAGTACCATTTTGTAAAGTTAGGGCTTTTTAATTTTGCTATACAGAAATCCGGTTTTAAGTTTTGCTTATTACAAATACTAAATTTATTATATACTGTTATATACTCATTATACTGAAGTAAATATGTGTATAAGTGTACCAATTTAGGTGATTACTCTAGGAGTAGTTATGTAGATTCAACTTCCATAGGTAAAGACAATGAATCATAGTTTTATCAAAGAATGCTTTTAGTGAAATTATTCTGGAGAGAGTAGCCTTGTTAAAATATCAAACGTACAAGGGGAATGATTGATCAATTAATTGCCCGGCATGCCTCTGGTTTGGTCCCTCCAATTTCTTGATTGGATTCTGAATAATCGCAATCTGAAATGAAACCCTGGTGTTCTTATTCTTTGTATATCAATTCGGCAATTGCTGTTAACGAAGAAAGAATTGTATTTTTATAAAACTCTTGGTATTCTTTAACGTATATACAGCAAATCATCGTTTAAGCCTTCTGTAACATTTTGCTAATGAGCTATAAGTATAAATTATGGAATTAAAACAGTGTTTCCATACTGCCGGAGAAGTGCCTCAACCAGTTTCCATTTTCAGCCAGCTGTCGATGATCATTTGTTGTTTTAACAATTAATTTAAACATAAAAAAAATCATGTAGCAGTTACTTTACACGTATAATTTATTCATTAAAAATAAATTTAATTTGTTTTTAACTGTTTTATTGATTTAATTGCTTTAAATGCAGTGAAACGCCTTTCGACACGCCTTAAATAGTCAAATCTATCTTAATTGATAAAATATATAATTATATTTTCAGTTTTCTGCTTTCTAGCAAAACAATGGACAGTTCACATGACAGGACTTTGTATAATAAATAGACGTACATAAGTAGTTAAATAGAAGTTGAAGAAAAAAGGGAAAAAAACCGTACTTGGTTTTTTATCTACTGTAACTTGGTTAATATTGTTCCGATTTTCATTACTCTTTTTTATCTTCACAGGAAATCGAAAAATCTTTCAATTTTGCTTAAGATAAAATACGATAATATTTCCAATATATATATATATATATATATAAGCTAAATGATGATAGCTGCTCACCATGATTTATTTTTTGCTTGGTTTTTCTTAAGTAATTGTGATATCTCCTCGCCGTGTGTTATTTATTACCAATTACAAATTAATTTCAACCATAACCGGCCTGACCTAAACGCTATTGATTGAATTAACTTGATCGAAGTAGAAACCTAAGGTTGACTTAGACCTACAAACAAGCAGCCTCTCCGCTTTAATCTCGCCAGCTTTGATCTGTTTCAATATCCCCAGATTCGCCCTTTAAACATGACAAACATACCGAATCTCGCTTCGTCCAAAACGTTGAATAATCCCTTCGTCAGTTAGAGTATTCTGTTTTTAGTGGTCTTGCCGTTGGTACTGCTTTTGTTGTGGCCTTCCGTGCCTTCGGTTTGACAATGTTTTGCGGTTAATCAAGGCCAAATCATTGAAGGCGGTGATTATTCGTGTTGTAAAGTCCACCAAAATTAATAGCAGAAATCGTTGTCTTACTCAACAGAAGCAATCATTATTCATTGATGAACAAGGGTAGCAGGTTGGTTTTACTCTTAAACAACCATATCATGCCTACTTGGATCACGTTGTAGAAAAAAACTTTGTGTGTTTTGTTTTTTCATGACTAATTCGTAATCGCAGTCATGTAATTTATTCGTGTCGTAAATTTTATTTACATTAAAAAATCAAATTAAAAACACACTTCCTATCTTCCCCAGTTAAAAAGCATGTGATGGGTTTAAAGCTCGAAGCCTATGTTGGAATAGTGAACCTCCAAAAAGGCCTTGAATATAAAGCATGGTTGACGCCAAAGATACTGAACCTTGATCGAACTCGAATCGAATTAGAGTATAGGTTATTTATAGGCAGCCTTTATAGAGCAACTGTTATGACGTATAAAATAATAACATTTTCCTTCGGATTAACCCGCCTTAAATTAAGATTACACGTCCCTGTTGCATAAAAGTGCCCAAGAGTATCCATTTAATTTAATGTGGTTTTATTTCTAGAATCAAAGTTTATTTACTCAATCTCATACTCAGCTTGCGATCCAACACATCGATGATGATTTTTAGTTATTGTTTAGAAAAATTTATATTTGATAATATTCCATATAAGTAATATTAGTATTCTGATTGGGACTTAGAACCAACTATTATAAGGTTCGTAAGAGTAGGAATGTTTCCTATCATTTGTTATGCTTGCAGTCTACAACATTAAGCAGGTTTAGTCCAAACCAGCATGTTCAGTACAACATTTGAATGTTGCAATGAAAAAAAAGAGGTAGGCTAGAAAAACTGTACACCTTCAATGGATCTAATGATATATTGAAAAGTATATCATTAGACCTACAAATAATCAGCAAAATTAATGAACAACCATTTAAAGGCATATGAAGTATTTTCTTAAGAGCTTTCTGAAATAAAACAGCGAAAAATAAGTAGAGTTTTTTTTTTTTTTTTTTTCGCGAAGGGAAAGGAGATAATTAAAGTCTAATACAAGGAGAACAGATCTGATAAACAAGGAGGTGTACAAGCCAATTAGGGGACAGACTTTTCATCAATTACAACTCTGGACTGCGCAGGTTTTAATGCAGTAACAACAACCTTCTAACCGGATACACCGCTTTAATTAATGATATTTCAAAGTTTTATTCAGGCAGGGATCAGTGAGCTGGGAGAGTTTTCCGACGCCAACTTCAATACTTTCAGTAATTGATGAATTTAATCCGACATAATTATTAACATCACCAGTACAATTTTAAAAGTTAGTTCGGATAAATCTAATAAACAGTATCTAAAGAATTTTAAAATTACTTTTGTGCTGCGATTTGCAACCATAATACACGATTTTAACACTGTTTGACGGAATGGTTATTGATCAAATTAAATTGGATTTATTTATTAGGAATTTGTCTATATCGTATATCATATATTATAAGGGATGCATTTAATCATAAAAAAAAAAAAAAAAAACAAGAAAATATGGCGACTAATCCAAAAGGCTCTTCTCTAACATCAACTCAATTCCAACGTAATTTCGTAACCCTCTAACGCAATTTGGACGGCCTTTAGAGATTCGCAATATATATATTTATGTAAACAACCGAAAAAAGCGATTGAAAAAAATTCGAGCCCTGTTAGCTAAGATGGAGATGAACTCACTTTCCATCTTTTTAACGCGCCCGTTTGTCTTTTCTCCAGGACTGATCGCAGGGGTTGTAGAGACGCGCTATACTTTAAAAAGAAAGTTTGACCAACTGAACCATACTTTTAAGGTTTGGTCTTTAAAACCACTTCTCGATACATTTGATCCAAATTTAATTTGAAGAAAAAATCGTGAAAGGGAATGCATATGAATTATCCCCATTGAAGACCTTCTGGATCATGAAATAGTCATTTATTTTATAAAAAAAAAAAAAAAAAATAAAAAAAAATGATGAAAAACTATTACGTATACGATTATTAACGAGGATGGGAGCAAACCCTTCAATTTCGGCGCAATTTAATAAAGGATGTATTGTACTACTTATACCCTTTACATTTAAATGAGTCCCCATGATCCCGTCCTGATCACAAATTTATGGTAAATAACATACATCAATAGACTATCCTCCTGTTTTTTTTTTTTTCAAATTTTAGAAATACTATGAACTGTTATAAATATATATAAAAGGTACTTGCATAAATTGCAAGAAATATTTAGGTTTTAACAAAAGACATCTTATATCTTTAGGGCGAACTGCATTTCAGAAAGATGTCTTCATGTTGAGTATCCGTCAAAATTTCAATTCACGTCGCCTCAAGAGAAGTGAATATATTAGCACGGGTCGTAGGTAGTTGCCTTTCATGTATTCTCATCGATTGAGCTACATTTTATCGTTCTCTGTAATATATCTGTCAGTCAGGATATATAACAGGCAACCAACACCTCCTGGATATTTTTATCAATCGTTTCCAATAATGTACCCTCTGATAAAAATATTGCTGATGGAAAAACATTAAAAAAACTGATGTGATGCGTGCAACTTTCACTTACCAACCTATGTGAGTAGAAATATACGTTTTGTTAAATGTGTAAACGCCTTTCAGCGACTTCAGTTTTTTCCACATTTAAATTATTTCTATTTGTTTGTTTATTCCCTATAATGAGTATTCTAATTAATGTAAAACTTGACAATCGACATCACTTTTCGATGTATCATTATTTCTTTCTATTTTAAGTGGCCTCAAAAATAAATCCTTATTTCATCAATAGCCCAGTTTTATTTGTAACTTCTTTTTGTCGATATATCGTGAAGGGGAATCGATTGGAGGTGTATTTAGGTCTCAATAAATTGATAAATAAATTTAGATGATTTGTCTCTGATGCATTTCCGACGATTACTGTTCCAGTAGCATCACATTCTAATTCATTCAGACGTCCATTGTTGACCCAAACGAAAAATAATTATTAATTTTATTTTCTACGACATGTTTTTTACTTCAAAAAAACTGTTGTTTTTTTTTTTTTTTTTTTAATATTTTGTACATTACCTGTGTTTTAATGCAATTCCTCCCTAAAGAATTGTAAAATAGTTTTTATTTTTATCTGGACGGTATGGTAGCCTTGTCATCTAATTAAATCTACAATTCTTTTTTTGTTTTTTATGAAGATTTCATTTGATAATAATTAAATTATTATCACAAAAAAATCCTGTTAAGAGTGTTAACAGTTAAATGCACGAATCCTGCTTTCTCCCATTCCTCTGTTGAATATCATCTCCAACAGTCGGAATATATTACTACCTTCATGAATTCTTTTTTTTATTATCATTAATAAGGTTTTCAACGTTCTATCCGGCACTTTTTCTAAAAATCACTCATTTGTATCCCTGCAAAGTCCCCCAAATATCCATTGTTTTGGTAATACACGACCTGCATTGTTCTTACGTTTTGTAAACAAACTCTCATCCACTTCTACTATTTTCCCTGGTCCTCCGATTTTATTTGAAGGTCGTTTTGTAAGGGCATCAACACACACCTCTCGTATAAAGTTATTCCAGTCAACAACAGTATTCTTGTTCCATTCTAATTGTTCACTGTACCACTTAACACTTGTCATTTTTCTACTCCGTATATAAACCGTACAGCATTAACAAATGTCACTTTAGAATTCACAAACCAATTTCCTACACGAATTCCTGATAACTTACATCCACTTCTTTGGCATCTCCATCTCTTATTAATCCCATGGCTCAATTTCATTTGTGTGTGTTCATGTAGTATTCCCACTTTTTGTAAATATTTAATTGCTTGGTGTTCGGAATTAGGTAAATCCCACAATTTCATCTTGGAGATATTACACACAACAATTAGATTGGAGATCACAAAAATAATAAATGAATATCAGATAGGTTAGAAGGCACCATCTGGTTTTAAATTAATAGTGATTTCATAAAAGTAACAGTTACATAATCTAAATCACTGGAGGCTATCAAATAGGAAAGTACCAAAAAAACTACTTTGACAGGTCGGTGCTTAGCAAATTTTAACAGATGGATGAAGATTATTTAGTAGGTAGTTCAAAATGGTTTATACTTTAAAAACCGAAGTCTTGGCAGGAAGTAAGCACTAAGAAACTTTCATGTTTTTATTTGAACACGGTTTCCACCAAAATCGTAAAAAATAAAGATTTTTGATATTCCGAACCCGGCTAAACCACTGAACCGATTTACACTTCAAATATATCATTCTGTTTGCAATAGCATAGCCTTTTGTAGTAAGGAGAAAGCAATATTTTGTGATCTCTTTTTGTAAATTTATATCCGAAAAACTGAAAAAAAAATATCCAAAAATTTCACGGATTTCAGGCCACTAAGTGCTAAATACGTTGATGTTTTTAATTACTTTGTCTCCACAAGAGGGGGCTCATTTTAAAATCAAGTAGCTCGTTTTATACAGAATTTGATATTTTGTTTGCCTATCAAATTTGATGGCAACCGATCTGAGGTCTAAGAAATGATTACTTTCAGGTTATAAGATCAAATCAGACACTGTTTTGGCTCTCAGTTCCCGGAATATATCCCCTTTATCGAAGAAAAGCTTTTGGCAATGAAATGAATCTCTCAATAGGGGATACTTTCCTTAAACATGGAAAATTGCAGATTTTAAGCTCATTTGTAAGACAGGAGACAAAGATAAGCAATTAGCCAAGTCTTGCAGCCCTTTATGACATCTCCCTATAATAAGCACTGTGTTGGAGAACCTGCTGATGCCTGCTACCAGTCTTCTCAAGGGCGAGCCATCCACGGCAGTACGGAAGCACTAAAGGCTGAGGTGCGTCGTAATTTTGAAGAAAAGGCGGAGAAAAATATCATGCTTCTCCTTTTTGATATATTCTCCGCCTTCGACAGCGTTTGGTGGCTAAGCGTGCTCCAGCAGTTTCAGAAATATGATGCTCCCAACAACTTGTATGACTTCTTGGGAAGTTACCTCCATGATCGAAGACTTGAGACAAAAGGCAGCTTCTTTGAAGAAGAAGATGGTGTAGAAAGAGGTTGTCCACAGTGGTCTGTCCTTGGCCCTATTTTGTGGAAACTAGTGTTTGACGAGTTGCTGGGAGTACTGGAAGAGGAGCGGTTCCCGGCCACTTACGTCGATGACCTAGCCATCGTTGCGGCTTCGAACAGCAGAGTCATGTTAAAACATGAAGCTGAACAGAGAGCCAACATAGTACCATGGCAGGTCAAAAACTTCTCGGCCTGGCAATGAAGGAGGGAATAAATATAAAGGACTAGTCTCTTATTATACCTATTCAATAGTTATATATACCCTATATATTTTGACACGGATAGTGACTGGGGATGAGACCTGGGTCTACCACTATGATCCTGAGTCTAAACAGGGGTTAATGCAGTGACGTAAGATAGATGAACTGCCACCTATCAAGTTTAAAGTGACACGCGTTGCCCATGGCAACGTATGATTGAGAACCGAAAGATAGCAAGCTCAAAACCTGGAGCCAGTGGAAATTTAATAATACTCGGCATCAATCCCCCACCCTCTCCCCTGGCCCGGGAAACCCCGTATAGCCTAAGAGGCGAGGAAGGGGAGGATCAATTAAAAAAAAAAAAGTTTAAAGTGACACCCTCGGCCCGAATTATATTGATCATATCATCAATGTATTAATTTATTATATTATTATAAACATAATTTTTTATTAAATACCTATTATATTATCCCAAATTATATTGAATACCCCTTTTTCTTTATAATTTCAGTCCTCACACACTCAATATTTTTGCACATAACCGACATATTCAAATTTTTGTGCTTTCTTGAAAAAGTCACCTATGCTTATGTAAAAAGGCGGAGGAGAGTCTACTTCTGTGAGCTGAAAAATATGAGACTTTGGAATATTGTGCGGAATCAAATAGAAACGGATAAATTAAAATGTGATTTTCATTCAGTATCAGCGATGTTTTGAAGGCCTGAGATAATTCAACGATTTATAGAATTACAGCAATAGTTAAATTTGATATTTACGTAAAACATCCAAACAGTTATAAATTCAATTGGTCCTCTTGATGTTTTTATTTATTTCATTAATTAATTTTTGATTTTTATATTGTTTTCATATATGTATACACTACTTGGAGCTCGCACTTGTTTCGATCCACCTTCGCAGGATGAATATTATATTTAAACAATTGTAAACATATGGATTTTCACAGTACCATTTTGTAAAGTTAGGGCTTTTTAATTTTGCTATACAGAAATCCGGTTTTAAGTTTTGCTTATTACAAATACTAAATTTATTATATACTGTTATATACTCATTATACTGAAGTAAATATGTGTATAAGTGTACCAATTTAGGTGATTACTCTAGGAGTAGTTATGTAGATTCAACTTCCATAGGTAAAGACAATGAATCATAGTTTTATCAAAGAATGCTTTTAGTGAAATTATTCTGGAGAGAGTAGCCTTGTTAAAATATCAAACGTACAAGGGGAATGATTGATCAATTAATTGCCCGGCATGCCTCTGGTTTGGTCCCTCCAATTTCTTGATTGGATTCTGAATAATCGCAATCTGAAATGAAACCCTGGTGTTCTTATTCTTTGTATATCAATTCGGCAATTGCTGTTAACGAAGAAAGAATTGTATTTTTATAAAACTCTTGGTATTCTTTAACGTATATACAGCAAATCATCGTTTAAGCCTTCTGTAACATTTTGCTAATGAGCTATAAGTATAAATTATGGAATTAAAACAGTGTTTCCATACTGCCGGAGAAGTGCCTCAACCAGTTTCCATTTTCAGCCAGCTGTCGATGATCATTTGTTGTTTTAACAATTAATTTAAACATAAAAAAAATCATGTAGCAGTTACTTTACACGTATAATTTATTCATTAAAAATAAATTTAATTTGTTTTTAACTGTTTTATTGATTTAATTGCTTTAAATGCAGTGAAACGCCTTTCGACACGCCTTAAATAGTCAAATCTATCTTAATTGATAAAATATATAATTATATTTTCAGTTTTCTGCTTTCTAGCAAAACAATGGACAGTTCACATGACAGGACTTTGTATAATAAATAGACGTACATAAGTAGTTAAATAGAAGTTGAAGAAAAAAGGGAAAAAAACCGTACTTGGTTTTTTATCTACTGTAACTTGGTTAATATTGTTCCGATTTTCATTACTCTTTTTTATCTTCACAGGAAATCGAAAAATCTTTCAATTTTGCTTAAGATAAAATACGATAATATTTCCAATATATATATATATATATATATAAGCTAAATGATGATAGCTGCTCACCATGATTTATTTTTTGCTTGGTTTTTCTTAAGTAATTGTGATATCTCCTCGCCGTGTGTTATTTATTACCAATTACAAATTAATTTCAACCATAACCGGCCTGACCTAAACGCTATTGATTGAATTAACTTGATCGAAGTAGAAACCTAAGGTTGACTTAGACCTACAAACAAGCAGCCTCTCCGCTTTAATCTCGCCAGCTTTGATCTGTTTCAATATCCCCAGATTCGCCCTTTAAACATGACAAACATACCGAATCTCGCTTCGTCCAAAACGTTGAATAATCCCTTCGTCAGTTAGAGTATTCTGTTTTTAGTGGTCTTGCCGTTGGTACTGCTTTTGTTGTGGCCTTCCGTGCCTTCGGTTTGACAATGTTTTGCGGTTAATCAAGGCCAAATCATTGAAGGCGGTGATTATTCGTGTTGTAAAGTCCACCAAAATTAATAGCAGAAATCGTTGTCTTACTCAACAGAAGCAATCATTATTCATTGATGAACAAGGGTAGCAGGTTGGTTTTACTCTTAAACAACCATATCATGCCTACTTGGATCACGTTGTAGAAAAAAACTTTGTGTGTTTTGTTTTTTCATGACTAATTCGTAATCGCAGTCATGTAATTTATTCGTGTCGTAAATTTTATTTACATTAAAAAATCAAATTAAAAACACACTTCCTATCTTCCCCAGTTAAAAAGCATGTGATGGGTTTAAAGCTCGAAGCCTATGTTGGAATAGTGAACCTCCAAAAAGGCCTTGAATATAAAGCATGGTTGACGCCAAAGATACTGAACCTTGATCGAACTCGAATCGAATTAGAGTATAGGTTATTTATAGGCAGCCTTTATAGAGCAACTGTTATGACGTATAAAATAATAACATTTTCCTTCGGATTAACCCGCCTTAAATTAAGATTACACGTCCCTGTTGCATAAAAGTGCCCAAGAGTATCCATTTAATTTAATGTGGTTTTATTTCTAGAATCAAAGTTTATTTACTCAATCTCATACTCAGCTTGCGATCCAACACATCGATGATGATTTTTAGTTATTGTTTAGAAAAATTTATATTTGATAATATTCCATATAAGTAATATTAGTATTCTGATTGGGACTTAGAACCAACTATTATAAGGTTCGTAAGAGTAGGAATGTTTCCTATCATTTGTTATGCTTGCAGTCTACAACATTAAGCAGGTTTAGTCCAAACCAGCATGTTCAGTACAACATTTGAATGTTGCAATGAAAAAAAAGAGGTAGGCTAGAAAAACTGTACACCTTCAATGGATCTAATGATATATTGAAAAGTATATCATTAGACCTACAAATAATCAGCAAAATTAATGAACAACCATTTAAAGGCATATGAAGTATTTTCTTAAGAGCTTTCTGAAATAAAACAGCGAAAAATAAGTAGAGTTTTTTTTTTTTTTTTTTTTCGCGAAGGGAAAGGAGATAATTAAAGTCTAATACAAGGAGAACAGATCTGATAAACAAGGAGGTGTACAAGCCAATTAGGGGACAGACTTTTCATCAATTACAACTCTGGACTGCGCAGGTTTTAATGCAGTAACAACAACCTTCTAACCGGATACACCGCTTTAATTAATGATATTTCAAAGTTTTATTCAGGCAGGGATCAGTGAGCTGGGAGAGTTTTCCGACGCCAACTTCAATACTTTCAGTAATTGATGAATTTAATCCGACATAATTATTAACATCACCAGTACAATTTTAAAAGTTAGTTCGGATAAATCTAATAAACAGTATCTAAAGAATTTTAAAATTACTTTTGTGCTGCGATTTGCAACCATAATACACGATTTTAACACTGTTTGACGGAATGGTTATTGATCAAATTAAATTGGATTTATTTATTAGGAATTTGTCTATATCGTATATCATATATTATAAGGGATGCATTTAATCATAAAAAAAAAAAAAAAAAACAAGAAAATATGGCGACTAATCCAAAAGGCTCTTCTCTAACATCAACTCAATTCCAACGTAATTTCGTAACCCTCTAACGCAATTTGGACGGCCTTTAGAGATTCGCAATATATATATTTATGTAAACAACCGAAAAAAGCGATTGAAAAAAATTCGAGCCCTGTTAGCTAAGATGGAGATGAACTCACTTTCCATCTTTTTAACGCGCCCGTTTGTCTTTTCTCCAGGACTGATCGCAGGGGTTGTAGAGACGCGCTATACTTTAAAAAGAAAGTTTGACCAACTGAACCATACTTTTAAGGTTTGGTCTTTAAAACCACTTCTCGATACATTTGATCCAAATTTAATTTGAAGAAAAAATCGTGAAAGGGAATGCATATGAATTATCCCCATTGAAGACCTTCTGGATCATGAAATAGTCATTTATTTTATAAAAAAAAAAAAAAAAAATAAAAAAAAATGATGAAAAACTATTACGTATACGATTATTAACGAGGATGGGAGCAAACCCTTCAATTTCGGCGCAATTTAATAAAGGATGTATTGTACTACTTATACCCTTTACATTTAAATGAGTCCCCATGATCCCGTCCTGATCACAAATTTATGGTAAATAACATACATCAATAGACTATCCTCCTGTTTTTTTTTTTTTCAAATTTTAGAAATACTATGAACTGTTATAAATATATATAAAAGGTACTTGCATAAATTGCAAGAAATATTTAGGTTTTAACAAAAGACATCTTATATCTTTAGGGCGAACTGCATTTCAGAAAGATGTCTTCATGTTGAGTATCCGTCAAAATTTCAATTCACGTCGCCTCAAGAGAAGTGAATATATTAGCACGGGTCGTAGGTAGTTGCCTTTCATGTATTCTCATCGATTGAGCTACATTTTATCGTTCTCTGTAATATATCTGTCAGTCAGGATATATAACAGGCAACCAACACCTCCTGGATATTTTTATCAATCGTTTCCAATAATGTACCCTCTGATAAAAATATTGCTGATGGAAAAACATTAAAAAAACTGATGTGATGCGTGCAACTTTCACTTACCAACCTATGTGAGTAGAAATATACGTTTTGTTAAATGTGTAAACGCCTTTCAGCGACTTCAGTTTTTTCCACATTTAAATTATTTCTATTTGTTTGTTTATTCCCTATAATGAGTATTCTAATTAATGTAAAACTTGACAATCGACATCACTTTTCGATGTATCATTATTTCTTTCTATTTTAAGTGGCCTCAAAAATAAATCCTTATTTCATCAATAGCCCAGTTTTATTTGTAACTTCTTTTTGTCGATATATCGTGAAGGGGAATCGATTGGAGGTGTATTTAGGTCTCAATAAATTGATAAATAAATTTAGATGATTTGTCTCTGATGCATTTCCGACGATTACTGTTCCAGTAGCATCACATTCTAATTCATTCAGACGTCCATTGTTGACCCAAACGAAAAATAATTATTAATTTTATTTTCTACGACATGTTTTTTACTTCAAAAAAACTGTTGTTTTTTTTTTTTTTTTTTTTAATATTTTGTACATTACCTGTGTTTTAATGCAATTCCTCCCTAAAGAATTGTAAAATAGTTTTTATTTTTATCTGGACGGTATGGTAGCCTTGTCATCTAATTAAATCTACAATTCTTTTTTTGTTTTTTATGAAGATTTCATTTGATAATAATTAAATTATTATCACAAAAAAATCCTGTTAAGAGTGAAAAATTATTATTTTTTTCGTACGTTTATACATTTTAGTGAGCTAAATATTACTCTTTATATATCAGCTTGTCAACAATATAATATAAATATATAGGTACTACCTAACTAATTAACAAAAATTTAAATTTTCATCTTGAAGAAGTGTTTTCTTCTTCCTTTACAGATATATTTTTCATAATATGAACATATTACGAATATATACACTTTCTTCTTACATGTTTAAAAAATTCTTTCATATTTTATATATAGCCAATTCTTGTAGCTGGACATAAGGGTAAACTATTATTTACTCGATATAAATAAAATCATGGGTATTTTATAGGAAAAAATTGTTTCTTCTCCGTTCAAGCCCTATCAGAAAATTTTTATGATGATAAAACCAATAACTTTAATCAAAATCTTTTCTAAGAAAAGTGTAAAAATGTGATCAAATTAATATTTGTTTGTTTGTTTAACGTCACTTTATGCCACTAAGGCTAATCGGACGATGCTACAGTGGGATTCCTAAATTTTGCCTATCCAGGTATAATTAAGATATGGATCTTTAACGAGTACCTGACATCGTACAGGCTCGGGACCTCTATTTTACATCCTATCCGAGGGACGGCATGGCTAAGGATCTTTTACTCCCATTAAACAGGGCCACCGCTGGGCGCGAACCTGCGACCTTTAGTATTGTAGGTTGCCATGCTAACCACTATACCCCAGGTGACCTCTGATCAAATTAATGAAATAAGTGCTTTTATAAAAGCTTTAGTAGAAATTTCGCGGATCAATATTACGATTCTTCACGTCTCTGTGAAATTGAATTAATTTGAAACTTCATTATTCGAAATATATCGCTGCTAGTAGATATATATATATATATATATATATATATATATATATATATATATACTCCTTTATTACTATTTTATTTTTTCTAATTTCTTCTTTGCTGAGCAGCTAAATGGACGTGAAGGCCTCCAACTGCTTAATAAGTGCTCGAAGCGAAGAGCCGGCGCTGGGAAGGCGCGATAAGGGTGGACCCCTCGGGCTTGCCAACTTTGCTCCTCGCTGATCCTGATAAAGGCTAGTTTACAATTGGCCAAACTGTCCTCCCCCCCTCCTATTATGTCCTTCAAACTTCTGCTCTGTAGGATATCTTGGACTTAGTTCAATGTTTTGTGCTTGTGTCACTCATATCGTCTAACAATGTCAAAGGTGATATGAACATCACGTTTTATGTTAAGTACTTTTAATTTGATTTCTTAAATCTCTTTAAATATTTATTAGATATTTATGAAATTAAACTATTTCATTATCATACATCATTCCATAATCATTAATGACCAAATGGGCAATTCCACGTGAAATCAACACAAAAATATATCATTTTGAACCTCACCATCTCAGATTTTCTTGTAATTTGGTGTATGTGTACTACTTGTATCTACTAGAACAATTGTGAAATATTACTGAGATATGTCAACCCGTTTTTGAATTATTGGTCTATAAAGCCCTCAATAATAGGGCCAGAATCTGAAAAAATCATGATTAAAAATTGCTGTAGATGTTTTCTAAATTTGACGAGGACTATGAGATTGGTGTCATTACAGTGCATTCCATGCCATTTCATATTATATACAAAAATATAAAGGTTGATGCTAAAGAAATTTTCTTAAAACCAAGTTTAAAATTTTTATTTCAATTTTCTCAAAAAGGGCATTTTTTAAAAATTTTATATATATTTTCAATAGGTCATACTGTCTATATCTATACAATGTTCTATATCACACGAAATGGCATGGAATGCGCTGTTGAAAGACACCAATTTTGTAGCTCTAGTCAAATTTGGAAAACATCTGCAGCTATTTTCAATTATAAAATGCTAGATTTATGAAATTTTATTACTAGTTTTTAATTTTTTAGTAATGAAGAAATTTTCATCCCACTTTTATATTTTGTTGTGTGAATAGATACACTAGTACTTATTTTTTACATAAAATATAAAATTTTTAAAAGATGCCCTTTTTGAGGAAAATGAAATTAAAATTTTAAAGTAGTGTTCGAGAAAATTTTAGTACCAACTTATACATTGCTGTATTTAATATGAAATGGCATGGAATGCGCTGTTAAAAGACACCAATCTCATACTCCTAATCCAAATTTGAAACATCTGCAACTATTTTTAATCGTAATGAATTTTGCTAGATTGATGAAAAATTATTACTAGTTTTCAATTTTTTTAATAATGAAAACATTTTCATCCCACTTTTTAAGAAAATTGAAATTAAATTTTATATTTAGGTTTAAAAAAATTTCTTTAGAACCAACCTATACATTGTTGTATATCATATGGAACTGCATGGAATGCGCTGTTAAACGACACCAATCTCATAGTCCTAGTCAAATTTAGAAAACATCTACAGCTATTTTCAGTTTCTGGACCTATTTTTGAGGGCTTTAGAGACCAATAATTCAAAAACTGGTAGACATATTTCAGTAATATGTATTTCACTATTGTTCTACCAGATACAAGTACTACATATATACTAAATTTCAGGAAAATCTGAAATGGTGAGGCTCAAGCCTGTGTTGAATTGACGTGGAATTACCTAAATAGGAAAATAAAAAGGAGTTAAATGAGAGATCACGGACCGGGTGGCTCATTGATAAGGCGTCGAGCTAAGCAGTTGAGCTGCTATGCTCTAAGTCCCCAGTTCGAATCCTACTTGGATGAATATTCTGTCACAGATTGTCTCCGGGAGACCCTCCTGGGTCAAACCCAGCCTCTTTAATTGTAAAAGAAACAATATTTCCTTACAAAGTGCTGAACCTAAGACCCTTCATGTGTTGTGGTATTTGCAGGTAGTATGCCTAAGGGCATGGAATCTGTAAAAATTTAGAAATACACGACTGTCCCATAGGGATACTACGGAAGGAAAAAAAAAAAAAAAATGTGTTGTGGTATGATATGGATGAGGGATCTCCTTCGTTAACAAACCAGAGTAACATATTAAAGCCAGGGAAGAGGTACTAATGAGTGCTATCCTTCCTCCTGGATTACCTCTCACTAGATTACTAGATTAGATTAAAGCCTAAATCATTTCTGATTTTCTTAGTCAAATTAAAATGTTAACAAAAAAAAAATTCTGAGATTCCGATTTAACTAATAACTACTTGAATAAATTTAAGTTTTCAATAAATTTTTTTTGTCTTTTTAACAAAATTCTGTACTCTACTTCCTCTGCAGGGACTGCTTATAATATAAAATGTTTCAAAGAAAATGATTGAGTTCATAAGGAGGACTAAAATACGGGAAAAAACTTGAATGATTGTTTATAATCAACCTACAACATATATTTCTCATATTTTTACTTCTTGTTTCCTGCTCTCTGACCTCCGCCTGAGGGATCTGTCTACCCCAACATTAAATATTGGAGCTGAGGAGTGTCCAAACAGAGGCTACGCTTCCTAATATTTGAGTTTGGAGTTGTATGTTTTTACAGGGGTTTCATCTCTTCCCTAATACTCAGGATCCCCTGAGATCTTAGAGTATCGTTGGCGTATTGGTATCTTTTAAAAATTAGCCTAAAGTTTATTATTACTCATTTTAAAATACATATTTTTTTAATATTTATGTAGATATTTTTTGTTTTTCTAAGATTTAAAAATTTTGAACAATTTATACCAAATAAATACCTCTAACTGGGGTCTATTTCTTTATTTCAGCTGGGAAGGCGTCATAAGACTTCTTTCGCCCTATTAGTCTAGCCGAAGAACATCCTTAATGGTTCCAGGACTTAATTCTCAGCTCCACGGGGACAGAGCTCCATATATTGTGGCCAATAAGCAAGGTAATTTCCGCAGGAGGCAAGCTCCAATAATTCTTATTAGAACCATAAATTATCCTATCTTATATTCATTCCCACTGCAAATATTATTTAATTTTCGAACTATTCATTCAGTGTTAACCTTTTTACTCGGGCAGTCATTAGGAATGTTTAATTCATATGGGAAATGAGTTTGTTCATATGAAAATATCATATGTTCATAGGAAAATATCTGATAGAAAATAGTTAATAACTGTTGCTTTTTAAGGTATGACTTATAAAAAGCACTCCGATAAAGATTGTTTCATCATATTTATGTTCAAGATTAGCTTCGGAGAATCCGATTACTATTATATCGGAGAACCTTATAGACTTACTAATCCATTTAGAAAGAACCCGAACTTCACACAAGTTTGCTTGAAATGAAACAAACTGCCCACCTAAATTGAGCTTGGGTGAGCAAATTTATGACAGCTTGACTCTTCACGATGTTCAATGTTCAAACAGGTACTTTTGCAATAGGACTGTACAAAATGACATTGATGGTGATGTTACATTAGTGACTGTTTAGTTTAGCATTGTCATAAGTGATGTGAGTTACTAAACCAAGCTTAGATCATCTAATTATTCAATAACAGCCAACTGATTTAGTAAGCAAAAAAA
This sequence comes from Aelia acuminata, assembly GCA_911387785.2. Lineage (NCBI taxonomy): Eukaryota > Metazoa > Arthropoda > Insecta > Hemiptera > Pentatomidae > Aelia > Aelia acuminata. Next base: position 136,496,905 of record OU426978.1, on the reverse strand, counting down.
CATCAACGATTTTTACATAACTATATTAAGATGGATTTTATCAATTTATGTTATAATTAATTGTTATATTCTATGGATTGAACATTATATGAATTAAATATTAAATAAACATTAAATATTATATTATACTATACAGATCAAATATGATTGCTAAATCCTTATATTTATAAAAATCTCGTGTCCCGATGTTTGTTTCAATTCTTCAATTGAATTCAATGACTCAATTGAGATTTCATTTCAATCTTTCAATGACTCAGAAACTAATCAACCGATTTTAATGAAATTTGGCTCAATATTTATAGTTTTGGCCAACTTAAGAGATAGGATAGTTTTTAACTTGATTAGTGACCAAAATAATTCTTATATAGCGAATTATTGAAAATAGAGTAGGTCGTGTTTCGATTTATTAACATGGCGTCATATGTCGATTTCATAAGGTTTTTGTTTATAAGCATGCTATTGTAATACAGGTTATCATTATTATAATTTTGTATTGTGTTATGTGAGTGCAATTATTTGTTCCTATATTATTATTTTACACAGACAAATAGTAATACAAATCTTTGTATTTATTGTTAATTTTCATTAAGGAATAAATAAATCAAAAAAAGGTTACAATAAATTCTCAAAAGTGTAGGCAATCTTTCTTCCTTTTCCTTTTTTATTTGTATTCAAATTAAATTACTAGATAAGTGCTGAAACACTTTGCTGTAGCCCACCCTGATATCAACTTTTAATAAAGTAAATACATTTTAATAATTTAAATTGTATTAATAATTCTATACATGTTGTAACAGCACCTACTGTCACAGGTGTAACCTAATAGAAACCTGACTTGGGGTGCCAAAAAGTAGTGAAAATTAGTGAGGTGGCTACACTGCCGGTAACTAGACATGAAAACTCCCTGAGTGTGTTTTGATTAGGTGTTGTGGGATACTTTGTGATTTGCTAAAGAACTGCATAATTAAGACTTTAATATTATATTTTCAGTTGATTTGTTTATTCATCTAACAGAAGTTTCTTTAATTCCATTATTCGTTTTTTTATTGTTATTTGAATACAGTGTATTTTTATTTTACCAAACCTTTTTATTATTTTTATCCCGTGCTCTAAAATGTAAAATTTAAAAAATGTCAGTGAAGATTTGTAATTCCTCCTTTATCAACAATAATTTAAAGTTGAGAAATTTTAATCCCAATCGAATAGAGGCTGTTCCTTTCTGTTCAGCAGAGTTTTAATTATCTTTATATGTAAAATTTAAGTAATGTCAGCGAAAATTTTAATCCTTTCTTTAATTTAAAGTAGGCTATTATTGGGAATGATATTTCGGTGTTAATTTCACCAGAATACATTTTTTTACTTATCTTTAAATTATTGTTTATTAAGAAAGGATTACAAATCTTCACGACATTTTTTAAATATTACATATAATGATTATTACACCTCTACTGAACAGGAATAACTGTTATTTGGATAATCCGCAAGTTTCAGATTTATCCACCATAAATATGAGAGTACTACTGCAAAATGATCCATCGGCAGATATATTTTCTAAACAATTGCTCTATATTGGAAACGGTGAAATAGAGCTGCATCGAAATTCAAAATTTATCAAATTACCAGAAAATTTCTACACTGTTGTATAGATGAAAAATAAACTAATATAAAGTGTCTTTCCTGATATTTTGAACAATTATTTGGACTATAATTGGCTGGGTAGTTGTGCTATTTTGGCAGCAAAAAATGTTTATTTCGATGAAATAAACTTCCAAAATCAATTGACAATGTTCTAGATGTAAACGAAGCCGTAAATTTCCCATATGAATTTTTGAATTTCCTGGATATACACCCAATGAATCTCCAGTTGAAGATTGGCTCACCGATCATTCTTCTTCATAACTTAAATCCACCTCAATTGTGCAACGGTACACGTTTGGTCATTAAAAGGATCACAGGAAATGTTATTGAAGCAAAAATGTTGCCTGGAAGGTTTATAGGAGATATCGTCCTGTGCCACCTATTCCCCTGGAACCGTCAGAATTTTCAATAAAATTTAAAAGGCTTCAATATCCTATTATTTGGCTTTTCCCCTGACCATAAACAAATCCCAAGGGCAAACAATGTCCACTTGGACTTTGAAAATCCGTGTTTTTCCCATGGGCAATGGCATACCTCACATGGGCAATGAGCATCGCCTGATCACGTTTGTGGAAACCATAAAATCTTTGGTTTGTGTTAAAAAAAAAAAAACAGGTTAACCCTAAACTTTGTTTTAGCTTTTTTAACATTTTGAACAAATTAGTTCTTGAAAAAATAAAAATTCTTAATTGTATTATGTAAAAACCTCTTTAAGAAGAGATTTCTTATCACTCAAATATATTTCTAAATTAAAAGCTTCAACATCCTCCTACCGAACACTTATTTGCCGAAGAGTCGGTTCTCAAGTTCTTCAGGTCTCAACGAAATTGAGAAAAACGCCTATCAAAAGGACATATATGATACGTTAACCAAGATTGGCATGACCCTGAGCAATATTAAACCCCTTGCTAAACTAACAATACCAAGTTGAAGTAGTGTTAGACTAATCATCAATAGACCAATGGCTGAGGTTACCAAAACTTACACGGTAGAAGTTCAGTCATCCTTTTTAAAATTAGTGGGAAAATATAGCAATTTCGAGTTAGTTTATACCGATGCATCAAAAATGGGCGATAGTGTTGGTAGCGCTGTGAGTCGTAAACACAATCAGCTCCTTTTCAATCAAACTACATTGAACTATGAGATGTAAAAAATAAAAACTTTAACTTTCCTATATTCCTTACTAAATACTTTTAAATGGTGTAATGCTATATTCTCAATCACGTTGATTTTGATTAGCTGAAAGGTTTTCATCTTTATCAATGAATATTGGTATGACTGTATTTGGTTAAAAATATTAGGATATAAGTACTGAGCCACAGCATCGCGTGGCCGGGTCTGCTAGTATTAAATAAATACACCACCAAAAACTCACACTTCCGATTGCTATATAAATTTATGAGTTATTGATGCTATTTAACCGTGCTTTATTTTCGGAATGCTTCTTTGATATTATCCATTTAAGGGAATAATAAATAGCCATTCTTTCTGATCCAGTACGTGATCCAGACCCTCCTACCGTGCACCCCCCCCCCCCACATCCCTATAAATTGCATATCGTTGTGTTCCTTGTGATAAAAGATCAAGAAAAAGCCAATGTTCCCAGAAAAAAAAGTGGCCCCACTAACCAAAAATGGAGTTCTAACATGGCGGAATGACGAATTTGATTTTAGTTAGTTTTTTTATTACTGACATTCACCATTATGCTTAATTTCGCCCTAACTAGTCTTTTATTAAAGCTAGGTAGTTCTAGATTCAGAATAAATAAACAAACGTTCAAAAATAATTAGTCTTGACAACATAAAATACCTTTAAAATCAATTTTTTCAAGTCACCCGCGTAAAAGTTAAAATTCCAAGTTAATTTGTAATTAAACGGCTATCGTTAACGAAAAACGCCTTGAAATAAAACATCTGGAGCAATTATTCTTCTTTAGAAATCAGTGGTCAAATTTCAAAATATATCAACTAGTTTTATAGAAAACGGACCTTTGCGGCGAAAAGGCGCCAGCGACTCGGGTGCATCCAGTCCTCTGCCACATCGTTCAGTTCTCACATATGATATATTACAGCGGGTTTAGAATATTATTTTGAATGTATAATCGAGCCTATGTAACTGCAAGTATTTAATTGACAGAAAAAATAATATAACATTTTTTTTAGAAGAATTTTTTTTATATGAATCTAATAAATTAAGGATATAAATAATAATTAATTAATCGCAGATTGCACATTATCTAAACCTCACTTTTATTGACATAAACTGGTTATCTTGAAATGAAATAATAATGCTCTCATAGTAGTAGTTGGGTTACAGACATTGGCTTTTGATCATTCATGAAATTTGAAATAAATGCATTTTTGGAAAGTATTGATTATTTACAGATTTATAACCAATCAAAATAAAAAAGATAAATAAAAAGTTCTGTTTGTTCGTTGATAGGTATGTAGAAATTATTCATAATACAATTTAGGAAGTATATACCTAATACAATTTAATAGCTCACAATTAATGAATTGACAGTTACACGATATATATATAAGGTTCGTTTTCTATAAAACTAGTTGATATATTTTGAAATTTGACCACGGATTTCTAAAGAAGAATAATTGCTGCAGATGTTTTATTTCAGGGCGTTTTTCGTTAACGATAGCCGTTTAATTACAAATTAACTTGGAATTTTAACTTTTACGCGAGTGACTTGAAAAAATTGACTTTAAAGGTATTTAATGTTGTCAAGACTAATTATTTTTGAACGTTTGTTTATTTATTCTGAATCTAGAACTATCTAGCTTTAATCAAAGACCAGTTATGGCGAAAGACTTTCAGAATTCAAATGCTAGCCATTAGGAAATTAATTCAAATTATGAAATAAGCTATGCAGTTTTATATTATGAATTAACATCGCCTTTAGATTTTTATTGAATGCTTAAGAAAGAGCTGAATTAAAGTATTGAATACTCAAAATCGAAGGAGCTCAAAACAGTTAAAATTCAAATACGATGAAAATTGTTGATAATTAATTTTGTAGTTATATGATTTACCAGCGTGAATTTCAATTTTAAAAACATATGTAGGTTAAAAACTTCATATTTTAAAAATAAATCATTATTTAATGCGTATCTCGTATAATTCAGCTTAGATGCATTGTAAGGCAGATATTTCAAATTAATTTATACTTTATAAATAATGAATATCGACATACAATTATTATTGAGTATAAAACTCTTATGCTTGTGATCATCGTGTATGTCCCCGGGGGTAAAACTGTTAGTTAATTGTCCTATGTTTAAATGTTGAATGATTACATCAAAAATCCCATTAATTATGCAGTTTATGACATCCGGGTGTATAATCCAACATTCCAGGGGCACACTAGGGTCACCTCTTAAAATCAATATTACAGGTCAACAATATGTAGCTGTAGGGTTTACGGAATAGATTTTTATTCAATTTTTTTTTTTATTTTATAATTTTGTCACATCGAATCTATGTCTGCATGCAGTTTCCTTTTACTTTTTTTATTGTTAATAAAATAAGAGGAGAAATACAATTAGCAAATTAGCTAACTGAAAAATATAATTAAAATTTAATTTATTACAAAAAATGGAACCTGCGAATCAATGAAGTATTATAGTTCTATTTTAATATTTGTATCATTACTAACTTTATTTATTTATATTTTGTCATTTGCGCCTGCGCTGGAGCGCATCTAGCAAATTTGTTGATAATTCAAAGTTTATCTTCGATTTGCTTGATTTAAATGATGTGCTCGAGCATATCCCTCGGCCATTGGCTTTTTAATCTTCGTTGGACGGGTAACTGGGAGGAAGAAAGAGAAGAAACAAGTGGGTTTCGATGGTCAAGAGTTGAACAGTGAAATGAATTGTAATTTTCGTGAATGTATGATTTTACTGTTGGAATGTCCATGTCTTTGTGAATTGTGTTGTTAGAAATGTACCATGGAGAGTTTACAGTTGTTCGAAGAATTTTTGATTATGAGGTTTAAAGTTTGTTTATGTTTACTTGTATAGCGGAATACCAAAGTTCTGCTCCTCAGGTCCAAATAGGTTTTAGTATCGTGTTGCATATTAGTCTTTTGTTTCGTAAGTTGATCTATAGTCTAGGAGGTGGGACAGTTGTTGATATCGTATGATCAGTTCTTGTCTTTTTAGTTTTGTATGTATGTTCCAAGTGAGTCTTTTGTCCAACTATAGTCCTAGGTAACGTACATAGTTTTTAGATGGCACAGAAGTATTATTAATTTTTATTGGGGGACATATTGGCTTCCTGAGAGAGAAACTTATATTGTTCGACTTAGTATCTAGCATTTATTTTTTTTTTCCATTTTTGGAACCAATTTCCTAGGTCGAATAGGTGATTCGGAACGGCAATAGAGGCTATTGTGAGATCTTTATGGGAAGAAAGGATCGCTGTGTCGTCAGGCAAGGTAAAGATGGTGTAAGGGTGCTCCGGAATGTCAGAACTTAGACATACTTTTTCAGGGATAGTGCATAATTTATTTTTGTTCTATGATTTTTATTTAATTTTATTATATGTAAATATGTTATATAATAAAAAAAAAGTATTAGCCCCAATGATATAAGCAACACTCAAGGGTTTTGGGATAAATGATCCAAGGACACACTTCAACAAACAATAATGATAATAGATAAAATTATATTATATAGGTAAATTATGAATGATAAAAAAAAAAAAAAAAAAAAAAAAAAAAAAAAAAAAAAAAAAAAAAAAAAAAAAAAAAAAAAACTTCAAGTATAATTATTCCAGACAAAATAGGAAAACTAAAGGGAATAATTTTCAAATTGGAAAAATACTGATAAGTATTTTTTCCAAAATATTTTTCAAAGCTTTGAAAATTATTCCTTATTACTCATAAGGGTGTACTTAGCTATAAGAAACAGAAATTTCACAACCTCAGATGAGGCGCATTCGCCGTTTCCCTCTCCTAAGTCCCATTTTTTTAAGTTTTCTCTCTTTTTAGTCCAAACAGTGTAACTAACGGTATTAAGTCCTGAACGGGTTGTCTCACATGAATATGATAATTTTTGAGCGGAATTTTACTAGAAATATTTTTCATACAAGAGATGCCTTAAAAATATGAATCTTTTGGTCAAAAACTGAAAAATCGGAATTAAGGAGGCTGAAAGGGAGGCCCCCCAGAGGTGGGAACTCATCTGTTTAATAATACTGGACTCTTTACGAATATTCTATAATATTCAAAGCATCAAATATCCATTATTTATTATCCGTTCATTATTCGTCCAATTGCTGTATTTTTTTTTAAATTTAATTTGTCAGGACTAAATTTAAATCAAAGGGAAAAAAACAAAGAAATTTCATTTATTCATTTTGTAATTCAATGGCCCATAGTAAAATAAACTAATGTTAATTTTACAAGCTGATGCTCGGGTTAAGTGAAGCAGTTATTCTATATCCTACAAATGAAAATATATATATATATATATATATATATATATATATATACATATAAGAAATGAAAACACATGTTTTGTAAAGAGGCCATTTTCTCGGTAACTGTAGCAGCTCCATAGCTAGCGTGGAATCTATCAATGATGATGCTGACGGTGAGTGGAAAGGTAGGTATACAATGAAAATTAACTGCGGTTCATATCGAACCGGGTCGAGCGTGTTTTGACTTAACAGTGTTTGCACTTTCTGCTGTGTACACAGTCAGCGTTTGTTCAGTAATCAACTGCTAATCATCTCTTCCATCTTTATCTAATTTTTCAATTAGTCAAAGTTGACTTTTTTTTTTTATTATACGAATTTTAAAATTTACAATCCTTAACAACACTCAACGACAAATAATTCAGGATTCTTTGCACTGTTGCCACTTAAAAATAACCTGAAATTATGGGAAAATCGTAGTATTTTTAAATTTTGAAAATAAATCAATAAAATAATTTAGTAACCACTTCTATCTATTTCGTCTTAAAAAAAGTAACTAAATCAGTAGTTATATTTTCTACAGATGTCCAATTTAATTTAAGAGATTAAATCTCTTAAGTGCTTTTCAAATGCTGATATTTATGTATGCGTGCTTTATAAAATAATTTTTTACTAAATTAAGTCGGTGCAGCATACACTATAACACGACTCTAATTTATGCTCCACGCGGCTGAACTTAATTGTTTTCGCTTTATCGAAAGGAAGTTATTCAGGGGCATTCATTAAGCAGTATTGGCAATCCACCAATAATAAAATAAACAATACAATCCTACCTGGTTATACATCGTCATGGAAAGTTTTGTGGTTGGCTAAAGTGTCCGATGCGGCAGTATAGTGCAGGCCCAGTATGGTACACGCCGCACACTTGGGTATTTAGCCCTAAAAGCTGGCCAAAACCCATTTTTTTAAATTTCTGGTAAATAATGACTCGAAGTTCAAGTAGAAGGCCTGTTGGACCATGCAAGATGATTATTATCTCTACCATGTTCTTAATCTGGCGGCTATTCTAATTCCAATCTCATCTTAGCCTTTAACTCGTCTGTGCCCTTAAATATTGGTCTACAAAATATATTAATTTTCTTTTCCTTTACTGAAGTATCGGCATTATGATATGATGTATATTTCGAGGCCAGGTTTGCACTTGTTATCCAGACGAATTTTTTATATTCAATACTTAATGAATTTTTTGGTAGGCAGATTTTAGAGCTAAAAATTAAATTTGAAGCTTAAAAAGTTATACTTCTGGACAACGAAATATTTTTTATGATAATGTGAAATTATCGTAGATTATGTTTCATGAAAAAAATTCTGCGGATGGCTGCGGATGGGAGACTTATAATTTATTATTTCTAAAATGTCAGTTTCATTAAATAATAAAAAAAAAAAAGAAATAAATTTTGTTATATTTTCATTTATTTATATTCTAGGATCTTCTGAAAGAATAATAATAACCCGGAGGAATTATTTGACATAATTATAAAATCGAAAGCATTAGTTTTTTAAAAAAAGAAGGAATTTTTAAAGTCTTTTCTCATTGGGAATTATTGTAATAGCATAGGGCAGGTGAAAGAGCCAGAGTATAAATGATCCATTTTAAGGCATAATTTCCAAGTAAGATGGAATGCATCTTCAAGGAAAATGAATGTTTTTGATAGCAGCAACAAGAAATGATTAAGTGGGGCGATATCAATTAAAAGCTCAAGATCTGAAGAATCATTTGTTAGTTTAAGTGAAAGAAGCAAGAGGCACCAAAAAGAAAAACTCATATCATCCACTAGCACTGATATGCTGACGTAGGCCACTCATATGACGACGAAGAGATTCTGGTGATATCAATGCGTCCCATATTCTGAAGGATCTAACAAAAGCTCCATCTCGTGCCATAAAATATAGGAAAGCATTTAAAAATTTCACTTTGTCGGAAAAAATAAAAAAACTATCTGCATTGGAAGCTTTATTTATATATATTGAATATTGGGGGTTTTATCAAGCGGTCATTTCATAAATTTAGAAATGTTTTCCAAATTTACTACGGATACTGAGAAACTTTACGTAAAACTTTATCAATAATCATTTGGATAGACATAGAGGTATTGTATAATTTCTGAAAATATTAGTATATCTCATTTCTGTATATAAAAAGGATACTAGAGCTAAATACAATATAGGCATACTTTCACCAGCTCTGGAATGTAGGTTTAAAAAAAAAGGAATAAGAATGGAGGAGTCAAGGGCCCTTAATTTAAGGCGTAATTACAATTATCAAATATTCAATATGACATTAAGAAGTAATTTAATCAAATTTATCATACACAATTATTACCTTATTAAAAAAAAAGGAATAAGAATGGAGGAGTTAAGGGCCCTTAATTTAAGGCGTAATTACAATTATCAAATATTCAATATGACATTAAGAAGTAATTTAATCAAATTTATCATACACAATTATTACCTTATTAAAAAAAAAGGAATAAGAATGGAGGAGTTAAGGGCCCTTAATTTAAGGCGTAATTACAATTATCAAATATTCAATATGACATTAAGAAGTAATTTAATCAAATTTATCATACACAATTATTACGTGTTTCCGTTTATTGAAATGTGTGATATCTTGACTTTTTAAAATTTCTTAATTTATTTATATTTATATTTATTTTATATTTAAGTTTATATTTATTTTTTAACTTTTTTAGCTTATTTTTTAACAGAAAGCTGTTAGATGACCATGATATTACAACATATAAAATCTATAGTTGCCTGCATTTATGATCTTATCTAAACGTTGTCTGTTCGCTAATTGGGTATAGCGCCGAGGTTCGGGTGTTGGTGGCACAAACGGTATGCTATCCCAACGGTATAGAATTTTGCTAGGCAATACTGAATGAATAAAATCTGTTGAGCAAATGGGAGCCATTCGCCAACCAGCAAACCCTCTATATTTACTTAGGATCTGGCAGGTTCAGCTGTTATGAAATTCTAATAACCGGGTTGAATGAGGTCAAACACTCGAGTTCTTAATTATTAAGACCTTTTAGTTCTGTGCCTTTAAACAAATTTTAAATGATAAGAGGGCCCGGTTATCGTTTACATTTCCATCTAAGATGGTTTTGCTCTCTATTCTGTTTCTTTTGTTTTGTGTTCAGGGACCATCGGGGAATTTTCAAACAATCCCTTCAAAAGAATCCCAGGAAGTTAAGGTGATTACCGAGTTTATTCTTTCTGTTCACAAGCTGCTTACTCCAAGACTTTGTCAAGCGCCGTTTAGGATGGAAGAGGGCAGAGAGGTTTGCTTTTCTTCCAGCTCTAAAAGGTGTTCTGTTTGTTTTTTCACAGAGGTGAATAATTTGCACAGACACAAAAAGAAATCGAATAATGTTCGACATACCTTCTTATTCCAAATAGGAAGTCTATTAAATGTTGGTGTGATTTAACTATGTAATTCGGAAAAATTTTCTTAAAAGCCCATTGCTATTAAAATATGTTAAGATTATATTATAATCATCCTATGATCCTCATGAATATATTATGAAATTTATGTTTGTCGATGGACGCTGCGATATAAGATATGTGAACACCTGATCTACGGCTTATTAAAAAAAGTTAATCAACACGAAACTTAATGAATTTTAATAAACAAATGCGATAAAATTGCAAACAATCCGGTTCCCTACTCTCCCTCTTAAACCCCACCGTACGTGACAAATTATCGTTTAGTCTCAATGGTCAAGTTTAGAGATCTTCATAAACTCAGATCTTAAAATAAAAAAGTAAAAACTATCAGCATTTATTATAGGGCTCCTCAAGAAAAAAATATAAGTTTTCACAGAAACTTATGATTTAAGGGAAACTTTATTGATCTTACGGCATCTGGTAACACAAAATCTAGGTAACATTTAAATTATATTAAATAAAAATTTCTTAATATTCAAACTTGAATATTTTATTTATTTATTTGTATTATTGCTCGATTGATACCTGTGTTACTGCAATAAATAACGATATATATTTTAAAATTATAATTCTCAACGTTATTATAATATGATAGCTTCTCTAGGATCACCAAACATCGGAAGCGACAGACATTGAACTCGCCAGTTTAGTAGGTCCTTATTGATCGCTTCCTCTGATGTGGATCACAAAAGTTGGTCCTACCAGAGAGATCTGCGATTGAGGGACGATTTGTCCGACAAAGTAGCCGCTGAGCGACAAAACTTGCTCCTCCCAGCGCATTGTTATCAGCTCATCCATCACCGGCAAAACATCATTCCACAAAATGATACCCCATCCCTTCAAAAACTCCATTCTCCCCTCTCCGAATCTCCGCTCCAACTTTTGACAAATTGCCCTAAAACCCATGCCTTGTAGCTCTAAAACTGACTAAGTAGGAATTATCGTGAAATAGCTTCATTTGTCTAGCTTTACTCCACTTTTATATTTTTCTTTCTTTTTTTATTCAATTGCTTTCAGGCCTAAAACTGCTTAAGCTATACTTTCGCGTTTTTAAATATCGAATCGTGCACTTTTTCAATTCACGTCATTTAGGTACTTTACATAATCATGAACATTAATGCTCGTTTATCTATATTTTCTATCGTCTTAGTGACCATGTTTGAATTGAACTGGTTTCTTCAAAAAAAGTCTTTAAGATGAGTATCATTTCGATTTCTCAAATGTTTTCAATCTGTTGATCGCATTTGTTCGATCAACGGCAATTGCAGGTGGCAATGCAGCAGCACAACATTTTGAAGTCTTTGGTATTTTGAACCACTAATTGATATTTTGAATCCAGTTCTGTTAAATTAGAAGACAAAGAATATTCTCTTGTTGGTAGATAGCTGCATGTCTTACAGGAACAGTGTTACAGGGTTGATTTTTTTTTTACGTTTCAAGAAGCTTAGGTCCTTAATCTAAAATTTTGTAATAGAATTTTAATGTAGGTATATTCCATTTTTATCAGTTCAACTTTTACACTGGAACAAAGCTATATTCATATTATGTAAATATATTTGCATAAGGGTTATTGTCTTCGCTTCCTTGAGGTTTTCAGAATTATTGTCATGCTTCTGTATTTATGATGTAAATCCAAGGTAAGTACACATTGTGAGCTTGATTCTGGTCAACTGATATAGAATTATGGAGGGGCTATTCATGTAGGTACATGTCTTACGCGGCAGACCTCCAGTGTAATTCAAAGGCTGTGCCTGGTAAGACGAGTAAAATACCCCAGAGCGACAAATGAAGTTTATATTTGTGCAAGCCGGTATAGCCATTTATCCCTTAGGGGCACTTATATATCTTAACCGGACAGAGCCTTTAATAGTAAAAAAAAATAAAATCAGAATTATTATTTAAAAAAAAAATATTATATTAATAATTATTTATAATTAATTTTATTATTAATATAAAATACATACTCGTACAACAGTCTACTTATCCTAAAAAAATATTATTAGTTTAATCCTGCACATTAAAAATAAAAAGAATAAGATGAAGATCGTTAATTATAGATGCCTCTGGCTTTAATCGTCCATAATGCTCGACATGTCATTATTCCATATCTTAATATACCAGTTTACGGATGTAAATTTATATTTTGAGTCATATAAATAAATTATCTGCTAATCATCGATATGGAATATCGATTAAATTAAGCGCTTCCAAATAATCTAAGAAGAAATCGGTTGTTCGGTGCAAGCCGAGTGGATCGAACAGGCTTTGTAGCTTACTAAGCAAGTTGCCTAAGTAAATGCTGGGAGGTTAAACAGCTTTGATCCTCAGCGGAAAATACCAACAGCTCCAGTGAAACTTCAGCATAATTGTTTATTCGAACTTTGTCACGTTCTATCAATGATTTCCTCCCTTCCTTTTCAACTTCTATTACAATTCAATGATCTTTAATATTGAAACGAGTATTTAAACTGTCAGTAGTAGGTAATAAAATCTCTTTATTGATACGATTAATCAAACATTTATGGAAATCGTGATTAATATTCCTTGTATATATATATTTTTTTATTATTATTTTTTTTTTTATTAGTTCCTCCCTTCCTTACCTTGTAGGCTATACGGGGTTTTCCGGGCTAGGGAAGGGTGGGTGGGGGATTGATGCCGAGTATGATTAAGTTTTCCCCTGGCTCCAGGTTTTGAACTTCGTCTTCGTATTTCCAATCAGACGTTGCCATGCGTTTGCCCATTCGGCAATCCCGCCACCACCCATTGTATATTATCTATAAGAGTTCAATGTTAAGAAATCATGACATCCACTTTTTTTTAGATTTTTGCTTTATATCTGTTCAACGGTTCTCCATTGTACTATAAATAAAGTTTGAATTCCTTAGTTTCTTTAGGTTATGACCGATTGTAGTAATTAATACCTTCATACTATAAAATAATTTATTCATTATGTACCAGTCAAATGTTATAGGACCGATCACTTGGGGCCATCATGTCAAAATGAAACGTCTGACATTAAACAAGCGACTGAAAATACTGTACTCACATTTTCCGAATAATCAAAATTTTAAATCAGACAGAAATTCAATACAAACACATGCTCACTGACACCTATATGCCTCACAAATTTATGGTTCAGCATAAAATACACAAAAACTGCAAATCTTTCAATCCAATATTTTAAGACTTGTAAGCAGATTGGAAAACTTATGTTTTTGGAGGACTTATTCATCTGTATTGTTGCATTGTTATGGATGTTCTATGTAGATGTTACAATGGATTGTCAACGAATTGGTGTTTTTGGATTTATGGCTTTTGTATTATTGATATCGTATGAACTCCCGGTCAAAAGTATCGCAACACCTGCATCTTCTTAATTTAATTGAAAAAATTGGCTTCTAGGATTTCGGGTCAATTATAAAAACAAGTTTTATTAATTAAATTGGGCCAATAAAAAGTATTTTCACAAAAAATAAACAAAAACTAAATACGCACTAAAATCAAATCAGAACTATTGAAGTAAATAGACTTTGGATTGTATGCAGAATGTTCTTAATAGGCCATGTTTCCTCCTATAGCTCTGATTACAGCTTCCATGCGCCTTGGGAATGATCTATTGAGGTCTTGAATGGCTTCCTGTGGAATTTGCTCCCATTTCGCCAGAACTGTAGGGCTGTATCCAGCCCTGCCAAAGTCGTGGGTGCATCATTTCCGGCTCTATACATACCCACAGATGCCCTATAAAATTTAAATCAGGGCTCTTGCAGGCCATTGAAGTCTTTCGTTTTCAGCGTATTCGAGGTAATCCGTGACGCAGCTCGCAGTGTGGGGCTTGCACCGTCGTGCATAAACAGTGCGTCTGGGCCAATGAAATGTATGAAAACCATGACATGTTCTTGATTTTTTTCTTTTTCTTTTTCTTGGTCCTCCCCATCCTCGCCTCTTAGGCTATACGGGGTTTCCCGGGCCAGGGGAGAGGGTGGGGGATTGATGCCGAGTATTATTAAATTTCCCCTGGCTCCGGGTGTTGAACTTGCTATGTTTCGGTTCTCAATCATACGTTGCCATGCCACTTGGCCATCCCGCAACCCAAAATTAATTTTTTTTTTGTAACTATGTGTTCTTGAAGCTTCACAGGTTCTTGAATGGTTTCCTCCTCATACCCGGTGCCCCTCAGAACCCCACCACGCACCACGAGAAGCTCTGTATGAGCTCCCCAGGAGATGCCTCCTCAGGACATGAAAGAACCTCCTCCATAAGGTACACGGGGACTGATGCAGCATTGGGTGTACCGTTCCTAAGACCTTCTCCAAAGTTTACCAAGACCGTCTGGATTACGGAGAGAGACTCTCGTTTCCTAAATGAAGAGTACACGCCTCCAATCATCTGTGGTCCAATTCACATGTTCTCTTACTAATGCAAGTCTTGCTACACGATGTTGACTGATTAGCCGTAGGCCAGTTGCGGGCCTTATCGAGGTGAGGCCTACTTCCTTAAGCTTCCTCCTAACAGTTCGCCTTGATATGCGTAGGTTACGCACCTGAAGGAGTAGATTTTGGAGCTCTCGATTCTTCGATTCACGTCTCCGTAGTCAAGTCACGAGTCCGTAGACTCACTTCAAGAAAGCGGTCGTCGATGGCACTTGTGGCCCTTCGTCTTCCTCCAGTTGGCCTCCTTGAATGCCTCCCAGTCTCCTTGTGCCATTTGATGCATCTGAGGAGTGTAGAATAATGGAAATTTATACGAAACGCGTTCTGACATACCTCTGCTAAAATGGCAATATGAATGGATACCTCTGGATTAGGATGCAATGGTCTGTTCATTTTAATGTCTGAATACAGTCACTAGGCCAACATTATTCACAATATGACCGTACTCATGGTCAAACTATGAAATGCATGTAAGCACTGAATCAAATGAAAGAAAGTTCTTCTTAAGTCCTTAATCCTTTTACCAGATTCCTAGATAATCCTATTGCTTCTCATACTTCACCCTGTAATGGAATTAGGAAAGACACTCCATTTTATTTTAAATACCTGAAATTCTTAGATGTTGCGATACTTTTCACTGGGAGTGTATATTGTTGAATATTTGTATTAATAAAATTGGTGTTTTTAGCATGAGATTAACTTCAATCTGGTACAAGATTAGAGACTTATAACGAACGCACCTTTTGTATGTTAGTAACAAGAAACTACATACCGACTTACAATTATGAGTTATCGACAAACAACAAAAAAGAACCCTCTAATCTGGCTTTCATATCAAATTGCCCGTACATAAGGGCAGACCTATTAATGACATGGACAGGGCTGACATGACTTATATGAGGGGCTGAAAAGAAGTTGGATGTAATGAGACTTCTAAGAGATCTAGAATCAAAAGCCGGATGAAGTGCTGCTGGACACTATAATTCCTTATGCCTGAAAATCCCAGATGAGCATTACACGCATTTGCTAATTGTCACTTAGTTTAAAAATAAAAAATCAACGTTATCGTATCTGTTAATATGTTTTAAAAAATAAATCATCATACACATAAAAAATAAAACAATCAATCTTCCCTCATGCCTAAAAATGCCATTAGAACAGGTGATTATATCTCATTGGCTGATCTTCCCTTGCTGCTACAGGTGCAAATAAAAAATATGAAGTTAAAAAATATATATATATATATACACATGTAACTTCCAGTCAGTAATTAAAGATACATAACTATGTTTACAAGTATTTAAAATACTTTTCGTTTAGGTATAATTTTTTCTTTTAACCGGGTATAAGGTGCTATTAAATATATTCGGAATTTCATTTCTATTAGCTGAATAAGACCCTATTATGTTGCATATGATCAGTGGTATGTGGAGATATTCTCTATTTCTGTAGTGAGGACTTAAGGGGATCAAAATGTTCTCGAAAGTGAGAGGTAGTATGCCCGATGTTAAATTCTGTTCCGCGGTCCCTCCTATAATTGAAATTTCTGCCACATTTCCCCTTATTCAAATCTAATCTTGCGAGGTCTACTGTCCCTTAAAGGAATAATTATTTCTAACAGGGAATTCGCTACTGACATCTCAATTGAGATTGAGCTTTTATGAACGCGCAAATTTATTTCACTCGATATGCACATCAACATTGCATTATGTCTTATTAAGTTGGAGAAAAACTTGGAAAAAAAGTACAGACGGTCTCAAAGTTTTTATGAAAAAACAAAAATTATGTATTTTTTCTGAGATTTGATATCAGTGACATTTCAGTACATAAAGCTATTCTACTTATATAATTGTTTACAATTTTTTTGTAAATTTTCAAATAAAATTATCTTTTAAGTATTTTTGCGTATATTACATTTTATTTTTCGTAACATGAAGAATGAGTAAGGGATAGAAAAAAAATGAAATTCATAAATTAGTTTTTGTCGTGAATCCGAAATAAATAGCGAGGAATCCTAGAACGATTGACTGTACGACTTAACTTAGCTGAGGTAATTATATACTTTGTAAATGTACATTGCACAATTCTATTCCATCTGGAGGCTGTTTGTAATAAAATCGTTAAAAAAAAAAAAAAAAAAAAAAAAAAAAAAAAAAAAATACAACATATCGGAAAAGACGGGTTTTCTGAAGTTAAATAAATTTGACTTTGTGTATATTTTAATGACAGCTCGTGATTAACTTTCGCAGTTTCATATATCTTGTTTAAGTTATTAAGGGCAAATGACAATTTTTAGTAAAACCCGCGTATCATCTATCTCTTTGAAGATGATGATTTGAAAAATTATCATGAAAATAGGTTGAAGATATTGAAGAAGTTCTCTTCAACACTTCAATTCTTCAATCCATTCACAGCGGGCAGACAATTTTTCAAAATCTTAACCTTGTAATGTTTCACCGTTCTACATTCTAATAATATTTTTCTGAAATATCATTTTGGCACTGTAGTATTCCAAGAATTATTTTCCTTCAGAGATTAGTTTTTTTGCTACATTCAATTATTATAAGTATTAGTTTAAACCTGAATTCGGTTTGGACGGCGGTCGTTGGCTAGAAGTGTGTGGCGAATATTGGGGCTTATCGCGTTTAAGCCTTTGTGTATTATTATTATTAGTTAAATAATTGTTTAAATATTATTACTCTTTCAATTTCAATATTAGATTTTTTCAAAAGCTTTCCAGAGGCATGTACAAAAAAATAAGAAGAAAACTACTGCATAACTAAATGATTGGAATGTGACAAAGACCATCTTGTCCGATTCTGGAAAAACTTGAGCTATAAATAATGTTAAGAAAGGCGGCGAAGGAAAAATTTATGCTTTGTTTTCATTCAATCCCCTAGTGACCGATAAATCAGAAGGGGGTGAAGAAGTTTTCGTATTTATGTGTAGTTGCTAGCTAAATCAGAGACAATTTGTAGCTTTTTAAAGGGGTATAAAAATAGACAAAATATATTTACTTAATAAATATAATTATAAGAAGTATTGTCATGCTACATGTAGAAAACATACTGCGTAATATGAATATCTAATGATTTTTTACTTAAATTAAGAATAAAAAAATAAATAAGCCTTATGCTATTACTGGTTGTTGTACGTTCAGTAATGAATCGATTTAACATACACTTATCGAAAATGGTATATTCAGTTTTAATATAAATTATAAGCATGATTATTTCTTACAACTATTTATTAATTAAAGAAACGTGATATTTTATTTTATCGAATAATTACTGTGCGAGAGGGATTACAACTAAAATTCATAAGAGATTTGGTACAAGAGGCAAGTTCCTCTGCTGGAGTCCTCATTAGGACATAATTAGACTCGGATCAAATGAAATTTCAATCCAGATAAGTCTGTTCATTAGCGTTGTGTCATTCGGAACGTATTCCGCGATATCATCTCTCGATACTACAGCCCAATCAAAATATTGAACGTCTGTTTGGTTACTATAGTCAGTGAGCTTGTTAGCTAGAAGTATTGTTGATGTTCCACCATAGATATCACATAGATATATCTATATTTATTCTTCACAGTAAAAACCCTTATTTCCCCGGTCTGCCGGTTGTCAGAAAGCGAACATTACTGACGATTTCGCAACATCATAAAAATTTCAGTTGTGAAAATAAAACTACATGATCCTGCAGATTCAGAAACCTTGAAACCAAGTTCAAACCATTTCATGTTAATTATCATCAGAGAAATTCTATTTTATTATTCACTCTTCTTTGTCTCCTAGGCAATACACCCGAAAATACCCATTTGCGGCAGTGGGATGTTATATACGACTGCATAAAAAAACATTACTCCAATTAGAACATAATAAATTTGCCTGCGTGTGTTTTTTCGATCCAGATATGAGTGATATAATTCTAGCTCCGCATTTTATTACCCTCAATCAATACAAAGAAGCCTGGGGCCATTTTCGGACTATGGTTCCGGCTACTAATAAAATGAAGAAGCTGTACAGAAATACAAGGAAGCCGCCGAGAGCAGATTATCATAATTAGCATGAGAATCCGGCACACCAGGGTCACCCACTGGCACATCTTAGAACATGTCGAAGATGCAACATGAACCAACAAACATGTCGACGATGCTATACAAATTTAACAGAAAATTGTCAAGGCCTGGAATCAGCGAGGAATACACATAACCTTCAGGGATATTCTGCACTTCTTAGACCAGGATATTCAAAAAAATTGTTTAAATTTATTAAAGAAACCAATTTTCACAAACATGTATAAAATTTCCAGGATTTTGTATAATCACTATGTATTTATAACTTAAGTAGAATTTGGTGCCTCGAGCATATTTTGTTGTACCTGACACCGAAAATGTAATTAAATAAATAAATATATTTTAGGATACCAATGTCAATTTTATTTTATTTTAGGAATTGTCATTACCAACTTGCAGATGAAAACAGGATAAAAGTTTCCAGATTTTCAAAATTAAATAGTTTTATAGACTTTAGCTATTAAATTATTACATTCCTATTTACATTACATTTCTAAATAAAATATTGTAACTATCTGTATGTTTTTTATTGCGTAATAGGTGGAAATAGGAACTATTCTGACTCGATTTGGCAAAATCATATTTTTAATATCTGTAAATAAATGTACTATAAAAATTCTGCAATATTTCAAAGAAAAATAATTTCCGGAATGAAGACTTATCTTAATCATTTTTATAAAAGCATTCCGTTATAGCGGTTTAAAAAATATGTAATTCAATCGTAATCTTTGGCTCTGCTCCTTTCTTACAAAAATTAATACCTTAGGTGTATCAATATTATTATTAGAATTCACGTGTAATATACAAACTCTCAAACCTTCGCCTTCCAGGTAAGATCCAAACCGAAAAGTTGGCCCGCCGCGGGGACATAACGCCATTTGTTCAACTGAGTGAAGATTTCCTTTGACAGGTGTAATTGAATGAGATAATTGTTGACAGGAATGCTGACAGCCGGGTGGAGTTGAGGCCTCTCAGACAGGTTGCCCCAAAATTGACACTAACAACTACCTGGAACTTTGAAGTGGGTCTGCCGTCTCATCATGCAAATTACTTTTAGCGGAGATAGCTTCATTATCCGGAGGGTCATTTCTTCGCTACTTACGGAAAGGGTGGTGGCGGTAAGGGGGGGGGGGAGAGGAGTGGATTAAGACCGAGAAGTAGTTTCATCCACCCATTCCGCTCCTCCTAATTCTTCCAGTTCCAAGTCGACGCCAATGTAAATTCAAAAATCGAAAACACAAAATTTTTACGTGACTTAATTTCTAGGAAAATTAAATAAGGTTAAACTTAATATAACAAAACACGACAGAATAGGGCTGGCACACCTTGTCAACTTTATAATCTCTGTGATTCCAATATCTAGGCTGTTGAAAGTTGCCTCCTGTTATTCCAAGCGCCCACTGGCAACTGATTATCTGCTTAACATTCCATGGATTTAGTCAAGACTTGTTTAAAGGAAGAAAAAAAAAAGAATGATATGATAATGATGATTTTTTTAAAGTTCATAATTGGATATGTGGCTGTTGCCATTAAGTGAAACGGAGGGTGTATAATAAACTTGGGATTTACAGGCATAAGTGCCCAGCAGCACATCATCTTGGTTTTTCATTAGGAGAGCAGGTCCTTATCCAACTACTCTTTGTTCTCCCTCTCTCTTATCATGTCTCCCTCCTTGTCATGTCAGTTGTGGACATAAGAGCTCGCCATTGTAAGTTGGTTGTTTAAAGCCGTTATGTATAGTTTTGTTACTAACATATCAAAATTCGCCCGTTATGTCTTCATATGATAACAGAATTTCATAGTTAAGTATAGAAATTAAGCGAATAATGTTTTAAAAGTAGATAAAAAATTATAAAAATCAAGACATAAAGACGATATTTCTGCGTAACTTTTTAATCAATCATCAATGTACGGATACAGATACAAACATACAATTTATATATTTTGCTAGCAACAATTCATTTTTGAGGGAAAATACTAGTTTTTTGTAACTAAAAATAGTTTTTTTTTTGTACTCCTTGTTTTTTTTTTGGTTGCTGTAATATAATAATCACCTGTCTTTGGATTCTGATTAGAGAGAGCTTGACGTAAGTTGCCAATGTACTTAAGTTCAATAAGAAGGTTTGAAAAAAAAATAGAGAGCTTTTAAACATATCAAATGCTAATGGTCCTAAGTGCAAACCTAAATCATTAAATGTGAAACGCGAAATTGAGCTTGGTTTGAAAAATTAATATTTCTGAGCTTACAAATATTCCATCAACCATGTATATTAAAAAAAGCGTGTTTTAAATTCGGTAATTTAAAGTACAGCAGATAACATCGACATAATCCGTCAGGCTATTTAAACAAGAAAATAAATATTTAAGTACCTTTTTGGATTTGTGCATTTTAATACTGCAATTGTTGATGGATTGATAAATAAATCTGAGTAACAAAACACTTGTATCAAATAGTTCTAAGCTGGTCAAATATTTTTATATATTTTATTTTATATTAGCAGCATTTTTTTTTTCGGAGCTTTGCAATTTATATATATATATATATATATATATATATATATATATATTTTTTTTTTGTGGTAGACCCTAGTCTGTATGTTTTTTCTCTATTTATTTTATTGATCTAGGCTTATCGAAAATCACCAATAGGATGAACATCATTAGGGAGTGCCCTCGGAAACACGGGGAGTTGTACTGAAGAAGCTGACCATAGAGATAACGGTGCGGGAAAAAGTTGAGACTAACGACCAGGTTCTAGCCGCAAGCCTTACACCACCCGGCCATCTGTTTGAGGTCCCTATCGAACTCGAGACGTTACAATCTTTTCTCTTTCGCCTCATTTCTTTCAACTATTGTTCCTTTATATGGCTCTCGCTCAGCTCTGTTCTCACACATGGCCTCCTTCCACTAACATTGGTGCATTAGTAGCAGTAGCATCGACGAAATAAGAAAAATAATTTAATAATTTTCAAAAGCAACTAATTTAGGTCATTTTCAGATTTATTGTGATATTGAGAAGGAGTGAATAAAAAAGTTTAAATTCAATAAAAAAATGGATGTGGCGTTAGCAACCTCTTGGGCTCAGATAATAATTGAAAAATGAACAGTTCATTTTCACAGAATTGATTGAATAAGTAACTAGTAATTTCTTATATCATGTGTGTGCAATTTACATTATTACGAACTTCAAAACCTTTTTTGTATTTATAAAAAAACTGTTGATGGTTATCATTGCCCTCACAGCTAAGCAAAATTTGCATCCAATTAAGAAAGGAATGGAAAGGAGTTAATTACAATGGGAGGGGAGAGAGGGGGACAGGATGATAGTATACTAATGAATTGACAATGCATACTATATACTTAATCCTCCTAATTTTAACAAATATGTTCTACTCAAAGGGCTTATAATTAGACCAGTTGGTAGTAAACACAAAAAATATGCATGTTTTGTCCAGATAAGCTAGTCCATTTTCTATAATTCACAATGTTTGCTATGCTATTTAATTAAGCGAAAAAGGTTTCATGGTGTTTATTCAACTAATTAAATGGTAGTGGGCCTTTAGTCTCTGATTCCCTTTGAGCAGTTCTTCTGCCCGACAACAATGGACCTGATATTGGATTCTGTTGGGTCTCGCTTACCTCTGAAATATTGAGCGCGATGCAGTTAATTCCTGATGAATTTTGTATGACGACTGAACACTTATGTTTACCTTTTAAATTTAAAGACCATATCTAATTATTTTAACATTTCAATGCATCAAACCATTAGACTTTACCGTTAGTGTTTCTAAATTATATTGTTACAATCCTTTTTACTTTCACTTACCTATGTATGAAATATACAGTAAGGGTAAGTATTCCGATCGTGAAAAATTTCGACTTCAGGTTTTCAACGAAAATACACGAGGTCCCTTGAGTCCAAATAACCAAGTCCCGCAAAATGGTCTGCGTGTGTGAACAGGCTAGCTCAAAAACAATAAAGCCTACGAAACTGAAGAATAATTTTGATTTTATTTGAATTTCAAATTTTGTCTTTATTTTAAAAAAAATTTTCATCTTTACATTTTTTTTTTTTTCGATTTGATTAAACATGTAATGGTAAACGATAATCAAGTATTATTTAATTTCCGGTTTGTTTTGTTTGTTTGTTTATTTGTTTAACGTCAATTTATGCCACTAAGGCTAATCGGTCGATGCTACAGTGGGAGTCCTAAATTTTGCCTATCCAGGTATAATTAGGATAGGGATCTTCAACTAGTACCTGACATCGTACTGGCTCGGGACCTCCATTTCAGGTCCTATCCGAAGGACGGCATGGCCAAGGATTTCTTACTCCATTAAAAAATCCTATGGCCATCGCTGGGCCCGAACCTGCGACCTTTTGTATTGTATTTTGAACTATAAATATTTAATGGAAATTATATGTTTCCATGGTAACGAACTGAATAAAGTATAATAACATTAGGCCCGTTTGAGTATAATGCTTGCATTCCCGTATTATCTCAAATAAAAACTTTTATTCAATAATAACAATTTTATAGTACTTAGAGATGATACTCAAATTATTTAAAGCAGTTTAAGGTGTGAAAAAATATGGTACAAGATGATCATTAATTCTTTATATTTCAGTTTACAAACTTTAGTTCCATAATAGAATTCTGAATGCAATATAAAGTGGTTTTAGAGTAACAGTAATCGTTTTCAATTTCCGGAAACGCACAAGATACAAACCTTTTAAAATTAACCTTTAATTGACTATGAGCCGTAAATACAACTTCTATCGATTCGTATTCACGATATCTTTGCAAAAAGTAACTCGCAGTAAAAAACAAGCTGTGTTAAAAAATACTCGGCTGTTGATGAAATAGGCATTTTTAAAGCCCCTTAAATAAATAAATCGTCTTCACCATGCTAAAGTAACGAATATGCATAGGTTTTTAGTTGCACATTCGTTACTTTAGCATGATGACGACGAAATAAACAATAATGAATCGAAAAGTACTGAGAACTTTCAAGTTTTGCAATACAAATTCAAACAAAAATAAATAAACAAATGTGGAAAAATGTGAACGTGCATCTTGAAGACTTCATTATTTTATTAGCTAGGGATTAAGCTAAGGATTGCTCTTTCCCCCGAAGCTCGAGTAAAAAAGTAGAGACGGAAACAAGGGAAGAGATAACATCGGAAGATTATCGCTAAGAAAGCAGTTTTATCTTATGGTGTACTGACAATAAAAGAGAGAGTCTTAGTATTAAACTTTCTTCAAAGATATATTTTACAGTTCATATCATTTATTGAAAGTCACCTTGGTTAAAGGACTTCCAGTTACAGTGGTAAGTGAAATTGGTATAAGTAATAGTTAGCTCAGATTAATTTATCAGTTATTTCGAAAAGGGGCCATTTCCATTTGTGAAACCTAGTAAATAATTGTTTGGGAAAAGATTGGTTAAAATTTGTGAAATTGTTTGGTGAACAACACAATTTCAAAGAACTCAATCAGGTAAATACGGTGGCCACTAACTGTTGCAAAAATTATTTCTTTTATCTAAATTAAAATAGCTTAGTAAAAAAATAATCAAAAAGAAAGGAAGTTTTTTACAAGATCTAGTAAAAAATTGATTCTGTCTCTATTTTTTACCCGAACAGAATGTCTAATATCCAAGCCTCCTAACTATAAAGAGATTCGACGGCATTCACGTATTTAGTATTGCTTGGAGAGCTTATGAATTAATAATTTTTAAGGAAGTATACTTTTCAGTGTGGCCTTTTTATATACGATAAGTTGTTTTTCCCATTTAAAAATTGCTACCTGGAAATTTTATGCTTTGTAATTGGTTTCGCATTGAAAGTTGAAACTGGTCCGTGTTCAGTTTAATTAAAATAAAAAAGTTTGCTGAAAAAATTATATTTTGAATTATTGAATTGTTCAGCCGGAGATACGTCTCATCCACAAAATTATCATGTTTATATTTAAACATACTCTACAAAACAAAAAATACATAAGAGTGGGTTAGAACTGTCTGCGGCCAACCTCTTTCAATCCACAATTGAAAATGTTATTCAACTATCGATTGATTTAGAAAAAAATCAATACTACCCTTAAACTCAACACCAAAAAGATTCTTGCAATGGGATTTATTTACAATACTTGGAATTACAAAAAATATACTCAGGTAGAATGCAAAACTAAGATAAAAGGTGCCGTTATTTTTATCGTTCAGGTATAAAAGGTTTAGAATGCATGGCATGTTTACTGAACGATTTTTCAAAGAGAACTGCCATGTTCACTTAAAAAACCAATGAAAAAAAAAAGAATTGTATAATTTTTTGTTTGAGACCGTTTGGCTTGATATACTCTCATAAAAGCGTTTATACATTCAGAAAGCCCTATATTCTTCCTTTCTTTTTTTTTTTTTTTTGTTATGAATCCAATTCTAAAAAACAAAACAAACAAATCTACCTTCCATTTATTTTACTGGAACATTCCGCAATCAATAACAATTACATAGTTTTTTTTCTATAAATTTAAAGGGGGAGCTGTTGGGTGCTTTCCCTCCTCATGCCTGACGTGTCGTTATTTCATATGACCGCTATCACATTCGCTGGTTGTCCGCACTTTGGTAACAGGTGCGAATTTATAATTAAAGTAATTATATTTTTTTTCATTTCAGGAGCTATAATTATATATAGGTACCTTGGAAATAAATTTGTATATTAAATAAATTTTTTATAGGCTTATAAATTTAAACAGTTTGTTTTGATAATAATAAGCTACTAAAAGACTTCATTTTTTAAATTTTATTCTATAAAATAATAGGGTATCTCCCCTTTCCACATTACGGCGAACCAACCCGCATAATACAAAGGGAATCTTAGCCCGTCTTGCATTGTGCTTTTACATACACCAAGTAACAGCACGTTTAAAATATTCCATATACCACTAAAAACGTTTTTATCTAATAGAGATAGGTACTCTATTACACTTGTAAACATATAAAAACGCTTAGAAATGTAACTAAAAAAATAGAATTTTTCGTTCCATTTAAATCCATATTGCTGCGTAATCTCTTCCAGAACAAGTTACAGCTTACATCGTTATATTCTCTGAATCACAACAGTCAATTTCATCTGTTTTGCGTTATTATCTCCTATTGGACCGTAAACTTGAATTTTGCTGTATCTGAATCAAGACACCAATATTTTGAATAGGTATCTATCGTTAATATCTTTATAGTGAAAATCCTTGATCCATTTTATCCATGATAACGCAGGTGAAAGCTTTTCCATTAGCATTTCATTATTATTCAAAGTCGACTTAACTAATCTAACGAAGTAAACACGCCTAGAGATTATTTATTTTACGTTGATTTTTCAAGTTGGCGGCCAATTAAATATTTCGCTAATAGAAGCTACGTTAAATTATTGTGGTATAAAATATGATTAATATACCATAATTTAAAATATTGCTGCAATAAATATACAAAAATGTATGGTATGAACAGAATGCAAAATAAACTCCCTTCTGACAGGGTTACTGTTCTGTACCTTCTTCTATCGGCACGACAGGCGCACGACGCTGCCCTTGGCCTGCTCAATGGCTGCCAGCCATCTCTCTCTATCTTCTGCAAGGGTGATAGGAATCCGGGTGATTTGCGAAGATCCTGTTCCACAGCATCCTTCCATCGTCCTCTTGGCCTACCACGTGGACGCACACCATCCGGAATGTTCTTATACAACCTCTTGACCACTCTTTCATTATTCATCCTTATCACATGCCCAAGCCATTTCCGCCTTTGTATATTGATGTAGGATGTTATGCTTGCATCTTTATAGAGCCGGAACAATTCATTGTATTTTCTTCATGTTTCTCCACCGTATGTTACCACTGGCCTTACAAGTGTCTTGTAGAGAATAACTTGGTAGTACGGCTTATAAGTTTGCTATTCATAAGCTTAGGGATGGAGAAATAAGCTCTATTTCCTGCAGCTATTCTCTTTCCTATCTCTTCCTCCTCATTCAGGCTATCATTGATTACAGAGCCAAGATACTAAAAACTTTTGACCACCTCGAAACTGTACGTGCCTATTTCACAGTGAGTCTGCCTCCCCAGTATACCTTTTCCCAGTGCCATAATCTTGGTTTTCCCTGCATTGATATGAAGGCCGCTCTTTTTTGCTTCGATATCCATTGCTTCAAAGGCGACTCTGATACTCTGAAGGGATCTACCAATGATGACTACGTCATCTGCATAGGGCAGGGCCTGGCTCATCTTGGTGAAAATTGTTCCCTCCATGTTCAGTCCTGCTGCAGGATATTGGATATGCAGGATATCCACATGCAGAGCGATATTGAAGAGAAGAGGAGCTATTGGGTCTCCCTGTTTTAGGCCACTTAACACCTCAAAAGGCTCTGATAATCCACAGCATTTAACTTGACATAGTGCATCTTACTAAACGGATTAGTTTACTTGGTAGCCCCAGTTCATGCATGTCTGCTATGAGTTGACATCTGATTATTGTATCATAGGCTGCTCTGAAATCAATAAACAGCATCCAAGGAGTCTGCTGATACTCCTTCATCTTCTCAGCGCTACTAACAGGGTTACTGTTAGAAGAAAATATAAAAAAAAAATTTACACTTGTAAAAAAAAAGTACGCTATTTGCTTTATTTTAGATATTTCAAAATGTTTGATGTTACAGCTGTACATATTTTATACTAATATATCTAATGGAAACATGTAATAAAGAATAGTAATTTATTTTTCGCTTTTTACCATGACAATGGTAAGTCTTCTTTTTCTTTCTTCTTGAAGAAATGAAAAAGAAATCACGGAAATAGAACAATATTAACATAGTTAAGGCTATCAGTGCTGTAATGTGATTGATAGTCAAAAAATTTGTTCTTTAAAAATCCACAATCTGTGGTTTGTCCTAAAATAGTTTAAAAATGTAGGTATCTACTACCCTGGTCCTGCTACCCTATCTGCAATTCAAAAATTTTTTGACTATCAACCACATTTCAGCACTGATGATGGCCGTACGGCCGAAACGTATGCGGAAATTAAGTTTAAGAGAAAAAAAAAAAGTGTTGAGACTTAATGGTCGCCCCTCAATTTAAATCAATTGGATAGTCTCAAGAAGAGGAAAGTAAAATTAATAACTAAAATTTTATTCTTAGAAGGCATAAGATTGTGTACAGAGAATGGGTACTTCACCTTCCAAGACCAACATAAACATATATAAACATATTTGTTTATAACACATATTTGTTTATAACATATATAAACAAATATATGGATTGCCAATGGGGGGTTGCCTATCAGTTAATCTATCTGGGATTGTTTTAAATTATATTATTAAAAAAGCACTGTCATCGGCAAAGGTTAAGCCATTATTAATTAAAAAGTATATTGATGACTTATTTTTAATAATAAAATATGAAGAACATCCTAAGTTTTTAGATGAACTTAACCAAATACGTCCCCGAATTAGATTCAGTCAATTCGGGTCAACAAGAGGCAAAGGGACCGCTGATGCGCTGCTGAGAGTACGGGGCGATGTTGAAGACAGAGCGGAGCGGTATGTCATGCTTCTACTATTTGACATATCCTCCGCATTCGACAGCGTATGGTGGCCGTACGTGCTCCAGCAGCTGCAGAAGTATGAAACTTCCAGTAACTTATATGAACTCGTTAGAAGCTACCTCCACGACAGAAGAGTCAAGATTAATGGCTGTTATTTGGAGGTAGAATCTTCCGTAGAAAAAGGATGTCCTCAGGGATCAGTCCTTGGCCCAGCACTATGGAAGCGGGTTTTCGATGAGTTACTGGGAGTGCTAGAAGGTGAGCGGTTCCCTACCACTGCCTATGTTGATGACTTAGCAGCTGTGGTGGCATCTAACAGCAGAACTGGGCTAAAGAGAGAAGCAGAGCGATGTGCCAGACTCGTAGCTCGGTGATGTGAGCATAAAAAAATGAAAATGGCTGCTGCCAAAACGAGAGCCATTCTACTTAGAGGCACGACTGACAGGGCGCACCCTATCAATATGGACATAGAAGGACAGAGGATAGGTCCAAGTGAAGTGGTTACATACCTCGGTGTAAGGCTAGGTACAGGCCTAAATATCTCGCCTCACTAGGACTATCTGACGACAAGGGTGACCCAAACCGTCAATGGTCTGAGTCGTGTGGGAGGTGCGTTCTGGGGGCTCAGATACCCAACCACTATGAATATCTATAGAGGAGTAGTGGAAAGTATCCTGGGTTACGCATCACCCTTCTGGAGCCACAACCTCACACTGCAACAAAGGAAAAGGCTGTCAACCCAGAGAATGGCTCTGCTACGGGTCACTAGAGCCTACAAGACAACGTCTCATGAAACGATGCAAGTACTTGCAGGAGCGGTACCTTTCGACCTCCTCCTGCAAGAAACAGTCATAAAATATAAATACAAGAGAGAGGGCTCAACAGGACTTCCAGAGGAACTTCGAATGAGAATTGGGAATGAGCCAAACAAGTGGAAAAAGATAATCCGGGAGGACACGATTGACAAGTGGAGCTTGCGGTGGATAACAACCCCGAACGGGAGTACTCTGAAAAAATATTTTCCCTCTGTAAAATCGCGGCTATCCGCTAGGTGGGTCCTCCCGGACTATTGGGTTTCCCAATTCCTTACTGGTCATGGAGGATTTCGAGCGAAACTCAACAGTCTTGGCGTGGATGTCGAGCCTCTATGCGTAGCATGTGGTGTTCCCGAACCTATAGAATACGTGATCACGTCCTGCAAAGCGTTTGAGGCGATAAGGGCCAAACTGATGCGATCCTTAGGGGTCTACTGCCTCACTGAAGAAGACTTTCCTCAATTGGTTACTGAGGAAAATTTTCCTCGGTTTAAACGTTTCATTAATGAATGGAAAACAATCGTGGGGCCTGCACACTTTAACATAGGAGCCCGATGAAGAAGACGAGGGCAGCCACCGGGAAGACCACCGGAAGATAAAGTCCGCCCTGGGCAGGTGGTGATGGGGTGATAGAGGAAGAAGGAGTGAAGAGAAAGAAACAGAAGAGAACCATGACATCAGCGACGATAAGCGTTTTAGCTTAGTGCCACTGTTGCCGAAACCCGTATGGCCATTAGGCCAGGTATGGATGTAAACAAATAAATCTTTCAGTTGCTTTTTCATATTTTTTTTTTAAATTAAAAAAACTTTTTTATATTTATCATACTTTTAATGATGGTAAAAAACGGATAAATAAATATACAAGGACCGCCCGTATATTTTGAAACTTGAAACTCGAAAAGCAGAGGATGAAACTTTTACAAAACATTGATGTATACGTAATATACGATATTGTACTAGAAAGCAAAAGAAATGAAGGGTACACAAATTCAAAGGTGTTATGGTTAAAAAAATTAATAATAAAAATAAGAAATTATTACAAAGAGAAATATTGAAGTAATGGTTCGGTATAGAATATTTATATCTAGAAAAGATAAAGTTACAGGAAAGCTGTTGAATTATTAAAAGTAATATAAAGATTTTCTTCAGAGGCTGGCGTTTACTCAAGTGGCTTTGTCTTCAAGGCAATTTAATCTTGTCCGAGAGAAGCCACTTGTTGATTGTTGCACAAGAAATATTATTCAGAGAAAGAAATCAGGAGTTGTTTATCTTGTCTTAGGTGCGGATATATTGTATTTTTCTTCTTTTCATCTCAGTATATAAAAGGGAAGGAGAAATCCCTATTAGATATTCAAGCATAATAGAATGATTAAGAATTATCAATTTATATTTATTTTACCTTATCATTCAATGAGATAGTGCCTAGGTAGTTATTCTGCGATTTATTATATTATCCGTTGTAGGAAGAATAATTTCATAAAGAAAAGAAATACAGGAAGGGGGGGCTAATAGAGAAAAAAGAAAATTCTTCAGTATATAATAAATTAATGTAAAATAAACTCTTACTAATTTGATTTATTTTAAAGAAAGTATTGTTTTTTTTACTTTCATTTACCTATATTTTTTTTTATTTACCATATACATACATTTACCTATATATGGAATATATAATAAGAGAAAGCATTGCGATCGTGAAAAATTTCTACTACCGGTTTTCGACGGAAATACACGTTTTGGGGTTCCCTGATAATCCAAATAACCCTGGAGGCAGCAAAGTTAATGAGTCTTGTACCATTGTCATTAGACTCGTCATGGAGGCTATATTTTCCGATAGTTGGATGGTATATCTCCTTCATAATTTTTTTTTTTTTTTTTTTTTATGTTATAAGTATAGGTACTCCTGTAGGATCTTTAATCTTGGATATTGGAATATTCTTTCACTTTACTAACCCGTAGCACTAAACTGCTCCTTGACCAGATAGACTTTTTCAAACTGGACATTAGATGAACTGGCCAGGATATTTTCAAAAAGAGGCGACACACAGTTTACTGTAGTTGCAGCATTACCCTCCATGAATTTGGCGTAGGATTCGTAGTCAGAGGACGCTTTAGGCAACTGGTAATTGGCTTGAAGCACATCAACCCACGCATTTGTGTGCTAAGGATTTGTGGGAAGTTCTTTAACTTCAGTCTTACTAGCTTTCATGCCCCGAGGGAAGCTTCAAGTGAAGAGGATGAGGACTCCTTTTATGAACAACTGGAACCGACCCTTGATCAGTGTCCAATGTACGACATGAAAATAGTCTATAGCAAAAATAGGGAAGGAGGAGATATACCATCCAACCTTCGGAAAATATAGCCTCAATAACAAGTCTAATGACAATGGTACAAGAGGTATGAGAAAAAATGGTAATATTGCCAGATTCTGTGTTAGGTTAGGTGTTCCCTCGAACACTCCTCTACCACCCTTGACGAGTCTAGCTGCGGTCGAGGCCAGTGCCCGTGACACCACAGGTACCTCCGAGGTAAAATTCCTATCTTGGCCGTGATGGGTCTAGCTACGGCCGAGGCTTGCGCCCATGACGTCATAGCTACCCTCGAGTCGCTATCCCTCTTCCTTAAATCCTGCCATGCACGTTATCGTCGCCTTCTGATCTAAAGTCACCCTGTCACTACTACACGACCCTCCGTCAACCTACGACGACACACTTATATGTGCACTTAACTATCAATAAATGGTCTAATCCTGAGGGTTGTTTGAAAAGCAAAAATCCTAACATACTCGTAGGACTGCCAATATATTAAAATATAGTTGTAGTTGTCACAATACACAATAGTTTTAAACAAATCATTCTTCAGCCGTGACAAAACTTGTCACGGTTTAAGGTTCCACTTTACCGTTAGACCTAAATGTAAATGCTCCGAAGGCCATGAGATGAGAAGACTTGAATGGGTGTGGCTGATCGTACAGCTTTTTCCTTAGGGCTGTGAGACAAGAAGAAAGGTGAGTGACAAGTATAGAAAGGTAACTAAACCCTAGACCACGCGGTGCTATTTTAACCTGCCGTTTATTTTGAGCCAGGTCCCGTCTGCAGTTCTTCGACCAATTCGTCGCTAATTGGCTTCGAATTTCAGCGGTTGATGCATTAATCCATTCAGTTTTATTTAAAAAAGAATTTTTAAGACCTCAATTAATATGTTTTGTTATGGTTTGGCAACTTCTGATTACCATTTGGCTGTTTTAATTATAATTAATAGTTTATTATTTAGATAAAGAATAATTGCTATTGGGGAATAATAAATTTTATATTATTTCTTTGTGACCTCTTATAGAAAAACGTATGGAAATTTATATGCCTCTTCCTCTCGCACATACAATTGTCTTATAAAATTATTCTTTCTACGTTCAAGACGTATTAAATACAATAATATACTATGCACAATTATACTGATCAAACCCAAAAATAGCAATTCAAGACGTTTTCTCTATAAGCTTGACAATATATAATAATGCATAAACTCTTTTTCTTATCACTTGTTGAAAACTATATTTAAAAATTCTTATCCACATTTTATATTTAAGTATCAATAGCATTAATCAAATATATTTGTGAAAACTTTTGAAACTTTGGGTTTAAATACCCAAAATACGTACGGTTCAAATGAAACTATACACTGTACAGAATATCAATGCTAAAACAGATAGAATTATAAAATAGTTGACCAAGAGCTCTTAATTTATTTATTTATGTTGGTATAGAAAGAGAGGTATGGAGGATGGGTCCAAAGAGACAAATATTCCAATATTATAGAGTAAAGCTTGAGTTTATCACTTTATTAACATCGGCTGAGAAGATGATTTCTCTTTAATTTATTTTAATTTTTTCTTCCAAAATTATGTTTAATTTTGCCTTCTTGAACCAGTTTATTTATGCATTGAAATGTTTATCATAATTTGATCTGTTGATTTGATTTTATTTATTTATTATTTATTTGTATATAATATGTCGAGCGAGACCTCCTATAGTTGTAAATTTTACAAAATAGAGTATCATAACAATATATATGTCGCGATCCGTCGACTTCATTGTAGTTTAAATTTTGGTTTTATCAGTGCGTTTATTTGAGCCCAGAAGAATATTGCTATGGTCACGTGAAAGCTCCTTTCTTTATATCTGATCAATCAGAATTCATCGAAATAAAAAATAATGGCACATAGCCATAAACATGTCGGGATATTATTAGCTTGAGTATTATTAGTATTATTAGCTCGGTCCGGTTAAGATGGTTAAAAAATGTCCCAGAGCGATAAATGGCTGCCGCCTTACACATTTGTACACCACCAAAAAGAACTAAAAAGACCTATCCTCCAAGTTTTAGATATATTTCATCAACCGGTACCTCATAATTAGCTGAAACGCTGAAATATTTTTATTTAAAAACTAATAGGAAATATTTCTCATTGCTAACTTAAGCGATGGGACCCGTGCACTACGCACAGGAATTTTTGGATCATTCGCCAACGATCTGAACACAGAATTTCCTCGCTCTTTTGAAAGAAATACATAAAAAACAAGAAAATTTGTAAAACGTTTTGTTCCTGAGATGCGGAGAAAGTTATAAAAAAACTATAACTATAACTACTAAGCTACATCATCACCATCCTCATTTTGTTTTTTAGATTATCCGAAGTGGAGCAAAAAGTTGAAATTTTCGAAAGAATCTGTTATTGATGAAAATTGAAAACTGAAATTATTGATCGTTTTTTTCCCTTTTATAGCACCTGGCAATGATTAAGCACACAATTATTTAAATATAATCAAAATTTCATTTAACACTGCTTGAGTGATGAAGGCCATTTACATTAAGTCCTTCATGAAAAAGCTACAAGGCGGACCATGGCCCGAACAGCGAAGTCGAGCTCTGGGAACTAAGCTCTAATGAGCATTTTTCGACCTCAGGAGGACCGCTAACTTTTTTATCACCGGATGTACCACTAAAATTGAGAAGATCGAAGAGAATCATCTACCTTCCTCACTACCCTTATTAGAACTGTGAGGTGATGATTCGGCTTCGATCTTCCCGGCAATTTACACGGCCACATCCTGTAATAGACCTAATAGAAAGTTAGCGATTCTTCTCAGGTCCTCCCGTAGAGCTCGGTTCCCAGCACTTGACATCGCTGTTCGGGCCATGGCTTCGTGAAGGGTTGGGACCAATATGATTGGTCTCCATCACTCAAGGAGTGTTCAAAATGAACTCATAATTATATTTCAAATATAATGCGTAAAATAAGTTGTAAAAATATTCAAGTATTTCTTAAATGATTGACCTATTATCATTGTTAGTAATCAATAGGTTCATTAATTTATAAGTATGCAGCACATATTTTTGAACGTACAAACTTGGATGATTAGAACTAAATTATCTTCGACCATCCTACGATGTGTATAAACTTTCACATACTAACCTACTTGGAGTAGAAACCGATATATCAGTTTATTCTTATGTATGGGTGCAATATTACAAAAATTGTTATTATTTGATTAAAATGAATTCATCTTCGGACAAACAATAATGAGATACTCAACTGAAATAAATTTCATTATTCTCATAAAAGTTACCTCCAAGTCCAACAAACATGCCTTAGGATAAAGATATTTAAAAAATATGATCTGTATGCCTATAAAAAAGTAAATGATTGAGTTAACATCCTAAACACAATGATATTATATGTAATTTATTTATAAATTCTTTGCCTTTATTATTGCCTGTTTAATTACGGTAACCACAGCTGCAGCAGGGGACTTAAAACATATGTTATGTTCAGGCTGCATTTCTTTTAATTACCGTGGTTTAATTTTTTAAAAGTATCATAGACATTAAATAGTATAAATGCTAATGTCGAACCCTTTGCTCTTGAAAATCTTAATTTTTCACTTTTCATCCTCTCTTAATTGTTCTCTATTAGATCCCAGACGGTTTTCCCAGGACAACCCCAGACAATGCCATATTCTGAAGAATATCGTAACGACCTTGCAGACGGGACAAGGCTGGCTTAGGTAATTGCGGCGCGCCTGCGCTCTACTCCTCCTGTTAGCAGACGTTCGGTTCGTTCGCCAGAAATGCTCCGGCTGGCTTGCGTACTCCCGTTGATCGGCGCGGGGCTCGCTCTACGCCTCGTCGTACTCCACACCAACGATATGCACTCAAGGATCGAGGAGGTAGCCGCTTCCACTTCGGCCTGTCGCCCACCGGCACCATGCTACGGGGGTTTCGCGAGGGTTGCAGCTGTGGTCGCCTCCATGAAGGATAACAATACCATATTCCTCAACGCCGGAGATAACTTTCAAGGGACACCCTTCTACTTCGTCTTTAAGTGGAGGATCATAGCTCAGCTCATTGACAAGTTAGGAATCGACGTAATGGTGAGTGCATATTTAAATTTTTTAATCATAACAATGATAAAATTGTCACAGTATCAGTGTTTATCAAACCAATTCAGGCTAAAAGTACTATTGCATGCATTAAAAATAGAATTTAAATTTTTTTTTTTTCACTGTACCTATTTGTGCATTGAAGCAGCCCATAGCCATTGATAGGATTTGGGATAACTATGCTTATCTTAACCCCACATATTTTTTTTTTTCTTTAGGACGTGCAAAAATTAACTATATGGTAACTTATTGTCATATTTTATGTAGAATACTAAAAACAAATAAAAAAGAAATTTAGGTATTTTTAAGACGCAGTCATTTCTTTTAATAAGCAATTAACACTGTCATTCGGATGCTAAACATGCGGACTCAGCAGGCTGCCCACGTGGTAACAACAAATGTTATCAGGGAACCTTACCTGACATTTTAGTCGGAGTTTCCTTTTATAAATATAATATTACATGCCTCCGACTTAAGTCAAATAAAAATACTTTATTTATTGAAAAATAAAATAAAAAAACGTCATTTTGCGTCAAATGCAACCTCCATTTCATTGAGAAATGGCATTTTTATTAGACTACTGTATTTATTAAGAAATGAAAAAATATAACAGATAGACGGAATCAAATAAAAAATAAATAGATGATTGATTGATATTGGAACTATACCTAATGGTGTTAATGACCATTGCAGTTTTACGCCAATAAACCAAAACAAAGAAACAAACTATTATTGTTGTAAATATCTGTTGAATAATCAAACCAATCTTTTTTTGCTTAATTATAAACAAACGAAAACAAGAATACCAACGTCTGTATTAGCAATATTTATTATTATTATTTTTTGATATTAGAAGTACTCTTTTTATTGATACATGAAAGTTTGATATCTACCAGTATAAGTAATACAAATTCGCTCTCGGTATATTGCTCATGTGGTTATAACAATTTTAGGTTCTCATCCTTGATTGCTTCCTTTTACGACAGGCTTTATCAAGGTTTATTTTTTACTATTGCACAAACGTCGGCATTGTAAAGAAGATTTGACGAAAGCTTTTGATCTTTATATATTTTAAATAAATTAATATGGTAATAAATAAGAATATTGAATCTTTTATCAATCGAATAATAAAAAATCAAATCATATTTAAATTTGCCAGTGAATTAACGTGTTCATAACTATTGAAAACATTAGAAGAAAAATCGTAGGTTAGCTAAAAATCGTTGTGGATATTTGTTATAACTGAAAACAGTTGACCATTATCTTTCATCAATAGTCTACACTTATCAATAGTCTATAGCTTACACTGCTATTGGTTGACAACTATATATTGGCTGTTAATGACCATATAAGGGATGTGACTGACAGAATATGAGTGGATTAGTCAAAAAGACATTTGAACAGAACATGATTGCAAGCTAACCTATCTGGAAAAAATATATTGTGATAAGATACTTGATGAAAATGTTTAGGTAAACACATTAAAAACCATGACACTAAGTTGCAGAAGGGATTGTACATACAGCATATATTTAGAATATAAGTAGCCCAAATCAAATGTTATAATTTTGGAAATTGAAATAGTTTGTTGGTTTTTATTATTCTAACGAAGAATCAGCTGAACATTATCTACATGTGCCATATTGGAGAACATGAGGCGCCTATGTACGTAATGATCGGGCTAAAGAAGATATTTTTCTAACGTTAATATCAAGACATTACACGATGAAAATTTTCATCATTGGCCAAAAATATGCATCCTGGTTTCCAATTAGGTCTAAATGTGATTTAATCATACTTTTGACAGTTATTTTTATACTGATGTTTTAGTAAGCTATTAGATAATATAATATTAGAATATTGCTCTGACATTATTTTGATCACCTATTTGAGTTTATGCTGATATTGTCTTCATGCCAATTTTAATGCTGTACAACGGTACCACCCCCTCAACAACATGATACTTCACCGAAGACAATATTCAGCCGACCACTTCCAATGAAAATGATCTATTATTATATCAAATCATCGAATTAGAAAAACAATAAAGAGTCTCTTTCTAGTCTTATTGCCTCAATTATCACAGCCCGATAACATCACTCAAATAACGAAAAGGAAGTTAAACAAAAAATAGAGACCATCTGCCTAATTTTAACTGGTGTTCAGAAACATTATGGTGGCCAAAAATATTATGCTGGAAATTGGGCGAAAAAAAACGTTAGGTGGGAAAGTAATAACGATCATGTATAATAACATCTACATTCACTGAAGAAACAGATTGAAGCAATTGAAGCTTTAAATGTTGGTATAAAAGTAACAAATGACAATTTGTCGATATTCTATTATCGGATAAAAAGGAAAGTGTGTCGAAATATTTATTACTCAACACGGATAATGTAATGGAACGGTACCAAAAACGATGCTAAATCAAACAATGGAGTTTACATAATTATTTCAAGTTATGTAAATGTCTGACAAGCATAAATTTTAGATAGAAATATCCAATTCTTTTCACTAGATTGGAGATAGAAATAGTGGGAAAAGAAGTGGAGACCTACCGTTCTTTCAACCCCACCTTGGACTGGAATGTAATCTTCCTCCTCGTGAAGAATCTCTGGATTATTCAGTCCAATGCTCAATTCGCTTTTACTTAAGGAAGAACGCCTGCCAGATTCTGGATTTTTCAGGATTGTTGCTTCTCCTCTTGGTTGTATTAAAAATAATAACACAATCTTTGTAGCTGTTTTTTCTCATATTTTAAATTGTTAAATTTCGTTCAAATATTAAGTAATGTTTTAAAATTTTCCTGCTCCTTCATTTTATAGGCTTTTTCTAATAAACCTCTATTATATATCCACGTTAATAATAAGACTGAAACAATCTTTGCCAGAAATATCTTGGCTCGGTGAAAAATGATAGTTGGAGTAGCGAAGTGAATGGTCTTATAAGATTTAAAGACAATACAATACGGATGGGATGTTTCAACACAAG
This sequence comes from Aelia acuminata, assembly GCA_911387785.2. Taxonomy (NCBI): domain Eukaryota; kingdom Metazoa; phylum Arthropoda; class Insecta; order Hemiptera; family Pentatomidae; genus Aelia; species Aelia acuminata. Next base: position 136,457,985 of record OU426978.1, on the reverse strand, counting down.
TTAAAGTGCAAATATGAATGTATGATGCTGATGAGAATGAGAAGTTTCATTACTGCCTCATTAGACACTTTAGTATATATAGAGGAAAGTAGGGTGTTATGATTTATAATACCATTTATATTTTTAAAAATAACCCAAATGGGTCTGAATAAAAAAGTTAGGAACGGAATTTAACTCGGAATAGTCTGGGTAATAAGGTTTAAAAAATTGAAAAACTTCTATGACATTGTTATTGGTAGATACAGTAATAAATAAAATTAAGATATCCCATTCATAGCTAATTGGATGGATTGATCGATAATGTTTCCCCACTAATGAGAAGCATATTAAGTCTGGTTGGTAGGTACTTTGAGATAGCTATAATAATATCGGATGACAGTCTCTGCTTAAAGAAAGTTAGTGATGAAAATATAATTTTGTGGCACTACTATACAAAATATTTAGAATGCCATAATACCTTCCCTATGACCAAAACACTAGCACAATTAAGACTATGCGGTAATTACATTATAAAATTAACGTTTTATAATATTTATTATTACTTCAAGCCGAAGGAAACCTGCACTATCTGCAACTTAAAAGAGCTAGAAGATGTTTTTCATATTTTGGTCCGGTGCCCGATTTATTCTGCTTTCCGCCATCACTATCTGCCCTACTCAATCGATCAATTAAACAGGTCGAATTATGTCGAATTGCTCAAAATCGAGAACATTCACTCCCTCAAAAATCTCTTTTGTAATATCAGGCAATATTGTAGACTAAAATCATTCATTGTTAATGAAAAACTAGTAAAACGGTAGGTTGTAGGAACCATTAATTAACCTCAAACATCTATTTTTAATTTTATATATTACTACTTATTAATAGTTAAATTTGTTAATGTTATGAATAATCAAATTGACTATAGATAATGTGAATTAAGGCCGGGGTAACTACTCACACTCACATGAATTTCCACAGAAAGGTAATTGAAAAAAAATAATTTTTCATTCAGAAAAAAATGATAACTACTTTTTTATTCAATCATTCATAGTATAAACAAAATTACCTATTGGGATGAGCCATGGGGAGGCCGTGGAGAGAATTGGATGAGGCCAAAAATAGGGGGGTAGGTGCGGGAATATTATTAAAAATCGGTGTAACCGCTACTTACCCACCCCCTTAACCCTATTTTCGGGCTTCAGAGATCATACCTAGAAAGCATACAAAGTCCTTTAATTTTAATTTTAATGAACGAGAACGGAGTGTTAGGTAGTATAAAAATTGCTAATTAAATCGAAAGAGTAAAGAGGACTACTTGAATCTTAATAATAAAAAAAAAAAAAAAAACCAAGCGTAGCCACGGCTCTAAGGGTAGAAGCTAATTATCGGTGATGGAAATTGGACCTTTTTTAAACTTATATTTAGTTTAAAGATAATTATGTATATAATATGTATATTTATATAGATATATATTATTCATATAAAGTTTATATTTAATGTTTTTTCTGTTGAGTAATTATTATAATAATGTGAGCTTTTAAATGGCTATGTGGAAATGATGTTGCCACATCTTGTTATGTTCTCTATTATCGCTTAAATATTATTGTTGTTAGCTCTAATACGTATTTATCTTGTTTGGCCAACTCTATTTGTATGGCGTATTCCCCGAAAACAAATAAAGGATATTCATTCATTCAAGTACGTCATGGTAGTCTGAATATCGTGGGTAAAAATCGTGGAAAATACGAATAATTTTGTTTGATAGTAAAACGTTTCAATAAATGATTTTGGATACTTTATCTTAGTTGCTTGCTGTGGCGAAATGAATGGGTTTAAAATAAATGTTTGTTGTAGACATATCTAAGAGAAGTAAAACGATCCACTTATCTGTGTCAGACATACGCCAATGACACCATCTGTTATCTGTTTGTCTCAAATAAAATATTCTAATGTAAATAAAGTCCGTCCTTCAACTAATCCCGCTATTCATCACACAACAGTTCCCGAATCCGGAGTCGGCCTCCTTAATTAGGCCAGCAGCAGGAATTTCATTTGCCAACTCGCTTAGCAGGAAAAATTTGTGGACTTGATTTATTGTATCGTTTTTTCCTTTCAAACATGAAATAAACAAAGATCACAACATTATCTTTTAACATTTTTAATTTTTGTCTTAACTTTTTTTTCTCTATTATCAAAACTTACAACCTTATCACTTTCTTCTAAGTTTACTTTATTTAATATCTCCTTGATTTCACTTAAATTTTTAACATTCAAATTTTTGTTCTCCATTATCAAAACTTACTTTTAAATTTTATCCTTTTCAAAATTTTTGTAATTGTTTTGCATAAAAGCTGTTAATGATTTAAGTGTTAGCCAATAACATTAAAGGACATATTTCTAAAAGGCTGTACCATTACAATTCATGGAAGGTGTTGGGCCAGTATTTGTGAGGAAGTACTTGATCCACGACAATGCAACAAGGTTATTCAATCAAAATCATGCCCAAACATCACTTCCTGTGATATTCCTAAATAATTAATTAAGACTAGTTGTGCCAATCGATCCACGATTGGTTTTAAACAATTGCAGTAAACAATTAGACGGAATCGAAATCGGTCAGGAGGACAGAAGCATGGTGACTTGCATATTAAAGCTAAATCTCCCCGTAAGAATAATTATTGAATCCCCATTGTTCTAAATTACTAAATGTTACGCATGTTGTAAGCATGAGCGTTATATGTTAATATTGCCGAAACCCATGTTGCCGAAATGCAGGGAAGGGTGTTAAATAAATAAAATAAATAAATAAAATAAAAATACTAAATGTTATGAAAAAATTATTGTTAATTATATAACATACTTAGTGAGTATTCATTAATTTTACAATCAGGTTGTTTTATAAACTGAATTAGTCTAAAGTTAATAAGCAATTTCTTTAGAATTTTGATGAAACTGAATTCACTACTTTTTCAATGTGCTAGTCTAACAAATCGGTTCAGAACTCTCTCTTGAAACTATGTGCAAACAAAGAGAAAATATAAAAAATATATCCCATCCCGAACACAAAAAAAAAATTAGGTGCGTGCGCGCAACACGCAACTTTCACTTACAAAATATATCGGCTATATTCGTAACACTATTTCATTTTTGTTTGTCTACAACGTCAACTATCATTCTTTATCCACTTGAACCTTACATTATTTTGCTGACTGCTCGGACAACCCCGTTTCTGTTTCACCTTAATGCTTTTAACTTTGGTAAGATGTAGGCAGTTTTTAAGATTAAAATATTAATTACTATTTTTAACAATTAAAATTAAAAAAAATGTATTAGAGAAAAGCATATGTGACTTTTTAAGGCTAAAGAAATTAGTTATTATTTAGCTTGTTTTAAAGTTAACGATGTAGGTGCATAATGTACAGAACCAATTCTGATTCTTTGAACTGGGAGACCGCTGTTTCGGAAGAGAATTCAACTTTGACGAAGAGTTCCGGAAGACAATTTTAACTTTGGCACTAGTCTTGAGTGATATTAATGATATGCTGTGTAAACTTTTCCAACGGATATATCAATTTCGAGTTTCCCTAAATAATCGATTACTTCTCACTGTAATTTATAAATATATTGTTGAGTAATATGATATTGGAATTGTCCAGTACAGAGTTTAACATTTAAAGAATCATTAATTATTAAAAACTGCTTTTTAGGAATCGTGGTACCTTGAAAATATGTAAATTATTGGTAATGATATTAGTATAAATTTAAATTTGTATATATATATATATATATATATATATATATATATATATATATTATAATTTTTCAACAGTTTGGGAGTCATAAAAGGTAAATATTGTCGTTTTAATATGTCTAAACACTCTCAACCTGATTCAGAAAGCGAATCTTTTAGTTTCTTAGCATGTAATATAAGTTTTGTGACAATATTTTAGAACCAATAGTTTATCACCTCAGATTATAGTAAAATATGTGCCTACAATTATGGAGACTGTTTTATAAACAGCATTATAAGATACCTTGTCATTTTAAACAGAATTTAAAATTAATTAAATCAGTGGACATCATAAATATTGATATTGTAATATTGAGAAATATTAATTTAAACATTTTAAAAACTTGATATAGTTTTATGTTCGATTTTGAATTTCATCACGACACACAGTGGTCAATAATTGCTTTTTGGCGGACATAAATCTGCCATTTCCACAATTTTACAGATAAATTGGTAGGATCTTCTTTATTACCTTCTTAATAAAATTCAAAAACCAAGGAAACAATTCCCGTTAAGATTGCTTTGGTATAAGTGTCCTTTTTGCTTACCCAAAATCAGGTTTCTTGTGTTTTAATAGATAGTTTTCGTTAGTATGCAAAAAAACATGGAAGAACTCAATATTTTTCAGAATTTTATTTTTTATTCTTTTAGTCTGAGGGTTTCATATTGGTATGAAGCTTTCATACCACCGAGTATCCAAAAACAAAATTCAAATTGCATAGAAGTTATGGGTATTTTAAAAACAACTAATAATTCAACATTAAACTCGATTTTCTCCTTTTAGAAATAAGATATCAATATACCGATTTCACTGAAAGTTTACATTCAACGGCTAGTATATTACGTATGAGCAACATGAATTTGGTTTGCTTATTAGGGTACAAAAGCAAATTATATACTACATTTTTTTTAATAAAAACCGTTTTTCTCGGTTTCAAAGGGGTGCTCCCAGGAGTTATCACTGGGGTAATTTCTAGTCTTACTTGTACTACGACCACATAAAAAGATCAGTTAAATTCACTTACGCCTTTTTTAGAAAATTATGTTTTGTATATGTTTACAGAAAAATTGGCAATGTTTGGCCCTGTAATCTGCTCTAAATGGTACAGGTACATTTACAAGCTCCTTCTAATCTATAACATAAAACGACTACACCTATACATAAGGTTTTCACTTATAAATGTATATTGCGACATGGGCTGTTTTAAAACGGGAAAAAAATGTTATCAAGGCTTATCAACTTATCTACTCCAGTTACAAATATGTCATATTTTGTTTTTCGTGTATCACATGGCTTCTTTCCAGCAGTTCGGATTTATTGGTAATAAAATAATCAAATCCCTCGTTAAGAAATTGAGTTATTGGGTGATTGTTCCTAGATATTCTATAAACAACAATTAACCGAAATTCTCTTTACTATGCCGAATGTGTATCAATTAGAATGGCGGTCCCGGTGGAATTGAAACAAGAATGGTTAGACTAATCGAAAAAAAAATCTAATTTTATCCCTAAGATCGATCTTACATCGATTAGTAGATTGAGCAGCAGAAAGTCCTGTTCCTTAGCAAGTAATTATATGAATTCCTTCTTCGACGAGAAATCCAAACTATCTTCTCATCTCTTCTTATACTTTCTTTTATTACTGACGTCAGTGTATTGTCAGTATTTTTTATTTCTTCTCGCTGTTTTCACCTATTGTTAGATAAAGCGTGATGTTTTCTAACGATTGCATTCAGCTTGGATAATGCTGGTCCTGGTGTAAAGTGATTTGCATAATATGAAAAATGCTCGCCTTCAACGACCCCCTATAACTTTTGTTTTGTTTTTTGTATTAATTTTTGCATTTTCTTCCCTCTTTCATTCTTTATAGGATGCTAACAGGGTTTAAACCGTGATAACATTTTCATTAGTGGCACTGCACAATGCGTTCATCCATCTATTATTATTTGATTATGAATATAAAACACAAATAACAATTGAAAAGGATTTATTAAAAAAACAATATGCGTTTAAAACTTTAACATGCTGAAGTGAGTTCTAAGCCAAGGTAAAATTTTATTTATGAGCGAAATAAATATTTTATCTAAGCGATTATATCAAGAAGTGTCTTTATGATTTTATTTTTAATTCATCACTGCTAAAAATCGCATTTCTTAGCTTCGCGTACATATTTGTAGTACCCCTAAAATTTTAAATTTCCCTCTCCCTTTTACCTTATAAGCTTAATTATTTTTATCAATGTTAATTCTTCATTTACTTTTTTTGATTTTTGTATGACCTGTGTTCCAGGAGTGTTTCATTTGGTATGATAAATCCCATCCCGAACACAAAAAAAAAATTAGGTGCGTGCGCGCAACACGCAACTTTCACTTACAAACTTACTTTAATTAGAAATTGATGTGTTTTGTTAATTGCCGCTTCTCAAAGACACATTTTTCCACATTCATTTCTTAATTTTGTTTTTATTTTCTCTATAAAAAAACACTATTTTTTTATTATTATTAAATAAAAGATTTTGCTTACGATAATTTGGTCATGTAAGCATACCTAATACTCCAAGTCGTCTGATTTTATAATTCTCTATGTTGTTGTTAAAACTTCATTTAGTTACCATGGAAACAAATAATTTCCATTAAATGAACAGAACGGCTTTAATTATGAACAATGGTCTGTCATTAAAGGAGTACTCCGCCGCATGCGTGTGCTCTACGTATTTTATGAGTTGACTGAATATTTCTCTTTTTTCCTCCAGTATATGTTTACTTGATTTTTTTCATATTTCATATTTAGCCATTTCTTATTTTTAGGTTTAATGAGAGACAGTTAATTATTCCATATAAACAAAAACAAGGGTACTTTACAGGAAAACATAAAAGGCCCCTTCCCCATTGAAGCCCCCTCAGAACATTTTAATAACGATAAAGCTTACCTTATATTAAAGAACACCTTATTTTATCAATTTGATCAAAATCATCAAAGCCGGTTTTGAGACAATTGAAAGAAAGGTATTAATTCGAAAAAAAGTTATGAAATAAAGACCCCTCCGTTTGACCAATTTTGATGAAATGTTGGCTGTCACATTTTTGGCATATACATACATCAAATACCCAGTTTGATCACAATCGTGAAAGCCGTTTTTGAGTAAATAAAAAAAACAAGTGAAAATGATACAAAATTTACTAAGTAAAGTGCCCCCCTGCGGTTGATCAATTTTGATGAAATTTTTACAGTCATATCTAGGGAATATCAATACATCAAATACTCAGTTTAATCAAAATCGTTAGAGCCGTTTTTTGACACACACACACACACACACACACACACACACACACACACACACACACACACACACGCGCGCGCGCACACACACACACACACACACACACACACACACACAGACCATTTCGCGGGACTTGGTTATTTCGACTCAGGGGACCCCAAAACATGTATTTCCGTTGAAAACCGGAAGTCGAAATTTTTCACGATTGCAATAGTTCCACTTACTATATATTTCATATATGGGTAAGTGAAAGTAAAAATCGAAAAATTGGGAGAACGGAATTATGAATGAAAGTATCATTTTGAATATATGTATTATTTGGAATGTTTTAATTATTTTTTATTTTTATTTCGAACGAAAATTACTATAGAATAGAAGTAAGTTATAAAGAATCGATAAAATAAAAGTTAAACTTTTATACCAGGTCTGCAAGTTTAAAATGTCGTTTTAATTCCAATAGAATGCGCTCTTAGCCTATTGAAGGATTTGCTTATCACTAAACGCTATTTTGTTTGTTAGTCATTTGTTTACAAAAGTCAGTTGTTTTTAAGTCGTTTACGTGGACGTATCATACCTTTCTTTGGTGTTAAAAATGTCTAATTTTAAGCCAAATAAAGAGCATTTGCGGCATGTCATGATTTTCTTATTCAATCAGAAGAAAAAGGCATCTGAATGTCATCGAATTCTTGTTGAGATTTATGGCGATCTTGCTCCAACCGTCAAGACATGTGAACGTTGGTTTCAAAGTTTCAAACGTGTTGATTTTGATGTTACTGATAAAAAACGAGAAAATCAACCAAAAAAGTTTGAGGACGTCGAATTGCAATCTTTATTAGACGAAGACAATACCCGACAACAAATGATCAATTTGAGTCACGCATTGATCGAAAAACGCCCAGAATGGGCTCACAGGCACGCCAAAGTCATTCTTCAGCATGATAACGCTCCTGCACATTCAGCCAGATTGACTAAGGAAACGATTTCTTCGCTTGGTTGGGAACTCCTACCCCACCCGCCGTATTCACCTGACCTGGCGCCTTCTGATTATCATCTCTTCTCATCGATGGGACACTCATTGGCTGAGCAACACTTTAACAATTTGGAGGATGTAAGAAAATGGCTCGATGATTGGATTTCAAATAAAGATGAAGCATTCTTTTGGAATGGTATCCATAAATTGCCCGAGAGATGGACAAAATGTGTAGAAAGCGAGGGCCAGTACTTTGAATAAAATATATTATACTTTTTTTTTAAATTACTGTGTATATATTTTAAGAAATAAACGACATTTTAAACTTGCAGTCCTGGTAAGCTTACGGTGACTGTTGAGGAAAAAAATTCACATGATTACTCTCTAGATCGAGGCTGAATTTGGTTACTAGTTTTATTTCACCAGCACATTTGAACGGTTTAAAAACCTGTATTGCTTTAAGCAACAATTTTAGGACCACATAATATTTCCGAAAATGAACCCTCGGATGATTTTTTCAAAAGTATTTAGGTTTTGAAACTAATCAGATTTCTGAATAAACTTTACAATTAGGTAATTTATTAAACTTAAATACAGTCTTTGCTATCATCATTGTCTTCATGAAAGACAAGTATTACTGAATATATGAAAAATTTTGTATTGATATTTTTGTTTGGTTTTTATATAAAAACTTAATCAGTACTAATAGAAAAATGAAAATATAATTTTTGAATATTAAATGAGTTAAATATAATTTGTATCTGAATTCCTACTGGCCTAAGTCGAAGACATGTTGGAAGGGAACAGGGCAGTAGTGAACAGAGATTGATCGTGGCGGTCCCTATTGTTAACAGCAACTGCTTCGTCAAAGGCTATCATTGTTGCTCGCTCGTTGTGGAGCAGTTGGAGTGTACCTCATGGCTTTGTATCTCGCCTCCATTAGGCGTCTCATTTTTTCACTTTTTGGCCCTAAATTTTGTTGTTTTTTTACTTTTATTAATATTTTACGGTTTACTAATAAAAAATATAAAAAGCATTAATTATAACCGTGGGTCTTGACTTCTGAGTTCATCACGAGGATCGAGTAAATCTGCGACTTGTTCAAAGCAAATTTTGGATAAAATACTCTTCCTGGATATTTTGATGTAAAAATTCAGGCTCGATAGCTCTAATGCCACCATTAATATCGCTTTTTCCCCTACAAAAAATTTATTTCTGGGACATGTATAAATATCCCCGACCAATTAGCTGGGATCATCTACTCTTAAGGCCTACTTACACTCGGCAATGCAAGGGTAATACTCAATCGCCTCTGATTTTATAATAATAATATGATTTTATAATCTCTATTTAGTTGTTTGTTTGTTTTGTTCGTTTAACGTCTCTTTATGCTACTAAGGCTAATCGGACGATGCTACAGTGGGAGTCCTAAATGTTGCCTATCTAAGTATAATTAGGATAGGTATCTTCAAGGAGAACCTGACATCGTACAGGCTCGGTCCTCCGAGGGACGGCATAGCCAAGGATTTTTTACTCCTATTAAAAAATCCTAGGGCCACCGCGAGGCGCGAACACGCAACCTTTAGTATTGTAGGTTGCCATGCTAACCACTACACCATAGGTGACCCCATCTCTATTTAGTTATTGAAAACTTCATTTAATTACCATGGAAACAAATAATTTCAATTAAATATGTATATATCAAAACACGTTGACAACTCTTTCCCATGAACAGAACGTCTTTAATTGTAAACAATGGTACGAGTATGTCACTAAAGGGCGTATTCGGCATTCGTGAGATCAACGTGTTTTATGAGTTCTCGAAATATTTTTCATTTTTTTTCTCCTGTATAGGTTTTCTCCTATTTTTTTCGATTTAGCCATTTCTTACATTTAGGCATAGAGACAGTTTCGCGGGTCTTTGTTATTTGGAATCAGGGGACTACAAAACGCGTATTTTCGTTGAAAACCGGGAGTCGAAGTTTTTCACGATTGCAATACTTACCCTTACTATATGTTACTATATGTTTTAGGAAAAAAAATCGTCCCTATTTTTTTTTGCGCTATTTTTTCCAAAATAATTTTAGTACATTTCCATGATTATAACAAACTTTGGCGAAGGACTGTAAGTCATTCCCAATACTGCAGTACATTTAAAAAAAAAAATTAACATGATTCGGACAAATACCCAACCACGTGCGTCCGCAGGATATCGTCTAGAGTGGCAACCCGATAAACTCGAGATATTCCGACTATGTAAGTCTAATTTATCGCCTCACATAAAGCTTATTGATATTAAAAAAATAATATATTTATTATTAACCCAATTTATATTTATATATTTAATATTTATTATATTTACTATTTATTATTTTATATAATAATATTTAATATTTACTATTTTATATAATAATATTTAATGTTTATTATTTTATATATAATATTTTATATATTTAATATTTATATTTTTAAACTTAACACCACGACCCACCAGGCGGGTGCACCTACCCATTGCCTTCCCGGCTACCAAGATCGGGAGGGGCCTCTTCTTTCTACTTCATTTTACTCCGGGGCTTTTCAGAGAGTAGTCGCTGTGTATTGAAAGAGTTGGTTTCGCGAATTTTTTTTTTTGATCCGTGGCATTGTGTTTTGTGTAATGCTATGCTTCTTGGAGTACCAGTCCCTTTTACAAGGGAATTATAGGGAATAATAAAAAGGGAGTTATATAATTTCATTATATAATTGAATACTTTGTAACTGCAATATTGCAGTAGTTATACTATTTTTTTTTTTAGTAATACTAAAGTAATTAAATCATTTAATTTATTTTTTTTAAATAGTTTTTCAATAGTTCATCCTACCTTCCAATAGACTCCTTCATTCTTCCCTCCATCTGTCCATATATTCCTAAGTTTATAATTAGGGTAATTTAGGGAAGTTTATAATTTGAAAGCAATTATTAAGAAAAAGAATATATGACCCCTCTCCCCTAAAAAGAATGACATGCATTTTACATTAATTGGGCTATCTAAAGAAAATATCATTTCTCACGTTTAATTAAAAATTATCCCTAAAAACTGATTTTACTATAAAGATTCGACGGTATGTACCAGGTGGCCTGCAACCCGCCTGGCGGGTTTTATGTAAAAAATGGTAAATGATACTTGGATCGATGTTATAATGATTGATTTGATTTATTAAAGTGTTAGTTTAGAGTTAGACGGCATTGGATGAGTTAATATATTATATATTAAACTAATACAAATTTATTTAATTAGTAGTTTTTGCTCATATTTTCTAAGGGGGAGGGGCAGCTGCCCTCCTTAGCCCCGCCCACCCAACATACATTTTTTTTTTTAATTTGATGTTCGGTCAAAGATTTCTCAAACACAAATGTTTTTTTCATATAATAACATTCAATCAAATATATAACATTCAACAGCAATTCCGTCTGTGATTATCTTTCGATTTATGCATATTACTAAAAGTAATGGTGATAAATTTATAATCGAAATGAATTTTAAGGAGTAGCGTGGAGGATGTGGTTCACGAGAAGAGAAAGAGGTGGGCGGGGGTGGGGAGCAGGGCTGTAGTTACTTGTTGCCTACTCCTACCTGTTGATCTCTAGCGGATTTAATGTACACCCTAGTAATCTCATTATTTGTCGGTGGTCAACATTTGTAATCTTGGTCTATTTTATTTTAAATTAATCTTTAGGCAGGATTATATTTATTTTATTTTTATGGTTAGTGGAATATTTTTACAGATACGATTTAATTTAATCATTCACTATTACAAAGAACCAGAACAAAAAAATAAATAAGTAGCCATATAGATGAAGAAATACCAAGTTGTTGGCAAGATCACAAGTATCAAACTGTACATAAGATGCCGTAACTATTCGAGGATGTTCGAAATAATATGAAGGAAACACTTATCCATTAGCTATTAATAACATAATTTCATTTCGACCATATATATTGGTTAAAAGCAATAATCTAAATATCGTACTTCAGAAATAAATAAACCCATAATCGGGTCCTTTTAAGTTTAGATCGGAGCCGCACTAAACGATGATATATTGGTCACGCTCAGAAGTAACGGAGGGGAAAAAAAACACATTTTTGCTTAGAAAGAAACATCTATTTCGAAAACTATCTTTAACTCAAAAAAAAAATTAAATAAATAAAATAATACATATATATATATATACACACACACACACACACACACACACACACATATATATATATATATACATAATAACCATAAAGAAAGTATTGTAAAACCATTGTGGGTTAACAATTTCACGCCGGAGTGTACCACCGGTGGCCCGCACAGGACAGCCGCATTGACACTTTAGTCAAACACAAAACTTTCCACGACGATGTATAAACAGGTAGGATTGTATTTTTTATTTTATTATTTTTGGATTGTCAAAACTGCACAACCCTTGAATAACTTCCGTCCGATAGAGCCAAAATCATTAAATTGAGCCGCCAATGGGCGAGATACAGTCCCGGCGTGAACGTGTTAAATAATTTTAACTGGCCTAAAAAAAAAGAACTCAAACTATCAACACGTTACAAACAGTAACTACAAGTGACGAAAGAGAGGCTCAAAATTAACCTTCAACTTCGATGTCTAAGGCCAGACCAAGCTCCTAGTCCCTCTCTTATATTTATTCCGAAATGGAACAATCCAGAAAGGTCTAGATCACTCCCGTTACATCTAGAACATGTGATTAAGTACCTATACGGTTATATAACGCTTATAACAAAAGTCTAGGAACTCTTAGTTTTAACAGAAATAATCATTTGCTTTGTTTCACGTCACAGTGTAATGTTTAAAAGTAAACTTACACAACAATTTGTGGCAAATAAATCAGACACGATAAAGCTAATATTGTGACAAATGTATCAGACACGATAAAGCTGATATAAAAATTATGAAATATATCTGGCCTGAGGCAAATTTGACATAAAAAAGTAAAATTTTCATTTATCATAGTACTCTTACCATAATTAGTTCCTAATCATCGGAACATAAGAATATAAGATTTAACTTTTTATAAAGATATTTGAACATTTATAAGATAGTATTCACAAACTTAACCGTCAATGTTATCACTAAATCACCTCAGTACGTGCTGGATGTTCAAGTAGAAATATAAAAATAAAAAAAGTGGAAATCATTATTCTATATATTACCTTGGCAACAATATAAAAATTAATGAAGTGGAAAAAACAGGTTCAGTTTCTCACTTTCTTCAACTATCACAGTTTAATTTCACAAAATATATCAACTGACTACATGGGCTGACTTATGGAAAATTATTCAATTGATTTTAATACAATTATGTAATTTGAAATTTTCGAATCTGAATCGAATGAATATTACCGACAGAAACAATGAACCCTAGCGAGTTACATCTTGTTAGGTAATTGAACTATTAACGTTTTTCCTCTTCTTTTTTTTAAAAATGAATTAAAGGAGGCCTTGAAAACAGGCACAATAGGATTGATAGAATTGTTTAAATAGAGACATTCGATGTCCTTCAAACAATGATGTTAATTTTTTTACCATTTTCGTTGATTGAGGTATATAATGGGAACAGGAGAAGGCCATACAATTTTGAGTACAATGGCTCCATTCTCAACAAATGATGACATAATAACTGCTGATTTATTGACAGAACGTTGCCACGAGGTGGTCCCAAATTATTGATTTGACGGATGGGTATAAATATTAATATTAAAATACTAATAAAAATAAAATATTAATATTATAGTCTTAAACACATTTTTACTAAAATAAATGGACATAAATAAATATCCGTAAATGTTTGGGAGTAACAAAATCTAATCTAAATATGTTTTTTATAATACTTTGCGATCCTCGGGTTTTAGTTGTTTTTATATATTAAAAATGGTTATAATGCATGTGATCACGAGAATGATTCGCTGCATTTGTGATCAATACGTCCCGAAACCACGAATATGCAACCTGCAAAAAATACTTTAATTATTTTTAATAATTAAACTTTTGTAATTATTTTTTCTAACGGTTTTGTAATTTATGATTTAATAAGACTTCATTTTCTTTACTCTATCACCATTCTATAGTTTGTGAGAACTAACTATAGGAAAAGGTATTATGTCATTATAGAAAGCTTCAATCTGAATCTTTTTTTTTTTTTTAACCACATTGAAAAATTGTATGATGGTTTGAAATTCTATCGGCCCAAAATTTAAAGATTTTTTCATAATTGCGATAGTTATCATTTAAATCTGTTTTTAAGTTTATTTCTGTCTTGAAGAACTATAGAGCGTGTAGTGTAACAATTAATTTTAGTAAATTGAGCATGGGAAACTATCAAGGCTGACCTTAAGGCTGTTCATGATCACTATCATATAATGAACCCTATTATTTCTCATATCTTTAAGGCTGCTCGCTTAATGTAAGCGATTAGGCTCCAGTTGTTGCAGAAGAATGGGTTATCTAAAATTCAACCCGAAAAAATCTAAATTTTTTACTAAAACATTTCAATATCCTTTTTAAAAGTTACTATTTTTCTCTCTACTTGTTAGACTTATTATTAAATCTTATTCATATCACGTTTTTCAGATTAATTAATAATAATTAGTGATTTGAAATATGGTAAATATTTGATATTTGATCCTTTAGGGTCGTTAGTTGGACCATGCCTAGCGGTTGGAAAACCGAAAAAAAAGCATTAAAATGGAATAAAATATCCGTTTAAACTCTCATTGCCAGGTATCATGTATGGTAAAAAGAGTGATATGTAGCGTTAAAGATTCAGATTAAAAAAGGGACAGAGTGTTACGTTCTTAAAACACGTGAACCTTCTTATTGCGTGACTGTTCAGCCGTGATTAAGACCTGCGATGTATGTTGAGTCCCAAGGCCAAACGATGTCTGTTTGTGGCTTAGATTTGAGCACACCATGTTTTTCACACGGACAATTATACGTGGCATGCACTCGAGAGGGTAAACCTTCGAGTTTTTTTGGGTTAGCTAAAGATGGGATAACAAAAAATATTGTGCACGCTATAGCATTAAGAGATTGATATTGTTTGTTAGTGTTACTGTCGTAACTAATTAATGATATATATATAATTTTAAGGAACAAATTAAAAAAATTAATGTTTGGTTTTTTGTTATTTTTATTTTGCCTCATCGTTCTCAGCGCTACATGTCTCTTTCAGTCATATACCACATCCTTACACACTTACAATAAGTTAGTGATTTTTTTTTTACACTAGAAATTTCCTAGAAACAATTTATATGGCAAAACAACGTTTGCCGGCTCAGCTAGTATTCTTATAATAATATATGTATTGAACATTATATAAACTATAATATAATATGTTTACAGTTAACATATTTTGCTATTTACATTTTTTTTAAAAGTATGTTAATATAAAGAAGTATATATAAAAAGTGGAAATAGGCGACAGTTTACAATTACAAAAAATAAATTAAATAAAATGAAACACAAATAATTTTATTTTTCTAACATGTTTATATATGAGATAAATATAAATTTTCTATATTCAAGTAGTTCTGTTTAATTGAACTTACTTTCATTTTGGGTTTTGTTTTTCTATTATTATTTTTGAATAATTTACTATAATATAATATAATCTGTCTAATATATAAATTAGAAATGTGATTTAAAGCTTTTGGTTTATAAAATTTTATACAATCTACGGCTGTCATTTATGTTATCATTATTATCTATATTAAATTAATTATTGAAGTGTAATGAATCTCAGATACATATTTTCCCATATTAACTTTTCTTAACTTAGTATGTTGTACCTGATATTAAAATTATACAAAAATATAACAGGTTGAATATTACATAACACATGTACTTTAAAATAGGCGCAGATTCAATGTAAACATATGAAAACATTTGGACATATTTAGATTGGAAATTGGACGCAATAGTTTAATCGAAGGCAAAAGTTTGAAGTTAAATTTTTTACTTTCATAATTAAATTGATTATAGATTAAGAATCAACCATCTTTTTTTGACACGTCAATGTGAAAAAAGATGCTTGTATGTAAGAGAAATCAAGATTGAATTAAACCGTCATTAAAAAAAACCATCAGGTATAATTATTGAAACACCTATGGTATGGTTATTTGCAAAGTGATGTTTATCTTGAGTTAAAAAACAGAGGATTGAACGCTTTGAGAATTTTAAGTTTCCCACACGAATTTGCGGCAAGACTGTGATCAGAAAAACTACAGCAGTTACACCTAATTTAGGGACAATAGTGATTAGATGGTCAAAGTCGCTAAGGCCACACAGTCACACATAAAAGAAAGGATGTATTTAAAATATTTTACATGATATTATCTCAGTTGCATTTAATACTATAGGTTTCGTTTTTTATTTTTTTGGTTTTAATTTATCTAATTCGCTGCTCACTTAAAAATTAAAAATTAAGCCTATGGAATAAGCCTTGAAGATAAGGAATTCTAAAGGTGTTTAGTACTATATCAGATATTTTAAAACTTTTTAAAAAAAAAAAGCAATATCTACTGGCTCTTTTATAGTTTGAACTCCATTATGAGAAAAACTACCTTACTTTTAGGAATAGCTCTCGACTAAATTGTTTGCAGCCAGAGAGAGTTAGATACGGTACAACTGAAGCAGTCTTTGAAGCTTTGCCCAATGTTCAATAGAAGGAATAAAATGGCTTACTTATTGCTTGACTGTTTCTATTAGACGATTATTTTTAAATATTGGCTCGATGTTCTGTTCGTCCCACCATGATATTAGGACCATCTTATATCTTGTCGATTTTTAATTTTATATAGAACAGCATATTTTTTTTTTCTCACCATATCATGAAAAGGTATTCGCCTTTTAGGAAAGCGGAAGACGGAAAAGTTCTTTCTTTTCTTTTTTTTATGGTTAATTGCAAATTTATATCCCGTACAGAGCCATTTAACATGGTGGTGTCTGTACTTCTTTTTAAAATATATAGATGTCGATTGGATTGAGCAAAAGATTTTGAGACCTTGCAAGGATATACCAATAATATAGTGCATACAGAAAACAGTCGCAGCTAAAATAAAATACTAAATATAGGAGCTATGCTGGTGCTTTTATTACTGAAGTACTTCTCTAAGCTTTAACCTCGATTCCTGACATTACCTTGTTAACCAATTCCTTCTGATCAACATTAATCAGACAAGATAACATTCCGTTTAATATCATCACAGGAACATAATGTAGTGAGGCCACATAAACAGGGCCGCTGGCATATGTACAATGCTATTAGCATAAATCTGGGAGGAGCAGATGACGTGGATATGATGCAGGGGCTGACTGATGATGGGCAGGTAATTAGGTTGCCACCGGCTAACCGGTTGGTAATAGGCCCCTGACCTCATGGTTGGATCGCAGTCGGTTCCGACTTCCTGCTTTATTAAATTCTCCTCAGGTTTAAACACTTTTTTTTTTATTGATGTATTCAATTTTAATATTTAGCATGATTCATATTTTTCAATATTTGTTGAAAAGTTTTCACTTTTGCATATCGTTGTGAATAATTAATATAACACAAAGTTATAAGAAATAAATTATTCAAAATTCTATATACTTATATGCATGATGTATGCTATATTATAACGGCCAGGTGGCTATTTAATATTTTTTAGGAATTAAAACGAAAAAAACTGCCCAATTATTCAGTTTAAGATATTCGGGAATTTAATTTAAATAAAAAAATAGTTAAATTAAGTTTTGTTTTTTTAATGACGTAGGCATGCAGGTAATTATATGACATCATGGCATTCCATTATCAGTACAGATTTTTTTGTGACTTGAATATCTTACGTTCTCAATTGACCTGTTTAGTTTAATTGAAAACGTTCTATTCAGATCCAGCCAGATATCGATAACACAAACAGGGTTAAGTACTTATTTTCTAAACGAACCGGAAAGGTTTTCCAAGATATTGGAAGTTGGAAAATTCTAGCCGTATCGAAAGGGTCTTCCTTAGAGAACAGCTAATCTACCGTGACTAATATAATTTCGGTAGCGCTCAACATAGGAATTTGCTCCCATCTAAAACAAATCTACCCTTAAATACTGTTTCTGCCTTGTTTCCAGCCCTTGCACTAAAGATTAGAGTATTCAGCAACAAGTTTAGGAAGGTATATGTGAAAAACCAGGTATTAGACGAATAATGTGCTGGACAGAAAAATTTAGCAGGTACATTACCTTTTTTCATTACTAAAGGCCTGTTTGGAACCAAAAGGCGATTACAATGGACGGAACTTTAGTAATATATAACAATATTAGGTATATTGATATTGTATTATAGCTTCCATTTTATTGGTTTTTACTTTTTGACCAATAAAATATAGAAAAGCATTAGGATCGTAAAATAGGTATAATTAGAATCTTGCTCCCGAAACTTTTTTTTAAAAAAAGTTTGTCCACAAACATTTCTCATTATTACAGTTGATCTCGGAGCTGGCTTGATGCCCATTGCTATTGCCAACATGGATCTTCTCTTTTTCAATTAGAGCATAAATTATTTTTACAGTATTGCATTTAAGATATAATAAGTTTTGGGGTTAATTTTTTTTTTAGAATTCATTTGTACCTCCTAAAAAATAAATAGATGGAATATTTAAACTTTGAATTTTTCATTAATATTTATAAAACCTTGACATTAACATATATTAAATATACCAATAGTACAATAGTATAACCAATAGTATAATAGTATTACCAATAGCATAAATAGTGTAATAATAATTACCAAATAGTATAATATATCACTAGAAAGCTGAGAATCTCATAAAGAATAGTATTTAGTTTACAAAGTCGTAAAATGTATATATGCGTATGTATGAGATTTCGGCATAAATACATTTTATAAAAAAAAAAAAAAAATTAGGATTGTTCCAGCATACACTTAAAACACATTGACAACTCTTTCGCATGAGCAGTCCTTTGCTGACAGCCCAATGTTAACAAGTAAGGTGTAATGTGTGCATGGGTCATTCCATGTCGATTTAACACAGGCTTGAGTCTCACCATCTCAGATTTTCTTGAAATTTGGAATATGGGCATTACTCGTATCGACTAGAACAATTGTGGAATATTACTGAGATATGTCTACCCGTTTTTGAATTATGGACATGCAAACCCCTCAAAATTAGTTCCAGAAAGAAATTGTCTTAAATCATCAAGTAAATTTCTTTAGTACCAACCTATACATTGTTGTATATCATACGGAATGGCATGGAATGCGCTGTTAAACAACACCAACCCCATAGTCCTAGTCAAATTTGAACATCTGCAGCTATTTTTAATCATAAAATGCTAGGTTTATAGAATTTTATCACTAGTTTTCAATTTTTTTTGTAATGAAGCAATTTTCATCACACTTATATATTTTGGTGTATGATTAGATATAACACTGCATATTAAAAAAAAAAAAATGTGTTTTTTTTTTAAAAATGCCCTTTTTGAGAAAATTGAGATTAAAATTTTGAATTTTGTTTTAAGTAAAGGCTTTAGTACAAACCTATACCTTGTTGTGTATCAAATGAAAGGCATGGAATGGCTGTTAAACGACACCAATCTCATAGTCCTAGTAAAATTTGGAAAACATCTATAGCTACTTTTAATCATAGTTTTTTCTGTTTCTGGACCTAATTTTGAGGGCTTTGCGGGTCGATCATTCAAAACTGGGTTGACATATCTCGGTAATATTCCACAATTGTTCAAGTAGATACATGTACCAAATTTCAAGAAAATCTGAGATGGTGAGCCTCAAAATAATATATTTTTGTGTTGATTTGAAATGGAATGGCCCGCATGCAAAAGGGTTGTCTAGTTGTATTATGGTAAGTGCTTGTTGGAACAAACCTATTTTCAGAAATCATTCGTTTCCATGGTAACTGAATTAAGTTTCTACAACTAAATGGAGAAATAAAATCAGACGCCATTTATTATGTTTTGAATAGTCACATTGTCAAAGATAAAAATAAACACTGTTTATTAGTTCTCAAGAGAGTGAATGTGTAGAGCAGCACGCTATGTTAAAAATATTTAAAGCTGTATTTGTTAAACATATGGTACAATAAACTACTTAATAATTGTATTTTAGTTTAAAACTTTATAGGTTTCTGAATGAAATACAAGGTTATTTTTTCCGGAACAACTATCGATAATTATATTCGTCGATTTCTAGAAAGGCCTTTGAGACTAGAATTAAAAAACTAAGTTATTATTTTCAATGCACCGTAAATAACCCTTTCATTTCCATTCAAGATATACCCATTTACAAGAAACAGTAAAAAACCTCGACTTCGTTGACTAGATTTCGACTATTGTTGACATTAGGATTATTCAATTAAAAAAAAGAAAAAAATAATATTAAATAGAAAATTACTGTAAACTTTCAAGTTTTGCAACTAAACATCATGGATGGATAACATACAAAAATTAGTAAATAAATCTGTTTATTTGCATTTTCTAAATTGCGTTTACGCAAACATCAAAACACGTCGGTTTCTACTCCATCCGAGGTACTAGATTCTTTCAATACTTGTTGGTAATATCTTTACATTTTAGCTTTTCAGAAGTCTTATATTGGATTCTTTGAGAATGCATGTTTCCTATATTCAAAAGGATAAACTGAACGCCAGGACTCAAAAGGTTTTGGAGAATATGAATGTTTGGATGTGAGCGAACATTCATATAAATTCACAACATATACCAATCCATTAAAAGTGAAATTTTGGGCCAAGCTAACTAATAGTGATACAAATTATTGGCCGAAGCTGTAAATAGCTAGTGACCAAGAAGTTTAAAAAAACTAAATATAATACTCAGTCTATAAAACCACTCTTCTTTCGTTTCATAGCATAAACATTTTAAATAAATTCTGAATATAGTGATATTTTGGTTTAATTAATAATAATCTGATATAAGATAATACATCTTTTTACAGCTTTTATTTGATGGGAATGCCATGGCGGCTGTGAAACTCCGGAATCTCAACTGTGCGGCTGTTGTGCGTTCCTTATTTCAAAGATTAAATTTTGGGCTAAAAAATTGCTTTATTCGAATGTTGAACAGATGATCTACTGTTTTTTACGTGATACAATTTTAATTAAGAATTTATAAACTTTGAGAAATATGTAGAGTTAAGAAAAAAGAAAGAAAATGGTTGCCTGGGATTTTGCAAAGTTATAAACTAAGTTCTCCCCTATATCTGCGTTACTTTCTAATGCGTTATATTGATATTCATATACGTTGCCTCAATAATTTATTTGGAATCTCAATATCAGACGCAAGATTTAATAGCGATGATCTATATTATTTGTAGGATATTTGGAAGTCAGGAAGATGATGAATAAACATAAACAGCAAAAAAATAAACATAAACAGAGAGTTTATTAAGTTGGAGGATTGGCGAACCGTATCAAGAAAAATATGATCTTTCAGCATGGTGAAAGAAGTTGGATCGGTCGTAAGGTGCAGAATTGCTATTGGGAACTCAACAATTCGATGAGTACCCTATGTCCTTCGTAATCCGTAGCGGCTTAGCTCCTCCAATTAGGCTTTAAGCTGGTTAAGATAGACCTTAAGAGACAATTCGCGGTTTAGATATGACTGTAATAATTATGTTTTCTAACTGAAACTATCCAACAACTACATTTTAAATATACTTATAAAATTTATAGAAACATTGTGGTGACTTGTTATTTCATATTTAGAACTATGTAAAGAGAATATATTCACGATAACCAGTTTAGAAAATTATAAAGGTCATAAATATGTTAAAATCGAATAACTTATTAATAGTTAATATTATTAAAGATTTCTCTATTAAATATGGTCATCGGCATATTTGATAAAAGTTGTTTTAATGACCTTATAATTAATTACAAAGGAGATATTAAAAATTAAAATTTATTCAAATAGATAAAAAAGAAGAATCATCAACGAACGAGCTAAATTATGAAAAAGCTCACTTAAAATATTGTTGTTGCATAAAAAAAAAAATTAGACAATATTTATATTGAAATAATTATGCACTAAAAAATGAATCTAAAAAATTATGCATTAATTTCCAAAAAAATGAATAAACCAACAGTTGACGGTTGCGAAGCACGTCCAACCAAGTGCATGAGTCATTAATATTAATGACAATTCTTTATATAAAACAAAATTTCAATAGAATCCCGTATATTGACAAAAATCAATTAATTTCAAGCTTTGAATATGACAGTATTTAAAAGCGAATAACATTGCAGTAAATATGAAAAGAATCATAGCTTCCTCGAACAAACGGATATTTTTTTTAATGAATAAATCATAAATTTTTAAATATTAATCATAATCAACTAATTTAATTAAATAAATTTAATTGTTAAAGCACATATCGTATTAAACTACAGTAGAGTCGTCGCAGCTAAACATGTGCTGACTGTTGTTAATTGCATTATTTCATCGTTTTTACTAATTTAGTCAATAGAAAAGTCCCTAAGATAAGGTATTTATACATTCATCCATTTACGTTTTAGCTACGTAACTCTAGTTTAGAAAGGTGATTCGTTCCGGCCACGGTTTAACGTTGGTCAGCGGAAACTAAAGCGGAGCATATAAGCAAAAAAACATCTATCGATTTAAAAAAAAAACGCTCAGTTCCGTTCTGAACATAAGCTAAGAGCTATCATTCTCTGACCAGAAGTCTTAGGGTTTTTAAAAATAATGAAAAAAATGTAGATGGGTCGATATTTTTGGATTGAGTGATGGTGAATTAACTACTAGATTTGTAATACGACTGATTAACCTTATTTTTCTCAATTCATGCAATAAATATTAGTTGATCAATGTTAAAAGAAATCCTCTTGAATAACAAGGTCATCTGTAATAGCTCTTCTGCTATGCAGCTAAGATTGGTACTAAATCCTTCTCAGTTGCGGCAGCTTGGCATTACTGGCATTGCTGAATAATAAATAAAATAATAAGGTAAAATTATATGTCAAATAAAACAGAAAAATTGAATTGGATTTGTTACTTTGAATTAGAAATGGATGATAAGAGTTATGGAGATTACTTGTTTAAACAAATAACAATATGTATGGGATGTCGTGGGACGAAATATGTAATTTTGATAATGGTTGAAGGGCCAACAGGTTGTTTGTAGACAGCCCTGTTCGCTGACAGATTGCTGGCAATAATTGATTAAAATGATTAATGGTCAATGCCAACCTATCATTCACGGTTAGTTGGATCCTCAATATTATATCCATTTAAGTATATGTTCTTTTATAAAGTAACCATTATTTGTTTTTTTATGAACATTAATATATCCGGAAATTTAGTTTCGTTTACGAATACTTAGATTTGGGCATTTTACGATAAATGACGTTCGTGGATATTATTTTAAAATAAATTAGGGTTTTTAATGAAAACCATGGAAGAATAAAACTCCAGATCTTTTAAATTAATATTATTTACTAAGCCATGTACCATGAATAACAAAACTGTTATTCACAAATGTATTACTTTGTTTATTTATTCCCAATATTTCAACCGAAGAACCCCTCATTATTACAACCGACTGTCAGGCTATAATGCACTTTTCCCTTAAGTATTTCCTTCGTCTTAATACTTCTTAATACCCACAATTGTTTAATGGTGACCACTCCGTTGGCAAAGAATAGCCGATTTCATATACAATCAGTATTAAATATCAACATCAGCATGACATTTTCGTGGTAACATCTCTGATGAGAAATCAGTTTGACTGTATATTTATATTTCATAACAATAAATTAATACGAACAACTGCTTACGATTATTTAGAATTAAAAAAAAAAAAAATATCTAGGTAAATAACATAGGAGGGTTTAGGGAGTAAGGGATTTTTTAAAAGTATGCCATCTGTTTTGAGTTATAAGGAACGCTATTGTGTCATTATAAAAAGCGGACATTTACTTTTACCTTATTTTTATAACTAAGGAAATAAACTTGAAAGTCAAAGGACAAGTTTTCAAAAGTCTTATAGGATCAGACGAATAATAAGAAAAATATAAGAATCCGTTTGAAGGAACTCCAAATGCACAATTATACAACTTTCTCGGGCAAAACTTTGAAAATAACTGTTTTCCAGAGATAGAAAAAAATGGTGGCAATTTTCCTTCTATCTGATAAAATGTATTTCCTCATCACAGAAGGATAAGGAAGTAGGGAAAAGTAACTAAGGTTTTTTCATTTATATATTACAAAAAAATATAATTTTACCTTTTGTTCGTTAATAAGAAAAATTCTAATTCCTTACATCCTCCTTATATTGCATCATTTAACTTTAGTTAATTTTAGTTAAGTTTATTTATTAGAGTCCTTCGTCCAATTGGGTTATTTACACCATATATCCCTTTATTAAAGAAAAAACTAATCTACTAGTTCATTTCGAAATTTCACACACTCCCCCTTTAGTAGTTTCCCTAGTAATGTTTTGGCCTTATTTCACTTACAGATTAACATAATCTGGGTAGGGTAAATGTTTATATAAAATAAATAAGCACATGGATAATCAAACACCATCCAAAGATAAAAAAAAAAATAAATAAAACTAAATTAAATATTCAGGATAAAATAAATTCATGTAAATATTATATTTATTACTATATAATTTCAATTCATCATTATTTCTTAAAGATAATTGCATGATATGCAGATTAAGAACTAAGCAACTTAATTACTGTTTCTCGGACTAAACTTAGACAAAAGATACCTGTGACATACATATAAAAAAAGCAAGATCAGATGATACAATTAAGCGTTATGGACTGTATATTTATCTTCACATAACTTTCGAAACAATCGCTTAATATTTACCTCTTTAATATTATATTACATGGTACAAATATAATTTAATAATATTCAGACATATTGTGCGAAAATTTTGTGTTAAAATGATGATAAACTTATACAATCCCTACATACTGGATAATTAGTAAACGTTTCGGACTATTCAACTTCGGGGACATTTGCCAACCAACCCAAAGCTCTTCAAAAATAAATTATCTACAAACCTTAAAGATGGAAAATAAAATCCTTGCTTGATGCGGCGAATCGCCGAGGAAAATAATGATGTTATAAATAAAATCTTGTGTTACAGAACAGGAACATATTTATATCTGGTTTTCCAGGTAAGTAAAAATTTCAGCCAATTAAATCATGAAAAGTTTCTCATTTCTCTTGAGTAAACAAGGAAAAGTGGATTCAGTGCTTCAATGTGATCCGCGTCACTTATTTTTAACTTCAACTATTTAGGGTAAATTTTTATCCCTATTTTAAATGTATATAATAGGAATTTCTAAAATAACATACGCGTAAAATCACGCGTTCCCCAGAAATTAAAACCTTATTAAAAAAAAAAATAAACGAGATATCCAGAAAAAATAAATAAATAATGAAGTAATAACCTCATATTAATATGTTCACTGAGTGCCATGTTTTATAGTCATTCTCGAGAATTACATTATCAATTGGGATTTAATTAAATTTATCGATTCTTAGTTCACAATCCTCCAACCATCCTTCAACCTTACGCGATTTCAGATAAGCAGTATTTGAAATATCAGCCTAACTAAAAGTTATGGTTGTAAGGTTGATCGTACTAAAATCGCGAAAATGATTTGCCATCGTAACTTGTTCCCTGATGAGTTAAACGCGAGAAGAAATAAGACTACGGTTCAGGAAAAGCACGACGTTAAGCATTATTAGCACTGGCTTATGGTCAGCCACAGAGAGGGAACCACAATTTGTGTTGCTTCAAACCGGTTCCTGAGAGGTAGTGATACTGCCACCCAAGGTCCGGTTTGCCAGCTTTCATTGCAGAATATTCAAGGAAGTGGACCAACCATCAATCTCTTGCTCTGCCTGGCCTACTTCCGTTGGTGGTAAAAGGCCTTCGGGTTCTGCAATTGACATGACTTGTGATGCTTCAAACCATTTAATATGGAATTATGATAGGAAATAAATAGGTTGGTATCGGGCAGCAAATAAATTGAAGATATAGCGCATGTAAGTATTTCATGCCTTGTACATTTCAGGTAAATTTATATTTTTATACGGTCAGTATCACCATAGAGCACTTAGTGCCAAATCATTTTATTAAATTTAAAAAAAAAAATTAAATTCCTATTTATTTTATCGTAATAATTTTTAAGCAAAGTAAATTTTTTACTCGCAAACATATAAATCAGTTTACGCTAGGTTTACTTTGGCTTTATACCGAACATGTACATCGTATATTTATATATGAACGTAACCATTGGTGTGTACTAATGAAAACGATCTATAGATGAATATCAGAGCACTTTATTTCAACATTATGTTACAAACCAATGTACAATGTACGATAAAATTTCAGTTAAAAATCACTGGCTGAAGTCAAATGAAATACCTGTATTTGAGAACTAAATCCTATATTTTTCATAATAATATATAAAAAAGAAAAGAAAATTCAATGTTTTCATCAAATCAAATATAATCATAAGTTGAGTTAAAAAAATAAATAAGTGAAAGTAAAAATGATTTTATTTAAAAATTAAAAATAAAATATGGAAATATTTGTAGAAAACTATTATAAATTTTATACAATTTTATGACAAATATATAAATACATTATTGCGTGATCCAAAAATCGATATTATTTTCGAATTCAGCACCTCAGTTATTCAAAGAGATGACCCCAATATTGGGTTTATATCGGGTAAGTTGTAATAAATGGATATCTGAGCGAGCCTCAGGTTTAAAATAGATATTATTCATTATAAGCATCCTTTATTTTTACGCCTTAAAGCCTTAGCAAACAAACAACAAACATCCTTTATAATCATATAATCGATCTCCAGATCGATATAAGGTAATTAATGATTACCCTACAAGATATCCAAAAAAACGGTTAACCCAATAATGTTTATCAATATCGAGAAAACCGAAAATAAACTCTTACTTTCATTCTTAAATATTAAAAATCAAGCTTAGACTCTTATATTAAATATAATTGTAATAAAGATCATATAAGGATTTTCATATTCTGGTCCGAAATATATAAGTCGTGATGTGATTTATATTTATTTATTTGGTTTTTATTCTTTTTCCGAGAAAATAAGAGTTAATTTCAAACCCTGGTTGTTCTGAATAATAATTTGATTCAACATGAATAGTGACCGAAGAAAAGAGAGAAAATGTGTGTTTCTGGTCACCCTGACCGATATTACTTGGTATCCAATGTTTTCGAATAAATTAATGAAAGCTATATTGAAGTTCAAACCCATTTCTTTCACATCCAACATATTTTCCGAAAAAGTAAAAAAAACTGAAAATAGCGTTTTTTACAATATTAAATCTAAAACATTTCCATGTCAATATTCTTCCCTGCAATAATAGGCCTACAATGTGTAAATGACAAAACGAATTTGAAAAATAAAATATGGAATGTAAGCGTATTTGGTTACTCTTTAAAGGAAGATAGGCATGTTCATTTTTATCAACCCGACAAAAGGTTGTGAAGAGTTTTCTTTAAAGAAACACGTTTTCTTCTAGTTAAATTCAAAATCTAATCACTGCCAAAAAAAAAAAAAAAAAATAAAATAATAATTATAATAAAATGTTTGCTTTTACATGTAGATAAGTATATATTTTCTTGAGAAAAAAAAATTAAGAAAAATATTTAATTTATTAAAAGTTTTTATCTAATATCTTAAATAAGAACTACTATATTATTTGAAGGGGTCGAGGCAAAATAGTGCCAAGCAACATTTTTAACAAAAATGAACTGTAGCTGCAGTCTGCTGTATATTGCGTAGGACTATATGTCTATGATAGAAATGCCACCTAAATATGACTATATAGAGCCTCTATTGTCATATTTAGGTGGCATTTCCATCATAGACATATAGTCCTACGTAATATACAGCAGACTGCAGCTACAGTTCATTATTGTTAAAAATGTTGCTTGGCACTATTTTGCCCCGACCCACAGTGGGACGAATCGCCAATCTAGGCGGAAATAGTTAACTTCAACGAAATGAAAAAATCTTGTCAGTCTCTCGAAAACAATAGTCTAGCTAAGGCATTTACAAATTATTAATCACTTTAAGCAAGTATTAACAGAATAATGGGGGTTTGAATACGGTAGTTCCCTCATAATGCTTAGTCAGCTTATTTCCAAATTATATTGTAAAACCAATAGAATCATAGAATGGTTCGTGTTTTTTTGAAAAAAATTTATGCTAGGCAATAGAGGACGATTCAGAAATTAAGTTTATATAAGTTCTTGGTTCTTTAAATGTGGATATAGTACAGAGTACCCTCCTTTCTTTTCAATAGTCGATAAGCTATATTTTTTTCTTATAAAAAAAGGGGTTACTAAAAATCTACACCGATCTACATCGAGATATTAATACAGAATATAGTCCACACTATATAGAAGTAAAGTATTCATTATGAACTGCGAATACCTGCTAATAAAGGAGTCCGCTTTTTTTAAAGGTATAAATCTCTCATTGTTGAGAGCCTATATTTTTAATATTTCGAGGCTATACGGAGGTGCTAATGAAATTTATTGATATATAGTAAACCAGTTTCATTGGAATACATTACTGAAATCTCCGAAGCTATGAAAAAACGAGATTCGTTGACCATAAGTACAACAATTAAAAGCAAATAGCAAGATTTTTCCCTTTCTAGGAATAAGAAAGAAATAAAGCATGAAAACAATAGTATACCTTAGATATTTACAAACCATTAATCCCTTAAAACAAATACCAACGGAATGAAAAAAGAATAAACACGCCAAATTCGTCACAATAAGTCAGTTAATTTGAACATCTTATTGATAAAGCGGCAACATAGATCAGCGAATTTCATATTGTTTTTGGAAAAAAACTTTATACCACGGTATGGAAGACGATTCGGCAAGTAAGTTTATATGTATTTGGCTTTTTAATTGTGATTGTACTTTATTTCCAGTAGTCAACTTAGTAAGCTACTTAGTTTAAACTACTGCTTATTTAATTATTGTTAGTAAAAATGCGATAACTAAAAATCTATAACGACTTAGACATATAGACAGATATTTTCACAGAATATAAGAACCTCTGGCATTTTTCATTGATTCGAAAATGTCTAAAAAACCTATAATATTACTCGTGAAAGAGCGATAGGTATAGGCCATAATATTTACCCCTCTTATTATAAAATAGCCATGGCTAAAGTAAATTGCTACCCCAACGACACTTCTTTAAGTATTTCAGAAACTCGAGTTGATATTAAACTAAAAATTTTATTAGATTTGACTGTTAAAAGACTGATACTTTCACAGATTGAAACTTTTAAGGAAAATACTCGTATTGCTATGAAATATCACTTAATAAGCAAATGGGGAGGAGATGGCAGCTCCGGACAAAGCAAGTATAAACAAAGATTTGAGGACACAAATGATGATGAGTCTTTGGTAGCCTTTAGGGGAATGAAAATAATGTGATTGAAAATAATAATGAAAATCCAGAAACGCATTACCAAAAGATGTACTTTCCTTGCTAATACCTACAGATATCGATAACAGTAGGTTGATGTTAGATTCTGAAGAAGAATCTAACCTGGATTCATATACATCTGATTCAGATGATTCGGAATGAAAAACAATTTTTTTTACATTTCGATATTAGAATTTAATATATAATTGTTTAAAAATGTATCTTACGTTATTTTATAGTTAATATGTTTTTTTTTTCTTTTTGAATGATTGGAAATTGAAGAAATGAATATAATTGGGATTGCTTTAATTTTTTACAATTTTCTAAATAATTTTATATCGTTTTTTTTTATTTATTTTTTTTTTTCACGAACCATTGCAAAAAACCTCTGTTTTGACTTTTATTTATTAATTTATGCTTAAATGCAATTTTCTACAAGCATTAACATGAAATAAGTCGCTTCCAGAATTATTTCCCCCTAGATTGGCGATTCGTCCCACTGTGCGACCCCTTCATTTAAGACCAAATTTTATAATATTTATTTGGGTTATAAAATGTTTCTCTGCAGTGGTCCAGAAAATTGAGTAGTTATTGTTCTAGCCAGTGAGTGAAGAAGTTGTAATAACAATCTAATATGTTATAGTTACAATCCTCTCTAAATCCAATTTACAGTAATGGAACATGAACTAAGAACTTCAATAAAGCATTTGATCGATCCCTCAGTAGAACTGAATGGCTCATCAATGTCCTACGTACCGGATTTATAACAATTTTTATGTCCAAGCTCTTAAACCAGAAGAGCGACCAAATATTGGGGCGCAATCGGCTGCACTGCAACCATCGGCTATTTCCAAGTTTCACGAGGTATTTTCTTATTCAAAGGGCCCATAAATGTTTAATACTGCATATATAGTTTATTCTATGAATTTTAAGGTTTATCTGTATTTATTTATATTAATGGGGTGCATCTAACCAGAAATTTGTATTATTATTTCTTTGATATAAAATACAATTAATACTCAAAGTACAGTACATTGTTATCTACCGCCATTAGCCACCTGCTAGCCGATTGCTCGATGCCATGCTAATACCATTCCTTGTGATGGCTGCCAAAGAACTCTTGGACCGCATTTTCAACTTCCGCAAAATTATTCAATTATTTCCTTTGAAGAGAATGGTCCATGGATAGAAACAAGTAGTAATCCAATTGTGCGAGGCGTTGACTAAGTGTGTGGTGATTGTTGAGGAGTAAATTGGTGAGGGACCAGTCTACTGGTCTTATTGACCTGCCCCACGGAGAGAAGATTAAGTTCGCAAGTACTTGTGGACGGATTTGACTCAACGGCTTCCTTCAGAACCACATCAATATCCATTAATGGTCGCCCGGAGCCCTTCTTCCTATCAAACGTCGTATCTGCGGTTCTAAAGTTTTCAAACCACCTCTAAAATTTGTTCGCAGTGCGCTGGTCTAGGACACATTCCCCTTCATATTTAATAATTTCACGAGTTGCTTTAGCGGCTGTGAATTTTTTTTTCATCTTCATCCGTGCATTGGTACTGTAAATAACGACTGTATACACTGTATTTCTAAGGCAGTTGTATATAGTAAAGTGAAAGAAAATCATATGATCTTGTCTGCTACATTGAATTCTAGACTTTTTGTTGGAACAGTTACACAACTGTAATAGTACATGCTGTAGATGTTACGAGACTCTTCTCCGCCTTTCTAGAATGTTCGATTCCGGACTAAATATAAGAAGCAAATGACTAGGGGCTTAGTCTTGCTCTGAACATATAAGTTACTTTAGTCACTTTGCAGTCACTAGTAGTTACTTTTTGTAACGTTTTTAATAATTTGAGCTTTTATGGCCAATCTGACATTTTAAATTTTTCGTAAATAAAAATTATTTGGACCCACGTAAGTGCCGCAATATAGAACTTTAAAGTAATGGTGGCATATCAACATAATTTCATGGCAATAAAATGAATTAATAAATAGTTTTGATAGAAGTGTTGTTAACAGAATCATTATTCTTCCAAAGGCATAGGTACTTACATTTTAAAGTTGTCTTAACACTAGTCTAAATTTGTCTTTTCACTGTATTGACTAATGTTTAGTATTGTTTCTTTAAAACTTTTTTTTTCTTTCACCATTTCCTTCGTTCGGAATGAAGAAAAGGTAATGAATAAATCTAGGCGGTATATTTTTTCCCTCATTGTCTTACCTGATTCAGTGCCTGCCCACCAAATGCAACGAGGCGAAAATTTTCCATCCTTAGCATCTAATCAGTTGAATTATGCTAAACTCTTTATTACGTCCATGTAAAAACCATAATCGAGATTCGATTGAAATGGATGATTATGTTAAATTGATTATTATTCATATATTTATTGTATAAGTTGACAAAAATATCAGCTACTATTACACTCAAACAATGTTCTATTATCTGTAATGTATTTTATCATTCGCAAGTATTTACAATACAATGGACAATAAAGGAATTTTCGCATATTTATGCGAAACATACACAAATAAATAATCGTTGCCCATATGAGGACTTTTAATCAAATCTCTCTATTTTTTCTTCTTTTAAGATCAATGATATTACTGATAAAAACCTTGTAATTTACATAAATTTTATGTTTAATGAATAATATCAATGGTTTAAAAAACATATAATACTGTAAATATCACGTTTTAATAATTATTAAAAAGTTACGATTTTTGGACTTTTCTTCTTATTTTTTTAATAATACAAAAGAGGTGGTATTGCTAAGGAAGGACATTATAGGAAATATTTCAGTACAGGAAAAAAAATGATCGTCTCACAGTGATATAATTGTGTCAGTTTTATGGCAGAGTTGTTACCAGACAAGACAATAAAAAATACCATTATTTGTTAATATTTGATGTTTTTTTGCTTAAATTAATGGTGTAAGATAACTTTTGCTTGGTTTTCAGAGCGTCATGAAACATGGTAATTTGCATAATAAAGCAATAAATCTAATTTGGGATTAGTGTGATTCAGCTTTGATATTTGTACAGCAGAAATAGAGAACATGACAAAAAAAAAACAAAAAAAAAGAAAAATCATTAAAGGGGCGGCAAAACTAAAAATAATTATTTATTCAATTCATAATTATAAATCTAATTAAATAAGGCATATATGGGTTTATAAATAATTGAATTAATCTGCATATTCACATAGGAAGTCGGCATGATGGTTATAACTCATAATGTATCACTTTTGAGTTATGCATACCGTTGGAATCAGAATGACAAAACCTAAAATGCCAGGTCGCTTAAGGCGCTAAATGCCATATTCTTTTATGAAGGGGATGATTGTGTTAACGAAGGTAGAGGGGCTACTTGCAGTGGTAACTGCCCCTAAGGTAGACCGTTTGTGATCAAAGATTATTTTCCCTAGTCTCCATTTCTAGGCATGTAGTTAAATTGAGAAAGCGGTTGAAACTTCACAAGTGATCATAAAAAGAAAAAAAAAAAGTTTTTTGCACTTGCCGAAGTGCGATGTATAAATTATAGATTATCTAGTTTTAGTATTAAGTCGCAGCTGAATTCGATATCGCAGCAAAAAATTAAATCCACTTAGGTACAGCCCGAAAAGGTGGCTAACACTATTTTCTTCCAGTATATTTCATAATAATATTTAATACACTTCGTACCATGGTTTGAATAGCTTGGGTAATAACTCTCTTAGAGGCACTTTTACCTTTCCGCTTTCTGGTAGGGGTTGGAAAAAAATGTATGAAGTTTAAAGAATTTGTTGTTCGAAAAGAAGTTGTTCGAATTCTGATTTCTGTTGCTCAACGGGATCTTTCTGTTACAAGAATTCACTTCAAAAATGTCTTTTCCTGTAGATTCGACTCTCAAATGACTAATCACCGACCTATTAAAGTTATTTGCAAGCTATATTATTCAATATAACTGGTGAAAGGGAACTCGTTTTCTTAAATACTTGATGGTATAGTTTATTTCTCAATTAAGCTTTAAGATATTCCTAATTAGGTATTGGTAATAGATTTTTAGTTAAACTGTTATTTTTAATTATCGGTATCTGTTACAGTCGCTTGGCAACCACGAGTTCGACGACGGGCCGGGCGGACTGGAGCCGTACCTGAAGACGGTGAAGACCCCTTCGGTGGCTGCCAACCTCAACCTCTCAGCGGCCCCAGGCCTCACTCAGGGCAACCTCCACAAGTCCTGGAACCTCCTCGTCGGTGGGGTCAACGTATCCATCATTGGATACCTCACACCGAAGACCAGGGTATGTTTCCCTCAGTAAGATGTCTTTCATTTGAATACATCCATCTTAACTGTAAACTTTATGAAGCGTTTTTCTCTGTGTAGTACCTGGCAAGATCTAGACCCGTCAAGTTCTTCGATGAGATCCCAGTTCTTCGGAACCTCTCTAAAGAAGCTAAAGCGCAAGGGGCTAAGATAGTCATAGCCTTAGGCCACTCAGGGTTCAATATGGACAAGGAAATCGCAGAGAAGGTTCCAGACGTCGATGTTGTGGTTGGAGGACACACAGACACCTTCCTTTACACGGGTAAGATAGATAAATTAAACAAGGGTATAGAATTTGTATTCTGTCGAAATCAAATTATGTTTAATTTTTTCATGGTAACTAGTGGTAAAATGTTTCTATCCTTAAAGGCTAATTGAAATGTACCTATTTGGCAACTTGAATTTATTTATAATTATTTTAATTTTAAGATAAGAAAATATTGAACGTAAAAATTCAGGATAAATTCACCATTTTCAGAGCATGTGTTAACTAATTAATTTACTTAACTTTACACGCGGTAGCGTTCCGCCCCAAAAGAAAAAAAAAGGGGAAAGAGATTAATTTACCTCGCACATGCTAAAATCAATACAAAACGATCAAAAATTTTAAATAATAAAACTCTCATTTGGTAAAAACTTGCACAATAATTAACTCTACTCTGTAGAGACTGTAAATCATATATTATCTAACATCCAAATATTCTAAATAAAAAGTCTTGTTAATATTTACAACAGTATTGAAAGTAAGTGTATTGATATTAATGTTGTCTAAGATTCGTTCTACTGAACTATAACTTTAACTACTGTACTAAAACGTTCTACTGTACTGCAACTTTGCAACGGGTCGTGAAATTGCTGATACTAAAACGTTACGTAATTTTCCAGCTCTTTGTCAGGAGAATGTTGCTGGATATCCTGTTTCAAATAAATCTGGAAATATTTTTGTATCATCTAGGATTTTTGATGTTTTTGGGCAATCATCTGTTTCATAGTGAGGAAGCATAAATACAACATATATTATAATATTTAGGAAAAGAGTAACTATTTATTAATGTATGTATTTTTTTTTTCGCTTTTGACGAAAATAAACGTATAGTTAAAATTTATGTTGGTTAACTGCAAACTTTGTACTTTTTTTTGTGAAATTACTGTGAACTAAAATATATACATATAAACAATTTTACTTAATATATGTAATTATCAATCAGGTCCTATGTAATATACCCGGTAAAGGCTATTCCATTACTTCAGAGCTACCTCAATCAATGTAAAGCCAAAGGGGGGAACGCGAAGAGGGGGGTTAGAATGTAACTGAAGAGTCATCGGAAGAAAGGGGGAGAGTCATTTTTTTTCCGAATTGTAGTTATATATGTATAATTGTTCATCTAGTTGAGTAGAATATCTTGGTGAAAAGAAATAGACAGAAAAAATGACAGTCGGTTGGTTATAAGCAATGGAAAGAACCACGTACCCGGAAGAAAGGGGGAGAGTCATGTTAGAATTTATATGGATTGTGTATTAATATCACTATTTCATCAATAAAACAAGGAAGAAGGGGGGAACGTCCAGGACTATCCCCCTTTCTTTTATGTTTAAATTTTTTTTTTACTAAAACATTTTTTTTTTAGAGCGTGTTATGTCTGTTTCGGGCAAATTTATTATTTTGACACGCAAAACAAAAAGGAAAAGGACATATAAAAAAATTGGAGAAAAATGATAAAAGATACTTAAGTAATTAAAGATCCAAAACTAAAAACTCGATTTTCTCGGAAACTATTCCAAATGACATCCCCCCTTTCTTCCTTGGACTCTTCAACTGTTTTTAGTCACACAGATTTCTTTTTATTTATTTTTTTTAGGATAGTAATAAACGATATCGAATTAAAGAATATTCCAAAATATTTTCCAATTGGTTGCTGTACAAGGTTGAGGTAAGAATACCCCCTGATGATGACAGCGAATTAATTAGCTGTCGAAAACGTTCATACTCAGAATAAATTAACAATTGCCTGCCGATTCTATTAGCATGGTGATAAAATTCCCCTCATTATTTAACGTTTTATTCCCTGAAAGTTGTTTCTCAAAACTGGAATTATTGTTCAGCATGAATTTTTATTTTTCCTAACACCTTGTCTGTAATTTAACGATTGATCCAAAGAGTAAATGGATGAAAGGTAGATATCCAACAGTTTAACATATAACTGTAATCTATGTTTGAAAATTCGGATGTAAAAGTACCTAAGTATTAATGATTGAAATAAAAATAATATAACGGAGATATTTGGGTATTTATACTTTTGAATATTTATTATATTTTGTGAATATTTATACTAGAAAAAATGATTGCTTAGTTGTTGTTTTTTTTTAGTTAGCATATGCTTTCTACACAACGATAATCGATTTTTTTTTAACCGATTTTTTTTTTAGTTAGCATATGCTTTCTACACAATCATTTAACCGATTTGAATCGGTGTTGCAAGAATTAAACACAGTGGTTTTAAAAGTAATTTCGTACACATCCAACGACAGCTACGGCAAAAAATGAAACTATCCAGCTAAAAGGTACAACTATACTACCTAGTACTTGCTTTCATTATATTTATGGGAAAAAAAATTATGAGATATTTTACACGTCCGCAATTTAAAGGAGAAAACGAGTTTTTGCTAAATGTTTTATAAAATATATTGACAACCGGTAAATAACTCACCTGTTATCTTATTTCTTCCGAACAACAATCCAAATATTAACTTTCATTATGCTTCCAACATTTAAAAGAGTTCTGAATTTACATTAAGTTTGTCGTATAATTTTTTTTTTTTTTTTTTTTTTGATGATGAAAACATTAATTTACTATATTTTTTTATTAATAAACTACTCTTTATTAATATCTTTAGTTACTATATCTTAAGCTATTTAAGAGATTTTTAATAAAAAACAACCTACAACATAGAAAGAGATACCTATATTAATACATCATGCATTTATGAAAACATTTAAATAGAAAATTTGATGTAAAATTGCTGATATATTTTTTTTGCACTTATGTGGAACACCATATATTATATAAAATATGAATACATTCATAGACATTTTTGTCTAATTTGGCAATTTTCAAGTTAATTTATATGTATGTAATTATACTTATAAATAATTATAATATTCCAAATAAACCTGGATATCGATGACTTTAAGCATTTTTGTTCTTACGACAAAAGCTATCAGGACATGGAATGCTTCTCGATGACGCTATACCCAACTCACTGGCGGCTTTTAAATTTCGGTCATGATTAGAATTCCTATTTGCACCCTCTATAATCCGCTTTAGCCTGTTTTTGAGATGGTGGAATGTTGATGGCATTCGCCTATAAAATCCGAGAGCATATTAATTCGTTGGGCGGAAAAGCTCTCTCGGGAATTTTTTCAACAACTCTTTTTATTTGCTTTAAAATACAATTTAGCTTTCCAAACTTGTTTCCGATTTGTAAGGCTAGCCGAACTTTATTACTTTTATATTTGAAAATATTTCGCTTTCAGATTTGTATTAGCTTCGGAAAATTAATTCGTAAAATTCCAACTTAGAATATGCTCCAAACCTTAACATAAAATAAAAAATAAAGTTTGTATATTATATCAAGATAAAATACATTTAATATTTTAGGTACGATAAAAATTACTGTTTATTTTATTTATTCCGTATTAGAGGAAGTTTTGAAATGATCAATCAAATTAATACAGTAAAAAAAATTACTTCAAATAATTATTACATGAATTTAATTTTTTTTTTTTTTTTTGTGGATACTAAACCTGTTGTAAAACAGGATGTTAGAGGAAGAAAAAGTTTTTTTATAGACAACTATAAAAATAAGAGTTTTACCTAGCGTGTGAAAATTATATTTTATATCTTATTTTCTATTAAAGATTAATATTATTGACGATAATTCGACTTTTAAAAAACCTGGAGCGGTGCGCGCTTCCTACAACTTTCAGATTCCATACTTATAACTTTGACTATAAATGGATCATTTTTAATAGAGTAACTTTCATTGAAATAGAACTCTTCTTCATTCTAATCATTCTTAAATTTGTCTCATCTGGCTAAGGATATTAGAAAAAATAGATTTCCGTACACCGACAGATAGGAACTGAACTGGTCATTACGTAAAAACTTAAATCGTTTCAAAGCTTCTTTTATAGCGCTATGTGGACATCAACATCAGATATCAATATCCTTTTAGCGGGATTGATTTGCCTCCGTATTTAAACAATATTGTCCTCTGTGGATCGACTTTGGGGCTTGTGTTCACAGTCACCTTCAGCTGATTTCCACGAGGTAAAATATACTTCCAAAATATTTGAAGCATAAATTAAATATAGATCTTTTAAAAGTTTTACCATTAGTAAATTACTTTTTAATTTTTTTTCTTATATTTTAGTAGATTAAATATAATTTGTGTTGGGATATAGAAACGTCACCTTGCTCCTATCTCCTATTGACTTACAATTAGAAATTTATGTGTTTCACTTTAGTTATATAAATTGTTATAATTTTTAAGGTACACCTCCAGATATCGAAGTCCCGGAATCGACATACCCTCACATAGTGACGCAAACCTCAGGAAAGAAAGTACCAGTGGTACAAGCCTACGGGTATACCAAATATCTCGGTCATTTAGTTTTGGAATTCGACGATCAATACAATCTAGTCTCAGCCACCGGCAATCCAATTCTGTTGGATTCTTCAAAACCTCAAGGTAAGATTGAAAATGGTTAATGATTATTTCTATAATGAAATTAAATACTGAATTTAAATTTCATTTTTTTATTGATATAAATATAGACACTTGGGTGAGTCATGAAATTATGTAAACAAACAAATGAAGCTAGCATTGTTTGTTTGCTTCGCTTACAATACAGTTATACTTAAGTGCAAACTTTGGAAGGTTTAACCAGGACAAATCGCAGCACATCACTTTCACGCAGCGACACACCTGCTCTCCAGTCTGCATAAACAATGAGCCTATTACTTAGACTAACAAGTTACATTACTTGCAACTCGCTTTTGACAAAAAGGTGGAAAGTGGGTCTACGTTTTAGGAACGGAGTTCCCAAACTTTTTGTACCCCTTCCCCCTCTTGAAATAAAGCCTCTCACTCCCCCATTACACAATACATTGTAAGAATATATAAAACAAAAATATGTCTTACATTGAAAAGCTCGTTTTAATTTTATAAACATCGCGTTTAATTAGAAAATATATAATGTACATTTATTTTTTGTTAAAAATTACAATTTTAAATAAGTGGGATTATTTCATTATTTTGAACAGGTAACGTGTCCCTCTGATTTATCTGCAAGTCCGCCATTCGTTAATCTCAGTTTTAGAAGGTATGGATATTCAATATTCAAAGGTGTGAAAAGAATTCCCCTGAAGCAGTTCTTAAACATTTCTCCTAACCTAGGCACCATTTAATATTAAATAGTTTCAAAAAAGTTATAATATATAATAATAACAATAAAACTTAACGAACCCGAAGGCTCCATTCCGACACCATAACAGTTCGGCGTTGTAAATTCTAAAGGCGTGTAAAGGTCTAAATTCTCCGGTTGATTCGTCCTTCTTCGGTCCAAATATTCTACGCAATACCTTATTTTCAAAAACCCTCAGCTTTTTCTCATCCCTCAATGTTAGCCGCTACGTTTGTATCCATAAAGGACCATAGGAAGATTTGAATAAGAAGAAAAAAATAGTTTTGAAAATCCTTGTTTTGAAAAAACACCCCTGAATATCTATTAACACTACGTGTTCAAACTTTCTTCATTAATATTAGCAAAATCTTCACCACTCCTACTAATAACCATACATTTTGTCTTATCCGTATTTATTTTTAGCCCAAGTTCTTGACCTGCTTTTATCAATGTTTTTGTATCATGTTCTATAATTTCCGCGTCCTCACCTACCAAACCCAAATTATCGGAATATCCGAGCAGAGATATATTTCCTCCCAGATTCAAACCCTTTCCGGTATGGGTCACCTCCCTAATGGCCTAGTCTAATGCTAAATTAAATAAAACTGGTGACAGAGAATCACCTTGTTCGGCCCCAATATATGATCTAATATTAATGATGCTATTTTGCCACCAAGACGTGATCGATTAGATCATAGGGTTTGTGAATCCGGTGACGTCCAAGTATATTTATGTTATATGCAAGTATATCTTTATGTTGAAACGTAGTACTTTTGATTATTAAATTTTTCATGCTTGCAAATATTTTTGAGTCTCATTCCGTTATCATTGCTACATACATGTAAACTATCTTTAACGATCGCCGGATAATATACTTGTTCCCTTCTAACCTTCGCGTTTGCGTCTCCCAGAATGAAATTCATGTAGCTTCAAGGTATTTTATCATAAACCAATTCTAGTTTTTCTTAAAATTCGCCTTTAAGTTTATAGTCACTATAGGGATCTCCAGTGGATGCGTGTATGTTTATCGATGCGATATTTAACCACAGCTCCTGAATTATAATCATCGATAACCCCTCTCTGAAAAATTGAAAACCCTTCAATGCGCAATGTAAACTATTTATAATCTGAAATACGGTGCCTAAACGGTAGTTTCCGATCCCTCCGTACCTCATAGCGTACTTACCTTCCCTTAACGAACCCTCTCTTGGCCAGCGGATGTTATCTAAGCTATACCCCCCCCCCCCATTCGCGACCTTTCAACTCGCTCCATGAATTTCCTAAAGCATTTACATAAGGGAATCCATGACTATTTTTGGTTCTTGGGTAAATTAAAAAATATGCGACTGGGGCGTTCAGACCTACGTCACACCCTCCAGCAAGCCAGGGGGGCCGCTCTCATTGTTGGTCTGCGAGTCCAACGGACTTGGCCGGGAGGAACTTTCTAGAAATTCCCACCGACAACCCCTACATCTGCCACCCATAGGAAGCTCCCCATAGGCGGTAATGAGATCCGCGCGAGGATACTGTATACACATATCTAATATTTATATATTACATACATCGTAGATATGTAGAGGGAATTTAATGTTCCAAGAGGATTATGCGATGGTGAATATATCGTAAATCCTTGTCCATACTAGCAAACACGCTTCGTGATATGTCTATAGACCGTCTTCCACGGCCGTACATGGACACGATCTATCGTTTGCTAACTAAATTGGTTCTTCTCAAGTAATTCTCTTCTCTCCGCATTGGTCAGCATCGAGAATTAAGGGATGAATACCTGCTAGGTCTGGTGAGATAATAATTAATGAAAATGCAAACGACAGTAAAGGTAATTACGGTAGTACCTAGTATTAAATAGCGGGGTATATTATGTAATAATTCATCAACATGTAATTGCAAGCGATGGTCTGAATTTTTTAATTTAATTTCAGACAATGCTTTTTAACATTAAAATTTTATTGATCTACTAATTAATAAATATTAGAGTACCGTAATAGATCTGATATTGAATAGCTTCAACATACATTTTATATGAAATACAACATGATCGTTAAAAATAATAACGAAAAATTTAGACGAATTTCTATTAATTTGAATCATTCCTTAACCAAAAATAAATTACAATATTCATAGTTTTTAAGTACGTAACTGAAGTCTTTTGCATGGTACAATTCGTAACTGTAAATGACTTGTTTTATATATATATATATATATATATATATATATATATATATATATATATATATATATATATATATCCAAATGAAATTTTTAAGTCGAATTCCCCATACTTTTCAGGGAACTACTTTTTAAGTTTGAGCGGTATTTGTATAAAAGCAGGTTTTAATTTTCAATAACTTAATATTTTGGGAAACTATTATATCATAGACAAATATTAAAAACCTATTCGTATTTATAGTTATAAATCTTTGAAATTTTATAAGCCACTAATTGTTCACCGACCGATCACAACAAATTTTACGCAAGTTACTATAAATGCATTTCGAATGAACGCCTTAATTATAAACTTATTCACTATATTGCTTCTAAGTTTTTGTTTAGCCACTTCAGGGCGTAATAATCTTGAAATTTACAGCCCTAAAACCCCTACTACTACTACTACTTTAGCCACTTAACCCATTTTGTTCTAAATTCGACTTAACCAATTTTTCACTGGAATGATAGATATATCGACCTATATGGGTGATTCTCAAATTACGGGCATGTTTTACATTTTACTCTCGAATTTTTTCAGTGTGGTTAAAAAAAAAAATGTATATGATTTGGACCCATCCACAGCAAATCTAGCATTATAGCAGTTCATGATCATTGTTTGAAATTCAGATAGTTCAATCTATAAATTCATTGCTTCGGCAATGATTTCAGTTACATACGTCAATGACTAATTGTAAAACTGTCTTAATTGCATTTATTGTTTAGTTTATTCCACATTTAATGCAGAATCGGACGATACAATAAGAATTGCCATAATAATTTTTCATTACGGGAAAAAAATTCTTAAACATAAAATCATATTTAGTCCAGAAATGAAAAAGGCATCGAAAAATAATTTAAGGAAAAATCTTTCCCCGATTTACCTAATCAATATATGGTTGATTCTCAGATTATGGGCATTTTTCATAACAAAATTTACGGCAAATTTATGTCATTACAGAGCGTGGGAATGAGACGAGTTTTTAAATTGGTAATGACATTTCCACGTATTTTATTGGACCAAAACCGCTGTGTAACTAATTGAGATCATCATTTTTGCCTACTGGCTTAGACAAACGATAGTCAAATTAATATGATATAAAGGATGAAATAATTTGAAAAGAAAGCGTGTTAATACATACGGTGGTAATGACAATAATAAAAGTACGCGACTTTTTTTACGAGGCACATGCGCGGAGGCCGGCAACCAACTGAAGTCGGTTAAATCAAAGGTGGTTGTCCTTTAACTCTATGGTATTTCTTTAATTACTCACAAGAAATTTCCCCACTGTTCCCCCTTATTCAAGGCTTTATCTCTGCTGTTTTGTTTTGTGATCGGTAATGACGTCAAAGTGATGGGACAATATTTTGAAACTACTGAAACATACTTACAGCTAACAAAAAATACAATTCAGAATGCTCCGGTTATTCTTTATGAGCGGAAATAAATTTCACTATCATTAAACGTAGGTTTCAAGAGAAAAAAATACATATTTACTACAAAATCGAGAGTGGAACACTACGTGGTAATGACATTTTAGTAGCTTAAGTAATTATAAAATCATATTATTGATTAATATTTTCATTTTTAATATTCTATTATGAAGAAATATACCTTCACCGTACAGAAATGGAAAAAAATCAGGTTAGGCTTGCATAAATTTAAGTAAAAGTAATGGACTAAAACTTGCCCCTAAAATGAGAATCACCCATGTATTCCTATGAGTAGGTAGGTAAATATTGGGAAAAAAAAAGTCATTTAACGACTTTAATTTCTGAAATTCAAAGTTGTCTTTGTGCCATAATACTGTTCCAAGGAATTTAAATAATAGATTTAGATTAATCGATTGTCTGTCATTTATTTTTTGAAAAGAATATCTGAAATAAAAATAGATCAATTGAATTTAAATTGTAAAAGATAAAAGTTTATTGCTGTTGGAGCAGTACAATAGGCTAAAGGCCTGAGTTGATTAAATTTTCAGGAGTGGCTGATGTCGAACGAGATTCCTCGACAGCCAATAAACTGCACCCCTGAATTCTTAAGATATGACATGCATTTTTATCATTCTTCCATCTTCTTCATCGGTTCTTCCTCTCCTCTCATAATGTTTGCTTCCTAGCTTTATCATTGCTTTACCCCCCCTCCACTTCTTTCTAAATAAAATAATTAAATAAATAATTAATTAAATCAATACTGTCAATAAAATTCTTTTGTATACTTATAAAAAATATTTAAATCTAGCAGCTCAATTTAGTATTTTGAAATATTTAGGAATATTGATGAGCTAGTCTATAAGAGGAGAAAAAAAAAGATCATATAATTTATAACTAGAAGCCTAGAATTAATTCAAGAAATGATAAAAAAGTCAATGTTATATTTGTCAAATAATTTACAGTTAATTTAAATGTATTTTCTTAAAGGATCAAACAACAATTATTTTTTCACCCTAAAATTTCATTTATGCATATTAGGTATAGCTCCTTATTATATTCTAAATTTCGGTTTTAGGATTTTCTAAAGAAGGCGATCAGTAGAATGGGAGAACGGACGTCACTAAGTTCAAATTGAAGTGACAAAATCTAATTGTTGAAAATGGACAAAATAAATAAATAATGACAATAAATAAATAAAATAAATATAGACAATAAATGAATAATTGCGATGTATAGATGCTCAGCTGGTGGCGGAGATCGAGCACTGGAAGGAGAACATGACGATGAC
This sequence comes from Aelia acuminata, assembly GCA_911387785.2. Classification (NCBI taxonomy): domain Eukaryota; kingdom Metazoa; phylum Arthropoda; class Insecta; order Hemiptera; family Pentatomidae; genus Aelia; species Aelia acuminata. Next base: position 136,413,673 of record OU426978.1, on the reverse strand, counting down.
GCTCGACGAGGAGGTGGGCAGCAGCCTCGTGGATCTGATCGGGGATTGTAGGGACAGGGAGTGCAACCTCGGCAACTTCATCACCGATGCGATTGTTGACTATGTAAGTATCTCCAAATGGGACAACATAAATGCATTTCAAAATTGGAATCTTATTTTGAAGACAATTTTCTCTAAAAAGAATATTTTTATCCACATCTCCTGATGGTGATTTTTAATTCATAATTTAGAAAATTGTGTGAACAAATTCTATTAATTTGCAAAGGGTCCCTATAACTCATGGAAATTATTTTTTTATAATTATTCTTCAGTTCGTGACATTAATCACTAACGGACCAGCATTATTTTACTAATATTATATTATACTATTAACTATTACTATAATTTTAGTACTCATGGCTCAAATTATTTCAAATTATATGTGTATATTCTGTAGTCAGATTTCATTATTTATTTTTTTATAGAGTTAGCAGAAAAAACTAAAATTTGAAGAGGTTATCTTAACTTTTTAATTTGCAACTCAAATTATTGTTCTTTTTGAATTATTATTCCGTCTTTCATCTTGCACGACGCAGCCACATACAATTGAACATGATTAATCGTTGTTTCCTTCGTTTTTACACATAAACCGGCTTTCAAGGCTTTGTCCTTGTGATTTATTTATATTCTTATAAAATGTTAATCTTATAGGAACTTGCCTACTTATGATCACAATGTAATAGATGTTGTGATATTTTCATGCGAGAGTTTTCTGGTCTTTTCTGGATACGAGTTTTCAACTAATCCCTTGTTTAATAATTTAAATCAAAATGTAATGAAATGTTATAAACAACAATGGCAAAGAATATGACCAACTTGACGTGTTAAGTGGAATCTGGGCCCTTCAACATGTTGTTAATGTTAATGGTCTAGCACGGCTATTACTGTGCTTGTCTGCCAAGCAATAGCCCTGGTCGACTCCCGCACTTATATCTGGGACAAGGATTCATATTGCTTTCGTAACTTAGCTATATAGCCGTGCTGGTCTACAAGGTAGCAAAATGCTTGCAAAATAAAATATCAAACTTTTCACTGAAAACTTTTATATTATATTTGTATAGATTGGAGGCCAACTCCTTGTCCGCTTAATAACGGACTAACCCCAGTAGAGATCGGTTTTCGCTTGTAATAGTATCCAATATTCTTGTTTTGATTTCTTCTACAAAGGCAATTAAAAATAGTTCAAATTTGAATTTAAAAAATAAGCAAACTTTTAATAAGAAAGTTTCATGTTAATGAAATTAATGAGATGATATATAAATATATTAATCAGATAATTGATATGATTAAATATATATATATATATATATATATATATATTGCAGCATGCTCAAACAGAGACAGCACATCATGCTGGTTGGACCAACGCACCCATAAGCGTCATGAACGGTGGATCGATTCGTACATCCATACCACTGATGGAATCGAGAGGTAAGACAATTATATTTCTTCATTGAATTTATTCATTAAGGCGTTGCTATATTGGGTGTGTTAACACATTAATTTTTGAGCATACTTACAATAGATTATGTACTTGAACCAATTTCAAAATTAAATGGAGAATATGACAACGCAGGTTTCTTTTCCCTGATAACCATAATAATAGGTTTTTCTCTTCACTGATTCATAGCTCCATCTTAGTAGCTCGTAGCTCCAGCCTCTCAAATCCTTCTTTATATAGGTTAATGACCTTTCTCTTATCACCAAGTCATCGGCATATGCCAGCTATTTCACGACACGATTAAAAATTATTGATTCTAGTCCAGCCCTTTTGAAGAAAATATGCAGAGCAATATTGAAAAACAGGTACCAGCGAATCTCCTTGTCCATTAAATTGTTTAAATTCTGCTCCATAGATCCTTACACTGCAGACCGTGTCCCTCATTGTTTTCATCGCAAACCGTACTGACTTGGCTGGGATGTTCATCTCTTTTATTGCGGATGATCATCATGATATGATATTGCGTTATAGGCGCTTTAAAGTCTAGAAATAGAATCCATACGGTGTTATTCTCACATATATGCTTTTGAGTGAGGATCTGGTCTATAGTGGATCTGGATGGACTGATTCCCCCTTAGGAGTCTCCATATTCCTTTCAACATTAGGCAAATGTAAAGAGCAAGTGAATATACTTTCTAAGCAGTTTTAAGAAAGTTTATTCTCCTATAATTTTTGCGTGTTTGTATGTTAAAATTGATTACGTTATTTGTTTGTTTTTTGTCCAGGAAGACTTTCGGAAGGAGATTTGATTACGGTCATACCATTCGATAACCCCATGTCGAAGGTGGAATTAAGTGGCGAGGTTCTGAAGGACATCTTGGAGACGAGCGTACGGCCATACGATCCTGTCTCGATGAAAGGTGCTGGCGGCTTCCTCCAAGTTTCAGGTGCACTACATTAGCTTCAATTATAATTAAATTAATTGTATTTTTTGAAAAGTAAACAAAATAAACATTATCTTTTATCGTGGTACAACATTCTGTCTTTCATGATCTTCCCTTTTTTTTTCAGGTATTCGTGTAACGTACAACCTGACCCAAGAACCCGGATTCAGAGTTACCTCCGTTGAAACGCTTTGTGGTGCCTGCAACGTCCCCGCTTATAGTCCTCTGAGGCTGAACGATACCTACAGCATCCTTGCCACCGAGTACATGGTCCAGGGCGGGGACGAGTATTTCCAGTTCCTAACTGCTCCTGGGGTTAAAATAGAGATGCTTCGTAAGTATAAATTAATTTTCGATCAATAAAATTATTGGTGATAATTGAGTATTTCCAACTAACAAAACTTTAATCCTACTTGCTACTAATTTTACTAAATTTACTAATTTTACTACTTGGGTTGTGCAAAAGATTCGCATGACACATTAGTCAATTACCAAATATTAATATATAATTACCATATTCACGAGAATGATGTTCTTTTTTGCAATTACCAGATTCATCAAATGCACAAAATTAACAAATCATATCAACAAAACATAATGATATTCGCAAATAATGGTCCGATTTCGATGAATTTTTTTTATTTTTTAAGTTTTAAAAGAAAGAAAAACTTTCAGGTTTATTTGTTGAATATTAACTGATTTTCGGTTTTTAAATCATAAATCATTTTTTAATATAATTTTATAATGATGTTATCTTAAGAGAAAAGATTAGCCAAGGTTTATTTGTTGTAATAATGTACTTAATTGTTCTTTTGTTAATAAAAAATATTTATCTAATCATTCTCCAATATAAATAGTTAATTTCCTTTCTAAGATTGGAACGACTTGGAGGCTGTGAGGAGTTACATGGTGAAACGGCAGCCGATCTACCCAGCATTAGAGGGTCGCATCCGGTTCATAGAAGGATCCACCTCTTCGGCCGACTTCGCTTCCTCTTCTGTCATTGCAGTGGTGATGACTGTTGTTTTCAATTTCTTAGTATTCGTATGATCATATCAACACCAAACCACGTTACATTCCATCATGTTAAATCCATCGTGGTTTAGACCAGTGTATTTTAACTTAGGGTTGTCATAACTTGTCGTTCTTGAAACAACAAATAACTGAGTTTTAAACATTCCTTTTCGGCTAAATGGCTAAATGAAAGATATTATTTGAGAAGTATTTCTATATTGTTAAAAAATATGTTGTTGTGTAGTTGTTATTAGTATTTCGAATTATGGAAGGCTCGTGAACGATATCGTTTTTATTTTCTTCTACTTTTAATTACTGAATTATTTATTTCAGAGTGAATCATTTTGAGACTCTTCTACAATTACTTTCCAATATGTTACTACGGTTATATACCAATCAATTACATTTTTAGAGGCATTCGATTTTAAATGTCTAGAATTATGATTATATTAAATGCGAAATAAATGTGTACCCGATTAGTTTCATAGTTTCAACTAAAGAATACAATAATTGAATAATAAAAGTGGTATTAATTGGTCTAATTTAATGGCATGGCTGAGCTGAACATTATTATATAAAAACTATTGTTATAGTTTGGACTTTGTCAGATATCATATTTTATTTTAATGATTGGATATTGATCAAATATATATATATATATATATATATATATATATATATATATATATATATATATATATATAAGTCCTGTAGTCTAATGCGTAATGCAACTTGTTGATAATAAACTGTTTTATTGTTTCTATTAATTGATATTCCCTACTACCCAGAAAAAAAAATCAACAAGCTACACCTTATAGCAATATAAGTGATTGTTTCGCAGAATAATTCAAAGAAAGTAAGTCATCTCGGAGATTCTTCATTATTTTGAACGGTTTTTATTCTATGAAGACATAATCAATACTTTGTACCTAAATAGTGATAGAGGCTATTTATTCGATCAATAATATTATCGGTGATAATGGAGTATATCCAACTAACAAAACTTTAATTCATTGTTACTACTTGGGTTGAGCAAAAGAATCGCAGGACGCATGATTATCTAAACTTATTGAGTTTTTATTGATTAAAATATTATGTACAATTAGGACTCTATATAAATACAGTACAGCCAAAAATACTCACATGAACATTAACTTCAAACATTTCAATCAAAATAGATAAGAGTTTTCCATACAACACCATATTGCTTGACTAACAAAATCCTACCTACTGAATTGCACACGCCCACAGTTGACGAACATATAAAGAATCTTTACAAAAGTTTCCAGAATAACTTACACGGACATTTGAACTGATTGATAAGAGGCATGGCAAAAGCTGACATGCATTTGCAGACGAGATTAAAACGGGGTTGAATGAATAAGAGATCTCTACTGCTTCGTTAAGTTACCAGGTTAACTAAAACAACTTAAGGGAGGGAAAAATTACCATCGTTCCCCATGCCAAACACGTCATTTTGAGCAAAAACCTGGGCTAATTGTTTGTTAAAGGTATTGCTGAAAGGCGAAAATTAATACTTAATAAAAAACATTATTTTTTAATATATAGAATGGGGGACGTGGTTCCATAGATGACTTAGGTTCTAGTGTATAGGTTCTATATTGTAGTCTAGGATCCGTACGACCTAGAGATTTCATGCAGGGTTAGTTAGGATTGTTTTGGCATAACTGACAGGGATGCCTTTACGTGTGTAGTCGGCTATTTCCACTAATTGAACATATAAGGATTATATGGAAAAATACAACCAATATGAAATTACTTATACAGATGGCTCTAAAAGTAATGAGAATGTTGGCTACGCAGTAGTTCAAACATCTACAATAAAAAAACACAAATTGCCTCCTTTCACATCAATATTTACGGCAGAAATGCAAGCAATTGCAACTGCTCTCCATCTTTCTATCGACATTAACACAAACAAGATTTTAATATGTTCCGACTCATTATCAGCCCTATACTCCATTCAAAAACATACTGGAGATGGTCAAAAAATTAAAAAAATCAATAATTATCTCGACAATAACAAATTGGTAAGCTTTTTATGGGTGCCATCACATACCGGAATTCTAGGTAATAAAACAGCAGACAGGGCAGCAAAGGAAGCAGCAATTATGATGGGCCCAACACTGCAAATATATGAACCAAAAGACATGATGCAAGCAATCATGGTTCAAGAAGAGAGTAAGGAGCAACTGGGAGTCCATGTGGTCAGAAATACCTCTCACTAATAAGCTCCGATCCATTAAGCCTACAACGAGAGAATGGATTAGCTCCCTGCGAGGGAACCGAAGAGAAGAGGTAGCACTGGCAAGGCTTCGGATAGGTCATACAAACCTCACCCATGTTCACCTAATTACTAAAGAACGCCAACCAGAATGTGATATCTGCAAAACCCCTCTTACAGTTAAACATATCATAGAAGACTGCAGTAGATATGAAGGCGAATTCACAAAACTAAATATACAACTCAACATTTTGGAGGCATTGAAAGATTCACCAAAGGCTGCGGATAGCATTATAAAGCTGTTTAGGGAGATTTCCTTATTTACAAAAATATAATAAATACAATAAATAGAGCATATTAATTAATGATAAATATTAAAAAATTATAATACTCGTCATAATACATATTAGAATAATATCTTGGGCAATATCATAGAGTAAAAAATCTGGTGCGTGCGCGCAACACACAACTTTCACTTACCAACTTACTTAGATAAGAAATTAATGCGTTTTGTTTATGCCACTTCTCAAAGTTACTCATTTTTCCACATTCATTTCTTATTTTTGTTTTCATTTGCTCAGAACATTTGAATAATGATAGCGCTTACCTGATATTAAATAACACCTAATTTTCATTAAACATGACTAATATGATGAAAATCGTTAAAGGCGTTTTTGAGATAATCGAAAAATTGGAAAACAAGTTACGAAATAAAGTGCCCCCTCCGGTTGAACAATTTTGATGAAATGTTGGCTATCACATCTTTGGCATATACCTACATCAAATACCCAGTTTGATCAAAATCGTGAAAGCCGTTTTTGAGTAAATAAAAAAAACGCGTGAAAATGATACAAAATTTAATAAGTAAAGTCCCCCTCCGGTTGATCAATTGTGATGAAATTTTTACGGCCATATCTCGGGCATATTAATATATCAAATACTCAGTTTAATCAAAATCGTTAGAGCCAGTTTTGAGAAAATCGAAAAAAACTTCAAAAGTTACTAAATAAAGTACCCCCTCTCTTTGAGCAATTTAGATGAAATTTTTGCTGTCACATCGCGGGCATATACATACTCTAAATACCTAATTTCAGGTTCGCACGGTTTATAGTTTTTGAGCTAGTCTGTTCACACATACACAGACCATTACGCGGGACTTGGTTATTTGGACTCAGAGGACCCCAAAACGTGTATTTCCGTTGAAAACCGGAAGTCGAAATTTTTCACGATCGCAATACTTCCACTTACTATGTATTTCATATATAGGTAAGTGAAAGTAAAAAGGGGCGTAATGACCGCGCAGTTGATCGGCCATAACAAACAACCTACAACTTACTAATTTCAATGGTGTTCCACGGTTCCCTTCAGTTATTTATTTTTTAATTGAGTAAGATCTTCATTTTTTATTCCAGAAAAAAAATTAACAAAATGGAAGACATTTGGAACAGAAGGCTGGTTGAAATGAGAACTATTAAAGGACACTTAGAACACAATGGACAGCCTTGTTAGGCCAGTGGTCGATTGAGGTCTTCACTTCTCTCTCTCTCTCTCTCTCTCTCTCTCTCTCTCTCTCTCTCTCTCTCTCTCTCCCTCTCTCTCTCTCTCTCTCTCTCTCTCTCTCTCTCTCTCTCTCTCTCTCTCTCTCTCTCTCTATTCCTCGGCATCAATAGCCTCAATAGCCTCATTCAAGCATTCAAAGGAATTTATAACTGTCTATTAAAGCATAACTTGTTATCTTTGAACATTGAAATCACATAAAAATCAGTAATATTAAATTCATGAAATATTTATGCAAAATATTATGATAATAGTGTCCAGCAGTATATGATTTGATGGAGCACTAGCGAAGAGGAAATACTGGAATTTGGGAGGAGAGAGTTTCCTAATAAGTATTCGGATGTTTTCCTTAAACAGTTTTTTTGAAAAAGAATTCGAACAAAAGAGCTTTTTATTCCGCTCGTGCAAGATTGATCTAAAATTTCTACCATCCAAGCAGAAGATGACTCAGATCGTTTAATAGCCATTATTACGCGTACCGGCCCGCCAATTAGGTATGGGGGAACAGTGCGACTGGCTAGCCTGCCGAAATAGACTGTAGATGTTATTATATCAGAAATATTGTATATTGTGTTTACCGAGATCGCTTCCAAACGGAGCCAACCTCGCAAACAACACTCAAAACTTGCGAGATCGGGAGAGGGGGATCAGTGAAGAGGAGAGGTGAGCTCCGCTTGAAGCGATCTCGGTGGCGCAGTGGTTAGCGTACCGCGCATGTCACGCGGGAGACCCGGGTTTGACTTAACCCAATCATTTCTCTTCAAAAATAAAAGATTTAAAATTAATATAAAATTAAAATAAGGTGGCTATCCACGTGGTATGATTAAATTAAAATAATATTTAAATTAATTTATTAATAAATACAAATTTTAAAACTACTAAATATATTTTTGTGAATATTGGCAATAGACTTGTAGGAGCATTATGGGCTACCAAACGTATGGGCATGGGAGGTGTTGTCACGGAGAAAGAGGAAGGAAGGCACATAATGGTGGGAGGTGACTGCCTGTCAACCTCCTTCACTGTTTAAGCAGTCTCTCAAGTTTCTTACCAATATCACACATAGGTTAAAAAGTGTATATTTGTTACCTATATCGTCGTTTTAGAAATAACTGTATATGTTGTGCTTTCAACTCAATAAATAAATCATTTTTGTTTGTAATCGTTGATGCACGTTTTTTAAGCTCCACGAGATTTTCAATACATTTCTGGTTGAAACAAAGGATTCTGTTTCTTATGTTATATTAATATTACCATTATAAATTCTCTAATTTCCTGATTTAAGCTTATAAAATTATATTCTAACTTTAGAATTTTTTTGGTATTTAATATTTTTTGGTCCTTGGGACCGCGTTGGTTCTCCGGGTATAATTGTTTTCAGATAGAAAAAATAAATCTTAAATCAATTGGACACCCAATTGATTTACTCTACTGCTGTCGGAATAGAAAACAAAGTGTTTTGATATATTTATAAAATCTTTAGTCAGTAGGTACTTAAATATTTTCAGAAAATATGACATTGTAAAGTCAGTCAATTCGTTAAAAATAAATAAAAAAAACATAAAGGACCTGATCAAGTACCTGGTGAGCTGGGTACCAGACCGCGATGGGCTTGAACATACTATACGTCAAGATTAATAAAGCTCACGTTATATCATTTTGCCGCAAAATTATACCTATAATCTATAAGCATCACTTGTATTATTAATGGGAAAATTTATTTAGATGCCTGCCCCCATTTCAATGAATGGTTGGTTATCCCCCTTTAACTTTAACTAAGAAATAGGTGTGGGATGTTGTTTCTCTGTCAGGTGTTATGCGGCGGAGACGCAATAGTGAGTAATTTTTTTTTCAGTACAATATCCGAAGTCCTGGTATCAACAAACCACTTACATGTATTCCATAGAGAGAACAAGGGTGTTACAATTCAAATTCGTTATGGTGATTGTAGTATTCTTTTTGAAATGTTTTTGTAAAATTTAATTGTCACAAAAAGGTTAAGGAAAATAGTGAATTGATAATGGGTCGGTTCAGTTTTACATCTTTACTACTCATAAAATGTGAACAATAAAGTGATGTTCGTTCTTTAATACCAAGCCGATATTACATAACACCTCAACAAGCTCTGTAAAATCTAGCATAAATCCTATTAAAAATGAATATTAACATAATGACCTTTCCTAAATTTTTATTTTTAGTACTCTCGTAAAATGATGCTGCTTAATTAATTCCTTGTTGACGTCAAAAACTTCTGAGAAGAATGTAAGAGGTCTTGAATGAGGCTTTATCTACGATGGCTCGATGTTAAGAATAAAGTATTGTTTAATTATTTATAAATGAATCAATTTTAGATACTTATAGTCCTCGAAGTAACAGCGAACACGGTATAGTGGATTTTATAAAGAGGACATTATAATGAGGTTAATGTTTAGCCATCAGCACTCTAAGAAATACGGTTCCAGAGGGAGATTGGTCAATAAGCCCAAAAACATTATTCTCATCACCACCTTGATATTACAAAAAAAAAAAAAAAAAAATAATTTTTTTATAAATTACTATAACATCATATATGGTTCTATTATTCTATACTTCGGGTAAGACTGAATCGTTTAATTTAAGAAATCATTAATTCACCATTTATCTAGGTTTTGTGAACCATTCTACTATGGGCCGAAAATAACCACATTTTTTTTTTTTGCTATCTTATATCTTAATTTGCCCCTATCAACAAACTTCTACCATCAGCAAATTTGCTTTATGCTAATTATAAAAGGGCATAATAGGCATGGGGAAGGATGGCATCCAGCAGTACCTCTTTCCTGGCTTGTTTCAGTTACTCCGGATTTATGACGAAGGGAATCTCTCATCCAGCGCCTTTTTAATTTCCTATTTATTGAGATTGAAAAAAATTTGAAAAAAATTGAAAAAAAGAGAAGCCTCATTGAACTAAAATTAGAATATTCTAATAGCGACTTATCTGCAATCATTGTAGACTATAAACGAGCATTTGACAACGTCAATCATGATATTCTATGGCAGAAATTAAACTCGATTAAGATGAAAAATCATCAGAATTATAAAAAATCTATGACCTGGCCATATTAAGAATCAATGGAAATTGTTTGACAAGATCGGTGTTACAGAAGGAGCTTTACAGGACGAGCTTCTCTCTGTATATCTCTTCTGCCTATATCAGACATGGAAGACTATTTAAAAACAGGGGCATTGCATGTATTCAATTAAATCCCAACTGTGAAACATTAAGCTCATACTTCGCAGTTTACATGGCTTTATTCTCTTTCTCTTATATCAGTACTAATAAAAAACTAAAGATCTTCTCCTCATACACTAAAGACAATCATTTACAAATAAATTTTAATAAAACAGAAATTTTTACTTTAACAAAGAAAACATTTTATTATATTAGAGAACCGTAGAAATACTGACGTATTACACCTATTTAGGTGTTCCTTTATCTTCCTCCTGTGTTTTCTATCAGGTATGTAAAAATTTTAAATCTAAAACAGCATGTGTTGTAGGGACAGCAATAGAAATATGCCGAAAATCAAAATTACAATCCTGAGGAATTAGGCTGCTAAAAAATGAAATCATTGCCATCAGTATATTATTTTATGGAATTGAAATTTGGGGATTAAGGTACCTAGTTATATGAAGAAATCACACTTAAATTATTTCAAGAGGATTTTCGATCTAAATCTAGTGCCTAAATGACTAAAACTAGAGGGCTCATAAGGATGGAATTCCTTCTTGAACATTCAGCTGTTAGGGTGTTAAAACGGGTATTAAACTGTATATGTACAACAAGTTGTATGCATGCAAGATGATAGAATAACTAAAACCTGTTTTATGATACTAAAGAATAAACATCAACTCCAACCTTCAGCAAAATATAATTGGTTTACTCTAATATACAATATTCTAGATATAGTCAATAGCTCATACATTCTATTTGAAAACAACCCTTCTATTTGTTTTTAAAAAAAGAAATTCCAAACATTCTTACCTTAAATAAACGAGTTCTAATTCAAAATGGTGTTGAATCCTTAAGAAAAAGTCAGTACAGCTAATTTTACAATAACATTTACCAACATAATTTAACTGATCCAAGTAATGTAACTAACGAAAGCAGTCCGTATAACATGATGAAAATGAAAAAAGTCTATTTACTTACAAAAACCATGTACTACTTATCATTAAACCCACAGAAATATGTACAATATGTAATATGAATTCCTACGAAACTCTTTATCATTTGAAACCAGTAAGCCGTATTTATTCTTCAATTAGGAACCACAACATAGCCGACATCTATGAACATCTGAAAATTTGTACTCAATATTTCAGGCTCGACATAAATAAAACAGATATATTACTACACAGTTAATTGCCTGAGATTAAGATCATTTATCATCAAAGAATAAAACAATTTTCTTCTATAATGGTCCAGAAACCATTTCAGATAATAAGTTATTCGACAATATGTTTATAAACACGATGCATTGAACCGATAAGGGTAAACAATAATATTTAACTGTTTTCCATTCTATAAAGAAAAACGATATAATTACCTCCTTCAGATTAATATATGCATCGCTAAAGTAAATATATTTTGAAATTACAGACTGTTTAAACAACAGAATTAAAAACAACAAAAATACTATTTAGGGAGGGTTCATTTTTAATTGAATTACTATTGTTATTATATACAATATTAAAATAAATATAATTATAAATAAATTTTTTCTTATGTTATTATCTCGTTTAAACTTTTAAATTTTGAATACAAAAAAAAATGGGAGTCATATGGTAACCACTGAAACTAAAAGGTTAAAAATATTTTATGTAAAATTATTTTATAACTTTCGTGATTTAATAAGAGCTAAGTCCATCCTGAATTGGGCTTAATAACAAGTTGAAGATAGAGGTACGTCAACGCTAAATTAAGTAAAGAATGGATGATGCACTTTTGGCATCGAACAGTAACATGGAGGTTGTAGACCAAAACGCCGATGCTATCAGAGCCTGGGAATTGGTTACCGGCCGAAAACGCAAAACGGATGCTCAACCAAGAAAAATAGAAGAGGTAAAAGACACCATTGCCACCAAAAATAGTTTCGATGCCCTATCGAAACTTGACAAACAAGAAGATGAATCACAGTCAAGTACGAAACAGCCAGTTCGTGTACATACCGATACACTTAAATAATATACAGGATTACACTGGTTTTGTGTCATTCCTTCAAAAAGTGTGCGGTCAAAACAGTTTCATATTAAAGTCTACTATTAAAGGTGACAGCGTATACGCCGAAAGTACAGATACATCGAATAGTTGCTAGTTTAAGAGAGAAAGGTGCGGATTTTCATACGTACAAGTTAGCTGAAGATCGAAGTCCTAGATTGGTCATAAAAAACTTACACCACTCAACTCCCATCTCAATCATAAAAAATGAATTACGAAGCCACTAACGTCATAAATGGGGCCGGGATGGCCGAGTGGACAAAGGCGCGTGCAATAGGTAATCAAAGTTAAGCAACGTCGAGCGTGGTTAGTACTTGGATGGGTGACCACTCGATTCGGGTGACCGCCCGCCAATGAACGCCACGCAGTCCAAGCCTACCCCCACCCACGGGTATGTGAGGCCCGTCAGCCTACTGGAGGTGACTCACACCGACCGGGCGAAGGAGTGATGTACCTTACCCGTGTATCCCATCGAGAATCGTGGTGTGGTTTTCCAGGATATCGGTAACCGCCCGGAGGTTCGGTACAAGGACGGTATGCTTCAGGGAAAGAAATATAGGTCCTCGGGGCCTGCTGACTCTGGGCTACCATAATCCTTGGACCTAGACCAGTTTGTCACATTCCTTGAACCCGAGAGAGCTGACGCCATCGGTGGGAAGGACACTGCCGAATTGGCCCCAACGGGATTGGTATGGAGCTATGGGCAGTCTGCCGCTGCACCATGGTTCGCAGCAACGTGAGGTTTGGGCTACCCCCTCCAGGCTGTCCGTGCTCCCGCAAGCAACACAGATGTCTGTAAGAAGACCTCACCGCGCGGCCAAAGGTCTCATTAGGCCTAATGCGCCAACTGAAAAAAAAAAAAAAAAAAAAAAAAAAACGTCATAAATGTTATATCACGTTTCAAAAAACCTCTACCTATGTTCTTCGGTGACATAAGTAAATCATCATATAATGAAAAAATATTTGACATACAATATCTGTACCATACTGAAGTTTTCAGTATGGTACAGATATTGTACCAAAGATTTTGAAGAAAATCATTCTTCAGTGCATTCGATGCCAGCAATACGGACACAAAAACATGAATCTTTTGAAAACAGAAAGCGAAACGATCAGCCAGCACAGCTCTCTGAAAATAACACATTATCGGACCAACATACCAACTTGGTTAGTAGCTTGAACAACCTTGTCCAGCCTCTGTTAAGCCTCCTTCAGCAATTATAACAGGTTGCCCAAGTATTATGTAGTGGCATACCCACTTGCCCGATAAGACCCCTAGACTAAAAGGGAGCTGGTTTTCCCTGCCTGAGTACTAATCACGACAGGAAGAGGTGCCGCTGGGCACAAATCTTCCCCATGCCTAACATGCCAAAATTATCTCCTGAGTACAGCAAATTCACTGATTGTCTTTCAGTTAAGACAGGCGTAAATATAGAAATTAAGTTAAAAAAAAAAAAAAAAAAAATACATTAAAATAAATAAATTTAAATTATATTTTAAATAGATTAGAGGTGATATCTTACAAATACAATTTTTTTCCGTAAACTACATTTATGAGATGTATTTGATACTCTGTTAAACTTACTAAAACTGATTTACAAATGTATAAACTATATATGAGTTAGTCACTGGCAAATCAGCTGAACCCTCGTGTGAATGACGGACGGTAGGGCCAGAGATAAACCCTTGCCACATAAATCCAGAGACGGTCAAGTTCATCCGTCAGTATGGCAATAGTTCTAGATAATCTCTTATCCTAGTTAAGCTGTTATCTCCGCAAGCTTGATGACGCATGTATAATGGCATCCTTAAATTTAGGTGTTATTTCAAATAGCATTGCTTTTGTAAAAGAATTCTACCTAACAAATATTATTTTACTCATAATAAAATAACTTTAATTTTCTCAGTTTTTATACATATATATATTTTTGTGGTAAGTATCTGTAAATTCCTGAGTGTTTAAAGGAAGGTGTTTTCAAAAAAATATTTATGTTGTTTTTCTACTCTTTATTTAAGGCTCAATCAGCTCTGGCATTTTCAAAATAAATGGGTAAGGTTTGAGCCGGATACTGGTCAAGATTAAAGATACTGATTGAGGAGAAAATTACGAGGCTAATGAGTAGGAAGCCAAATACCGCATATGTAATTTCACTATAAGGGCACCATATTTATTATGGGTTACCATATTAAACCAAATTTTATGAAAATTGCCTCTTCCATCATCAAGGTCAAAATTTGTCGATCACTTGAAAGAATTTAAAAGATTCCACGTTTTATAATCGTCTTGGTAATTGAGCCTTGTTTGTTAACTTATTTTTCATTAGATTAGAAATTTAAGCAAAATAATTCATTGTTGAAATCCCTAAAGTTATTTATTCTTCTCCCAATGTCAGCCGCCCAATCCAAATATTTAATTTTTTTTTACCACCGACAAAGATAAGATGTATAGACGTGTATTCTAAAATTTCATACCTTACGTGAGAATCTAAATGAAGAAAAATAAATAAATACAATAAAAAAGAGTTTCAAGTTGGGACAAAGCTTTTTTGACACATAGATGGTTAGGTTTCATTTAACAGCGAATTACAACCGGCTTTTGCGCTTTCACGACTTCGAAGGCGGTCGTACCTGGCCGAACGACCTACACCGACCGCCTCCCTATCATGAAGGCAAGAAAAGAATTACAATACAAGTTTTTACCTATTATTTTATTTCCAAAGGTCCAAGTAAAATAGAAATATTAAAACAGGAAGTTGAAACTGTGAAACACCGCCAATAATCAAATGTTGAAATTGTTCCATAATTGTTGTAACAAAGGAGCAATATAAGGCGGATCTTGGGAGGGGTGGTAATATTGTCCTGGACTGGAAAGGAATATTTATAGGGAGAATGTGAACCCTGAGAGCAAGTTGGCTTGATTAGCTACCCTGGAACAAATTGTATTAGGCGAACCTCTCCTCCGCACCCCCCCCTTCCAAGTTGATATTAATAGCCACCAAAAGGGCAGCTACCACACCGCCGAGAAATATTCCACTAAATTGCCGCTCCGTGACCACCATACTTGTCTCATTCCGGCTACATCACCGATTTTATTTACCCCTGCCTTATCAACTTTCCTTAGGGCGAAAACTTCAGCACATAACATGTTTGTGGACTCATATTTTTAGTAAGATAGACAACTACCATTTACTACATTACACATTACTTTGTACTAGCTATTAATAGGATTCGGCCAAAAGGTGTTTTTAATTTGGTGATAGGGACTTGGTAGACTAATAGAACGTTTGTTTATTTCACGTCACTTTATACAATGAAGGCTAGTCTGACAATGGGAGTCCTAAATGTTCACGACAGTTCACGTCCAATCCGAAAGACTACATGGACAAGGATTTTCCACTCAAAATCCTAGGAACAGCTGCCAATCCGCGTCCTTGGCTTAAGTAGTTTGCTATGATTACAAAACATAAGATTCCAGATACATTTCGAAGGTGTAGATTCCTTTCTTTACTTTGACTATAGATATATAATCTCCGCGAAAGATGAGTTAACACTAAAAAAGTTAACAAAATCCAAGATTCTGAGAGGGGATAATTAAAAAATCTTAAACTGCAAGAGAAAAGAGATTAAAAATGAATAAATTAGAACCAAATTGTATATTTTTAACATGAATAAAAATATCGTGAAAATTGGAAACAATTCCTTTGAGGATACTAGGTGGCAGAATTCTACAAAAGACCTGGACGAGATAGGTAAAGAGTTCTTGGAAGACCTGGAAAAGATGGTTTGTAAGTGAGTTTAGAAAACCGATATAAAAACGTTAACATAAAGTAAAATTCAGAATATATTGGAATTTGATTATATTCATGCGTACATGTTAAATGTAATGAATTGGTGGCGTTAAAAGAACCCGTTATCTTCGGGATAATTTTTTTAAATAATGACCACTGTAATGGCATTAATCAATGCAATATGATAGTATTATCAATTCCAAGTTTTTGATTGAAATTAAATTTATATTTTCTGTTTTAATGTCCCTAACTTTTGGGCGTAGTTCAAAAACACCTGTCGAAGAAAGATCATTATAACCAAATGATGCCAATGGCGAATTACATAGTTAAATAAAATCCTAACGAGCCAGGAGTGTTTTTTTTTTCAGGAAAATCACAGAACATGATTATATATTATGATTATTGGTATACTCTATGATCAACAATAAAAAAAAAAAAAAAAGAATAGGTCCCCAAAATGTTTTAATAATTATAAGTAAATGAAATACATAAATACGGGAGCTACTACTACAGGAGGTTAATAATTTATTCAAAGTTATCCCCTCATCTATTTCTAAAAAGTTAAACTTAAAAGCGGAATACGGTACTATACCTAGGGTGTATGCAGTGTTGAATAAACTAAATTTTGCCGTTATAGCCGTGTTTTTGGTTGTAATTGACATTTGAAATGTAAATGTTTCCAGTGCATAAATAAGCAGAACTTGAAGGATTAACCCATAAATCCAGAACATCAAAATTTTAGGGCAATATAGGAAACGAAATTTATAAATATACGAAGTAATTCAAAACATTTTTTTACCAGATCTACAAATTCTGAATAAAAAGAAGCAATGATAATACACCTGTGCCGTATTCTTAATACCTGTTGCAATCAGTTACAAAGGAATCTTTCCTTAAGTATTAGGGTTCTTTCAAGGTTTATAATATTGTAAAATGATTAATGGTTTCCAGGTCTCCCTTCGGGCACGAAAAAAAGCAACTTTTTATTTAAACTACTTCTTACAAAGTCATTTATTAAATTTATCATCACATTAATCCAAAACATGATATGGTTTTGCCTTAATTTCTTCTAAAAGTGTAATCATAGTTACAATTAAAAAAAGAACAGACATTTATGACGCGAACTTTGTGAGTTACAAAATATTTTTACAATCACCACCTGTCGCTCATTTCCTTCAACAATATCTCATAATATATTTTAAAAAATTTTTAGATATTTATAAATATTTTTAGTTTTAACTGTTTTCTGAATCTTCTGAAAGAGTACTATATCCTAACTTAATCGACAAAATATTAATCATGATTCAAGCAGCAACTATATCTATTTACAAGAACACCATAAATTATTCAATTAATTTTTTTCAACTATTTCCTCAAATCTTTCGATCAGATAGACATAATTCTTTGGATAATTGAGGTTACTGCCAATGCCTCATATATCTATCCCGAACTTACAAAAAAAAAAAAAAAAAATCTCGGATGATTCAATTACATTTGTTTAAACTTCGACCACAATTAACCGAAACTGCAATCCACGAGTCCGAAACGATAAATGAACATGGTTCGAGAAGCATTTGCGCGAACATGATGGATGAACTTGGACTCGACCATTCTGCTTGGTGACAGCAATTAGCGGTGACTCCGGACTTGGTGCCTGAAGATATCTGTCACATCCAACGTCACCGTCCCATTGTGCCTTATCGCCGCCACCTGCCCCGGTTTTATCAGCCCCGTTCGGTCCCACTTTTCAGGAAGTCACTGACGCCTCCCTTCGCCTCTCATTCATGCCCTTGGAATTGTCTGGCGTTATCGGTAGGATAGATGAAAAAGTCTCGATATGCGTTCCCAAGCGCGAGTAAAATAGTTGAAATAGGTTAATATAATTAAAAATTAATAGTAATCTTTAAAAAAAAAATAATAAGATCTAGTAAAGTTTGCAGGGTTGAACGAAGATTCAAGCTACGTTCAAGAATAATAACTTTAAAAAAAGTAAAAAAGCTTTTAAATCTTAATAACCAGCTGGAAATAGTTTTTTTTTTTATAATTTTATTTTTAGTTTAAGACATTAAAAATATTTAAAAAATTGTAAGTAGATGAGATTTAGATAGGGGATCGATTTTAATTCCTCTTCAAGAGTTAAAACAGTTTAAAGTTTAAACGTGCATATTTTTCGTTTGAAATTTTCTTTTTAGAGTTTTTCGGGGCCAAACGCTAAATTGAGAAAAATGAACTACATGTAAGGCATAAATTGTATGTCAGGTAATCATTCGTTGTAGAATGTAACTCTCGAAATAGAAACCTAATATAAAACGGTACTTATATAAAATATATTAAAAGCATGTTTATCTATATCTGTCAGATATAAAAAAATGTGTCCATGTTTAATACATATTTAATTAATTTTTAATATGCATGAAATTGATTATATATATGATAATTCGCAATAATCGAAACATTAAATTAATTAAACTCAATCAATAAAAATAATTGTTTTTTTTTTTAGTAGATAAGAAAATTTTTAGTACATTTTTTACTTATATGTTGTGTTGGTAAATAATGGATTGGACCGATTACGGCGAAATAATGAGATTTAGCTCCCATGCGGTCATCCCTTATAGTAAAGATAATAAATAATATAATATATAGGGATGGAAGAATGGGGACAATATTGTTGAGGGCTTTAATGAAATAATCCATCTTGTTAACGCCTAAGTTATATACGACTCCCCTGGGCTCCCATTAATCCCATATTTCCCATTATCTCTTACACTCCCCATCCTCAGATATTTCCCATCGGCCTTGTCGAAGTACAAATCATATGGAGCATTAGTAATTAAAACACGGCACCATCTGTAGTTTATTACTACTTGTAAATAGAGTTTTCTTGGCTTTATCTTAACAGATATCAACATGTCAAACCATTAAAAGCTTATGGTTATACACATAGATATTTTTATTTTTAAATGAAATACTACATTTACCGTTGATGCCTTGCCGTATTCTTCCGACATACCTAGTTTGTGAACAGCGAATTAGTCTATTCTGTCCCATCAAGAAAAAAATACAAAATTTGAATCAAATTGACGCGGAATACAGAATTAGCATTAAGATTAAAAATATGTTTCGTATCTTAGTGATGAATTAGTATTGAGATTAAAACTCTGTTTCATATCCTAGTCATTTTATATTATATAATTTCCTAAGCCTGGAAAAAAAAACTTTGCATAAATACAATGATTGAAATGGGCTGCCATAGAAACCTACAAAACTAAAGGTCTCGAGTTCGCGTCCCGAGGTGGCCCTAGGATTTTTTAATGGGAGTAAAAAATCCTTTTCTATGCCGTCCCTCGGATAGGACGTAAAATGGAGATCCCGAGTCTGTACGATGTCAGGTGCTCGTTAAAGATCACTATCCTAATTATACATGGATAGGACAAATTGAGGACTCCCACTGTAGTATCGTCCGATTGGCCTTAGTAGCATAAAGTGACGATAAAACAAACAAACAAATGAAATGGGCTGCCTGAATTGTAATAGTTAATTAAGGAATGGGGCTAGAGATCATGTAAGTCACTAAAGGGTAAAAAGGAAAGTTATAAAAAGAAGGCACCTGCAATGAGAACAGAAAGAGTATGATGGCTGTAAAAATAACTGCCATTTATTAATACTCAATTTTTATTAAAATTTAAAAGAGTTATATTGTTAAAAAAATATCTTATCACATATCAACAATGCTAATTATTTATTAACCGACTTCGGAAGAGGAGGTTACACAATTCGATAGGTATGTGCCTATCTTTTTTTTTCCTATGTATGTCCACCGATTACTCCGAGATGGATGGTCAAATTGGAACGATACCTTTTGCATCTTATAGAGTATTTTCCCAAGGTCCCAGGGTCCCATTAAAACCTTGAAAAAAAAACATGAAAATAATTACTTAATTATCGCTCAAAATATTTACTTATTTGCAAAACATATGGCATATATATCATAAGGTATGCTCCAACAAACTATTAAAACACGTTGATAACTAACAAACTGATCATGTACTATCCCCGCTTTTTTTATTCTAAATTTGATTGGTTGATTTTTGGCAATGCTCATTAATGTTCTAATGGTCGATGAATCGGTTGGGAAAACCAACCAATCAAATTCAGAATTAAAAGAGTGGGAGAGAACTCAAAACTCAAGAACATTTTTTTGGGTTGCTTAAAAGATTTTTTTTTATAGATTTAAGGAGATTAAAGCACATTAAACACCAATAACAGTAAAAAATCCTAAATGTATGTCTAAAAGACGGATGGACAGCATGATCATAAAACCATAAAATTCATAGAATTAAAAGAAAGTCCGAGCATTAATAACCCTTTTTAAAGCAGATTCTTAAAATCATAGCCATTATTGTTTTTAAAATTAGATTTTGATTTCCTACGTCCACTCGCTATGCACATTAAAAAAGAATTCAATACTTCCTGGAAAAGCGCATTTTCATTTGATTTAGAGGCCTTAACTAAGGATTCAGGCACCTCTGTCTGCTTCCGGATGCACTCGATCATTGTCGAATATTAATATAAAATGTAATCATAAAATCTTGTGCGGATTCTTCACTCTGGAAACTTTTGTTATGTTACCCAGACTACTATTATCGGTTATTAATTATGTTTCAGTAACTATTAAGGTGTTTAGATGAAAATTGCTGTAAGTGCCAAATTATTGATTTTGAGAAAACAAAAAACTATTAACTAAGCTTAAATGTGGTTTGAAAATTAAGAAAAATATTATGGATATATCCAGTCATGAAATAAATACGTCCTGCTAAAAAAATTCAGTATTATTTTCTTCCATCTCCAATTCCATCTATGAGGGTGAATGGTCTCAGAAGTTACGATAACGTCCCTAGCTGGTGGCACTCTATAAGAGAGCTTAGAGAGGAAAATCTTAAAGGTAGTCATTTATCAGAAATTGTTTCCATTTCGAGGCAGTCATATTCTAAGATACCGAAATAACAAACGAATTATATTTTTCAATAAAACCTGTCGGAAAACGGCCAAAATCTCGACTATCCAGTGGCTTACCTACGGCATCTTAAAGTGGCCGGATTTATGTTACAGCTGTGCAAAACTGAACGAACACCTCCTCTCGGAACACAGATGTATGTATGTAATTAACAAGTACCGAAGACAATATTTCGCAAAGGAAAAATATTGTCGTTGTGGAAAAATGTTTTATGTGTCTTCCCGATGGAACATTGATCTTTACAAAAATTCAAAGAAGACAGGGTGTTGAAAGGTGTGTACTGCACGCACCGCAAACGATTTTCAATTTTCTGTGCATATTCATAAAATTGAAAAGGAGACTATACAATATAAACATGATTAAATTTGATATAATTATAATATAAAGGCCCGTGATAGACTAACGTGGTATAGCGCTACACTGGGCGGGCTGATTTTTATTTCGCGAGGGACCCACGGAATAGATCGTCCTTCCCACCATGGATAGAACAACCAACTAATGAAACAAACTCACTTGTAGTATCAGAAGAGGGGTACCGAATAAAAAAAAAAAATAAATAATAATAAAAATCAAAATTAAAAAAAAAACAAAAAAAATCTGTATATAAAAAACATCGAATTTTTTTTTAGAATTCAACGTATTGCTTCCTATAATTTATCTTCCGCCACTAAAAATTATGAAATAAAAAACATTTAAAAAAAAAAATTGAACCGACTTCGAAAATTAGGAACCAGTAAAAATAAATGCACTGAAAAGTATGAAATAATTACCTTGTGATTTTTATGAATACGCAGCAAATTTGAAAATGGTATGAAAAGCGGAAAAAAAAATCTTTTCAATGCATTTCTTTTTACTGGTTCCTAGTTTTCGAAGTCGGTTTAGTTTTTTTTTTTTTTTTATAAAATGTTTTTTATTACTAAAATATTAAAGTTGTATTATTACGTTCGACTTTTATTATTATCTATTACGTATGATCTTTTATTATTTTTAAATTAATGAAGATTTTTTCAAAATAATTTAAATTAAAAATAAATAGGATCTGGTTATTAAACAAACTAAGAATGAGAAAGGCATCTTAAAAGATACATTATCTCTGAAAGGAAATGAAGCCCAGAGGGACAGAGCCTCAGTGTATAAATAAATTGAAACCTGTCAATACAGAGAGGCGTCTGTTGTTGACAGAGATAGAAAGGTAATGTAATACCAGCTCTTGTATAACTGAAGCCTAAAATATAACCAAATAAATTAGTCATACATACATTAAAAAACAGTGTTTTAAAAAGCAATGCGTTAGCACACATATAAATTTTGAGATGGTTTGTTTAATATGTTTTAAAGTTATTGAATTAAATCTAACAACATTAAAGCCACATTAACATGACGAATAAATCCATCGGAACACAACTTGGCTCATTGATAAGAGGAATAGCGGCAGCAGTTCTAGCACCTGTTGTCGGGCAACACCTGTGGCGCCAAATCGATTCCTTCCTCGTCTTTCAGTAGTACTTTCGTCAGCTGGGCCTATTCATGTTTCTTTGTTACCATCCATATCCCAAGATGCTCAGTTATCATGCCCAGAGTCTCCAAAAACTGTGCTTTCTATGTGTATCAAGCTGTAGTAATAAATATGCAGTGTTCCGGTAGATCGAATCTGACATTGAGGAAGTAAAACTCTAACAGAACAGTAGTCAACTACCGCCCAATGCACTTTCTTGTGTCAATCGATTATTGCCAATTGATAAGGTTTATCATTCGGGCAATAAGCATTGACCATGACCATGGAAACTCAAACGAATCACTTTATATTACAATATTCCAATGTTATACTAAAGTTTACTTCGAAGGGATAATGAGGCTTCGAGATTGAAAATCTGAAGATACTTGTATTGATATTAGTAACCTTTAGTTTTTGTTTTATTCGGGATAATGCATGACGCAAAGATTTTCTAATGGTATACTGATATATTTATTTATTTATGAGCGCTAGCGTCCTGCAAGGACCTGGGTTTCTCTAATAATCTTTATCCACTCTATTCTGTACCGGGATAACATATTCTTATGCCCATCCTAGTCCAGCCATACCTAATCTACCACTAATGCGATCCTCGAGCAGGCATTTCTGAATGGAATGTCTGGACATTCGCGCCACATGGCCCAACCATCTGATTTGATTTCCCCTTATTATTGAGGCCAAATCCAGTTTGGTATATAACTGGCTAAGATTCTTGTTGTTGCGAATTCTCCATTCTCCATGTTCGCACACCTCGCCATTTATCCCGTGGAGAACCCTTCTCTACCACGCAAGCAGTTTCCTCTCTGATGCCTTGGATCCTAGCTATATTTCAGAACTATATGTGACTACAGGTCTTATGACCTTTTGATAATGCATGATCATGGTCATATGGAATTGGGATTTTGATTGTAACTTTGATGACAGGGTAAAGCAGCATTGATCTCCGGTTTGCAATCTTGCTTTTATTTTTTCTGACATTTCATTATTTTCAGTAATCAACGAGCCAATATATACTGATAAAAAGGTAAAATAATAAAGTCTCCCTGTGTTTACTTTAACTTGCCAGTATTTTTAATATAAATTAAGGTAAAATATCAGGAACGAAGAGATCTTCAAATAAGAGATTTCAAAGTTATACACGTTCTGAGGTCTCTATAGTACAAATGATCAGGCTTCGTGTATATCCGCGGTGTGTGTGTAAATATCCGACCTCAAAATTGTCAAAACGTACGACATTGAAATCAGATCTCTGATGTAGGCATGTTCCTGTGTTGTTATCTAAACGTGTTTGTTAATTTTTACGAACCGGAGTGGCAATCAACACTATCGACTGACATATTTTTAGGATTCTCTCAATAACGGCTCAATAATAAAAAGATATGCACACTATCGTGTTTCTTTAAGCCCCAAAACACTATTTAAAATAAAAATTAAACAATATGACGTATGGAATTCGAATCAATATCACTGGAATACTTTTTATCAAATATTATTTTTTTTTTTAATTCGAATTTAAATAAAATTCGAAGCGTAATTTCAAATACTATTTGAAATTACTATTCGTATTTTACTATTTTTATTTGCCTGAATTGGTTTGCTATTCTTGGTTATGGATATATGATTGGTAATTTGAAGGATTTATTAATTCTAACTTACCTATTAATTACCTGTCTTTTGCTTAATTTCCTCTCTAATGAAAAAAAAAAAAAACTAAACGGTTCTAAGTGAGTTTTAATGTCTAATCAGTAATTACTGGTAGTGTTTTATTTTAACAACCTTTCTTTTGATATAAAACTGCAGCATTCAATAAGACCTTTGGCATCGTTCGAAATATAATAAGCAATTGTTCTCTACACAGATTTCGTCCACCTTGAACGGGTGTCTTGCTTCCTATACGGTCCTAAGGCCAACTTAATAATTTTTGTTCAGCATTCAACTGGCAACAGCAAACCGTTCACAGTAAAATAATCACGGTCAAGTTTGCGTCTTTAACTTGTCTGACTGTCTCCGCGTTCTCCACAGCCTACTGGGGTCTAAATAGGACTTAACTTGTAGACTTCATTAAAAGTTGGAACAAGAACCTACTTCTAGCCTTGAGTCTGTGTACAGCTTAATTAAGAGACTTTGGAGTTACGTTTCTATAATTCTTAATGATGAATTTAGTAATAGTTAATCGATATATTTATTGCTCATTTCAAATAAAGAATTAATCACCAATAAGATTGGTAATCATGAAAATCGAAGGTAATACGCCTCCACTATAAGTCCTATCTAACCTTTCTTCATCATCATCATCATTCTTCATTATGCGATGAGAGGATGCTTTTTTTTTTTTTTTAGTTTATAATATTTTTAAATTAAAAGAATCTACTTCATATATTCAATCGTATGTATGGGGCACATTTGTACGGTCACTTAATGTAACTCTTAATGTAAAAACTTATTTGGGGATGTAAACATAGGTAAATAAGACCCAATTAAGCCAGGTCGTGTTATTTTCAATTATGAAGCATCATTAATAGTTCTTGAAGGAAATTGAAATTAAAAATTGAAGATGGAAAGTTCTTCCACATAAAAAACTTAGCGAATACCGATACTGGCCAATCTCAAAGCAAGATGGTTAAGATAGTTGGGAAATGTAGCTTGAAGCAGTCCATCGGGAGCCTTTAATCAAATGTTAGTAGCCGGAAAGAATAGAGATTTCGTCTTCTAGTTAAGGCTGTAACATGATTAACAATGTTTAAAAAAAATATTGCTGCCTTGAAATGTGTATTTGGTTAACTCACAGTTCTTAGAAAAACGCTAACATATTCTTTTTTTTTAGAACATATTAATAAAAATATATAAACATGTTAAAGTTACTATAAAGATAAATATAGATATCTGTTTCA
The DNA here is from genome assembly GCA_911387785.2 of Aelia acuminata. Taxonomy (NCBI): domain Eukaryota; kingdom Metazoa; phylum Arthropoda; class Insecta; order Hemiptera; family Pentatomidae; genus Aelia; species Aelia acuminata. The sequence continues at coordinate 136,387,964 of OU426978.1, read as the reverse complement.
TTGAAGGCTTCTTCTATTAAGGCTTCTTCTAACTTTTCTTAAGTATTCGAATGAAGCATTGCGAATGAAAATATGATTGTTGAAAGATAATTTAAGTAATTACCATATTTTCTTTCATTTTAACGCTAAATGTTTCATTTAATTGTTTCAATTATCCGTTGCAATTTTAGCAGAAATGAATGGAGGAATATTTTAGAATTTTCAGGGTTGCTTAAAGTTACAAAAACTGTTCTACTAACGACTTTCCCGTAAAGCCGTGGCTCGGCTTGAAAGCCGTAATCTGATTTTTATGCCTACTCATAAAAATAAGTCGGTTCTAAAGGGGTCGTTATAAGGACTTAGACCTTGCAATATTGGCAAGCATTAGACTGACATTAAGCACTAATAATCAACGTTCGTTTTTCGAGATTTCTCGCAGACGAGGAGCATTTTAATTTGCGACGTTTATTGTTCATTTCCAGAAATCTATATAAATAAGGATGAAATTCTGTTTGTTTGTTCCTTATAGAAATCCATACCGTTGTCCTAAATTCTCCATATTTTGCTCAGTGGTTCTTTCATACTAGGTGTGAACACCTGTCCATATTAAAATTGCATAACTTCAGCCAATCTCTGGGTATATTCTTTATTGTTATAAAAATCGTTATTATCTCACTTTACATTGGTTTTTTACGAAATCGGCCGTTTTAAGGATTTTATAAATTTAAAAAATGAAATTCCCCGGTGGAAACCGGGATATACAGTTAGTAGTTTATATAACAACAATAATAATACAACAATTAAATTTTTAAATGACGGCTGAATATATAAACCTACTTACTTAAGCCCGTAACACACACTTACAAAAATTAGAAACTTTTCAATCCAAAATTTTAAGACTAGTAACGGTAGCTCCCAGTTACGTATGTAAGTAACCTAACATTATATGCAGACTTAAAAAAAACAATAATCGAACAACACATTCGAACTCTTTATTCATGCTTTTTTGTTAAATTACACAGCCATAGTAGTACCTAATTAACGACATGGCCACATAGTCCAGGAGCTGAGGGCCAAAATGGTGCCTGATTTGAACAAAATTTTTGATCATATAGGATGAAAGTACTCATCGCATAGGCAACAAATGTAAACGTCTGCCAGATCGGTTGCTATAAAATTTTATAGGCGAACAAAATCAACATTTTCGAACTTTTTTGAATTATTCGCTAATAACTCGAAAACGATTTATCGCATAAGAAATTGTGTTCTTTCTAAAATAAAAGAGCATTAAATTTCGCGTTGACGGAGGTCCTCACAGTTAAAATCGGATAGTCTTTTCGCCAAAACCGATTGGCAATTTAGCCACTAGCGGAAAAATGAATTACGCTCATGTTCCAAAGCCTACAATTTAAAGAGGGTTACTGCAAATAAAAAATGTTACCTATAATAGTTGTAGAATATAGAATTCTGTGTAAAACGATCTCATTAATTTTAAAATTAGCCCACTCCGGTGAAGACAAAGTAATTAAAACGTGAACGTATTAAGCGCCTTGTGGTCTAAAATCCGTGAAATTTCTTGGGATTTTTTTTCAGTTTCTCGCATGTAATTCGGCAAGTACAGATCACAAAGTATTGCTTTCTTCTTACTATAAGAGGGTAAACTATAGCAAACAGAATGATATATTTGAATTTTAAATCTTTTCAGTGGTTTAGGCGGGTTAGATTGTTTGTTTGTTTATTTTGGCTTCCAGGCGTAAAACCCCAAGGTCATCAACGCCCTTTATCTTTGTTTATAGAAGGGAATCTTAATCAAAGTAAACTTATTAAAAAATGACTCATAATAATATAATAACAATGGTACTATTGTAAAAAGTTTTATGTATAAGAAAAGAAAAAGAGGAAGATGTTAATAAGTCTAGAACATAATTGTGCATTATTAAAAAATGGGAATATTACTTATCGTTACAGAAAAAATAAAATAAATAAAATAAAATAAATAAATAGATTAAAAAAATAAATAAATAAAAGTAAAAAAAAATGAAAAATATAAATTAATAAAAAAAATTTTCTTCTTTTTTTTCCTTTTTTTTTTTTTAAATATCTAGAGATGAGTAGAGACATTACATAACTAAATGCTCTTCATCAATTTACAGTTCGTTATTAAGGTGATAATCTTTTCGATTATAGACTCATCATCTCTGAGTGCAATTTTGATGTCGGAAGGTATGCCAAGCCGGTTGAGTATTGATTTTTAATAATCACACTCCTCGAAGATGTGTCTGACACTTAGGCAATTATCGCATTTTGGGCATATAGGAGGTGCTTCCCTAGTAAATAGGTGTACATGTGTCATACGGGTATGACCTAACCTAAGACGGGTAATTGCAACCTCTTCGTGGCGTTTAGTGCGGTTTGATGTGGCCTATGGCTTAACGTCTTTCTTTATGTGCTTTAATTTGCTGGCTGGGCTTTCCTCCCACATATCTTGCCATCTTTTGTTTATAACTTCCTTAAGTGGACGCGCAAGTTCATGGGGAGTTAGGATAGCAGTGCCTCTACCCGGTAGGGATAGAGCTGCTTTGGCGGCTCTGTCGGCCATCTCATTCCCGACTATCCCGGCATGCCCCGGGGCCCAAACGAAGTGTACTGTTTTGCCTATTTGGTTTAACATAGTCGAGTATTCGTGTATGCGTTGGACGATGGGATGGTGTGAGTACATCTTGTTTAATCCCTGAATGGCGCTTATCGAGTCTGAAATAATTACAATGTTGTCTGTTTGCAGATTTGTCATGGAAAAATGTAGGGCGGATGCAATAGAATTTAATTCGGCAGAATAGATATTGTAGAGATGGTGTAGTTTTTTCTTATGAGTCGAATTAGGTGTAATGAAGGCAGATCCTGTCGAGTTTTCTGTCTTGGAACCATCTGTGTATATTGCAATGTGATGCGGTAATGATTCGATCAATTCTTGAAAGATTTGTTGATATTCTGTGGTTGTTGTATCTTGTTTATGGAATTTAGATAGCTGTAAATGTATTTTGGGAGGTATATATGTCCAAGGAGGTGTACAAGGTTCTATCTTATGAAGTGATATGTCTTTTAGAAAAGATGTTACGAAGGAGATTCTCTCTGCGAGAGGGGGTGTCGAATTTGGTTTATTGCGAAAAGCTGTGGTGAATTTCGGTTCAAATATATATTTGTGAGCGGGATGGTCCGTCTGTGTGTATAATTTAGAAGTATAACTTATAGCTAATTTATGCCTTCTGAATAAAAGTGGAGGAAGTCCGGCTTCACAACATAGACTGAGGGTGGGACTGGTTCGAAAAGCACCCGTCGAGATCCTGATTCCTGCGTGGTGAACGGTGTCGAGCTTGGTAAGGACCTGTGGGCGAGCGGAAGCGTAGATAAAGAAACCGTATTCAAGCTTTGAACAGAACAGTGCCCGATAAAGTTTCAATAATGTAGCTCTGTCCGAACCCCAGGTAGTACTGCTGAGTATGCGTAGTATATTTAATTTTTTTAAGGCTATTGTTTTTATTGAGGTTACGTGATGTTCCCAGGTCAGTCTTTTATCAAATGTCAACCCTAAAAATTTATGGTGATTGCAAAATGGTAGTTGAAAATTTCCTAAGAATAATTCGAGTGGCGGTGGATTATTTCGTTTTCTGCTAAAAAGAAGGCATTTGGTTTTTCTGGTGAAAATTGGAGGCCTATTGAGAGTGTCCAGCTATTGAGTCTATTGAGGGATTCCTGTAGTTTATTCTGAATGTCTGTAGTGCAATGAGACCGATAGATAATTGCCAGATCATCCGCAAACAATAATGGTTTTACCCTCCTTGGGAGGTTGAGCCCTAGATTATTTATTGCGAGTGAAAAGAGGGTTGGACTTAATACGCAGCCCTGGGGGAGACCGCTGTTCTGATGGTCCTCAGATAGCTCGCAACCCACCCTAACTCTGAAGTGTCGATTAATGAGAAATTGTTTTATGAAATTAAACATTGGTCCGAATATTCCGATTGACATCAATCTTTGCGGGATAACTGAATGGTCGATGCTGACGAAGGCTTTTATCATATCAAAAGATACAGCACCCATTTCTTGACCATTGACAAAGGCATATTGCGCTTCAGCCTCAAGAACAACTAAGTGGTCCGTCGAGGATCTACCTTTACGGAATCCGGATTGAGATGCTTGTATTAGTTTGTTCTTTTCTATCATCCACATCAGTCTCTTGTTGACCAACCGTTCCATGGTTTTCTCAGGCAGCTGGTAAGGAAGATCGGGCGGTTGCTGGGTTCGTTTATCTTTTCCAGTTTTTTATGGGAACAACAAGAGAATTTCGCCATCTATTTGGGTATCCGCCTGTGTACCAGATATGATTGTAAAAATCGAGGAGTCATTTTAACGTATTATTCGGTGTTTGATCATTTCGTAGGGAATATTATCAGGCCCAGGTGAAGATCCTTTAACTGTGTTTAAAACATCCTTTAACTCCCATATTGTGAACTGAAGGTTGTAATGTAAGGTCGAGTCGTCCGGGCTATTACAAATTTCTGAGTATTCGGGAGAGGTGTGGGCATCGGAATGATTTCTATTATTATTGTATATTTCGGAAAAAAAAATCGGCGATTGAATTCGATACCAATGAAGGGTTATCAGTTAATTGCCCATTTACTAATAACGGGATCCGGGAGAACGACGAGTTTTTAGTTAATTTGCGGACTTTGTTCCAGACTATTGTTGTGGAATTTATGGAATTGACAAATTTTTTTCAGGATTCATATTTATAGTGATTGAAAGTTCTCCTACATATTTTTTATATGTGATAAGGTTTTTGGTTGTCATGGATTTTAAGAATTTTTTATAGCTCTACGGCGATTTTTAATGGCTGTTTTGCATTCATCATTACCATTGAACTGGAGGTCTTTTTGGCATGCCTTTGGTCACTGGAATTGATGCCTGAGCTGCCCGCATGATTACATTCGTAATAGCCTCACATCCTTCTTCAATATCTAGATCATGAGGGGAAACTTGAGGGGGTGAGGCCAAGGAAGCAAACAGGGAGCAGTCAGCTTTATCTATCAACCATCGAGGGTTTACGCGGATTGAAGAATTTATATTATTGAATTTAATTAGAATTGGGAAGTGGTCACTGCTGTAGAGATCTGGTAAGATGGTCCAGTCTATTGAGGGGTAGAGGGTTGCACTACAGAGAGAGAGGTCTAGGACTGAAAGGGACCCAAAAGATGAACTAAGGAAAAACGGATCTCCCGTATTGATTAAAATAAGATTTGATAAATCAATGAAATTTTCGATTATTTTCCCTCTTATATTGATATTATGGGAGCCCCATAAGGGATTATGACCGTTGAGGTACCCAATGTATAAAACCGGGCGAGGAAGTTGGTTGTAGATCTCTAAAAGATGTTGGGTTTGTATTGTCTGATCTTGTGGGGGTAGGTAAATATTGCATACAGAGTACGTAAAATTTAGGTGAATTGTAGCGGCTATGACTTGAAGGTGTGAATTAATTATGATGGGTTCCGAGCAAACCGATTTATGAATAGCTAACAAAACTCCATGGTGACTATGATTCGGGTCGGGGCTAACTTTTCTGTAAATATTAAAATCCTTTAATGTAATATTATGATGTGGCTGTAGGTGGGTCTCTTGTAGGGCAATACAAAACGGATTATTATCGTTTATTAATATTTTTAAATCATTGAAATGTGTTTTTAAACCGTTGCAGTTCCACTGAATTAGGGCCATACGAGTGAGAGTAGCGAGTAGAATTATTCTTTTGTTTTTATTTTATTAAGGTGCTAGTAAATATTTATATTATTTTTCTTTTTTGGTCTTCCTCTTCTATTTTTATGAATTTGAAACCCTTCATCGTCGGTTTTAGCGATGTCCTAGTCTATAGACATGGAGGCAGACGAATTTAGGTCGGTTTCGAGACACCGATCTGGAGGGATATCGGGTGGAGATGAAGCCTCAGATCTGTCTTCCGAGGCAGGCGGGTTAAGAATAAGGATAGGAGGTGGTGGGGAGGGGGCGGAGTTTGAGGGAGTGGGGAGAGGTTGGTGGGAGACCGTGGGGTCCGGGCCTACGGAAACCGAGGCAAGTTCGGTTTGTTTACGAACCTTGTTGATAGGCAATGTGTTCACCGTGGGGGATAAGTAAAGGAAAAGTCTACTTGTATTCCTACATCTTTTTTATTTTCGCCTTTTATTATTGAAGCAAATGATTTTTGGAAAATTGTAGGATTTTTGGTTTTTAATATTTTTTTGGCCTCGGTGAAAGATACTTTTTGATTCGACTGGATAGCCTTATTTGAATAAAGAGATAAATTTTTGTAAAAGGAAAGATGGGCATTTTCGATCTAAGGCATTATGATCTCCATTACAATTAATACACTTAGTTGTATTTTTACAATTTGAATTTTCGGTGTGTCGTTTTTGGCCGCAGTTGGCACAAATAGAGTCTTTTTTACAAACTTTGGTTCCGTGAGAGAAGCCTAAGCAGTTATAGCTCCTAATGGGATTAGGAATATACGGCTGAACATTCACTGTTAAAAAACCTATTTTTATTGTTTCGGGTGGCTTGGGAGAGGTAAATGTTAGTATGTAAGTATGGGTGTATTTTTCGACACCGTCCTTTTTGACTTTGATTCTTATCACATCGGTGATAATTCCTTTCAATTCATCTTTTATTTCTTCTATTGATGAAAATTGTAAATCGAAACATCTAATGACGCCCTTCGAATAATTCAAAGAGCGATGTGGACTGGCCTGGACCTCAAATAAATCACCAAATTTAGTAATCCCTAATAACATTTCTGTTTGTTTCGTGTTAGACGTTTCAATTAACAGATTGCCGTCTCTTAATTTTTTAATGTTTTTTACTTGGCCTACAGCGTTCGTAATAAATTTATTTATAAAAAAAGGTGAGCTACTTTTGAAAGTATCTTCATCTTTCCTAGAGACTACAATATTAGTAGGAGCTATTTTAGTTCTTTCGTCCGGTAAAAAGGGGGGTTTGTCTGGTTGTGATCTCATTCTGCCTCTTTTTCGAGGCTGAGCACGAGGGCTAGGAGGTTCAGTCTCGTTTATGATAATTTACTAACTTAGATATATGTAAATATATCACGCTAATAATAAATTAAAACTTAAATAAAAAAAAAATAGAATGATCACATTCGCTGATTGTCGCTAATTGCTGACAGGTGTGAATAAAAGCATGAAGATAAAAAAGAAAGAAATAAAACAACTCATTTTGTATTATGCTTGGGAAATGTCATTCAAGTAGTTCTGTTACCGAGTAAAAGGTAAGAAAAAAAATAAGGATCCTTATTTAAAGTACTTAATATACGATTTCCAACTATTCTGTAACAAAACGTACTGAATTATTACGATGCAAAATTCAGCTTTCAAACCTTCTTTTTTCGAATTTATCTTAATAAACTCAGAGGGAAGCGCGTCTTAACGATGGATGACTATGAAGACTCACTTGCCGACTCAGCTAGTTTGGGAAAGTTGCCAATGTCCTACAGACGGTTGCCAAGTTTTTACGTCCGTCGAGGGTCGGACTCTTTCCAAAAAGAAAGGTCAAAGTATCTCTCTGATAAATCTCTTAGCTATGTTATATTATTCTAAGTGGCCGTGATGATTTAGAATAGGTATAATTATGATAATTTGGCAATTATAAGATCTGCTCAAATAAATTTTAATAATTGACAAGTATATATTTGAAAAAAAATTAAGATGAAATAAATCATATTCCTTCTTCCACCTATTAAACTAAAATAGTTATATTTTTCGGTGAAATAGTAATCCCTTTCCTGAATGTTAATTTACTATACTAACACAAAATATTATATTTTAAAAAGAATACATGAGGTTCTTAAAAATAAAATTGTTATAATAATTAGCTGTATTCACGAAGTTTTATTATAAGTTAATACCTTATTAAATTTTGCACTTTAAATTAAATTCTGATTGTTTTGTGATGTAATTACTAATTTAATGAAATACATTTTAGTTTATTATTTATATCTTTAATTATACTAAAGTTTGAATGAAATAAAAATAATCATAATAAAATAACAAGAAAACCCTGGTTTCATTGATTGATGTGGCAGACCTAGAAAACAAACAGGGGAATTGGTCGGTACAAAAATATTTTTAAAAAAATACATATAGCGGAAAACAGCACATTAATTAATTTTGACAAAATTAATAAGAACTACTTATATTAAATTCTCAGAAATAAATAAAGCTATACAAGATATTTTTAAAGAATCAGATGTTGACGTTTACTCCGCTAATCGTTTTTTTTTTTTTTTTTTCGAAATTCGGGGTGATCTATCCCCTATACTAAGGACCACTTCTGCATGCTATTGTTCCAACATCAAGCCGTTAGTAAATAAAGATGCAAACTAAACTAGATTCCCTAATCTTTGAGGATAGCTAGTCATCAACACCAGTCAATAAGAAGTAAAGATTTATAGCATTGTGGTGTTATATAAGTGAAAAGTTACAACTTTTGTAAACGAGGAAAATTTAAAGATTTTTCCTTAGAAAAGGTTTCACTATCGTAAAATTCTAAATGCTAGGAGAGATGGAACGATAAAAAGTGGTAGCCCTCTTGAGAAGATGGATTTTCCTCTCGTAGGTTATACCACAAATGGGATATTCGTGCCTCTATAAACAGTTATATTCCTAGGAGGAAATATGGGTTGATAGTTTTTGAAATAGACTATAGCACAACATGTTTTGAGCTATGAAATGGTTTTATAACTCTTTTTTTTGTTTGTTGAAACCAATACAATCTAATGCAATTTCTTTTCACTGCTACTGTGTGATTACATTGCAAGTAATTTTGATTACCTTTTTACGTCGATTACTTTTGTTTGTAACTATATAATGTCATCATTTGATCCTGTGTTCGAGCATCTCTCACGCCTAATTAGCCAAATAAAAAGTAAATACAAATGTTCTGAAAAGGCGATTATGCCATTGAATTAAAAATATCATTTACCGGTAGTTGTAAGCTTGCGAGGAACTAAACTTGTTGCGATTAAATTATGTTCAATATTGGGGTTTTGGTAAGGTGCACACTGGGACACAGAGCAGAATTTGCAATACGTGTGGTAGAAATGAAATTGCTCTGCGTCTCAATGTGCGCGGTTCCTTTCTAATACACTTTTCACAAAAATGCTCTACGTCGGCTGCTCTGCAATGTGCGCTCGGCCTTAAGGGCGGAAAACAGTTAGTTATCAACGTACTCAAAGTTCAATCATTGTTTGAAATTGAGTACCATACATAAAGACTGAAAAAAGGTAACAAAGAAGCTATATAATAAATGCTTTCGTTGTATTTTACATTTCTTATAATTGTAGGGTTTCAATTAACATTGTTTATAAACGCTGAGAATACATAAATGATGATTTGGAAAGAAGGAACCAAAAACTTCTAATTGCACGTTCATACACCCTTCACCAGATGTTAATTGGTTTTAAAGCGCTTTTGTCAGGTTGGATATAAAATAAGTAAATAAACAAAACCTAACTCTACTGGAATGAAAAGTAAATATTTTTGTTCAATCTTCCAACATAAGATTCGATGTCACAGCTTTTGACAATATCTTTCTCTTTTAAAATGTCATTTTAAAAACGGTTACAATTAACGTCCATCAATGAACTTTATATAACTTAAATAATTACTTTAAGTATTAAGCAACTTGCGTTAAGGAAAAATATAAAAAATTGTTTGAACAATAATAGAGTTTTGGCTTATTTCTTTATCTTGCTATATAGAGAATGTCTTAATGACATTGAAATTCATTTTTTTTTTTTTTTTTTTTAGGACATACATTTTTTTTTTTTTTTTTTTTTTTTTTTTGGGGATTAAGGCTTCCAGAAGCCCTACACTGCCCATACTAACACCTATGGCACTGGGTGATACTTCTCCTATGAAAGAAAAGCACCACCCAGGGCGGGACTCGAACCCGCAGCTCCGAAGTACGGCGCTTTACCGCACAGCCACACCGGGCGCCATATATTTTCTTCTGTGTGCTATTTTCGTCACGTTGTAAAGAAGCTATAATTGATAGAATAGTCTAAACATGTGTTCAAATATTTTTAAACTAATTAATTAGAAGATGAAAGATTCGACCACGGCCGGGAATCGAACCAAGGTCCTCTGCATATACGTTTGTTTCCCTGGTTTCGATTCCCGGCCGTGTCGAATCTTTTATCTTGTAATTGATTAGTTTAAAAATCATAACTTATTTGTTTAACTAACGATCATGATTAAATAACATAATTATTTGTCCAAATAGTTTTTGAAATTGTTTCCAATAAAAATATATTAATAGTAATAACGTTTCGATTAAACCTTTATAAATATTTAGAAAATATTATCGTCTTGAAATATGTTTAAAATAATATGAAGAAGCTATAATCAAGTCAAGGGACTTCTCACCCATTTTTATATAACTGATTACACTGGTCGACAAGGTTTTTTTCACAAGAGATCTGAATAGTGAATCTAGTGGCATTTTCCATCCTGAATTCAGATATGTAGTCAGAATTTTCCCATCAGGCATAGTTTTTCTGTAAAAGCTACTTTTCAAAATATGATTTTAGCGTTTTCTTTGACCTGTCATAGGAACCGTTACCTCATATGTAGCTATTTTACTCAAGCTGTATTATTGAAATTATTTGCAATGTCATGCTGAAGCGCAATAAAACATGACTGTGCAGGTTCATTATTGTTGTTTAGACATGTTCAGACCTGTTTGGCATTGTGATGTGTCAGTATTGAGCTGACGGTGAGATTGTTGAGTAGTGAAATATTTCCTTCCTTTCTGTTTAGAAGTGTATTGTGTATGTTGTGCATGTTGTATTTCTGTGCTTTATGTTTTCATCATGGCAAGAAATTGTGTAAATCAGGCAGATAATTTCTGCTACGAGTATATTTGTGGTGAGCTGACCTTCAATTCTCAGAGGCGAAATTTGACCCCACTTGTAAAGAAGTGTTATAAACTTTACTTTGGCTGTCAAGTTGGTGATTTTGATAAGAGCTGGGCCCCAAATACATGCTGTGTTTCGTGTGTTAGACTGCTGACTGGGTGGAAAAATGGTACACATCATATGCCATTAGCAATTCCCATGATTTGGAGGGAACCGAAGGATCATTTAACTGACTGTTATTTTTGTTTGACAAATATTAAAGGAATCACATCTAAAACAAAATATACAGTTAAGTATCCGAATTTGCAATCTGCAATGAGACCTGTCTTACACAGTGAAGAGTTCCCCGTGCCAGTATATGCAGATACAACCTTAATTGATAACTCTGGTTCTGACCTGACTGAAACTCCAAATGATTCAGATGAAAATAAAAATGATCTTACATATGAAGCCAGTAGCTGTTCATCAGAACCATACTTTCCCAATCAGCAAGACCTTAGTGACCTGATTCGCGATTTAAATCTGTCTAAACAGCAAGCGGAAGTTTTAGCTTCCAGACTCAAAGGGTGGAATCTACTCCAAAAAGATGTAAGAATTAGTAGATATCGTAGCCGCCATAGTGTTTTCAAAGTATACTTCTCTGAAGAAAATGGTATTGTGTTTTTTAATAATATTTGTTCAGTTATGGAAACTCTTGTGCTTCAACACCGGCCAGATGAGTGGCGATTGTTCATAGACTCCTCTAAAGTAAGTTTGAAGGCTGTGCTGCTACATATTGGCAATAAACTTCCATCAATACCGGTAGCGCATGCCGCTGATATGAAAGAGACATATGAAAATATGAAACTAGTTTTAGAGAAAATACAATATGGAAAATATGAATGGAATATCTGTGGTGATTTAAAGGTCATTGCTTTATTGCTTGGTTTGCAACTTGGGTTCACCAAATTTTGCTGTTTTTTGTGCGAGTGGGACAGCAGAGATAAGAAGTCTCACTACGTTAGAAAGTCATGGAGAAAACGTGAATCTCTTATCCCTGGCCAGAAAAATGTGGCATGTGTCCCTTTAGTGAAGCCTGAAAAAATATTTTTACCTCCATTGCATATTAAGTTAGGAGTTATGAAAAATTTCGTCAAAGCTATGGATAAACTTTCTCATGAATTCTTGTACTTGAAATCGAAATTCCCCAAAGTCAGTGATGATAAATTGAAAGGAGTTTTTATAGGACCACAAATCTGATCATTAATGGCTGATGAAAATTTCGAGGGACTGTTAAAATCCACTGGAGAAAGCAGCCTTTCAAAAGTTTGTGTTGCAATTTTCTTGGAAACCATAAAGCAGAAAACTATCGTGACATAATGGCTGATCTTCTGCATTCTTATAAAGCTATGGGATGCAACATGTCTTTAAAAATTCACTTCTTGGACTTCTTCCCCGAAAACCTTGGAGCTGTCAGCGATGAACACGGTGAACGTTTTCATCAGCAAATTTCTACAATAGAAAAGAGGTACCAAGGCAAGTGGAGTTCCAATATGCTGGCTCACTACTGTTGGACTAAAATGAGAGACGTTCCAGATGCAAAATATACCCGAAAATCACTATCTACCACTTTCTTGGTAAGTCAGAATCAGTAGTTATAATTTTGAGTTAGATAGCTAGTTACGGATTTTTTGGAATATTATAAAAAATTCAAATGATTATCACACAAAACTCCCGCCCGATGGGGAAAAATTATATTTGAATTCAGCACGAAAAATACTTTTAGAATCTGTTATTTTAATTCTTGTCAAAGAAAAAAAGTTAAATTTTGTCGACGAGTGTTATTATCGGATTTCATGTGTTATTCTGTTATTCAGTCCTCTTTGATGACACGATCATCTGCTATAACCAAATTTAACATTTACTAATACAAGGGTGGACATTTACTTATTCATAGCATATGACTTATCGGTAGTACCATGATGCATGATAGAAAAAATAAAATTCTGTTTAATTCTAAAGACGCTATTATAATAATTAATAAACTAAGTTCACTTGACAAACCAAGTTGTAATATCTAAACTAACTAAAATCAAGTTCATAATTGGAAGTAAATGGAATGAATTTCTAGGAAAGCTGCCAGACTCCAAGAAGATACCAGAGTGCGGAGGGGCATAGCTTGATTCTATTCGAGATGATAGAAGTTAGAAGCAAAATTTAAATAAGGAGAGCTATTGTTCGTATTTGCTTTGAATGGCCCTATATTATGAAGATATACAGTATTTGCGTCGACTTGAAAACTTCTTATTTGATAGTTTTAACAACACATATTGTAAAGAAAGCTTATTATATTACAGCAATAAAAGGTTATTATTAAGAAAGCTTATTATATTACAGCAATAAAAGGTTCTGAGAAGCATTCAAGTGACTCTAGACGTGACCTTTTATAATTATTTGCTGAAATATTAACACAATGGATAATAATGATTTTCCCCAATGAGAATACATATTGTTATGATATTTAAATGTTTAGACTATAAGAATATGGTTTTAATTAATTTAGATGGCTCTCGGAGCCGGAGTAGCGTAAGTTTAGTTTAGTTATACTTTTCGTCCCAAGGGTAGAAATAATTCACTTTAGGCGTTTCGTTCTCATTCATTCGAATGATTAAGTGCAATTCTTCGTGGCGTAAAACAATTATTAATTAAGAAACATTTTTTAATTAGTACAAAGTCCCTTCTTAATTGCCCCATCCCCTCGGGATCAGGTTCATTTAAAAGGACATTGTGCAATAAATAATAAATAGCTTGGCGACTTTTCAATGAAAAATGAAGGTGACTGGATTAATGTGAGAAGACACGTCTCCTATGACCAAAAAAGAATGCATTTACCCTTTATTGAACATTGAGTCAAATGCTTCCGCTTGATAATTGACAACAAAGTATTGGACACATGGAAAAGTCCCTATTAAATTTTAAAGAAGGTTGGTAGACTGTGATAACGCTCAATCATCAGTTTTTTCTTATTAATTAATTATTTAATTATATGCACTTTCAGAGATTCCAATAGGGAAAGGATATTGAAAGCTTGATATTATGAAACTATTAAATTTTCGTTTTATTCTATATAATGTTTTTTCTTCCTCATGATTCCACCGCTCCTGTCAACACAACAGCGAAAATCAGCAAAAGTCTAAACGTCACAGGATTATGAATACCTTGTCACTATCATGGCAACACCACGTACCGGATTTGAACTGACCCCCATTAGTTCAGGAGAGGAGGTCTCTTATTCAGTTTTCAGTTTCTTTTTTTTTTTTGCATTCCTGTAACCATATCTTTTTTAAGTCTGTAAAGTTAAAAAAGTAAGTAAGTAATCATATTGTTAAAGCAAGTAGTAATATTTTAGTATATGCCTAGTGTCTCTAAAAACCATTATTTGAATAGTTTTTTATTAGTAATTAGTAATACATATCAAGGAATCAAGTAAAAATTGTTGACACTGAGGGTTTTAATCATATCTTGAGTAAACAAACATTCTCAACCGATTGATTTTATTTCAGCGTAATGAAAAGCGCAGTTTATCACGGCTAATTTTAAAATCTCTACGATGGTTGGATCATTTAGTCATATAGATGTTCAAATATTTCCCTGAGATAAAGTTTCAAAATAAGGTTTTGAATTGAAGGTTTTAATTTGACAAATAAAAGAGTGATTTTACTCCTATATAAAAACCTATCTTAATGAATAATTTGGCATTAATTGCTGAAATAAGAAAAAAAAGTGAAAAAAAGGTATATGTCTTTTTTATTCTAAAGAAAATAATTTTCTAAGTGGTTATATTTCAGAAGTAAAAGAGAGAGGAAATGTTTATTTTGAAGTCTAGAAATATAAAATTTTCTCTCTTTTTCAATAAGACTACCTCTAGTTTGAGAGAAAGAATATAAAAGGAACTGTCTTAACCGATAAAACAATCCCACTGTCTTGAAAAAGAAAAAGAAAAAAATAAGCTGGTTAGAAAGAGCCGATAAGAGTGGGTGTAGACGGGGGCGGTAAGGTAACAACCCTAATAGCCAACCAGCATCAGCCGTTGTTGCTTACATCAAACAATATGACTAGCTGGTTATTAAGAGCGTATCGCCATTTTAGACTTTTAGGGTCATTTAACGTCAAATTAACTAAACAATGTACCATTTTGAAACTTAAAATCTGAGATTTTTTTGTAATTCGGAACATTTGTAAATCGTTTAAACTAGAAAAATATAAAATTTTAGTGGGATATATCGTCTTTTTTTTAATTATTGACCGTTGAAGAAGTAAAAAGAGTACTCAGAAACCGAAAAAATCATAATTAAAAATTGCTATAGAAGCTTTTCTTATAATTATATGCTTATAATCATATGCTTTTAATTAATTTAGGGATGGTGGGATGGACTACGACTATGAGATTGGTTTTAATTCGCAGCGCATTTCATGCCATTTAACATAATATTCAATATTGTATAGGTATGAAATAAAGATGTTAGAAGGTGACTAAAAACAAGGTGAACGAGACACCCTTCTAGATTAGTTTAAAATCTGGAAAGAGGTGCTGCTTTGGAAATTCCTTCCTCATGTCTAAAATGGCTATCGAATTAATTTATTTATCCCTGAACATTCAATCATTCCCACTATTTGCTGAATGAAGGATATGTTGGAATGTTATATGATATTTTTGAAAGATAAATCTGGAATGGTAATAATCCGATGCATGCCTGCATTGTAAATGAATGCTAACCAGCAGCACTGTTAAGTATTTCAGGTTTAGTAATCTTTTTTCGTTTCCTAACCCCTCTAATGTAACTTATATTACATTTTGCCCTTGAAAGGCATATTGAGTTACATTACTATTCAAATGAGGAGTTTACTTAATTTAGAAAAAAAAGCTTCTGATTTTTTTAAAGATTTCAAATTTCATCAATTCCTTGTTTTCCTGCGTCTTTAATGCCGAGAAAAAACTTCCTTGTTGAATTTTAAAAAAAACCAATCTAGATATTTTTATATTTGATTTTTTTCTTTTTTAATAGTAAAGTGAATTTTATTATTGTTATTTGTTTTGCAAAATCCTGAAAATTTGGATGAAAAATACGTAGGTACAAGATAATAATAAAACGAAGGAAGATAACGACCTTTGCAGTTGTTCGGCCTTTATAAACCTTAATAAAAATGATAATAAAAATTATAATACGAAAAGTGCGTCAATATAATAAATAGTTGAGGCTATATATGATGATACTTTAATGGATTTTAGATAATCATACTTTAATACGTAGTCTGTAATCAACTTACATCTAGGCTAATTGTTAATATCCCCCGTGAATATTTAGTTCTATATATTTATTTTGTATACAGGTAGGTGAGAACTTCATACATACTTATGTTTGTACCTGTCAATATACAATCAGCAAATGAGATATAAACTTTCTTTTAACTATAAAGATATACAATTTATTTTTATATTTACAATTTTTTTTTGTTTTTCAACAGCATATTAATATCGTTATTAATAACGTCCAGTTAAAGTTAAAGCTGAATAATGTTTTGCCGTAAATATTGGCATATCCCAACTTCCTAGGCTTGGTGAACCCAGATCTGCAGTTTTCTGACATAAACATTAAATAATAAATCAATTTTTTTTTTGGTTTTTACTTTTATATATATTTTTTTTTTTTATATCTCTATATATATAAGAGGCTTTGTCCTGACTGACAGAATCAACGCAGGGCAAAAACTACTAATGATAGAAACTTGAACTTCGGAATTTAGACTTTAAACGCGATGTAGGTAACCACTAAGAAAGGAATTTCAAAAATGTAACCCCTAAGGGGCTTAAATGGCGAAATTGTCGTTTAACTCTAACGGAAATCTATTGTTGAGATTTTAAACCATATGTTTTTATTTAAATATCGATTTAACGTTACAATAGTATTAAAATAGACATTCACATAAAATATGGCTACTGATTATTTAAATATTAGTAATCAAATTATGCACACTGTGATTCCCATGATTGGGGATGGTGCGTGTTTATTTCGATCTCTTCTCCATATATATATATATATATACTTCTCCATATGTATAAGAGGCTTTTTCCTGACTGACAGAATCAACGCAGAGCAAAAACTACTTATGATTAGAAACTTCTGAATTTAGATTTTAAAAGCGATGTAGGTAACCACTAAGAAAGGAATATCAAAAATGTAACCTCTAAGAATATCTAAAATGTAAATGGCGAAATTGTCGTTTAACTCTAACGGACATCTATTTTCGAACTTCGAGAAAATATATCTAATTAGGACTCATTTTAAAGAATTTGATACGAGTTTAACTCGAAAGGCCCTATTGGGCGTCGAAAACCATGTTTTACAGCCGAAAAATGAAGCGTTCACGACGAGTAAGTCATGTTTTGTTTCGGCGGTTTTAGTGAACTCTCTCCATTGCGTTATTCCCTGTTATGGATGCTTAGCTTCGAATTAATTTATGAAGTTGAGTAATTTTTTACTAAAGATCCGTTGATGATCGAATCCTAGACGACATGGATCATTTGAAATATGAAGCGAGCGGTGGAGAGAAGTAGCACTCAGCTGGGTCATGAATCTATTAGGATTAGGGGTGGGGGAAGGGGGCTGATGTATGGGAGCCGCAGGTGGTGTCTAGCCGCTCGCCCTTTATTGATGTATTGTCTCTCCTCTTCCAGATTCACTTTATCTTATGCGATTCCGTCCGGCTCCAGGTTTAAGGAACTAAACGAAAACTGAGTCAACTGGTCCATCCGCATTCTAAGGATATCAGGTGAAACATTGTATTGATTCAAAAATGGAGCGTTCAATTGTATAGGCGTCAGGATTTCAACCGGTATAAAAAAGGTTTTCCTGAATAACTTCGTCTTCCTGCTCATATATTAGCCAAACAGCAACAACCTGGCAAGAACAAGATAACAAAAAATGCCTAATATTAATAATTATTTTTGTTGTTCTTTATTATAAACTGATAACATCAACTAGTAACTGGTCACCACTTCAGCACTTCTCATCGCATAGTATTCCTTCCTAAGACTTCACATGCTGTCACTAATTGTTAAAGTCTCCCCATTGTCACTATATATTATGAAATAAGCGCAATATTTATATTTTCCACTGAAGTCGCCCATAAACAGATATCATCTTACAAGGGGAGGGCACAGCTATGGGGTCGTCGATCGGGCCCATTTTTTTTCTGGTGATTCTACATCGAAAAATAGTCGACACGTGTCCGAGCGTTCCGTCCAATGGGCCTTAAGTGCTGAGAAAAAAAATAAATTACCTTGAAAATCCTTTATTTTTTATTTTGAGTTTGGAAAATGATATCGACATGATTCTTTCACTAATTCATTTATTTTAAAGATTTGATTAAAGTAAAAATACAATCGTTAAAGAATTATTCATATTTCTTCAATTTAATTTTAAAAAAGCTTCAAGTTTTCAAGTAAACTAGCTTATACATTTTTTCACATAAAAAACAATAGCAGAATTGAGTTCAGCACCTCAAGAAACCCTGATTTCTTAAATATCATCCAAAACAAAAAATAAAATTTTTTTCCAGTCAGGGAGGTGTGTGTGTGGGAATGTGTGTTTTATATGGAGTCGGCTTTGTTTTCAATGCTTCTACGTGTCCTACCACCCAAAATATTGTAAAAAGTAGTAAAGCAAAAGTTAGAATAAATTATTGTATATATGACTTAACAATAATTTTTTTTTTCATCAATGCATAGTAATTTCATTCCTCTTCAATGAGAGTAGGGGTATTTTTAAACAACACCAAACTTTGAAATGATTTTCTGTAAGAAATAGAGAAATTATTCGGGTTGGAAACTATTATCCTTATTCTGCCTTATTGTTAGAGTTAGGTTCATGGAATATTCTGGCAAAATAATGACATTAAAAAATCATTTTGAGTTAGTACATAGAGTGAACAGTTTTCAGATTCGTTTTGAGGACAATCAAAAAGACCTATTAGCAAATTTTGTGAAGATTAAAAAAAAAAAAATTAAAAATTGCATTAAATGTTTAGCTAAGGCTAGACCCTTACAATGTCGTTAAATATCCAAAAATCCGACCATATTTCGGAGAATATTCTACCGATTCTCATCAAATTCATAGGGTAAATAAAGGCTCTACACAAAATGCGTTACACATTTTTACATAATCGAGATATTTTTACGTGTTCATGAATCAACATAATATAAAGAAAAGTTTGAATTTAATTTTTATTTTGAGGACCATTTTTTACAAGAGCTTCCCGAGATAATACAATAGTTATTTATATGATTGGAAAAAGGAAGCTTTCTTCTATGCAACGAGCTCAAGAACGTAAAAATCGGATCAGCTTAACACGAGATGCAGAGTTGAAACTACACATACAATTTTGCTGAAACATTTTTAAGCTGTTCCTGACAGGAAAAAATTGTTATTTTTTTTTTTTGGATGATATTTTAGACATCAGGGTTTCTTGAGGTGCTGAACTTAATTCTGCTATTGTTTTTTATGTGAAAAAATTTATAAAGCTAGTTTACTTGAAAACTTGAAGCTTTTTTTAAAATTAAATTGAAGAAATATGAATAATTCGTTAACGATTGTAGTTTTCCTTTAATCTACTCTCTAAAATAAATGAATTAGTGAAAGAATCATGTCGATATCATTTTCCAAACTCAAGATAAAAAATAAAGGATTTTCAAGGTATTTTATTTTATTTCTCAGCACTTACTTATTTCTCAGCACTCAACCATTGGACGGAACGCTCGGACACATGTCGTCTATTTTTCGATGTAGAATCACCAGAAAAAAAATGGGCCCGATCGACTACCCCATAGCTGTGCCCTCCCCTTGTTAGTCATATAACTTATAGATAAGTCCTTGAAAGTTAGTTTATATAAATTATCTTTAGATGACTATTTGGTGTTGTATCTTGCCAATAGAAGTTAAGTACCTATAAGCCTTGCTGTAGTATCTGTCATATATTTCGCATATGACCCTCTATGCTTAACATAGACCTTAGAGGATTCCATAATTCTCTGAGTAGTATATTCAAAAACATACTACGTATATTCAGATTTGAAATCACATACAGACATTTACACCTAAATTTATATCTGTACTTAGACACAAACACATTTTCGTGATAAAAATCCTGCATGGAGACAATCAAATACAGTCATATTACTAAGTTAAAGTATTATTTACCTGAAACATCAAGATGTACTTAGCTTTTTTCCGTTATGTATAAAACCCATATAAACAATTTCACTACACTTCTAAAAATTGTAATAAAAATATCTTCCTGACACATTGTTTCTTCACTATCATAACTGTACCATAATGACATCATACTGCCTTCGATTAGGCTTCTATTTTTATACTCCTAATATTTTTAGATTATATACAAATTATAATGCAGTATTTTCTCTGAATTACTTTTTTTTTTTTAATTTATGGTTGTGTTTGACATGTTTCTAGATCATTATTTATGTAAGTGACTTTTTAATTTTCAAGCATTCATAATATATTAAATAGTATTTTATTTTATTTCTCAGCACTTACTTATTTCTCAGCACTCAACCATTGGACGGAACGCTCGGACACATGTCGTCTATTTTTCGATGTAGAATCACCAGAAAAAAAATGGGCCCGATCGACTACCCCATAGCTGTGCCCTCCCCTTGTTAGTCATATAACTTATAGATAAGTCCTTGAAAGTTAGTTTATATAAATTATCTTTAGATGACTATTTGGTGTTGTATCTTGCCAATAGAAGTTAAGTACCTATAAGCCTTGCTGTAGTATCTGTCATATATTTCGCATATGACCCTCTATGCTTAACATAGACCTTAGAGGATTCCATAATTCTCTGAGTAGTATATTCAAAAACATACTACGTATATTCAGATTTGAAATCACATACAGACATTTACACCTAAATTTATATCTGTACTTAGACACAAACACATTTTCGTGATAAAAATCCTGCATGGAGACAATCAAATACAGTCATATTACTAAGTTAAAGTATTATTTACCTGAAACATCAAGATGTACTTAGCTTTTTTCCGTTATGTATAAAACCCATATAAACAATTTCACTACACTTCTAAAAATTGTAATAAAAATATCTTCCTGACACATTGTTTCTTCACTATCATAACTGTACCATAATGACATCATACTGCCTTCGATTAGGCTTCTATTTTTATACTCCTAATATTTTTAGATTATATACAAATTATAATGCAGTATTTTCTCTGAATTACTTTTTTTTTTTTAATTTATGGTTGTGTTTGACATGTTTCTAGATCATTATTTATGTAAGTGACTTTTTAATTTTCAAGCATTCATAATATATTAAATAGTATTTTATTTGTTTTTTTCTAAGTAGATTGATAGACTGAAACTATTCACCAACCATCATCAAAAAGAAAGTATTTTTCAGTAAATAATGAAAACCAGTAACATTTTTCCTAATGATAGAGTTTGGTTTTAGTTTGCAATACTAATGATATAATTCAATCGATTTTCCTTGGCGCCCATCTAGTCACCAATAAAGCAGTACTTTAATTTTACCCAGTTACCTTACCATTACCCAGCAAATTCTACTACATTTTAATTATTAATAAATAAATGATCATATAGAGATCAAATTTGAATCTCAAACCGGCTTTTAATTTTGAATGGTTAGAGAAATCTAAAGTTACTCTGACTTTTTTTGGACAGCGTTGGATCAATGGGTATTACTTAAAATGCTACCTAAAGAATAAATTGAAGCTTTTGTTAAAAAGGTTTCATGGAATATTTTTATTACAATTTCATGGAAATGTTTAATACATCTCAACTCTGTTAGATGACAGGGTCAACTTCCCTCCGAAGAGCTAAATAATATCTATAAAGCTATTGACAGCTCTATACTTGTTGGTCCTAATTGATGCAGTGCTATTGGGGAATAAAGATTCTGGTGAAGACCTTCATTGAGAAGTATATTAAAGGGGACCGGTGGCCGGCCAAAACATAACATCTCATGGTTCGGCGATCAAAGAGTTCAGCGCTGACCCGAGCTTGGTCAACTGACCGTGAGCTCCTGTCTGGGGAGATGCATGCTGAACAACACTAGCTGTTAGCTAAGCCCATACTTACATTGAAATCCGGACGGCCTTAGTTACCTAAAGTTCTGGTTAGTTACATACAGTATTATAATTTAAATTTATATTCGTCTTGAACTTGTTGCAGGTTATTTTAATTTTAAATAAATAAGTGTTTTTTTCTTAGCCTATGCTTTTGAATAATTTGAAAACTCCATTAAAATAAAATTTTGGTAAAAAAGTGTTATTTTTTACCTTATTGTCTCATTCCCTTTGGATAACCTAAATTTACTCATAAGTTTACTCTGATTGGTCCTGGCCCCTATCGATCGAGATTGACGAGATTCTACTTCATTAAAGCCCGAATACTTCATTTATCCTGATATTTAACTCCAAAATGTTAAATTTAATTAAAAAAAAATGGAAATGTGATGTTTATAACTTGGATAACGATTTATTAGATTAAGTTACAGTAATTGGATTAAACCTTATAGTTTCAGAAGAAAAATAAAAATAATATTATAACAGTTAAAAATATTCAAACATTTTAAGGTACGATATTTCACTTGAATGTTTAATATCAATGTTTATTATAAAAATCTTTAGAAAGATGAACAACGCGCTTGTTTTATGAATGGTCTCACACTAGATGAAATGATATTCATTCAGTCCATTTTAAATATTTTGCATGACCTCATCTGTAATAATTGTTTTACTTGTTTTGTCATTTTTCTAGCTTCGAGATTTTTTACCTCTTTTGTGGGCTTTTGTACCAGTTAACTTACCATTGACTTTTTTTTTTTTTAACTCTAAATATCAACGTTACACCATAGAAGGAAGAATTTTAGCAGTGGCCAAATATGGATATTAGGCGGAGAGTTTAGTTAATTCAGAGAAATAGTTTCACTGGGGAACCACTTACCCAAACCACTTAGTGCGGCATAGTTTCTTGGTTCGTAATTTGCTTGGCGACTCCCACCCTATGAACCAACAGTGAATACCATTTGAAATGGGGTTGACATTGTTATCAAATAATAATCATGTTAGTCGGCAAATGTTTTGCTGTTATTGTATTCAATAATTTTTTTTTCTTTGTGATTATTATGTTATTATCCACTTTTATTATAATTAGTGTTTAGAACTCTAAGGACTCATTTCATAATTTCGTTATTCATAATTACATCGGCACAAATTTTTTTTTTTTTTTAACGCATTTCCTCCTCAAATTATTTGGCATAAGTAGTCCCAAATGAAAACGGAGGCAGATATAGGTATATAAATATTATACCCACCAAATATTTGGGTGGAAATATGAATCCGTTTAGGAAATGTAAATCAGTGTGATCGGGAAGGGTGGGATATGAGTTTCTAAGCCTGATTTTTAATCATTCCATCAACAGTTGTGGTTAATTTTCTTTTTAATTCATTAATGGTTTAAATTTTTTCTATTCTTTTATATATTTATTTATTTTATGTAATATTTACTTTTTTCCTTTTGTATTTGTATGTCACTGTATTATAAAAGTAGATAACTCTTAGTTTGCTTATTCCACACTTAAGTACTTCTTTATTTTATTTTTTTATGACTCCTTATACATACACGTTTCTTGTTTGTTTTTTATGAGCTCTAGAAGACGGATGATCCGTTTATCGTTGTGTAATTTTTTTATAATTATTTTTTGGCAAAAGAATGATAATATAGTATATTTTTTTACATCTCCTATACGTTGACTCTCGGCATAACGGGTGTTGATAATAAAGAAAGATGATAATAAAGTTACTTACTTAATGGTTTTAAAGGCCCAAATTTTTGGTATTGGAATATGTATACCCAAGATGTAATAAAGGTCAAATCCACTCTAGATGTCGCTCTCCTGAGTGAGGCGAATAACATCGTCAGATTCCAGGTGGTATCTTGGTCAACTCAATTAAATTTCTGGGCTGGAGGAAATTGCAGTGTAGTAAGGGAGATGACCGAGCAGACAGGAGGACGCCCGCCCCTAAATTTACTTTAATTAGGATCGATGATGTTTCTATTTGATTGCAGCCCTGGCAGGATTTAATTTGCTACCCTCTGCTTCAGGTACGGTCGTAGAAAAGGGTGACCTCAGGTCTCGTTCATTACCTGTCTCATTTAACAATTTATTCGAATTAATCAAATGCCTACTTCAGATGGTAGAATTGATTTTCTTTATTCAATTCTACTTATTACCACTTATCTCATAGCTGCTTCCTTTTAATACTGTTGATTAACTAGTAGAAAAAAAATCTCGAACTTTGAGCCTACTGCTAAGGTTTCGCTGCTCCATTAAGGCATTCAGCCCGGTTTTGAGGATCAACTCGGCTCATGAATCAATGAGCTTCTGTTAAAGAAAATAATTTCTCAGAGAGACAAGTAAAAACGTTAAATTCAAATAAAAATAAAAAAAAAATTAAAAAACTGAAGATTTGTCACTATCACTTACCTATATATAGAAGGGGAAGCTATTTCGATCGTGAAAAATTTCGACTTTCAGTTTTCCCCATAAGTCTTCGTTTTGAAGTCGCCTTTGAAGCCAAATAATCAAATTCCGCGAAATGTGTTTATAGTCCATCTTAAAATTATAAACCGTGCGGATCTGAAATAAGGTATTTAAGATAGGTACCTTCCTTCATGCCCGTGATGTGATAGAAAAAGTTTTGTCCATATTCAGTGAATGGAGGGGGAGAGGGGGGAATCACACTGAAGGTTCGAAGATATGAATGTGATCAGTGAGCATTTTTAACATTGTTCTTTATGAGTTACTCAGATTTTAATGTTACTCAATAAAGTGTTCATTCATTTAAAAAAAAATGTGTGAGGAACATTATTATACGTTTGTGATCATTGTTGGTAAAGATATCCCTAAAAAGTACAAAATATCTCCATACGATATAAGTTCAATACTCACAGACGATTGGGAAAATATATTAGTTTTAACTTCTGGTGTCCTTGATCGGTGCGCACCACCAGTTGGCGTGAAGACAGTGGTGGTGCGTGACCAATTATTATGTAAGGAGGGGGGTTTCATATTAGCAGAGAGGACGTGGTACAAAAAAAGGTTGGGAACCCCTGTCTTAGATTGACAACTACAGGAGAGGCTGTAACTTAATAACATGGTGTTTATGTGAAGTATAGCTCCAGATCCACTTCACTTATGGAACCAAGACACTTCCATTTATTAAGATTACCAATTAATCATTGCTATTGAATTATTAATTATAATGGACACTGAAGAGGATAAATCAGTTATCATAAGCAATGCACAAAAACTAGCCCTTTACCAATAGAGTGATTCCTTAGAAAATGGAATTCTTCTATACTAACCGTTATGGTGATTGGTTAATGCATTTTTATTTTAATTAGTAAATAATCTTAATTACCTAATGGATTCAGTACCTACTTTGTAATAAAGTAACGTTGAGCTAAGAGATAAATTGACTGAAACCTTAACTAAGATGAAGTATTCAATGAAAGATGCCTGTATGTATGTATGCCTGTAGTATCCCTCTGGTCTGGATGGAAGGTATGGTGAACCCAGGGCCGATCTTCCTTTGTTGTAACAGAATAGAAATAAAAGTCTTATGTGTCATTAGAACCAAAAAAACCTCATGTGCCAAATGTTTGAATAATCACAAGCAAACAAGAATCTTTTTAGTGTTAATTTCAATTACAACTCCCTAGAGAATATTTTTGCCTTATGGAGGAAAGTGAACTGGCTTACTATAATAGAGAAGATCTTAAGGTCTTTAGAGCTATCCTATAAGGAAACCAGTATTACCTTTTAGAGTACATTACTGCCGGCCATGAAGAGAAGAGGATTGTTAAATTCCTCTCCCTTGGGTGGGATGGGGAAGGGCCGTAGGAAGGAAACCAGTTTTGAGTTAGAGGGAGCGGAGCCGACTAACAAGGTGCCCCGCCGGCTAGGCTGACCCGATCACCGGGGGAAACAAGAGGCTTTCAGCACCCCACGGGTCTGCTCCCCCCTGCCTCTCAGCTGCCTTTGTTTGTCCATCCTAACAGCAGTCTGCCCTTCAATAAGACCACATGTGCTCTCAGGAAAAAAGCAAAAACAAGTATTTTTATTTGATATTGATTTTTATTTGGAATGAAGGTAAATACATCTTTTCTTCCATTATAATAAGCGGTATTTGATATATATGTTTCACTATTGATTTAACGTATATTAAGGTATAATATACAAGAAACAATATTTTCAAACCAAGAAAAGATATTTGAATTTAAGTAGCAATATTTTTGAACAAAGAATAATATAGAAAAAGAAACAATGTTCACACACAATATTTGTTCATAAACAGAATTAAAATAAAATTTTCAAATTAAATTGTGAGGTTTATGGAAGAAAATCAAACAAGGATAAATAAGTTCATGCACAAAGAAAACGAAAAATGGGGATTGTAATTTTTTTTTCATAAGTTTTTTTTTTTTTTTACTTTTAGGCCATCTTTTAATTTTTTTTATTTTTACTTTTAGGCAATCATCCTGCCTAGCCGGATCCTATAGCTCAAGGTACAGGTGGGTCCAAGGGTGGTGGATTGTGGAACGGCCTACCTCGGTAGGTCAGCTGCGAATATGTCGAGTAAGCAACCCCGGACCATGAGCGGCAGTCACCAGCAGAGCGGGGGAGGGACTCGTGAGCTTAGGTCGGCAGCTCGTCTAGGGGAATGAGACCCTGATCAAAAAACACTGGTCCTCCAGGTTGGGGGGTTTGGTTTGTGTAAGCTGCTCATCGATGGAAAAACCAGCATGCTCGAAAAAAACAGGGTGGAGCCTAGGATATATCGGACGGTTTTTGTGGGAAACGCCATCGGGAGTATCAGCAAAAAAAAAACTGAGGTAATAAAAGAAGTTGAACGTTCAGCGTATTTTGATCAAAAATAGGTACGGGCAAAAATAAGCCAATGTGGAGAGATCTCAGAGAGGTTCATGTGGGTGGACCTTGATTATCTTGGTCGAAAAATTGCCTTATTCGGAGTGTATGCACCCGGAAATAACGAGACTCCAGATATAAAGAACGCCTTTGATGAGGAACTTAGATCAGCCCTCGAGAAGGTGTATAAAGAAGAGATTATTCTGTTGGGGGACTTCAACGCTCGAGTTGGACGTCAAATGGGTAGCCGAGTAGTTGGGCGCCAGGGTGAAGAGATAGTTACGGATAACGGAAGACGGCTATTGGATACATGCGAATCCTTCGACCTCTCGATAAAAAACACCTTCTTTAAACACAAATGGATCCACCAAGCCACTTGGAATAATCCAATCATCAATATTGGACTATATTATATCCAAACGAACAAGCACGCTAAAGGTAGAAGATGTGCATGATTTTAGAGGCAGGGAATGCGGAATCGACCATTATATGCTACGTGCCAAGATTTACTTTCCCTGGACTGTGGGGAGAAACAAATGTAAAGGTGGAAGAATGGAGGAAGCAGAAACCATTCCTCACTATCAGCTTGATCTACTTGGGGATCCAAGCATCCGGGATCTGTACAAGGGACGACTGAATGCGAAGCTAGATCTCAGTATAGGAGTGAGTGCCTCAGAAAAGTACGCACACTTGAAGGAGTGCATTCATGCAGCGGCAGCTGAAGCTCACGGTCTGAGGGAGAGGCGCCCTAAGCCGGACTGGTGGACAGATGAGGTGGCTGGACTGGTGAACCAAAAGAAAGTGGCATACCAGAGGTATCTGTCCTCAAGACTGGAATTAAATATAAAAAATTAAATAAGGAGGTAAATATCATAGTAGCTAACGAGAAAAATGCTACATGGGAATACGCCGGCGCATCGATAGCACGTTAGGGTACAACAGAGTCAGGCAGTCCTGGCGTATCTTAAAAAAACTGCGTGAACCCGGAAAGGAAATGTGCTCTCACCAATTAGTGATTATGATTGGAAAATGCACTTTGAAGATCTCTTTAGAGAGAGCCGCCCCCAGTTCATGGCAGAGGAAAGAGCTAACCGAACACGGGATGCTGGAGTGGAGGTGACCATGGAGGAATTGGCTCAGGCTCTTAAGACCTCTAAAAACGGAAAGGCCCCGGGACTAGGCGGGATCCTGATGGAACTGCTGAAGTATAGAGGGAATAAGATAAGGAACATCCTCCTTGAAGTAATTAGCTATGTTGATATTGAGAGGAGACATGATACCCGAGGATCTCCGAACTTGCTTTATATCACCTATATTCAAGAAAGGAGGCAGAAAAGTATGCAGAAACTACAGAGGTATTTGTGTGCAGAACTCTGTAAGAAGAATTATTGGAAGAATGCTCCAGACAAACTAGAGGATGAGTTCTTAAACGCAGAAGAGCAGGCGGGTTTCACGGCAGGGCGCTCCTGCAATGACAACATCTTTGTCCTAAGACAACTAATTGAGAAATCCCAGGAAATGAACCAGGAACTCCATAGGGCATTCTTGGACCTTGAACAGGTATATGACAGCAGGACGTAGTCGGCACTGAGGAAGGCGGTCATCGACGGCAGCTTGGTATCTGCAGTAAGACACCTCTACCGAGACGACATATACCGAATCAAAATAGGAAATCGGCTGTCGGAACCTTTCGCAGGCACTAAGGGGCTGAAACCAGAGTTGGGCAAATTGTAATCTGAATAATGATTAATGAATATGAATAATTGTAATCTTAAAACAAATAAATAATGAATAACCATTATTCATAATCAGTGCGGAGTATTTTTAATGATTATTGAGTGTTTATGTTATTCATTTGAAAAGAATAATGAATAACAGGTATTCAGTTATTCATGATTAACGAATACTAATAAATTAAGTTAGTCATTATTCATGAATAAAATATATTCATGATCTAAGATTAATATAATATTCATCAATCATGAATAACATATTGAAACAACAATATTCAATATAACAATAACAAATATTCACTAATCATCAATCATGAATATGATATATTCATAACCATTATTCATTTAAATTTAAAAGACGAGGATGCATTTCTGAATTAAAAGTTGTCCTAATGAGCAAAGACCAGTCCTAAGCAGTCGGTATAGTAAACTGAACAGCATTTGAAGTCACTAGTAAAGAATTAGACCCTATTCCAATGGGCATTAGTAAAGGTCTATTGACAAGAATGGAATGAGCAAACAAATTTTCAATCATCATTCATGATGAGTAAGACTCAGAATTGTGATTTTTTTTGTAATCATGGTTAATGAATTTATATTATTCATGATTAATGAATGATCTGTAATCATGAGTAGTGAATTCCCATTAGTCATGATTAATGATCAATGAGTAATCATGAATAATGAATTCTTCTTAATCATGATTACTAACATTTAATAATGAATAATGGTCATTCATGATTGTTGAATACATTATATTCATGAATACTCCACGACCAGTGATTAATATAATTCATGATTAATGATTCCGGGCTAAAGAATGATTTGTGAACGATGATTACAATCATTATTCACATTTTTAATTATTAGTCATAATCATGATTACATTTTTATTTAAATATGCCCAACTCTGGCTGAAACAGGGCGGCATCATGGCGCCCACCCTTTTCAACATTTACCTCCACGCGATTGTAAGTCAGTGGAATGGTCGGTGTGGAGATTTAGGGCCATTCACCGACGATGACCAACTGATCTTCCTATTTTTTGCGGATGACCAATCAGGTTGTATTTGCGCGGAGGAAGGTTTATCTGGAATGATGATATGCTCACTGCAGGACTGCTATGAGTCTATGGGGATTAAAATAAAATTCGAAAAGACCGAGTACATGGCTATTTGCGCTGATAAAGACGGTGATCTCCTCGTCGAATCTGAAAAATGTACAAAGGTGGATGTTTTCAAGTATCTGGGATCTTACCTCGACTCCTCAGGATCCTCAGAAACAGAGAAACGAAAAAAAAGTAGAGCAAGCTCGAAAAACTACACGCATACTGCACCCGGTTTTGTGGAACGGAACAATTACAAAGGAAAATAAGCGAAGGATCTTCCACGCTATCGTCGAGCCTATCCTAACGCATGCATCTGATGAAACCTGGTCCATGGCATCGCAGCTTTACTCAAGGGTTCAAGCTGTGGAGATGGACTTTTGGAGTTGATGCCTAAAAGTAACAAGGATAGACAAAATTAGTAATGACGACGTTCGGAACAGGATGGAGGTCCCTTTGTCTGTCATCCATAGAATCTGACAGCGAAGGCTAAGATGGTATGGCCATGTAAGAAGAATGTCCAGTGAGTGATGGCCGAGACGAGTCTTAGATTGGCAGCCACCAGGAAGACGGAGAAGAGGACGACCCAGAAAGAGATGGGTTAGTGAAGTAGAAGAGGAAATGGTCGCCCGAGAACTTCAGTACGTAGACTGGCTGGACCGCGACCTCTGGAGCTCAGCCCTGGTGTAAAAAGGCAACCCTCGTTGGAACGCCTATACAAGTAAAAAGTAAGGCAATCTTTATTCTATCGACTATAATATAAACAATTAGTGAATGTGCTGGTATAC
The DNA here is from genome assembly GCA_911387785.2 of Aelia acuminata. Taxonomy (NCBI): domain Eukaryota; kingdom Metazoa; phylum Arthropoda; class Insecta; order Hemiptera; family Pentatomidae; genus Aelia; species Aelia acuminata. Next base: position 136,357,353 of record OU426978.1, on the reverse strand, counting down.
CATTTAAAGGAAATCACATGAAAGACTTGAGGAGGAGCATTAGCCAGGATAAGCATTAGGAGTATCAACTAGCTCGATTTCTGCCGGATATAGCCAAGGATTTTGTAACCCGTTTTAAAAATCTTGGGACTACCAGGCGGGATGCGAACCCGCGGAAAATACTTTTAGTATTTAGCATTAAGGTGCTATGCAACAACTAATCCGCAGGTCAACTTTAAACTCTGATTTTTGTAGCAATGTTGTTATTGAGTGTAGTGGGGTGATTCAAGTACCATCTCAAGAGGTATTTGATAAAATCTCGTCTAAAAGATTCCAAGGTTGTCGGTGTTTATATCTTTGTTCCAAAATTAATTTAATTTAAAAAAACTTTGATAATACATTCGTAGCCTATCGTTCATTTTTCTGATATTCATTTTTGTCTTGAATTCGTCCTCTCTTCCTGCACTTTTTCAGTAGGAGTTCTGTGGTTTTTATTTCTGAAATTTCTGCTTTCATTGTCTTTAATAGGTACGTGATGGAGCATACCCTTTTTAGTGTGGTTCCTACTCTCTAAAATTTTATTCCTTAAACAGTTTTGTTACTTTGTTGAAGGCTTTAGTCGATTGAATGATGGATTTTTTTAGATTTTAAAAATACTGTCTAAAATTGGGTGTGAATTATTTTATTTTATTTTATCTTCGATGCGTTAAATTCTTGATCGACTTTATAAAAGTTTTAGTTTTTTACAGATCATTAAACTTTATCCTCTCTAACTGTGAAGTATACAATTACTTTTTGGGGGAATTTCATGAAAAGCATATGAAGGTGCTATGTTCCAATTCCTGGATGGTCAAAAAAATTTTCCAGCTAATTCACAAACAAGCCAAGATCGTTGAACCAACTTGTAAGGCATACCTTAACCGCTCCAATAAAAAAATACTCGAAAAGGAGACGTCAAATTAAATTGGTATAATTGATTAGAAGCGTCCACTAATTTAATGGAACCTCCTCTCTTCCCTATAACGACCTCTTTCATCTTTTAAGCGGATTGCCGTCTCCGGGGGATACTAATTTTTTTTTTCTTGTTGGAGGACTTCTATTTAATGCTCTTTTTGAACCACTTCAATAATTTTCGGAAATCCTAAGGATCAATTTGTATAATCACAGCTGCTTATTGAATAAAAAAAGTACTGGATATGATTTAAAGTAGCTTTTATATAAACGAAGAAAATTTATTATTAAATGACAGGACATAATTGATCATTTCATAACAATTTTTTCGAAACAAATGTTTCCTTTACATATATAAATTAACTTTTCTGACTTTTAAGTCTAAAAAATATATATTACTGAACGTCATTACACCATCTATAAATAATAAGGGGGATAAGGGAATAATAAGAATAAGGGATACTTTAACATTTTGAACTCAGAAATTATTTATCATTTTATATTTGAATATGTTATTGTTTAATGGAATTTATATCTTTTATTATCAAAAAATAAAAGAATAAATTCATAAGCTGAGAGGCAAAAAAATCTATAAAACAAGAAATATTACATAACTGAATAAAACCCAACATAAAATGGGCTAGGGGGAATTGAGGTCCTTTCCAAGTTCAGTGTGCAATGGCTGATCTAGAAACTTGATAATAACACACCTAGTTCGGAATTCAATTTCCTATTCCAGATATTAAAAAAGTTTTACTGCCTCTTATTCAAACACCTAATATTGAAAATACGTGCATATATACATAAGTGATTTTATGTCTCAAGATACCTATATCATCTTCATTTTTAATATAACATAAAATTAGATATATAGTAAAAAAAGACTATCAATAAACAATAAATCAAAACTAATTTTATAAATTCTTTTTTTTTTTCCTTTACCTCATGAATACTTTATTATTTAAATTGTTTATAGTTTGGAAAAATGTTTAGGATTAGGCAATAATTAAGTGTTGAATGCTCATCGATTCGTTTCCTTGTCGGTCCAGGCCTTAAGTCCATCCCAACTACCCTATCTGACCTAAAATATTGTAATTGTATCTTTGGATTGATAAATAAATTATTTTTGTAAAATTTAGCTCATATTTTCAAATTTCGTTTTATGAAACCTGCATTGCTATTTAAATTGATTTTAGTATTCAAATTTTATGGACTGATTCCCATTTGATAACTTGAACGCAATTTCAATATTATGTCTGAGATCATATATGATAAAGCTTAGAAGCTTAAAGAAATCCTATTTTTAATAGAGTTTTAGTATTTCATTTATAAAAATTTATTTTAAGATACTATTCTTTTCTTATGGTCTTCAGTATTTACATATATATAATAATTTTAAAAAAAACCATTAATCTATCGTAGAATTTTATTTTAACATAGACTGAAACACCGGTAGTATCAGTAGTTATTAACCGGTACAGGAATTAATTCTGGTCCGCGTGAAATTTCAATATTATATGAATCTCTTAGTGAATCCACTATAGCTGTGCATCTATGAAAGTTGTACAGTAGGCATTTAAAATAATTTATTCGTTTATTTTTTAAAATGCAAGTTCCAACGATGGAGCGGGTAATGGAGGAATTGGGAAGAATTGTCGACGAGGGCCTTCAACAGTTTTGATGGCTCGTAAATAAAATTCTCCTCCCTGGCATTTCGTGCTTTGATCATCTTTTTTTTTTTTTTTTTTTTTTTTTTCAATTCCGCAACCTGTCAGCTCTCTTCTGAAGCCAATGCTTTTTGTATCGTTTCAGAAAATAGATTTGTAATGCACTGTGAAAGAGTCAGTGGTCAATGGACAAGGGACGTTAGCGCTGAGTTCCATATATCATTGTATTGTTAGCTTTTCATCATATTGGTACTCCCATTTCACATTGGTAAAATAGAAATTGTAAAATACACGCTGTATCTCATTTTATATAGATTATGATTATTTAATATTAATATAGATGGTATCAAATTCCAGCATTTCCACATCAAATTTTCTATGAAAAAGTTCCTATAAAGGTATTTACCATTTCCCCCTCTTTTCGATTAATCACAGTTTTTATGATTTTTAACTAGTAGGTGGTTCTTTATTGAAAATCTCTAATAGAGCCTAACTTAAAGAGATACTAAAACTGTAGGTTTTATCCATCCGAAAGTGCACTGAATTTGCTTTAGGAATGGATATCTAGTTTAAAAAAAAGAAATCAGATTAAGTTCTTAATAATAATGAGCGTTACACAATTTTGTTGGCAAAAACAGTGCAGTTATGATCTTGGAATAATAACTTGTTAAATCGTTGCACCAAGCTTTTGTTATTATTACTGTAGACACTGGGGACATGAAGGATCTTTGAAATAACATAACAATTGTTTGTCTAATTTTGGAAGCATAAGAAAGCTATATTAAAAACTCTTTTGATTTAAACCCTATATTTTCAATAAAAAACCAAGTCCTAGTTGGAAAATCACAAAAACTGAGATTAATCGAAAAGAGGGGGAAATGGTAAATACCTTTATAGGAACTTTTTCATAGAAAATTTGATGTGGAAATGCTGGAATTTGATACCATCTATATATTCTCCCTGGGGAAGAGATTATACCTTTAAAGGGACTTGTTATTCGGTACTTCTCTTACACATTTTTTGAAGTATATATTTCAACAATTTATTAATGCATTTCAAAGGAATTTCTGTTTGATTATAACTCTGCACTAACTAATTTTCATTTCTTCGTTTTTAATTAATTTTCATCCATTTGTTTTTAAATATACAGTAAGTATCTAACTGTCTGTTGAACTATTTTTTGTCATATACAACTACTACAATTCATCCGTTTCGAGGAACACTCACATATTTCGCCAAATACCTTGTAACCAAGTTATGGTACTCACCCTACGATGTTATACATAAGTTTAATACTTTGAGATGTCTTCGTTTTCATAAGCATATTGGTTGTGTTAAGGTAAAAATAAAAAGCTTTCTCAGTATTTTCTCATTTTTTTTTTTTTATTGATTGAAATAATACATTCTGCCACAATCAAGGCATCAAGTAAGGACTGACAAACACTGACTGTTTGAAAATATACATAAATAAAATAATTTTAAAAAAAGTGTAAACCTCGAAGACGATAAGAAAAAAGTTCAATTAATTTTAATTTTTATTAAACACTTTGAACCCAAAGCCCACTAATATTATTATATCATTTGAAAGTTAAATAAATGTTCATTCCAGTAATATAGGGTTATATGATGTTATTTGGAGAGAGAATTATGCTATCATAATTTGTATGCGCAACTATTAAATTTTATTTCATTATATTGGATGTAAATCTTATAAATCAATAACCCAATAATATTATTTCATCATTAGATAGAGAATTTCACCCTCCTTCTATTGATATATAGTTGATCAGGCTGGTCGGAGAGAGATTTTTGCTAAAGGCATTTTCCGATGACCTTTTTACTACTTGAGAAAAATATATGTTTTTATGTTTAAGAATTTTTTTTAGCATGGAGGAAAATTATCTTCCTAATATTTATGGCATCATCTTACTCTGTATGTTCAGAATTCAGATTAAATGAATAAATTTTGAAAGCTCCAGTTCAATTAATATTCATTCTACAGACGAAAGTCTTAACGCATGTAAGTTGCTTTTGAGCTCGTCTTCAAATACCTCAAAAGTTTAAATGACAATAATTCTAAACTATTTGTGTGGATTGGGTAAAATTTGGCATTTTTACTTATTTGTGTATGAACTTAATATGTACAAATTTTTATCAAAATCTGAGGGGGAGGGTAAAATATATTCGGCTGGATTTCACGTGGATTGGCCCAAGGTGTAAGAATGGCACTGGGCTCTAGAACTCTAAAAATGGTGGTGACACTATTTTTTAATTAATATATACTTACTATATGTATATATATATGTGTGTGTGTGTGTGTGTGTGTGTGTGTGTGTGTGTGTGTGTGTGTGTGTGTGTGTGTGTGTGTGTGTGTGTGTGTGTTAGAGTGTAGTATACCTTCAACAATTGCTGTATATTCGAGATAATGCACAATTTTGACCTAAGCTGTGTTACTTATCCCACGCAATTAATCATTTTTATTCATCATATAAACAGGAAAGACCTAGCATTGTTTAGAGGAAAAAGGAATACTTTGCTGAAGGATTGAAGAGGATGGAGATTATCCTGGGTTCAGTGACTGGACATCAACTCGTTAAAAGGTCATTAACTGGCTGGATCCAATTGATGGTCATTACTTGCTAGGTGATTTAACTGGGAACATTCCTTAATGAAGCTTAAGCCGAAAGCAATTTTCCCACGGGGGTCACCGGGGAAGCGGTAGTCTGCCATATTAGTGTTAATAAATCTAATAGCCATTAAGCTATCAATCTGGGTCTTTATGTTACCATACCGAACTGGAAGCATTGTCATAGATTCTGTTAGCAGTGAGGTCCAAGATTATAAATATTTAATTTTACACATTTACATGAAAGCAGCTCTAATTTTTAGAGTAATTAAGACCTTGTTATGACTTAGCGAGAAGGGATAAAAGGTAGACTAAAATATAGAATGTTTGTACTTTTCACCTTAATGAGGAGGAGTTCAGTTTGCTTAAGGTTCATATAATCACATTAAATTTAAAATCACCTTTATTTAAAGAAAAATGTTATAAAATGTTTGTTTATCTTGTTTAACAATTAAGTTTTAGGTTGTATATTCAACGATATGAAAAAAGGGAGTGCCAAATAACTGATTTGATCTTTTAATATAGATTAGATATTTTAAAAATAAAATCTAAATACGGTAATAAAATCATTGCAATTTAATTATTTAGAAAATTTAATATAACCTCTTAAAAAGGTAGGAATTAGTTTTATTCTTCATCTTGATAATAATATGTTTTGCTGAAACAATTCTGTTGAGAAGCATCCAATCTGGGTGACTATTTAGTTCATTAATTTTGGATAGAAAGTCTCATAATCCAAAATATCCCATCTCCATCTTAATAATATTTAAAATTTGAATATGCTATGAAGAAATGGAAGATCTCATTTTTTTTTTATTTTTGAGTTCTGGATATTACATATATATAAAACTAAAATATGATATGATCAATGATGATTAAACCAATTTTGCCTAGGCACACCTTGTTTCTTCTACGTGGCTATGAGCCAATTTTAAATTGGCTGAAGCTTCTTAAACTTAAATCAAATATGTAAAACGTTTTGCCCCTTCTACCACTGAATCTTTAACGCGGATTTCTTATAATAAGCTCTGACAGGAACTGCCCTCAATTCTTTGTAGTCTCGTTAGTAAAAGCTTTGTAAATATAATAAATAAATGGAATTTAGCCTTTGAGAGAGTAATCAAGTTAAGGAGAACTTTCTTTAAGAAGATACATCTCTTGCGGTGGTGAAAAGGCTTAATATTTTCAGGCAAATATCAAAGACAGGGAGTTAATCAAACCGATATCAAACGGCCCACGATTTAAAAGACGTCAAGTCCAATCAAACCTTATAACCCGGGTGAAATAAAGTTCGATAGAATTATTTTTCTCTAAGCCATCAGTTAATCAGCCTGGAATGAAACAGTAGTTATAGGAATAAATTAAGATATAGGATTGGATTTTTTATTTTATTGTATCAAGAAAACTTGATTTATAAATTGCAAGTTTTATTATTATTTGTACGTTTTATTTACATTGATTGATTATTTGTTTTATGATTTCCATCCCCCAAAACTAATTCTATCAAAATGTGATTGCAAGGGTTCTATTTGCTGAGCATATGCTCTTTTTTATGATTATAATAGGCTTACATATCTCTCGAATACTGCTTGTCGGTGGATGGCACCCAGCAATGCTTCTTCCCTGGCTTGCTTCAGTTATTCTGGTCTGTTCATAAAGGAAATCTCTCATCCATCGCCTTTTTAATCTGATCCTAATATTTATGGGCATGTCATCTATAGCAAATTGGAAGGCAAGTATTTTTTTCGGAGAGTAAAAGTTATATGTTTTGATTTCTCATGATTAAGTATGATTTTAGTGAGGCATGTGAGGGATCTTGATGCTTTGTTAAAATTGTTGAATCGTCGACGTAACTAGCTGTCAATGTCTCATTGCTTATGGGTATATGGTAGGTGTATACAATATACAGAATGAGAGCCAGTGTTGAGCTTTGCGGTACTCCCGCTAGGACTGGACGAATTGAAGATATTTTTGATTCCTGCCGAAACTGGAAAAAAATCTGTCGTAAAGGAAAGATTGAAGAATGAGATAGAAGGTGTTCGGTAGTATGGTCTTGAGTTTAAAGAGAAGACCTGGTGCCAAACTTTTTCAAACATCTGAGCAACATCCAAAAATACACCAGTTGCATATTGTTTTTGATCTAATGCTCCAGCATGTAGTCAGTAACCCCGTCCGTGTAATTAGTTGGTCGTTGAATGTGATTTGCGAAATCCGAATTTATGGTCGGATATATTATTGTTGACTAAGTCAACTGTCAAATAATTTTTAATATATTAATTTTTCAAATATTTTTGAACATACCAAAAGGAGGCTGATAGTTCTATACCAAGATGTACTGCATAAATCTTTAATTGTTTTTTGGATCACTTTGATCAAGGAGTATTTCCATTTTAATGGAAATTTTGATCTCCTGAGTATGCAATTGTAAATTGTTGCCAGAAATACTGAAGCTTTTCTTGGCATTTATTGGAGAGCATGGGCTCTGTAATTAAGTCGTGACCGGGGGCTTTCCTTTTAGGTAAATGTTATTTCTAGTGCAACTTGAGGAGAAGTGAATAGAGGTGGTGGAAGTTGTAGCTGAATCAGTAGAATGTCTAATGTGTTGATTACCAGTCTCTCATGATCTATGTTTGCAAAGTCAGTAAATGGTTGAAATACAGAAGAAAGATGGTTGACGAAGGGTTCAGATTTTTCTTACACCTAACACGGCCCAGAAACCATCTTCTCTTCCAAGGAGTGCTGACATCTCTCGATGCCTTAAGAACTGTTTGGTATGCTTCCACAAGCTTCCATCGTCAGTCGAAAGGCATTTAATATAAGAGTCATAATGCGTCCCATTGAATTTTCGGATCTCTCTGTTCAGTTTATTGTTTAGTCGGTAAAATATTTGTCTGCCCGAGGGGCATTTGTCAGTCTGCCCTAATTTACACGCTCTTCTCTTTGCCCTGATCTCCCTTATATACTGGGGGTATTTTGGCTAATTATTAGTTTTGGTAAATTTGACTTTGGAAATCGTTGAACAACATGCCGATTTTTTTATTTAATGTTTAGCAAATATTTCGGTTCTTTTTCATTTTTAATGGATACTGGAATCTAAAGAGAAGAATCTAAAAATTCTCTGTAGGCATCCCAATCAATTGGTCCATCTATAAGCTTTGGCCTTATTTGTTCGCTTATTAACTCCTCAAGCAAAATAAAATGAACCTCGGAACGATCAGAGCAAATATCAGAGGTTTTATTTATGGTATGAGGTACAGTTCGCAGTCCTTTTGTAATAAAAAAGTCCCAAAAGTCCGAAGATTATCGATGCAGGCCACTAAGTCAGTGTGTCAGGATTTATTATAAGTAATGATATGATGGTTGCAGCCCTCAAATTCCGTGTAGTACACAAACGCGAGCCAAAATATTGCAGTTTCGCGTTAAATTCACTGCTCTAAAGTTCGGAATAAACGAAAAACGTTGAAGAAGTCAGCATGTATCTTGGCAGACAGTACACCGAGGCTAGTTTCATAATGTGAGCTTTCACGTTTAGAGTAATGCCTGTGTACAAAACGTCAAGAGTAAAATGTAAGTATACAGGGCTGTGTGATTGTGTTGTTCTGATAACGATGGCTTCACCACTGTTTCAGTTCTCAAATACTAGAACTTTGAGACTCTAAATAGTGATGATTCCACCAAAAGTTCAAATAAAACTTATTCGATAACTTATTCAGAGAACAAGTATTGCAGTATTAGTTGTAAAATACTTTACTGTATTTCAACAAGTTAATACAGAAGCAGTCGAAGAATTTTTGAGCTGACAATGATCCTGGATTCTGCTGATGATAATGGATCAGAAAGTGTACACCATCCAACCAGAGCTGACGGGAACTGGGTGACGGACCTCGCATTGTTCTCTCTCCTCAACCTCAGCCCATAATTTACTCGCTCTGCATCAACTCGCCAGTTTCGCTGCTTACTAATGTATGAGGGTTGGGCCCGTTACACAGGAAGGACCTACCTTATATATTATTGATATTTTTCGACCTATTCCAAAATTTAAGGGAACTTACTTGGTAGCACGAATCCTAAATGGGAGGTTAAGGAATATGCTTTTAACATAAATTAGTACTGTTTTAGCATAAACAAGTGGAAAACAAGAAAAAAATTCTCTACAGGGTAGCAATTGTTTAACCCTTCCTCATTTTTCTCAAACCCGTAAGAATATTCCATTTCAAATACAGACCAATTTAAAACAAGGTTATGTTATCCCTTTGGCATCAAAGCTTCCTGTAACTGATATACCTATTTCGGATAATTGATTCTGATTTAGTCCATATTTGAAATTGGTTTTGTGTATTACAATTTATTTTTCCTCGTTTCTTATTATAAAGGTTATAAGCCAGACTGGAGGACCCTAGAGCATAGATCTTGTGGGAAAACAATTAGCGATTGACAGGTGGAAAATTGAGAAAGGAAAAGAAAGAATTTAATTGATAACCAGCGATGTTGAAGGCTGCTCTAATGGTTTTTCTGAAAAATCGGTTTTTCATGTTTTTTGTGTTTTCATTTCTTATTGAGGCATTTAGAATTGCAATCGACATTCAATAGAAACATGATAAAGGAGATTTTTTTAAGCAATGGTTTTCCGACTTTTTTCGAATTTATTTTAGAATAAATGTTGTTTATAAAAAGGTTTTATTTTACTTTTTTTTTTTTTATCTTATTCGTTTATAGTATTGAAGTCATTTCAACAATTATGTTTCTCCTGAAAGGTTAGTCTAACAATCTTTAAAGGTGATTTTATGAAGCTATTGTCTACCAGATTCTAAAAATTGGAATTCTTGGAGGAAGTATTGGTTAATCAAAACTTAGGCTGAGGCTTGAAAAAGAAAATAAAGTAAGTAATTATCTACAAGAATTAATATCCTCCCTTTTTTTATATTGGGGCCTTTTATATAATTGAAGTTTGTAGCTAAAATACCAACTCCGTCCAAATTTCGAAAATTTTCAGGAGATCAAAAAAGGTTATATTGACGTGGCGTTAATAATTTACAATTTTTTGTTATCAGTAACGAAAGAACTATCTATAGAAATATATATTAGATTTATTGGTTATTTCATTGATTCAGCCAATTTTGTTTTCTAAGAATTTAAATTATAATTTTGGATTCAGCTAGTTTTGACGCAAACTGGTCTATTAACCATAATATTCAATGTAGCACCCTGAACAATATTGTTGGGAAAAATCAGGAATACAGTTTTTTAGAGTAAAAAAATGCACTTTTTTGATGGTAACATTTCATGGTAAGAATTTTAACCGCACTGGAACTAAAAAAACAATGTCAGTCCAAGACAATTTGAATTTAAAGATTTAAGAAGAAATCTTTTTTGAAATTTTAAATTATTTAAAGATTTAAAGAATTTAAAGTTCAAAGATCCCTTCAACTTTTTCAGTATAGACTTACCAATTAGTATTGAAGGCAATACGGGGTTTTAACCAGCAACCGTTTATTTTCAATTACCTTCATCTCTATAAAGTATAAATGAATAATATATTTTTAATTAATATAATAAATAAATTAATTTACTTTCTGTGTTTGTTTTGTGGCTAAAGCAGAGTTATGTGAAAGCTTTTGCAGAAATAGATTGTATAGAATGGTATCATAACATATTGTTCCAAACGAACCAGACCAGGAAGATCCTTTGTGTGCGTTGGTTTGTTTTTGACAGCGCTCGATTAGCGATTATCAAAACGAATTATAAATTCTATTGCAATGCCTCATTTTGTGAATTACCAATATCTCATGTGCTCTGTGCTTCTAAAAGCCTGTCTCTGAATTGAATATAATCCGAAGAGACTATATATTTATACTTCCTGAATCCTGTGCCTTTATTTAAGTGCAATTGGTTTATTTCTATTCCATTATTTTTTTTTTAATTTCAATCTGTTCTGCTATTTTCATAGTGTTTAACTATATTACATAATATGTCAGAAATTTGGAGTATTTCAATCATAACTATCTTATTTTTAATACCGCCACTATATTTACCAATATCTTTTCGGTATTTAACAAGAAGTGAATAAAAGGACCATATTTATTTCACTGGAAGTTTGTTGTTGTTTTTTCACATAATTATTATAAAAGTATTTTGAAAATGTATTTTATCCTTCCGAAAATAAAAAAAAGATATCAACAATTTTTAAGAATTAATATTTTTACTGTAAAATTGAGATAAACATTAGATCCACTTCATGTAACAAACAATAGGCGTATACAAAATTAAGGCAAGCTCTAGTTATTATTTTTAAATTACTTATATTTTGAATTCTCGTGTATACCTCAAATATATCCAATATAGTAAACTTAGTTTCTTTTCTGTTTCTTCATAAGAAGGTTTTATCAGATATTGCAAATATTAAAAACATGTTAGTTCTTTCGAAGCAATATTATGAAAAACTAACAAGAAAAATGACTTTTCAGTATCAGTAAAAAGCAGTTCTCGTAAACATGAGGCTCTTGCCCAGACTTACATCGACTAGCTTCAACATTGGAAAATTAGACTAAATCATGATAAATGCAGTACATCACATTTACACTTAGGAAATATGCCCGCAATTTTATATTAACAATGAACAAGTCTTTCCTACGGATGCATAACACTATCTGGGAATAACAGTGGACAGAAGGATGACATAAGGCCCTTGTGAAATGAAACAAAAGAATTTTTTTTAAATCATCTAAACTGAGACGGAATAAAAGTTTAGCAAGAGAAACGGCTGATAAACCGTACGAGGAGGAGCTAATATATGAGAGATCTCCTAACCAAGGTAATTGAATCAAGTAAGGAAGCGGATGCTGCTGGGTTCCTTGGCCATGACAGTTTTTTTTTTTTTTTTTTTTCTGTATGGCCATCTAATTCACCGATTGTCAGTATCTTGCTAATGGGTGGGAATCGGTGAAAGTCTTGGGAGGAGCTATTCCTCTCGACCTCCTCCCAAGAGAAGACGTGTTTCGTTACAAAATAAAACGAAATGGCTTGGCGGATCTACTACCAAACCTGCGTGAGATGATATGTGAAGACCTCAGCAGATAGAAGAAGATCCTCCGGGAGGACACGATAAAAGAATGGAACCGGCGGTGGGTGACGACACCGAACGGGGCCATACTGAGGAAGTACTTCCCCATCGTCGGATCGCACCTAAAAAAGACTTGGGTCCTTCCTGATTATTGGGTCTCACACATTATTGGGCCATGGGGGATTCAGAGCAAAACTTTTCAAACAGGAAAAAATCAACCCCCCATGCCACAGCATCTATGAGACACTAAGGGCCAAACTGCTGAGGGATAGTGTAGTCTACATTTTGTCTGAGAGCAATCTCCCTCAGCTCCTGACTAAAGACTACCCGTATTTCAATGATTTTGTGTGAGGGTTGAAGGAAGCGGTGGACCTAACCCACTTTACCTTGGGCAGAAGAGAGGAAGCTCAAGGGAGGCCGGCGGGCAGACGAGACGAAGAAGAAGACGTAAGAGGATAATGAACAAAATGTAGTGCAGTGGAAACTGTAAATTGATAGAGTTGCAACAGTGGTATTGTATGCTTAACATACCACTAATGAAACAACCCGTATTACCCTAGAGGTGCGGTAGGGTGGAATAAATAAATAAATAGGTGGGAATCGAGTATTACATGGAAAGGTTATAGGTGATAAAGTGATAAGGCATATAAGATAGATATAAATATAAGAAGAGCTGCCTGGAGAAGGATACCGCATGAAAACTTTGAACGAAGTTAGTCCATGGTGGGGGAAGGGGGCTGTTGGCCTCTCCGCCCGAAATTAGATAACCCCCCATCGCCCTTACTTCCTAAAATCGAATATTTTACAATTTCCTTCTGATTTCTTCACTCTACAAAGTTTAACTTTTGTTCTCAATCTTGTCATAAATTATAATATGGTTCCCTTTGATTGAATTTGATATTAGAATAACCATTATTCCAGCAGAATACTCCGGTGATGCAAGAGCGAGAATTAAATCTTGAGGGTAACAACACCAGATTTATTCTCACCAATACATGAAATATATAGTGAGGGAAAGCATTTCAATAGTGAAAAATTTCGACTTCCGTTTTTAAAAAACGGTTTTGAGTTAAATAACCAAGCCTGCTGGTTTTCAGGAAAGCTGAGAATCTCACAAAGAATAACTAATACTTTAGTTTAGTTTTAGTTTATATTATAATACTTTAGTCTTAGAATGTAATAGGCCCAAATTTGGTAAAATTACATTCTATACATAAAAAAATATCAGGTATGTTCCCACAAGCACTTAAAACACATTGACTACTCCTTCACATACGCAGTACTTTACTTACAGCCCATTGTAAACAATTGAGGCTTAATGCGCTTGAGGAAGAGTTGTCTGGGTGTTTCAAGTTCATGCTGAAACCTTCTATTTAACAGAAACCTTTTGTTTCCGTGGATATTAAATCAAGTTTTCATTACAACTAAATAGAGAAATAAAATATAAAAATAGGTTTCTGAATGAAATATATGGTGGTCTGTGCTGAAACAATCATCGACAATCATTTTCGTTTGTTTGTGGAAAGGCATTAGAATCTAAAGTTATAAAACTAAGTTCCAATTTTCTACGAATCGTCTCATCTATATATATTCGCAATATATTAAAAATACTCGACTATCGAGTTTTGTAAAATCTTTGAGTTGGTTATAAGATAACCTTAATAAAGCTTTTTCTTAAAAGTGAATTTAACAATCAAATTTAAAGGTTTCCATTAATAACTGTGATACTTTCACTATGCAAAGCATAACATGTCAGTAGTGTAAGATATTTGTTTGCAATTTTCGAAATACTTTTCATCTATAAAAGGGGTAATGGTCGAACTTCCCACGGAATATAAAATATGTTCAATACTTACAAGTAATTGAAGCATTTAACTTGGAACTTCTAACTAAAGAAAAATAAATCACATAAAACATTCGTTTAACATTTCTATAAATAATGCTATGTGCATTCAATTTTTGCCCTTTCAAAATAATACTCCAATGTTCATGAGTATGTAGCTATATATTTTCTAGTAAATAAAACCTTAGCAAGCATCTTTAACAACATCAAAAAATATTGGCGTCATAGTTACTCTCAAGTCATATTTTTTAGTCAAAGATTGACTAACAGAAAAGGATATATAGAACCAGAAAAGGATAAAATTAGGTTTTTTATATTATTTAGTTATATAGTTTATTTGAGGTTTTCATACAATTATTCATATTAAAAAATGTGTATACAACAAATCAGGTCTTAATATTGCTTCATGACAGATCAACTTTTATTAAATGAAGTGGGGCAGCTTACCAATATTCTGAAAGATAAGAGACTTTAGGCTTTCATCTATAGAAAACGATCCTAAAATCTTTAGAAAAGGATTTTAGGCTTTCAATTTATTGGAAGATTATTCGTTAAAAGTACACTAAAAATTAATTTAAAAATCCTGGTTTTATTTTACATTAACAACCTCTATTAGAGATATGGTAGTCATTTCTAGACTCTTATTTGAGAGGTTTATCCTATTTAGCTATACATTAATTATGTGGTTTCAAAATGATCTTTTTACACTGAGCTAACTTCCACCTGAGGTTCTAAATTATACCGAAACCTGAGTGCTACTTCATGTAACCCGGCACCCCGAGTAAAACGGGCAGTTCTACTCAGGGTAAGCAGCTCATTCTTCCTTTGTGTGGTTATTTACTGGGGACTCTATTGTTCTCCCCAGTTTCTGTTGCGGTCTAAAAGCGTTAACCATTAAGCCGTTACAGTCGGAAGACCAGGCGCCATTAGTTCTCATCTCGCACAAAAACCTGTAAGTATTACAA
Organism: Aelia acuminata; assembly: GCA_911387785.2. Taxonomy (NCBI): domain Eukaryota; kingdom Metazoa; phylum Arthropoda; class Insecta; order Hemiptera; family Pentatomidae; genus Aelia; species Aelia acuminata. Next base: position 136,342,262 of record OU426978.1, on the reverse strand, counting down.
AACTAAACAATATTTTAAAAGAACTATCAACACTTTCACTGATCCAATTTTTATATTAATTAATCCATTTCAATACCACCGATATTTTGGTATATTTGGTATATGGTAGTGGGCTTAAGTGAGTGGTTAAGGACGAGACATCTCCAAAAGAATTGGCTATGCTAAGGCACGCTTTCCAAAATGCAGTACGCTGAGCGTTTTGAAATCGCTCGAGCTCCAGTAGGTAGGTTTGAATTTATTTTTATTTAAAGCGAAATTCTATTTATTTTTCTAGTATGAAAGCATGATGTTAAATAGTTGTAGGGCATGATTATGAGAACAATATAGTTGTTTATTATTGGCCTCAAGAACCCTATTATTTCATTTCAATATCATATCAACAGTCAAGAAAACATATCCTATTCATATCATAAGAAATTCACTAAATTTATCGTCATGGTAATATGAAAATTCTTAATATAATTTTTAAATATTTTCTATAATAACAGAAAAGATTGACCTTGGCCGGGATTTTAACCAGGATTTCCTTATTGCTAGTAAGGCGCTCTTGCCACTTGAGCTACCAGGCACATAACTTGTTCAAGTCAATACTTTCTCTTCACAGACCTCTTTAGAGAGCGTGGGTCAGTTAAGAGAATGAATCGACTTAAGCGTGATGGTTGACGCAAGTGGTATCGTTCCATATTAGTAATTTTTTTTTTTTTTTTTTTTTTCGGCCTTTAATAGCAGTCAAGAAAAAGAAGCGGTTTGCACATTTCAACCAATCGGCCACATTGATGATAATAATAAATAATGTTTATTGGGTAGTAAAATCGAAACACTATGAAAGGCAGGAATATTTCCTTAAGGAAATATAACAATCAGGGCTGGGATGTGCACTGAATAAGTTGCCGAAGACTGGCTGTGATATATTTCGTATGCAAATGGCTTTATGAAGTCCTTTTAAGTTTTTCCGCTGCCTCGCCGTAATCAACTTTATCTCCGCCCCATCCAGGATGAAGTTGGAATTTAAACAGCCCTTTTGTCCCCCACCTGCTTACATTCTCACGCACAGTAATTTAGTTGCGCAATCTCACTCATGGATAAATTATTACACTTCTAGTGAAAATTTAGCTCCTGATTATCTCTTTATAACGACTATTTTATTTACCTGTGTTACATTTTAGTCCTTATACCATAAGGAATAATAAATCTTATACCAGAAAATATTGAAAACCCAGTTTTTATTTTATTTTATCAACGTCGGTTGTAATATGTTGTAGATGAAAGACATATCAAAGATTTTTTTATTATTAACAAGAGCCTACATTCTGATATAATTAAATATAATCCTAAAACCTTGCCTACACCAAGCATTAGGCCCGAAGCGGAGGATGTTTGGTCGGTCAAACCACAGTCAAGTGTGATCAATTGGAGGTTAGTTTACATTCTATAGGTACTATATTACTTTTAATGTTATTGCCAAATGAAAAGAGTAACAATGCAAATTTATGATATTAACAGCTGCAAGTTGTTTATTATGAATAAAAATCAAAATAAACCCAAGTTCTTGACACTAATTTTTGATTGGAGTCATGACTATATTTGTAGGGTTTACTCATTGTGGTTATTTTTTGGTCTGTCAAGAAAACAAATATAAATAAAATTAGTACTGAAGAAAATTACAATTACAACCTCAGACAAACAATAAAACTGAAATTATTAACAACTTTAAAAAAAGTAACTATTGATAACAATACAGTGACAAGTACCTAAGTTACCTAACCATATGCTTTATCTTCGGAACCTGACTAAGACTCTAGCCCATTGCTTCATATATTTAGTCCGAAATAGAACATTCTAGAAGGACGTAGAATATTCTCGAAAAGTCAATAACATTACCCAGTTAGGTAATTTTCCAAGAAAACGGTTACAATACTAATTAGTGACTACTAAAAATCATGACTCTAATTAAGGCAACTAGGTATTTTTTCTAAACATTTTAGTAAATTAAGCATTATTTCATCTCACCATGACACGATTGATAAATTGGGATTAATTGCGCATCTTCACAATGATTTTATGAGTTCTAATGATGTAATGATGGGGACGTTATGGCCTCGCAACTTTAACTCATACCTTGTTAAATAAAAAAAACGAAAAACACAAACAAATGTCCTGCCGACATTTATATGGAGAGTTCTCTCAAATGGTTCCATCGCGAACTCAGTCATACCTTTTCTCTCTAAGGATCCAGAGGAACTTCATTTCTGCTATTGTATTTCAAACCATTAATTGAAACGCGTATGTTAAATTTTTTCTCTTGATAAAGAAAACTGTAACAAAAATATAAAAATCATCTTGATTTTGACCAACCCAAAAGGTTTATTCATTGACAAAGCTGTTGATTTATCTAAGCCTGCCCTTGTGAAATACATATGGTTCGAATGCGTTTCGATATCGAACCAGGCTTCTCTAAGCATTGTTATTTTTACTCAAAATTAGTTTTTACACTATCCAAAAAATATGGTGTGGATGTTTTTTTCCACATCTCAAACTGTCGAGTATTTAGAATTTGAAAATAAATATATATACTTATGCTTAGTTTATAAATTATTGTTCTATTTGTAAGTTAATTATTTGTTTTAGCTGACCCATCTACCTGAAGGGATACCGATGCTATGGAGCCGTGCAGACATGCCCCACTCATTTGAATATACAACCACAATGACTAGGATTTAGTGGATTGCACTGTGAGGACACAGAAACAAGGAAAGAGAGGAATTGTAATTTTTGTTTGAATAATGGATCAGGTTGGGCGAATTATACGGGCGCTATGGTGGATACGCCGCCCGACATGGCTTCCCCTGTAGTTTGCTCAAATCATTTCGCAGTTAGTAAACGTTTAGTTTATCTTTAAGCATGCCCTGTTTGAAAATCCCGAATGAATTGAAAAAATGAACATGCCAATGTATTCAAGTTTAATTAATTCAAGTCTATAAAGTTTGTTGTTCAGCTGACTATTGGTCCGATTTGTTCCATTGAAATTAATTAATTTTAATGGGCTTGTGATGATAGCAACCCAATATAAATTGGATCGGGGAGATAAATATGCTTATACCAGTAATATTATACCAGGTACTCCGGCCTAGGTATGATATCGAAAGGCTTTAAAAGGTTTTCAGAACCAACAGACAGTAGTTAGTTTCAGTAAGTTATAGTAACAGTATAGTTATAGTAACAGTAGTTAGTTTTTTATTTTAATACACGGATATAAAGTATGTTTGTAAGAGCAGTAATGAGAAAAGTGCAATCCATGGTGAAGCTTCATGGGAGGGGGGGGGGGGGGTTATGTCTGAGTACTTCACGACACAAAAGGAATTCAGACAGAGTAATAGCCTACTGTATAACTTAAACAGTAGTTATACAGTTTAAGTTTTCCCTAGACTGCAATGCAGTGAGAGGTTCTTGAGTGCCCTACATGTGCTATTATAAACAGGACTACGCAAATCCTGGACTTCGCTGACGATGGATTTCGGTCTCATTCTAGACTTATTAATATTAGCATTTGATGTCGAATCCAAAAAGAATAAAGATTTTAAATTTAAAAACAATAACTATTTTACTAGTACCTATTTGTTTTAATCAATACCACGAAGTGATCCGATTAACCATACTTTCACGATTTGTCAGTTAATTCTCTGTATCGATAATCGATACTTTTCGTCCCGTAATATCGAGCTTTGATACTTTAGGAAAAGTATCATATCGAAAGAATTATCGATAATCAAGTGGTAACGTAACAACTCCATAACACGGAATAACATGCCTCAGCTCTTTATCTGCAAAAAAAACAAAACAAAAGATAGATCGTTTGCCTTCTTCCCGGAAGGTTAAAGGGATGATTCGTAAACACAAATTAAGCAGTTATAATAATAAAAGTGAAGTAATAGATCCTGTTGCGTTCAATTTTAACAATTCAAGTAGTTTTCAGATTGAAATTCGATTTCGGACCTGAATGAAAATATAAAGTTTAAATATTTACCCCTATTAATATAAGTCATTTTCAAATAGCTCAAAGGCTCCCAGAAGTTCTACTGCCCCCTCGGTCATGGAATCGTTTTGAATAGAGCAAATGAGATGAGGGTTGGCAGGAAAGTGGGTATTAAACGGCAACACTATTGGCTTGCGCCGAGCAAACTCATCCCACAGGACTTGGGATTTGATTCCCTCATTCCTCCTGACGTATATTAAGTTATCTTGCTGACATTGTTTACTGTCGCCCCTAACTTCCTCGGCCTATCAAGTCCCTCGGGAGCCTGGATGGGTCGATTCGGGCTCCTATAGAATCTCGATCTGCTAACTTATCCGGATATTGAATGATGCGATTCACTACATAAAGTTGAATTTTTATTGGCTACATATGTTGCTTTAATAAATATTTAGTTTGAAAGAGATTTTTATTTTTTATTGTAATCTAATAGTAAGTAGAAGAGTCTGTTTGTGTCAGCAAATAATGTTGTGTTTTGGGTCATGTAAATACCAACAATGACAGATTTTTTTTTATCCTAAATTGTATTGGAAAATAGATTAAAAATGAAAATAAATTGTTTCTAATTAGAAAAATATCAAGAAGAGTTAATGAATCTTATTATCACTTTTAAATTTAATTACAAAAGATTGTAACTGTGTGGGACTATTTCAGCAAGTAGGCAAGGTGATTCAGGTTTAGATAATCTCCTTATTCCTTAGATATAATGAAAACAGAAATACTGGTCCTACTACACTAGTTTGACTGAGGAATTGGCACCAACTTGAATCACAATAAATGTCATATTGAGGGGATTACAATGAATCGATTTATGAGGGGAAGGTTACGTGTTGTTTACAGTTAAAAGATCTCTGCTAGTTTTGTATACAGTTTTGTTTAATTTGCTTATATGTGATTAGGATGTTGTTTCCATATGCTGGTTGAAATAGTAAGGACATCGACCCCCTATGCCCAAGTTGTAGGGTACCAGAGAAAGCCGAACACATTTTACTGGCTGGGATTGCTTATGAGGGGGAAAGGGCTTTATGTTCTGACGGAAAACGATCTCCCTCAGCTGATGAGCGTTGGAGCGAGGGAATCACCACACTTTGTTTCAGAGAGGAGAACTGAAGCAGTCCTAGGAAGTCCACCGGACCAAGTAAGAGTAGTGGAAGGGAAGTGTGAAGTCGGAGACTAACGGAACAGAAAAACTCATCGGTACCAGAAAAATAGACAAGTTTGTACACAATGGTTAACATGCAGCCGTGAGTTGTTTTGCATACGTAAAACTCTCATTACTGCAAAATCGGTATTACCTAAAAGGCAGGGGAGGATGTATAGTAATAAATAAATAATAGTACAATAGTTTAATAACAGCATAACGAAATGAGTGTTGTGTTGACAGGTGAGTTCGCCTGCCTAATCTGAAGTTGAAGAAAAATGGTGCTTATTAAAAGACAAGAGCTCAACCGATGGTTTAGCCAATATGATATACTACTAGAAAAGTTAAGATCTCGAGATGGATTCCTGGCAGGCGGAATCCCTGAATCCCTGTACCAATGGTCACCGCGGGAAGTTATACCGTAACCCCTTAATTACGGGAGGCCACAAGTTGAATATACTTTGATAAAAAACCTCATAATAATTAGGTTAACTTTCTATGGACATGATTTCAATTTTCAATCAAAACCATTCCAGTACAAAGTCCTTCGAACCATATTTAATGTTCCATACTAAATAATATCTTACATAATACCTTAAATTTAATTAAACATCACATCATGATCTCTACATCCCATTTTTTTCTTGTTTTTTACAAGAACATTTTAGGTGTTACCGGAGTTGCCCGAGAGAAGGAGAGAGATAAGTTATGATCTTCAGGTTACCACGTAGTTGTCAGAGGCAACGCGTATTTCAACATCTTAGCCCGCACGGCCGAACCTACTACACTAAAAATCCCATTTGTCGTCGAAATTATTCTATACGGATTCTCAAATATCCATCAGGACCTTTAGCCTATCCCTATTTAGATCCATCTATCCCTACAGTCCTTCTCGAACATCAAACCGGGAATGGTCTGGAGCCCTATTGTAATACACTATTGTAGTCTTGGGTAATGGCCAGTTCCTCCCTTAAAGTGCTCTTCATACGTTGCTGTAGTGCTCTCAGCCACTCTCCAGTGGCTTTAAAAATCAGTGATGCGACCGGGAGAGAAGCAATGGTATGGCTATACTTGATACCTGTCTTGCCAACCACATGCTGGCAACAAAGCGCTACTCCGTTACATTATTTTCGATGATTCGTTGTAGTTAAATCGATTTGCACAACTATACATACCTCTCAATGAAGCCAATATCCATTCCACATCTAGATTAAGTCTTGGGTGAGTATCTGAGACAAAATATATGTTTTGATTGTTTACTTTCTTGGCATAATTGTTAATTTTAAACTCGATTGGTTGCCTTCTTACACTTACATCATCAATAAATTTTGTTTCCACCATTTCAGAACCAGTAGACAAATTTTAACAGTTATATAGTGTTGCAGGCGTTAAGGCTCCTGCTTATGATAGTATTTTTTTACCAGCGAATGAAGTCAAGATTGTCGTAAGATGAAGAAAGTATTGCAATGGAAGACGTTGAAAGAGCATGTTTTGTATTGTTTGTGATATGAATGTTGAGACCAGACAGAGACGGTATCCGAAGTGGAGGGAATCAATATGTTTTCATTGTTAGGGACGTTGGCTGGGACCCAACTCCCCAGGTATGAATACCGTATGAGAGAGCTTGAGAGAAAAGCTTTTAACCATCCTCCTTCCTCTCGTTTTATTATGTTATTATCCTTCTCCGAAGGGACTAACTTGTTTGAAATAAAGGCGAGTAAGAAGACACCTGCCGGCTATTCTACACCATTCCTCCATTTTAACCTAACTTCCGCCTAAAGATCCATTACGAAAAATTTACATTAGAATTATATTAATTTCTAGTTGGAAGAAATCTTGAGTACTAACGCGATTCCTTGGGTTGCATTAAATTTATATAATAATTGTAATGAATGGGCCATCGGACTCTCCGTATTTACTCTACTACAGCATTTTTCTTACCTTCTGTTTTATATCAATTAATGCATATATAAAAAATAAACTTAATACTACTTAATGAATTGGAATTCCGGAAAATTTCAGATTCTCCTGATCATTTATCAATAACATTGTCCTGAAGGAGACAGAATGTAATACGAATTAAAATTATAAAGGAATAATTATAAAAATGTATGGCTCACATTATTTAATAACGTATTCAAGTAATCATATTTTGCTTTGAGAACCATATACTTAACTTATGAATAATTTTCGAATCGAAATTTTCATGTCTGTAGGCATATCAGAATCGTAATTATCACATAGGAGAAGTAGGTATTTTTAATTTCTTTCTTGTTAACTGATTAGAGCCGCCCCAAAAGTTTGATCCTCTAAAATGCATGGATCGGAATACGTGTAACTCCCAAATTTATCTCTTAGTATTGTCCAATATCTCAACGTAAATATAAGTTCTTATTTACTATATTATTATATAAAAACATTCTCTAAACCTTATTATAAAAATATTAAATATATATCCATCCACTACCCTAAGGCTAAACTTAATAAGCCCAATTGAATTCCCATTCTATTTTGAGAGAAGGTATAAACGAATTCCTTTCAAGTACCTTTCTTGTGACAATAATTATCCATTATGAACCTCCTATAAATTTGTATAGGATATAATTATACTTAACAATGCCTCTTAAGAGTATTCTCGAGAGACATATCTGTTAGAAACTGGTATAAATATTTGACTTGGCCATATTATTTTTTTACATCGTTCTAATATTTATTTTCTATTTAATAGCCATAATCGATTTGAATTTCTATGGTTACCTTTTCATAAAAAAATAAGCTGTAATTAATTTACTCGAGGCATTCTTCAACACAACTACTTGCGGAATGTATATATTTTTTTTCCCTCCATTTTACCATTTTTAAAATATGGAGTAGCTTAGGGAATACTACAGAAGATTATCGTCTTCCAACTGTCTTTTAGTCGTCCCAATTTTCGGAGGTTTCGATGAATTTATAACATGGTATGATGTTTTAATAAATTAAATCCTCTATACAAATAACTTTTAATCAATGGATTTTTTAACATAATTATTAGAACTGATATATTAAAGTAAAGAAAAAAAGCACTATTTCTTTTGAAGTAGTCTAAATTTTGTGAATATTGTATATTATTTAATATTAATTATAATATTTTCAGGCCTTTATTTCCATCCTTTATTCCATACCGATTTCATATATTTTTCCAAAATAATCAAACTCGTAATTTAGTCATTCGTATTATTTAGTGTCAGTAACAATTCTCAAGCCATCTTTTTTATCATCCTTTCTTTATTTATTATCAATAATTTCCTTCAGGTATAAATAAAAGTTCGTCCAGCTACTTAGGCGTAATAACAAATTGTTAATGCGATTGGTTGTTTAATTTTAAGTTATACGTGTGTATGTAGTTTTTACAGTAGCGTATGAAACCCATTTAACCAAACATATAATAAGAACAAATAAGAACGAAAATAATTGACTTTATTTTTTTTTTTATAGCTGAAACACGCACTATAGTATGAATAAAAGACCTATGAAATTAAGCAAACAAAGAAAAACTTAACAGATTGATTACTTGTAATAGCAATTATGATTTTTTTTTAAATCATCACTTATTCCTAATGCATTATCCCACATAAACTTGAATTACACGACAGCAAGAATGGGCCAGTTGAATTGGTCACGCGACAAGATCGTAGGGGATAAAAGCAGAATTGACATGATATGCAGCAATCAACTGGATGTATCACAGAAATGTAAACTTCCGGTTTACGTTGCCTAATTTGACGACAACGTATGTATTCATTTTAAGATAAACAAACTGTTTTACTCACGCTCTAAAACCTCATTAATAATACTAAAGGATAGCAACTTACGCTAAGTAAAGTAATGATGAACAACATGACGAACAAGGAATAGAACGAAAAATATGAAATATCCAATGGTATTTTCCAGCAACTGTTCAAGAATTTTCTGTGGACGGCAATATTTCTGGAATATGTTTCTCCTTTGTTTATGAGTTAGATATGAGTCAGCTGGCTATGTTTTATTATAAGGTGGACGATTTCGAGTTAGTTAGTTGGGTTTAGAGATAATTTACAACTTTAATGTTCGTTTTATAATTTAATACTTCCTCGCTCGACAATCATTGGACGTTGATTGCTATCGTTGAGTGATGCTCTACCTCCAATGGTCAGGACTGCATTTTCTCTTCCTGGGACACTTTACACAGGCAGCTCTAAGGGCTATCTCATTCAAGTTGATACCTGCATGTCCCGGGACCGATATAAAATGAATCTACTGTACCCCTCTATTGAATATTCTCAAGCATTTCTGGGACAACTTTTATTTATTTAAATTTGGTATTTTTTTTAGAGTAATTTCGTTATTCTTAATTCGTCTCCCTCTCTTGTTTCTGTGTTTGAATTTATTTGAAATAAAAATATTGGACCTTACGGCAGCGAAGAGTGAGGAAATACTGCAAACAGAAATAGCCGAGTACCTCTCTCACTCGTTAGAGGACATTCCGCTTGAGGGAGCTGCTTTGGCCGGTCACAATGGGCCACCGCCGAGCACTCAACAACTCTCCTTTCAGACTTCTTGAATAGTTCACGGTAGCCGCGATCGTCCTGCGGTTAGCACATTTCGTTCCAATTCTTCTCACGGATATATATATAATTCAGCATAATGTTGAATTCTCTGAAAATCATTTGGAATACCGATGTAAGTTTTTTTTTAAAGTGAAACGTCCATTCCGAACTCACAGTCGTGGTATGAGATAGGTTAGACAGTGTTCCCTGCCACACATCTGATTCAAAACATTTGACCTCATTATTTAATGATATTTCTTATTAAAAATGTAATAATTTTATATAATTACATATTTTCTCATATTTAAGTCTGTACCCCGCACCTAAAAACCAAAATATCCAATTATTTATTAAGTTAAAATTAAAACTTTAAATACAATTATTGCAATTACTCATCACAATAAATAACAATGTGATAAACGTTTAATTTGCTTACGCCATTTCTCCATGTCTCTAGATAGTAGAACAATAGTGTTAAATTTAATTCAATAAAAAATGGACATGGTGTTGTTTACCTCCGTGGTACAGAAATAATTAATTTTATTATTGATTATAAATATCAATTATTATTAATAAGTCTAAAGTTTTTTCCACTTTTGTTTTTTAGTAATGTTTTTAAAGTTATATTGATTTTGAATATTTAAAAGTGCTGGATTAAATTGAAGTGGATGAACAAGAGTATATTAGTAAGTATTTTCAATCAAGGATTCTTGGTGGAGAATGCATTGTTTATTTATGTATAGTTTAATCTAGTCCATTACTCGATATTTGTATGATACGAGTAAGTAAAATTTAAACGCGAGTAATTCTCTTCCTTAATTAAGCAGCAAGATATTTAAATTCCAGTTTCACAAGAGATTTTCAAACTTTGTAAAACAGGTTTTCTATTAGGACATAGATAGTTTTATATAATTTTGTTAACCATAAACCTCGTTAATATTATAATTAAATTCCATATAGCTGACATTCTTACCCATCCCAACACTGTTATCACCACCTACGCCGATGACACAGCTGTGCTAGCAGTTAATAATGACCCAGATCTTGCATTCCAAACTCTCCAATCCCACATCACAATCCTCGAAGAATCGTGTGAAAAATGGAGAATCGAAATCAACCCCAACAAATCCCATCAAATTACCTTTACTCTCCGTCGAAAACCTACGACCTCCTGTCCTACAGTATCCTTTAATAACACTCCACTTATCCCTGTCGAACAGATCCGTTACTTAGGACTTCACTTGGACAAACGCCTTACTTGGAATCCCCATACAAGACTGAAACGGCAAGAAACTGCTCGTCGCTTCCGACTACTTCAACACTTACTTGACAAACGCTCGAAACTACCAATTAATTATAAAAGGCTAATTTACATGACAATAATAAGACCTATTTGGACTTATGGCATCGAGCTTTGGGGCTCCACCAAACCATCAAACTCCTCTCGAATCCAATCCTTGCAATCCAAAATCCTTCGTAAAATCCTTAACGCTCCTTATTTCGTCATAAATAAACTCATCCATAAAGACCTTAATGTCCCATATGTTGCCGATTTGGCCCGATCCAGATACCAATCCTTTCATAATAAACTCCCTACCCACTCGAACCCTCTTGTTTCCAGCCTCGCTTCCTCCTCTATTCAAGACAATCCTCATAGGCGTCTGAAAAGAAGATGGCCTCGGGACCTTCTATGTTGAGTGTATCAGTTGAGAGCTACCAGTGGGTAGCTTCTCTTCATGTTGCATGTTCAAGACATATTTCTTAGTATTGTCACATTTACTAAATGTATTTATTTAAATACAGTTGTAAATTTCATTAAATAAAAAAAAAATCATATTTTAATAGTAAATATTTGTTTTATTTAATGTTTTTTATATTTATATAAATTAATTGTTATATTCTGCGACTGCCTGTAGATTATAAAATTATACTTTGTTTGTACAACTAAAGTGGTTTCTCATTTTTAGGTTAGGTCTAATTTTTGCAACGTCATGAAGAGTTTGTAAAACTTACATGAACTTCATGTTCTTCTTTTTTTTTTTTTGTTAACATTTTAGGGCAGTTCATTGATAAATTATCAAACTTGGCCGTTTTAAACACAACTGAGGATTCTACATTCTGAATACTGAACACCCCCGAGGCTCACCGAGTAATCTCAGCTCCTTTATATTCCAACTGGTTCCGAAGTCACATCATCGTCTCGGAACAAGATAATAGAGTAAGTGATCGGGTGTTGGATCAGTTAATGCAAGGTGAGCTGCATAACTTACCGGTCGTAATTAGGTAATCATATGTCCCAATAAAATCATGCTGATAAACAAAATTTACCTTAAGTTGTTAATTAGAAGTAAAATAAAATTGAATAGGTGATTTTGCATCAACAAATCACCTGTTTCAAATGTCACTCTCAGTTCTTTTGATACAGCTCCTGTCTTTTTTTTTTTTTTTTTTCAAGATAAATACGGTTCATTTTCCTTTCTTTCGGGACTTTCGGGAATATTTAGCTTCAGGTGCATTGCATTTGAGCATCCGACAGTAGCTTGATGTTACAAGTTTTGAGAAACAATCCTAATGTGAGTGAAAAAAATGTTCTGAGCGACATATTGCATTCGATGTCCTTCTGTACTGTGATTTCCTAAGAAAAATTGGATCAGAATCGGAGCTCTCGGATACTTTTTTCATTGACGTTAGCATTTATTAGAGGCTGGGGAGTCTCGAAATCAACAAGATGTGGGGTAGGTATTTGGAGATATTGTAGATTCGGAAAATTCACTGTATGTTTATATGGTATTAATGATTATAACCATTATGATTAATTATGATAATTATCAAACAATTTCAGTAGATATGACAATCCAATACATAATGCCACATCTGGTGATCCAGTTCTTGAGCATTTATCTTGACTGGAGTTAAATGCAGTAAAGATTTAAATTTTTATTTAGATCGTTAGACTAACTAAGTGTTGATTATGAAACCTTAGTTTGCTAAGGAAGGAGATCTGAAGGCCAAAAACAATTTATCCTTGCTTTTTTTTTTAACTTTCGAATTTGAACTTCTTGAATTATTTGACTGAAAAGCTTTTTTTGAATTAAAAATCTGAAAAGTTTCAATTTTTTCAGATACTACGTTTTGAAAAGAACTAAGAACCTAGTTTAAGTATTTAGTGCCTACTGTTTCCTAGAAGATAGCTATTTATATCTTTATTATTTATCCTATTTATCTGGTAGGAGCCATACCAGAAAAAGAAGAATAGATTACATATAAAACTCTAAGCCTAATTATCAGAAAAATAAGTGAAATCAATCAATTCATCATTATAGAAATAGAGGCTTGAATATTAGAAACGTTGAAGGGCTTAAATATAATATCAATTACTGTTAAAGGAAGCATTTAGGGATTTAGATTGTGGAAATGTATTGAAACTGAATTAGCATCGTTTGAGATTGGGGGTCGTATCGGGCCCGGACATCTCAAAGTGTGGGAGGGAATGGCACAAATATCGACCCCGAAAGTTTAACCAAGCGAAAGTTCAGGGGGTTCATTACATTGGACCTCGCCAATAATCCAATGTTTGCACACAGTTCTACCAATATCCTGTCCACCGCCTTCCAAATTTCCCTATAATAACTGAATGCTGTCAGAACAACGGACGTTTTCGGGAGAAAAAAAAACACGTCCGATTGTTGGAATTGCTACATTAATTGGACGACCGAAATTGAATACGGATCAGAAATTAGGACTCAGGGGAAATATCGTGAGAGGAGAAGGGAAAAAAATAATAGTTTAATTGGTAGGTCCGCCCTCCCCAGAGAATCATTGTCTCTCTGGGAAATTGTAATGCAATCAGCGCGCTCTGGAAATCCTATTAAATTAAAACCGCCTGTGTCAACTCAGCTGTGAGATCACTCAACTCATTAATTTACAACTCTTTTACAAGTAGATTTAACAGGGATATGTACTTAAAACTGGCTATTTAAAATCCTTTTCGATAGGTTTTACCAGGAACACTTTGTTATCTAGTAACCTTTGGGAACATTATAGCTCCTAGATGCTTCGGGAATTCGAACACTATCCATCCCAATCAATCTTCTTTCTCTGATATTGCTAAAATAGTACTTCATAATCCTCTTAAAGTTATGAAATCATAATTGGAATATTCATTATCCCATTAGAAAAAAATCTAGCTTATTATCATTATATCAGTACCATTTAATCCTCTCATTTTTCCTTTAAGGTGATTAGGCTTCCAATATGCGATAATGCTTCTACTATGTTACTTCTGGGCCTGGCATAAATCGACAGATTCTGTGATCGTGATTTAACCGAATTCCCTTCCTTCCCGTCCTGTTCAGTTAATAAGGGCCTTGATTAGGTGTATTAGATCCATGCTTTAACTCCCACTTGCTTCGCTCGCTCTAAACAGATAATAAACCCCAATACGCGTCAAGATGAGTTTGGAGCCAAACTAACCTTTTGACCTCGCCCAGAGGTACCAAAACAGTGCGGGCCTCACACATCTCATTAAAAATAATTATATTAGTCGGTTGAATTGTTATAAATGTTATGTGAGCTTTAATTAGAATGGTGACGTGTCTAGAGCAAAGAGGGTCAATTAATTTCTTTGTAAAATCCAAGTTGAAAAATATTATGTCGAAACTAAGACTATTTAAGACAATATGTATATATATATATATATATATATATATATATATATATATATATATATATATTAATTAATTTTTTTGTGAAATCCAAGTTGAAAAATATTATGTCGAAACTAAGACTATTTAAGACAATATATATATATATATATATATACAATTTTTTTTTTTTTGTGTGTGTGTGTAGGTGTGTTTATGTATGTGAGGAGGGGGGTTATAAACGTTTCTACCTTATATATGAAGGTTAAATTATAGTTGATAATATTATATGTTGAAACTAAAAAATGTATATAAATATCGTTCAGAACCGTTTCTACCATAATATATAATCACAAGGGTCATGGCCGCAACTAATAACTTTACCTCACTCATCTCTGTGATTATTTCTTTTCAAATTCTGTATAAGGATTCGCCTTGCAGCGAAAGTTTGTAAAAAGTAGTTTTAAAAAGTAGTTACTTTGTGCTAGGTGAGTGACAGCAATTAACAGTTACCAGTGATAAATAGTGCTCGTGGGCTTGCTGGAGAGACACCACGTGGCAAGCAGCTGGCTGGCTTACTTGCTACTGGCTATCGTTAAGCAGGACAGTTCCTTGTCAGATCGCCCTTAATACAGAGCTCTCAACTTTCTATAACTACCAGCAACCAGTTTACAACCCTCAATAGCTCGACGATTGAAGTTTCCCACCCACATGATTTAAAGTAAACAGAGCCACTCCCAATTTTGGTATGACACATTTAATACTTAATGGCGTTTGGAAAAGAAATTTCACAAACCAATTTCGAATGTTTTTCTAGGATCAAAGAAGAAGAGGAGTACTTATATATCAATATGTAAAGCCAGCCGAGAATTGAAATCAAGATTGGTAGTAAAAACAAAAAACTCATTTACGCAATGGCTATTTTTATCGACTCAATGTTCTCATGACATACCAATAAACGAATTGAATAAACTAAAATACCGTCGATTTTAATCTTACAATGCGGAACTATGTTGCAGGTCAAACTTGTCTATTTCAGTCGAACAAGGTAAATTCAACAGGCTGGCAAATGCTGGGACATAAAGCTACTACACATTCCCCTCAGAGAGAAGGGACCCCTAAAAGAGAATGTTGATCGACCCACCCATGTTTCGGTTCCTATAGGAAAACCCATTCAACATTAAACTCCCAATTTATTTTGCTTAACATCTTAAATCGCTTATATAAACAATTAATTGCGAAATCAATTAGTCTCTTCGAACCCTGCTATTGTTTCAGCCCCTTTCTATGAAAAATTGTAATTTAAGACCACGGCAGCCGAGGGCTATATTTTTTTTTCCCTTCGCTCATTAATAATTTTTTCTGTTTTAATTTTTTTTAGGTCTGTTCTTGAAAGTGAAATCATCTAATAATATTTCAAACAGATTAACGGTTATCGATTTTTTTCTCTTAGAAATATACCGTGTAATTAATATTAAATCGAACCGTGATTTTAATTATATTAACTGATCAATAATATTATGTTTAATATGAAGTTTCAACAGCCAACAATAAGTGTTAAATCAGAGAAATTGTTTTGGTTTTTTCTCTTTGCATCAATTGTTTAAGGGTATTTCTTAATTAGTAATAACCAAAGCAATATTTCGATTTTTTTCCTTCTTTGGATTATTTCAAATACTATAGTTTATAAAAAAATAATTAACTATTTTTAACAAAAGGTTTATTTATATTTATTTCTTAAATAAATTCAAAATTTCGAAGCCGGTTAAAATTTCAAACTATATGATTTTTTTCCTTATTATTATAGTGAGCCATCAAGTTTATTTTGGGTCTGGTATAATTTTTAGGTAATGGATATTTTTTCGGACTTTATAGACCTAGATACTGTGACCAGAAGATCTAAGAAAGTGGATTATGAAATTTAGGAAGTAGGAAATAGAAAAAAGACAGATGGTACAGAAAATGTAGGAATCCGTTCCAGTCTCTTTTCCTACCGTTACTTATTTATGGAATGAGAATTCTGAATGAGAGGCGGCTAATCCATGTCACTGAAATAAAATTTGTAAGGAGAATCGTGTGGTAAATGGCTCTTGTCTGGAACGGTCATGACTTGGGAAGAGCTGAATTTAGGCCCGGTGACGCAAACCTATGGGAAGAGGTTACTGAGGTGGTAAGGTATGGCTTCTGACTTACAGAGGTGGAATAAAACAAAAGCGATAAGACCGATCGGAAAAAGGTCAGCTGCATGGCCCGAATAAGGAGAAGTAGAAGAAAAACCTAAAGGCAATATGAGAAATAAAGCCAGGGAAAGAATCATATGGCACCAATAGCTCGAAGTGCCACCACTGTGGTGGAAGAAAAAGTTTGATAAAACCTTATATAGGTATGACTCAATCGTCGCAAGCCTGGTTGTAAGTAGTGCATAAGTACCAGGTCATTCAAAAAGTCCTGTCGTTTTTCGTTTGTTCGTTGTTTATTTTGATTCTAGAGTGTTTGCTAATTAATTCCGTTCAATACAACTTTTATCCATGTAAACACAAATGTTTATACTTTATGAATAGGAGGCTAAGGAGGATTAATTTAATGCAGTCACCATCCAACTGTCTAGTTAAAATGATTCCAGTTGAAACTCAAATTCGGTCGATTTTGCTCTATGAGTTTAAACTTGGCTCAAAAGCTGCCGAAACTGCTAGAAAAATATGCTCCGTGTTTGGGGAAGATGTGCTGTCTGAGCGGAAGGCACAATTTTGGTTTTCAAAATTTCGTGGAGGCGACGAGACACTAGAAGACGAGGCACGCTCGGGTCGACCAACTGTAGTTGATAAGGAGGACGTTCGAAGAGTAGTAGAGTTGGATCCGCGTCAAAGTTGTTCAGAGATAGCCTCTCAACTTAATATCTCAGCCACCACTGCCTGGAATTACCTTAAAGAACTGGGAAAAGTGAAAAAACTGGATAAATGGATTCCTCATAAGCTTTCAGATGCCAATATGCTTGTTCGCTTGACAACTGCATCTTCGTTAACTTCCAGCTTGAAATAGGCTGGGAAGTTTTGCCTCACCCACCATATTCCCCTGACCTGTCACCCACTGATTATCACCTATTCAGAGATCTCGACAACAATCTGAGACAGAAATGTTTTCAAGACCGTGACAACCTAATTCACGAACTGACCACTTATTTTTGCAGTAAAAATCAACAGTTTTTAAGGAAGGAATTTGGGCTTTACCATCTCGTTGGGAGAAGGTTACGGACTGTAACGGTGGATATTTTGATGAATAAAGGTGATTATTTGAAAATATTTATTTATTTATAATTTCCCCTGGTAGTTTATATTTAGTATCTCAAGTTTGTATTTTTTATTTTTTTTTATTTATATATGTTTTTAGAGAGTGTGAATGTGTTCAGTCAAATATTATTCACCTCGGCAAGAAGATGGTTACAACTAAAAAAAAAAACCATTATTATGTTTTTGGATAATCACAAGTGAATTTTCGACTGCACTCTCAATTTTACTACGTTCCTTCAAAGTAGGGAAAATATACTTTGATTACAAATAGTCTATCATTTAGTACCAGGGCATTTAGTACCACTGATAACTTGGTAACTCAAAAGTAGCCTCCTACCTGCGTTAACACGATCATCTCCTCCATAAAAGAATATGGCGAACTGCGCCTTAAGCGAAAGTAATTATCAATACTAGTGTGACTATATTCTGGTATAGTAGATTTCGTCATTCTGACTCCAATGGTATGCACCAGTCCATCTTTTTGCCGACGTGCGATGTTACCTTTTTCTCGAATGAGGCAGATGTAATTATGTTAAGAAAAGAGATATATACTAAATTTTAAACTACTTATTTAGTGTTTTTTTAAAGTCATTAATAAGACAAGTTCCAAAGCAGTGATTGATAACCCTTTTTCACCTATATCATAAGCTGTTCATCTTTCTTTGGCATGAAACCATAGATCTTGTTGTCCATTATCTTGAAGGGATGCCCTAGTCTTTCGGAAATAGTTTATTTCCTTCAACACATGATATATATTTTTTTTAGTTTTACCGGATGATAGCTAATGGTTCCTGCAACCATTTTTTTAAACTTTTAAACCCTAAAAATAAAGTTCTTACGCTGTTTTTTTTTTTTAACCAACGAACAAAATAAATAGCATTTAGCATGTCATTGATAGTTCAATATTGATATTGTAGGTATAGTAGATTCAATATTGTAAATTGAACTGTCAAGTATATGTTAAGTGAAATATTGTTAATTAAACTTGGGCTAGCAGGAGAATGATATATAATAATTTATATTTCAAATTAACTTTTTGATTAAATAATACGTATTAAATACATTAAAACATAGTAAAAGCACAATGGTACGTGACCATCAAAACCCTACGTACTGATTTACAAATGCAAACAGTAGACCAACATATAAAGACACTTTACAAATGTTTCCATAGACACTTAGACAGTCATTTCAACCGACTGATTAGAGGCATGGCAACATTTTATACGCCCATAAATAGGAGATTAAAATGGCGCTGGATGAAAAACCTCCTTCATTAAAAATCCAGATTACCCGAAACAAGCCAGGGAAGAGATACTGCTGGGTGCCATCCTTCCCCATGCCTAACATGCTCTTATTTAATTAGCACAGCGCACATTTGCTGATTGTCGAAGTTTGTTGACAGGTGCAAATTAAAATATGAAGTCAAAAAAATAAATTATGAGCAATCATTGTGTGCATGTTTTGTAAGTTTAAACCCGTGAATTAGGAAGAATCAAATAAGCCAGCCATTCACGAGGGTCATACGGTATTACATACCCTCAGCGCCTGACCGGCAACCACAAGCACAAAACATGTGAACTTCCGGAGACTGGAGGTCAAAATGGCTTTTTTAGAAAAAAAAAAAAAAAAAAAAAAGAGTTAGGTGTGGAATATGGTCGTAGAAATGCTACTTTTTCGATTTATAAAAAGATCAGGTCTGATAAGTTTGTAATTTAAAAAGTAAGTGTATTAAAAACAGAGTGTATAATTCGGATAAACCGGAAAAAAAAAATAAAAATGTATCCTATCCTAAAATAAAAACCTATCCATTATAATATTAATGTGGAATTAACCTTTTGTCTTAAGTTAATATCATAAATTTTTATTAATAGTAATTATTCTTATATAATGTAATATTTGTTTTTAATTATTGATTCACTGCTGGCTGCCTAATGCAGTGAATCAGCGAATGATGGGGAAACAATAACATGTCAGGTATGGGGCTGGAAGCTACCAGCAGCACCCTCTTTCCTGACTTTATTCGATTATCATGGTATTTAAGTAATGGGATCTCTAATCCATTATAATTAATATTTTGTAATGCGTCGTTATATGCAGGTCAACTGTCGGTAGATGGAGTTCAGAATGTAGAATTTAATTAGTCATGTAACAGGGTGCCACTGATAGGTATAGTTAAATGTTTTAAACAACTATTATCGTGTATATAATGGAAACAAGAAAACTAAATATTTAGTTCAATAGGTACAAAAAAAAAAATAAAAATACAACTAGTAACATTGTTGTGTGAAGCAAGAAAATTAAATTACACGATAAGACCTAATATCCGATATTCAATTCTAGTTTGATTTAAGGTATATTTATTGTAGAAGAAATTACTCATGGGTCATATATGAGTATTGAAAAATTAATGAAACCAATTCAATAAAATAAATATATATAAATAACTCATGAAATTATTTCTTTTCTTTTTCTTTTTTTTTTGTTCTTTGTTGGTAACATGTGGAATACCTTACTAAGGTATAACCCAAATATGTTAGGTCTGGTCGAAAAAGAAAAGAACATCTTCGAGGGACTCGCCCAATCCTCCTTGTTATTATTTGTATCAGTATTCCAGAGACGTGACCTCTGTTTGATCAAGAAGGGTTAACCTTGATAAAAACCAAGGCCCGCCTTTTTGGAAAAATAATCCAATAAGAAATCTCATGTGGAAATTATCTTTCGCTCATGATAATTTTCTATGAAGATCCATTCATTATATGGCCCCGAGATTGACCCCACGAATTCTCATCCCAAATTGCTTTTTTAAGGTTTCTCAACTTTACGGTGGAATAAATTTAAAAAAAATGAATCCCCTTGAATCTCAATAAAGCCTTAGACTGGGTATTATCTATTACTTTCTTAATAAGCAGGACATCGTGAACTTTTTCGCGCACTTTAAGGCAGCCGTAAATTTTACGATGAAAAATGGATCTCCTTAGTGTTTCGTAGCAAAGTTTATTTTATAAATCTCTTCGTTTAATATTACTCTAGGGTTATAAAAGTACACTTCCCTAAATTAAAATACCTTCAAGATATTAAAAATCGCTAGGTATCCAATAGCAATTTTAATTAAAGAAATATTAAGGCATCTTTTTCAAGAAATATGTTTATGGCGTCAAATTTAGAAAAAGAATATACATAATATATATATTATATAGATATATATATATATATATTATATATGTATATATATATTTATTTATATGTACTCTGAACTTGATGTAACCCAGCGCAAATCGTTTTATGCCTTGTGTAGGATTTCTTTCAATACATATCATATTTCCCTGTCAATTCGAAAAGGATGGCAGTCGGTAATCCAGAGAAGTAAGAGCTGGGTTGGGTTTCCCAGAGTCTCCTACACTAGGATATTCGAGTATATCCATACAGGCTTTAACATTTTATACGTCGAGTCGATGCCCCCTCTAAAAAAACATATATGCCTAAAAATTTTATTTTATTCCATTTCAATTCATCGGACATTCATGTCTCTGGGACCTTGACATATCCAGCCTAAATGCTCAGCTCAAAAAATTGTTCATTAAAATAGTCGAATTTCAATGTAAAAAGAACTATGCCATTCTTATCATTTCGTACATTATTATTTTATTTTGGACATTGTTAGGTAATTAATTCCTTTTCTGACCCACTGCAGTCATAAAAAATATATATATTCTAAAATAAGTACAAAGTTAAGCGTTTTGAGTTTTTAAATTTTTTGTAATGTCTTATAAAAAAAAAAGAAGTAAAAACAAAACATTATGGAAGAAAGATAAGATTTTTTTTTTTTTATTATCCAAGATGAAATGTGAAGAATCAATGAACACACCAGAAGTTTCATTCTTCTATGTGGCTCTTTAAATCCTGCAAAATTATAATGTCAAAATTGAAAAAAAAAAAAGTGTAGGAATATTTGTGGGAGGAACTGCTTGAACTGCATGAATAGGTTCAATAATGAATAAATAAGACAGGTGGGAAACTAAAGGGTAGAACATTGAATGAAATTCATATTGAAGGATTAGAAAAAAAAAGTCATTTATAATAAAGGGTATTACATTTAAAGATTTTCCTTTTCTTGCAATATAAAGCTTGAAAGCTGTCACAAACATCAATACATCAAAGTTTCTTTAACTGGTACTTCGTACAGGCTTAGGACCTTCATTTTACACTTCATTTAAAATATCCAAGGGCCACCGCGGGACGCGAACCCGTGACCTCTAATATTGTAGGTTTTCTATGCTAACCATGACACCAAAGGTCACCCCTTGTTTTTCATTGATAACGCCTCATAAAAAACATAAATTATTTAGTATACTTTTCTAATGAAACTCTAATCAAGTTTTCATAGAGTCATTTGAATGATGTTATTGCTGATGGTAGATCCAAAGAAATGTTTTGGGAGTCAGAAAAAATAAATAAAAATTAAAAGCGTTGCAATTTTTTATAAATGATGATGTGGTAAGAATTACAAATGTAATATCATTATATAAATATTAAACTGGATGGTTATCAAAAGTAATATAAATGTAACTAAATTACGACAGTAAATTGTGGTTGGAATTAATTAAAGTTATTCCCGAGGATTATCATTCGGGGTGGCCTACAATGCCGACTTAGCGAGAAGAAAATGAAACTGCCTGGCTTATCTCCCCACTCTTACTTACATTAGTTTAAACTGCTTCGTAACTATTTTCCCTATTTTATTCACATTTATGTGCTCGGAAGATGGTGGATTTTAATTATACTATCACATAATTTACATGTGTAAATAGAAAGGCCACTAAAAAGGCCACACAAAGCCAAATTACTGGTTTTGAGATAAAAAAATCAAGTATTTTTTTCCCACTTAAAACTTAGATTCACACTTGTCAGCAATCTGCGACAATCAGGTAATTAAGCTCATGCGACATCAGTATTTTAGCTTGAAATTGATTCTGAAAACGAAAAAAAATTCCGATGAATGCGTTTCTTCTAAATAATTTCAAGATTACTTTCTTTTATTTCCTATTCATCTCTGTTAGCTAATTATTTTATTTTTCCTTTAGGTATCGGTATCAACTTGCATCTATACTTTATGGCCAGTAATGTAGGGTATCAGCTCTTTGAATGATATTGTAACGTCCCTGGCTGGTGGTATTGTAAGTCACTGGCTTACCGCGTTTTAGTGGTTTCTTTAGTAAAACCGTGTGACAAGAAGTGTTTGTGATTTTGGTTGGCATCTCTAGATGAAAAAACTTGAAGATAGGCTCTTAATATTTAGCTATGAAATTTACTTCATTTAGTTTTTTAGTTTTACGGCACTTACAGCCTTTTTCAATTTAAATATCTCAATTACTAACATCAAATCTTTATATATATAAAAATCTCGTGTCCCGATGTTTGTCGGGGGTAAAATCAGAAACTACTCAGAAAGCATCGAATCTATTTGTTTTAGCAAAAGACATTTTGATAACCTGTTTCAGGTAGAACCTACCCATATGATATCTAATCTCATATAATCATGTGTTGTATTCTGAATTTAATTAATATGTATTATGGCATAAGATTAGTTTGGTAAATTTTCGCTTACTGCCTATTGTGATTGTAGTAAACCCTATTGCAATTATACTCTTTATTAGTTCCTTTTACATATGTATCATTTATATTTAATCGCCCCTCTGCTGAAATAATCCAGTAAAATGCTAAATAAGTGCTAAATGAATGGACCATTAATACATTGAGTCAAATATGAATTGTAAAAAAAAAAAACTTTAACCCTTTTAAATTCTTTACCAAACAATTTTAATGTTGGCGTAAAGTTCTATATTAAATCCCGTTGGTTTTTAGATTAGCTGAAACTTCTTTATCTTTATCAGTAAATTTTTATTTGACTGTATTAAAAATAATAGGATATAATTATTTCAACGCATTATATACGAGTATACTGAGCCACAGCAGCGCGTGGCCGGGAGTGCTCTTTATTTATAAATGTTTTATGCGTTTTAGATTATTATTTTCTAATTTTGAGGGATCTTCTCTGATTGTTGGAAATACCAGCACACTCAATAAAATGTTCTCAATAATCCTATAATCGGTAGTTATAGTTAATAAAACCGGTGTGTATTTCAAAAGGAATCTGCTAAAAGAAGATAGAGAGTCACTCTCCAATTTTTGATATGAATCTGAAATAGTTATTTACACCATTAATACAGAAAGTGGAAGTTTTCGTTACGAGCTCTACTTTATGTTTATTCAAAGAAATTAAAGAATTTATCAAAAAATTGCAAACCTCTTTCTCTTATCACTTGTTAAAAACTAATTTTAACATGTCGTAGGTAAATATCCGAGAACAACGTCACATTTCAAGGGTGCTAGTTTTAATTACAGCTTGATTTTTCCTTCCTTGTTTGGTATTATTTAACGAACACATATGTATTTAATAATCGATAGTACCATGTAATGAATTTCGTCATATACATTTTTATAAGAATCGCACAAATTAAGAAAAAATCCTTATGTAAGCTAAAAAAAGTATTACATAAACATATTTTGTTTTTCATTCAACAAAATTTAATAAATAACA
Organism: Aelia acuminata; assembly: GCA_911387785.2. Lineage (NCBI taxonomy): Eukaryota > Metazoa > Arthropoda > Insecta > Hemiptera > Pentatomidae > Aelia > Aelia acuminata. The sequence continues at coordinate 136,317,992 of OU426978.1, read as the reverse complement.
GAAAATTATAAATGAAACAACAATATCAGCCAACAATATCAGACTAAACTGCACCTGGGAATACAGAGGGAAATTAAACTGCTGGAAGCATCATTAAATATTTAAAAGGGTGTCGCAACTAGAAAGCTGAAGGATCGGAATTCGTGGAGCGCTTTGATAAGAACTTCGAACGTATACTTGACACGTGAAAGCAAAAGAACAGGATAAGGAAAGTTTAAAAGAAATATTATAAAAAAAAAAAAAAAAAAAAAAAAAAAAAAAAAAAAAAAAAAAAAAAAAAAAGGCTTAGAAGTTTCTCTTTTGTTCATTTTTCCTATTAATTTCTGCCTTTATATGGATTTAAAAAAATATATTATACCCTAATACACACCTTATCAATGTCTGAGATGTAACCCATATCAGCTCCTTGGGTGAAGAGAAGGTTAAGAGAGCATGGTTTGAGGGGCATAAGAAAAAACACAAAAGAAAATTTTGAAGCCATATCCTATCTCCTACAATCCTGAATTAAATGGAACAAGCTGTACTGTAAGAATGGGAGAATATTCCCCTAAATCTCATCAAAAGCATGAGGAGACTTCTGGAACCAGTAATAAAGAGAAGAGGATATATCACTTAGTAATGATAAAACAAATTTTAAGAAACTGTGTAATTTATTAAATTCAAAATTTATTATGACCACCAGTGGGGGATCACCAGTGGTGTAGTGATTAGGATAGCCAACTCCTACCAGAAGGTTCCCCCCCTGTGATTTTTACCACCACGCGGCCCTTTGATTTTTCAAAAAGGAATAAAAACGTCTTTCGGTTGGTAAGCAAAGTACCTTGCCAGGTATTTTGTTAAAAGATCCCTAATCTAATTATATCTGTATAGGCAAAATTTAGGACTCCCACTGTTGTAGCATCGTCCGCTAAGCGATATCATCATAAAGTGACGTTAAACAAACAAACAACAAATTTATTTATTCTTACTTTTTCTTATATTCATTTATATATAATTTGTATTAATTAAAAGTTTTCTGGTAGAAATGTAGGTAGTTTCTTTTTTTTTTATATTTGGCTACTAATTACCGAGTTTTCCTAAAAGATAAGTGAATCTTATTACTAATAATGGATTAATAAAATCGAATTCATTAAAGAATAATGAAGTAATACGTTAATTTTGATCTGGAGCTTACAATGTTTTATTTGAATCGACGGAAATTGCCTATGTCCCGCTGGCTTTAGCAATGATCGCAACATTTAAAAAAGGAGGCTCGGCAAGAATATTGCATAAATCCTGGGGTAATAAGCAGCAAGGGATAAAAAAAATCCAGACTATTGTGGCTTACGATAGATTCGGTGGTACCTATATACTATAGACTACCTATATATACATGGAAGCCTATGGCAGGTATGCCTCAGCTACTTCCACTTTAGGTTACGAATAATAGTATCATTTCCAACATGCGGGAGTATTTTAAAGTTTATAATATTTGTATTTTTCAGAAATCGAATATGTCTATAATTTTATTCTTAAATACTGATGTAAAAAATAAAATCTACAAGTGCTTATGAAATTCGAGGTAACGTAAGTCAGGAAGGCAGGAATATAGAAAGTACGTAAAATAGCTAATGTAAGCAAGCGGGACAACCTGATAAGTGCCTGCTTTATCGTTGACGTTTTGAGTCATATAACTGACATTAATTAAATTTTAACTAAACCGCTTGAAACCTTGTCACAAAACTTTTAATACATGTCACGATTCAATTTATCTCTTTGAAAAACCAAGGTAGCTGATTAGAAATAAAAATAAAACCGTGTTTTGTTGTTTGATTCTGTTTTCACGTCAGGCAATATTTTTCAATATTGTATTTAAATGTATTTTTATTTAAATTTAATTGTAGTTCATAAGCAGCCAATTATCACTATATTTGGGATAAATTTATTTTATTGAATTAATTTTTGTGTATTTTTTAAATTGCTCTCAAAGTTAGAATATTTCCAAGCTAGATACAGTACAAATACAGTAATACAATTCAGTACAGTAGATTCCCGCATATAAATAAGACTATTACTATATTGTTTAGTTCTAAAAACATTTTTATAACATTCAATGAATAATTACACTTATATCTCCCTCTTTTTTTTTTTCTTAATAACATTATTTGTACATGATTTAGTCTATCATATGTTATGACTTACCTGTGTCTCAGCATCAAATTATGATTAGGTTATATCCTTCTTAATTCAATTTGGTTTGAAACATAAAAGTCAAAAGTTATCTAACTAGCGATCTGGTACCGAATCAATAACGAACAAAAAATTAAAGTTTTTGAAATAAACGCGAATAACGTTCCACGGTGAATGGGACATGTTCAAAGCCATGCCAGTTTAAATGTAGGCAATTTTTCTAATGTTTCTTTTCGAATTAACCTAATTCGGACTGTTACGAACAGTCTTAAACCAAAATTACCTACTCAAATTTATTAAGCCATTCTTACGTGGTCTGATTCCAAACGAAAATTATTTAGATTTTATTATACAAACAAAATCCTGTATTTTTTTAACATTTATTTTCCTATTCTGTGCAGAGACGAATCAAAGATTATGAAATACAGACGTTCTTGAATTATTATTGGTGTAAACAACACGACATTGTTTTATATGTAAAGATTTACCCGCGAGTCATTCACCAAATAGCATAACAATACCAGCAGGGTTAAAAATTGTTTTGATTTAGAAATTATTAGAATTGCTCACTTAAAATTTTTCTAACATATTTTTTATTATAATCTACGAGTAACTCGTATAATAGTAGATTATCTGGCCTTAAATAACGATATTTTTTCCTATGTAACAAGAAAATCAAATGAATCTGAGTAATGTAAAATTAAATTGTCAATATTCTAAACTTTTGAAACGTTAAATATGAAGAAAAAAAATCAAAAGAAGAAAGTAAGCTAATTCTGAATACGGAATGTAATAAACTAAGTCAGGAATCACTATACAGCACCAGTTTATCATTGATTTGTTTCTTTGTTTTTTCATGTCCAACTTTGCGAATGTATTATAATTAATATATATGAACGGATTTCAAAGCTTGAAGGGCCATTAAAAGGACGAAATATAATCGTTCCTGAAAAAAAGCGGCGACCCTAATAAAGGACCAGTTTAAATTATCCGAGAGGAAATAAAAGGTCATAAAGCATGATTTATGTAACAATGGGAGATGAAAACTGCCGTGAAAAAAAGGATATGAATATCTCCCTCTTATGATGAGCAAGTTTTCCACTCAAACGCTGCTCGTGTTCGGTACTTCCCGACTGACCTCAATAAAACCTGGCAGAACCACTTAGCAAATTAGTTTATATTATATCTAAAGCTATTGACTTTTTTTATTCTATAACAGGTTAGCTAATTTATTGTGTATCATATGTATTACTTAAAATAAGAATGAATATAGGAGTTATATTAAAATATATGAGTGAAATGTTGAACCGTATATTTTCTCTTAAATGATAGATAAAATTTAAATCTTCAAATATAATGTTAAGACCGTTCCACCAGTGACGTACTGGTGCTTCAAATATTTGTCAATGCTAGACTTATTATGTGGGCCCATACGAGCTTCAAGGTTATTGTTTAACAATATCTTAATTATTTTTATGTAAGGGCTGTCTCTTGGCACCACAGTGTAGTACACAAAATGTCCCTCTGGTAGTACAATATTAGTTCTTGGTATGGATGAAAAAATTGACTATTTACCAGGTTTAAACTACCTTGTCTCTGGTTAATAGAGAAAATTTCATTAAGAAAAAATAACAGCTCATTAAATTAAAAAAAAATCAACAGAAATAGCTTGTGTTATTTTAGGAGATATAAAATGATGTGTTCGTATATATGTATTTTGACATAGAAATCATTTATTTTTTAATTTTAGGATGTTCTACTGATTGTTATATTTTTAATTATTAATTGTTCATGTTTGATAGGTAACTGTTGATCATATATACTTTTTTCATAATGAATATATTCATTAGAAAGTTTAGGTATTTTTTATTATTAGTGTTTTTAGTATTCCGATATTTTTTGAAGTTGGTTTTAACCATTATTTGTAATTGGTTATCCTGAACTTACACCAGCCATTTTCCGTTTAATTCTTATCGTCTTACAATAACCAAAACGTTTAAATACTTCAAACCTAAATTAAATTATTAATCTATTTAATTAGAAGATAAAAGATTCGACCACAGCCGGGAATCGAACCCAGGTATACTGAATACAGGTAACATACTAAATTAAATTAACTTTATATTTCCAATATAAATGTATTAAAAAAAAAAGTACCATCAATATTGACTTTAGTTGCCCTAAGCGTCTTTGAACAGCTTAATTGGTACCTTATCTTTCTTACTTAATGATTTGGATCTGTTTAACTCGTGACTATTAATGAGCTTAATGATCACTGGGATTAAAAAACATTTAGCCATTTTAGCCGGTTTTTAAAAAAGTTCTTTGAGTCTCATGTGATATCAACTTCTGCAAAAAAAAAAAATTCCCAAATCCTTGGCTAAGCCCTCCCTCGGAGAGGACGTAAAATGGAGGTCCCGAGCCTGTAAGATGTCAGGTACAGACTCGATAAAGATCCCTATACTAATTATACCTGGATAGGCAAAATTTAGGGACTACCACTCTGAACATCTTCCGATTAGCCCTAGTGGCATAAAGTAAAGTTAAACAAACAATAATCCAATTTCATTTATTTATTACAAATTAAAAAATTTAGGTCCTGAAGACAAAATAAATAGTGAAACAAAAGATTTAAGAACATTAAAAATCTTCAGGTCAATGTGAATTCATCTAAGCTATTTAAACCATCCAGCAGTTGATATTCGCGTTACCTTTTAATTTATTTCCAAATTTAAAATATTCTGCCAGTTATATATGCTTTATTTATGTTAAATAACATCTGGTATAAGTATTTGGGGGAAAAAAGATAAAATATAGTATATGTATTTCATTAAAATTCATTTTTATCATAAATTAATTAAATTTTTTTATTATTTTTAAGAGTTGATTTGAAGAAGGAAAAAAACAATTATGTCAAAAAAATCCATTATGTTTTCTTAAAGGCTCATATTTATTGTCTCCATAAATATAATTTTAAATTAAAAAAATAAAAATGTGAATTAACGGTATACAAAGGCATAAAAGAAAAATAATACATCTGATGTATTCCGTTACGTTAATGATTCGAAATTACATTATAATACATATACCTTTATTTTGTTTAACAATAGACTAAAAGGAGATACCTTACTTTATAAAGAGATGATTTATTCCGGTAGAATTTGTTGAAACATTAATGTCTCGGTATCAGCCTTCCCGTATGTATGGATATAAGGAAAATAGGTTACAAACATAGAATAACATAACATAATTTATTCAAATTATAGAAATTCTAAAAAGGTTTCATTCCCATGTTTTGCCTTTTTTTTCTTTTTCAATAGTTCCCTTCTTTCTTCAACATTTATAAGAGATAAGGGCGTAAGTACAGGATAGCGATAAGAATGGGGAGGATCAGAAAGGAGGATAAGCCCTTCACAGCGTAGCTTCTTCCTTTCCTCATTCACTCTATCAAAGGGATTTTTGACCCTTCCCTACTATCTTCGTAGTTTCGTAGCGTTCTCCCTTTTTCATCTAAGTTCATTTTACAGGTTAATGAAGGATAAAAAATGCAATGGACACAAGAATAAATAAGGGTATACCAACGTCTGAAATCCACCGAAACTACTGAGAAAAAAAAATTGTAAAAAATACACTAATGGAATTGTATAGAGTTCAATTCTCGACATTAAACCTATTTGAAAATAAAAGTCGTCCTATCACAAAAAAACCTTAACCGTCATATGAACACCTAGATTAACCCATTTAATTTATGTACATTTACGTAAGTCTATTTTAAAGGATCTAATGTAAAAGGTAGGGTTTGAACTCACAGCGGCACAATATGTAAATTTCATGTGATTCGTAATTGCTTTCCTTCCATTTATTATAAAATAATTTATCTTTAGAATTCCTTGTACCGACAATTCTATCGTTTCGCTAAATTCTGCCCCCATGCTGTATTATGACTGACTCGTTGAGACTTTAAAGTCCACTAAGCCAAAAGTTATAATTAATCTTCTAAAAAGAAATATTGGGCTAAGCTATTTATCCTATTGGTAATGCCACATGGCAGTGAAGAAAAAAAATATATAAATTTCGTCCATAATGATTTTTAATCATCAAATTAAGAGGTAAAACGATGGACTGTGTTTCACTCAGGTCTCTTAAGATATGCCTGACTGACTAGAAAATACAGATTACCATGGCAGCTCACTTACAGTAATTGCTCCCTGATATCGACTCCAAGCCCGAATGTTTACTTTTAGTAACCCAGCCCTCGAGAATTTAAAGTTACCTTATTTTACTGCATTCGGAAAATAAAAAATCTGGTGCGTGCGTGCAACACACAACTTTCACTTTCCAACTTACTTAGATTAGAAATTAATGCGTTTTGTTAATTGCCACTTCTCAAATGAACAGAACGGCTTTAATTATGAGCAATGGTCTGTCATTAATGGCGTACTCCGCATGCGTGGGCTCAACAAGTTTTATGAGTTGACTGAATATTTTTATTTTTTTTCTCCTCTTTATGTTTTCTTTATTTTTATCATATCTCATATTTAGCCATTTCTTATTTTTAGGCGTAACGAGAGACAGTTAATTTCTCCATATAAACAAAAACAAAGGTACTTTATAGGAAACAAACGAACAAAAAAGACCCCCCCCCCAAAAAAAAAAACCTCTCAGAACATTTTAATAATGATAAAGCTTGCCTGATATTAAAGAACACCTAATTTTCATTTAGCATGACCAATTTGATAAAAATCGTTAAAGCCGTTTTTGAGATCATCGAAAAAAAGGTAAAAATTGGAAAAAAAATTATGAAATAATGTACCCGCTCCGTTTGACCAATTTTGATGAAATGTTGGCTATCACATCTTTGGCATATACATACATCAAATACCCAGTTTGATCAAAATCGTTATAGCCTTTTTTGAGAAAATAAAAAAAAAACACGTGAAAATAATACACAATTTATTAAGTAAAGTCATATCTCGGGCATTCAATATATTTTGCCTGTCGTGATAAGTACTCATTTTTATGAGTATTTATCACTTCAATATCGATATCGATCACTAGATGATCCATCTACATTTATAAGAATTTCAATTTTATGCCAACATTTAATAATATTTTTACATACAACCCTACCCTGCAACAAGCGTGCTATCCGGGTGTTAGATGCAGTTCGATGTTATCCACTGACTACCAACTGCTGCTAGCCTACTCTTTGAATGTTAGCCGCCGATATCTTCTGCCCCACCCCTCCTCAGCTCGGTAGCCTTCCTGGTGCAGAACTTCCTGAGTCGGAGCTGTCTCATATTTGGCAGGATATATGGGAATATGCTCGGAAGTCAGTGGTAATCCACAGGTAGGGCATAGAGAATCAATATTTTCCCCATTTTAAACGAGCTTTTCACGAAAGCATCTATCCAATTTAATAGTTGGGAGATCCAATGGTCAGGTACTAACAACTTTGCAGCTAATCTGGAACCAACAGCTGGAAAATATCTCCTCAGATTTTCTCCTTTTTGGGTCGTCATTCCCCTTGGGTTCCATTCGTCAAGGGAGTATTTATGAATAAATTAATCTTCCGTAATACTGGCACGAAGACACTCCGGTAAGGCCGCCGAGCCTTCCCTTATCATTTGTTTTCCGGAACATGTCTTTGTGTTCAGGTCGAGAGGTGCTCCTTCCGCATGGACCTAGCCGCCTTACGAGACAGTTACTTATAATCCCTGGTGACCCGCAGGAAAGCCATCCGTTGAATTGTCGCCCAGATGTTATATAATCGTCCAGATACAGTATATACTCAATAATGGAGTATGTTTAGTTTTGCCAACATCAATACCTTATTATCTTCACCCTAAGATTTCCAGAAAACTAAAATAAGGTTGGGTGCCTCCAATCGATATTGGATTTAATGAAGCATAAAATGTTTGATTGGGACAATCTTGTATCCGAGTTTTAACTTAACAGCTAATCGAAAACTTTTTTTTATAGGTCCAATCATATTAAGTCTAGAGGATTGAAGGTGGGCGGGCAATGGAATCCATCAATGTAATCCATCTCAATGGAATCCATTTCACTGTACAATTTTGTTTAAAAATATAATCCAGACAATGGCCTAATTTGAATTATGAATTAGGACAATAAGTTTGTGTTTTAGATCCTGAACGGCCTCCTTGCGGATTTAAAATACAGTAGTTACTCTTTTAAAATAATATTTCATCATTATGATTTATTTGTTGAATTTTCTACAATTTGATTCCACAAAATATTTATATCAAAATAAATCAATGAAGTTTTATTATAGCGATGGAAGATTAATTTTTATAAAATTTTAGTTGTTACATGTAACATTAAGAGAAGTTACCAATTCATATTTTATGTTCAATAGTTCAACGAACTTGTATGGTATGTAAGTATTATATCTATACCCATAATTGTGATATATCTATTAAAAAATTAATTCCTTATATAACATGGCAGACGGAAGTACAGAAGCATAATACCGGTAGAGGTAGGGACCATGTGTAGGAGCTATTACCTAGACTACGGTGCGGTTGGATTCAAACGAAGAACTCGCAATTGACACAACCACAGCTGCTACTCGGATATAATCCGATTGGTCTATTGGAAGACTGAGACTGCACTTACAAGTGATCTCCATTCTCCCTATAGAAGGTAGTTAGTGTGTATTTGTAAATGCAGTAACAAATAACTGATGAGCCTTTTGTGCCTTATCATGTAATAGTAAAAAGGTAAATATCGACAAGAAATCAAATTAATGATGAAATACTCTAATGTTAGCAATTCAATTTCGATCGTAGAGTTGATGAATTTCAAGAGTTTGACACATAGTGGAGAAGTCTTAGAAATCCTTTTTCAATGCCTATATTTTTAGTTTAACCTCTTTACAAACTATTCCACGTTTTTGGTGTGAAATCTATTTATTAAGGTGAAATTTACGAGTAATGAACACAGATTGTTCGACTTGCTTTATTAGAATTAAGAATTCTACTTATCGAAGTTTGGGACATTGAGAGTTAATCATTATTTATAATATTTACTTAAGCCCTCATAGATTACGAAAAAGACTCAAATATAGCTTTTTGGACATTTTACCCCTCAAAGCCATTTGAATTTATGTAAGCATCATGATTCTCCGTTTGTTGTTATTCCATGAAAGCATTATGGCGAATATAAGTCTTTATTTGCAATTGGTTCAAAAAGGAAAAATGAATTTCCTTCTGTCTACTAATATACCACCATTAAGAAATAAACACTTTCTTTTTGGATCGCTAACATCTTGGTTGGCCTATTTGATAAAAGTATTGGTATTGAGTATTTTTTTTTTTTCTGTAGCTAACAAGAAATATTTTTCCAGTGTTTTTTAATCAGTGGGAGCCCCGGTTAATGAAAGCTTCCTTCAGGGGGAGCTAGCTGTCTACGGGGCGAGATTGAAACGCTGGAATTCTTTTCTGCTGTAGGCTGTTTTATGGGGAAGGGCTTTATTGAAATCTGGCAGCAACTGAAAAATTTATGGTCCATTTTAATCTCCCTGGTCTCTTTTATTATTTTCCTTGAATCCTGTTTCGTCAAGGATTTTTTGATGATGAATAGGAAACCCGATCAGGGCTTAACTGATTTGTTTTTCTTCAAAGAATTATATTATTATAATTATAAAGTTTTATGTTACTGCCGATTAGAGAAATGTAACATTAAATCATTATGTGGTTAGAGTTCATTGCTCTTGAATGAAACAGCCAGTTAATTTTGATTAGTTTGATGTATTTATTGTTATTTTTGATCGGTCGATCCCGATTTGGCATGATTCACCACCATTTTCACAATAAGCTAACCTAGTTACCATCCTTGCTTTCTCCAGTATTCTGAACGATCCTCCTAGGCGTCTGAAAGAAGATGGCCGCGGGAACTTCTAAGCTAGAAATGCTAGTTGAGTTTCACATCGTGTTATTTGTTGATACCTTTGGAAAAATGTGCTCCAAAATGTGTTTGCAATAATGAAAAATAACTTCCATAAATTCTTCCTTCATAGTTTATTGATTACCATTATAAGAGGAAAGATAACAGATTGCCGAGACAAATAACCATTCAAGCAATACACTCAAATACACTAAAGCAATACATTCCATAACCCAACTAATACAGAATCAAAAAGTTTTCACTCGTAGATTTCACTGAATGTTTTACATGTAAACAAGCTTGGGAAGCATATTTATTTTTTCATTTATGAATATCAGGCTAATGAACTGAATGGAAACATTGAGGTAATAAGCTCGAGTAAATATCACGGTAAGAACTTCAGAAATAATTGGATCAAACAATATTCGCTCTGTAATCAAAACAGTTTTTTATTCATTTATTCCTTTGATTTTTTATTGCGGTAGAATTTGAGACTTATCACAAATATTAACATTTTTTTCTTTTCTTTTTTTCCATGAGCTAACGAAATGGAGGTGACCCTTTCTGTAAACAATTTCCCCTAATATTTCCTTCTCTCGTGGCACCATCAGAGGTCCTTCTCCAAACGACCCCTCGCTTTGTCAACCTGTTTCCAGCAAAACTTTTTCCCTCAAATAACCCTCTATTATTTATTGTATTTATTTAAAAAAAAAAAAACCTCTTATTTTTGCTGAAATATTGACTATATTCACTTGAAAAGTTATGTAAAATGCGGCATGCATTATGGTTGGGATAATTGAAATTACAGTACAACAAATTACAGTACAATTAAAAATTCGACATTTTCGTTTTTATATTGTTCGTCCAACAGCTATTTAAGCATAATGTGTAATTATTTCTAAATGGACCATTTGGACACTAAATGCAAAGTATTGATAAATTTAAATTACATTGATTCATTACGAGATATGAATTTTATTTGGTCGATATAAATCTATTGTGAACTAAGCTGCAACCACTTTAAACCTTTTTATTTTTTTACCTATTGCTATTCATTTTTTTTTTTTCACTGCATACTTTTATTTGCACCTGTCGCAAATAATAAGCGACAATCAGCAAATGTGATGAAAATTGCTGTATGTTGGCATTTTAAGGCATGAGGGAAGATAGAGCCCAGCAGCACATCATCCCGGTCTTGTTTTAGGAGAGGAGGTCTCTCATCCAACTCCTTTTTAGTCGCCTTATAAAAGGCATGTCAGTTGGGGGGGGGGTTTATTGGGGGGTTAATAAGTCTATTGTTATATCCGTGCAATTTCATATGGAAGCCAGAATAGAGAGTCCTTATTTGTTTGTCAATAGTTGGTAGTTATAAGTTGTATGTAGTGTTTTGTTACTAACGTACAAAGGTGCGTTCGTTGCTAGTCGTAAAATTTTGGTTTGGAAGGTTTGTAGTGTTTGTAAGTGTGTCTTTTTTGCTGATCCATAAATTTGTGAGGCGTATGTCCAAATAGGTTTCAGTAAGTATGTGTATGTATTGAGCTTCTGTCTGATTTTCAATTTTGATGATTTGGAGAATAGTGAGTACAGTATTTTAAGTCGTTAGTTTAAAGTCTGTAATTACTATGGGTTTTTTTTTAATATTTTTAATGGTAGATATGGTGCTTGGAGATTATAAAGTTTAAATTTTTTTTCTCTCAAAAATTGTTGAAAGAATTTCAGTGGTTTTACTGAGAATTATATCGTACATAGTTCTATTGATCCAAGCGCTAATCTTATGTTTGGTGTGGAAAGCATGGCTGAGGCGGAAGTAACCGCTGGTGCTGACCAAGGAGTTTCAACTCTAGTGGGCCCCAGTATGGACTGTACCGACGGTGACCAAGCTCCAGACAACTCAAGATATGCCTGGGAACTGGTAACTGGGAGGAAAAGAAGCATGGTAGAAGAAAGGGACCCGCGCAAACAGAAAAAAACAGAAAATGAGGTACCTCTAAATAACAGGTAATTCTTTCAACAATATTTGGGAGAAAAAAAATTTAAACTTTATAATCTCCAAGCACCATTAAAAATATTTAAAAAAAAACCCATAGTAATTAGGGTAAATCCCAACCCCCCCTTCCCCCACCACTACACCACATACTAAAGACTTTTTGAATATTTACCTATGCGAGAGGTAATTAGCTAGGAAAAAAAAATCCATAGTAATTAGTTAATGAAAATTTACGTGTGCGAGAGCTAACTTGAGCGCAAAGGCGACGAGTCGGCGATAGTGGTGGTTCCTGGTGGGGTCGGGGAAAACCCTTCCCCCCACCCTAATCTATAGTCTTACCTAATAAAGATTTTTGGACTAATTACCTATGCCAGAGGTAATTAGTCACGAAAACAAGGCCGTATTAATTACGGTTTTTAAAATTTTAGTTCGCGAGAACTAACAAGAGATCGCATTGACAAAATTGGTCGCGGTAGTCAGGGGGGGGGGGAAATATTATTGGATATTATTCATTAAATTATACCTTTTAGTACTAGAATAATATGCAGGCAAAACAATGTACAGTATATTGTGGTTCAAATGTGATAGATGTAAAAATAAAATTCAAACATTAACTTCTTACGGCGTTGATATATATATATATATATTATTTCAAAACATTCGTGGATCACTGAGGACTAACCTTAATTTTTCAATTTTGTAAAGTAGGGCTATTTTTTTTCTTTTTCTTTTTTACCACAACATACATTGCTATAATATCTTTGCGTGAAGCGCAAAGTGTATGATTTTAGGTTGCCTCGCTCAGTTATCAATTTATTTAAACTTAGACGATAGAAACGATATTGAACAATATTGGAACAATATTAAGGTTATTCGCACTAATATCAATTTGCTATAACTTTTCTGATATAAACAATATTAGGGTAGAATGTTATTATGTTATTTAAGGCACTGATTATGAAAATGATATCGATTGTGATTTCGTAGTTAGTTTTCGACTTATTACAACTTACATGATATAATTGATATTGGGGTCGACTATTGGGTTATGGAAGGTGTTGATTATGAAAATGATATCGATATTGAGTTCCCGTAGTCAGTTATCGATTTATTGCATCCTACGCATTAAAATTGAGTTTATGATGTCTATTTTATATAATATATAAATTATATAATGAGCTGTAATAAATCGAAACCAGTGAACATAAAATTGATATAATTTTCAGAATTAGCACTTTCCATAACCCAATAGCCAACCGCACTATCGATTATATCGTGTAAGTTAATAAGTCCAAACCTGACCACAGAATCTCAAGATCATAACATTCTACCCTTCCCCAGACTGTTTCTATAGGTTAAATTATAGTAAACTGAACATCAGTGTGAGTATCCTCAATATTGATATTATTATCAAAAATGGAATTCCAAATAACCTAATAACCGACTTCAACATCGTTTCTATCGTAGATGTTATAATAAATCGATACCTGAGCGATTCACCTTAAAATCGATAATATTTTCATAATCAGTATCCCAAATAACCTAATAATCAATTTTAATCGATATCAGGCAACTTATCTCATACTGTGAAATGATTTCCATAAAAGAGTTAGCCCAAAATGGAGATATCCGAAAAGAAATTTATAAATTTAGTCTGAAATAATTTATTTCGTAAAAAAAATAGCTTCTATCGTATAAGTTATAATAAATCAATACTTGAGTGAGTCACCTTAAAATCGATAATAATTTCATAATCAGTATCCCAAATAACCTAATCATCGAACTTAATCGATATCAGGCAATTTATCACGTACTGAGACATGATTTCCATAAAAAGGGGTAGCCCAATATGGGGATATCCATAAAAAAATTTATAAATTTATTCTGAAATAATTAATTACGTGAAAAATCACAACTTATTTGTTGAATGTTTCCGTATTCACACCTTTATATGTGAAAAACGGTCGTATTCATAGAATCAACTTTGAATATTCACATTTTTTGTGAATATTTACAATACAGTACAATCTTGATAATCCGATACGTATGGGACCGGACAACCGCCGGATCATCAATAATTTCCGGATTATCGGAAGTAAAATAAAAAACCTTTTATAATGTAATATTTTTACTATAATATAATATTTATATTGGTACAAAACAAAATACTATGTACTTATGAAGAATACGTTCATATTAAATAAAAATAACTGGGAAAATATATACATAAGTACGATGAAAAATAATCATTAGTTCTTTTTTTCTTTTTTGCCTTATACATTTTGACGAAAACGCACACTTGCAACTTTTTGAGCACTAACCATTTTTTGCAAACATTGAATGCGTCGTTGTTGCTTACAGTACGGTGAGTTGAAAAATCCTGGTCATGGCAATCTTCCTATTCATCCGTGGACCGAATTTGGCTGAGGATTTCGACGTCAGTTAGGGATTGAAAATTTTCTTCGTTTGTGCTTTGAATGCATTCTTTGATGTCCTCATTTGATATGGGAACGCTCAATTCTCATTGAGTTGAGCTTGTGGAGTACCTTCGTCAGAATCGTCAATCACGTCTTTAGAGTTCAAACAAGGGGTATATTGGCCAGATCTTTTACCAAGAACCCAGGATGGTGTCACTTTTTAATGCTTTTGTTTTTTCAAAAACTGAATGATCCCGTCCAGTTATTTTATTATGTCCGAATATGGAGATTTTTCGTTATTAATTTTTTTTTTTGGCTGCATCTTTCATCATTTTTATCCATTAGGTTTCGTGGTTGGGCGCATGTAGAGGACTTGAATTTGATGGTCATGCCATCAAGTTCCTACTCTTTTGGGAGTCCCCTATAGCGCCGGATTACCGAACGTGCCGGAGTAACCAACCACCGGATTATCAAGATTGTATTGTATAATTTACGGATTCGTATTCAGATCGTATGCGATCGTTGTTATTTAGTTCGATGCGAATCGTTTTGTATTCGTATTCACAAGTATTATAGTATAATAAAATTTCTATTCATATTAACATAAAAATAAATTCATATTCGTATTTATAAATATAAAACTGCCCAACTCTGAGAAATGAGGTTTAAAACGTTCGGCTTTTTAGAATAAAATTTAAAAAAGTGTGCCTTACAAATATTGCTTAAAGTGCAAATTTATGAGTGTAACCAAGTGGCAACACTGGAAGTGGAAACCCGTGGGTTACCTTCCAGATGAGTGACGTGGAACTTACGAAAGTGATGTGTTTTATTGTAAACTCGATTAAGTTTTTTTTTTTCGTTTTGTGGCCTTTTTTTTTTCTTAAGTTAGAAATGTTACGTTCGTTTTGTTTACATCTTTTTTTTTAGTTAACTTTCATTTTTTCTTTCCTTCATGAATATATACACCACCACGCCCCATAAATAGTTCTCTACCTTTTATGGATTTCATATGGTTCATTTGTAAATGTATATGTATATATATTCTAATGTAATTAAGTACAAGAAATGCCCGAGAGAGATACTGCTTTGTGGATATACGGCTTTGTGCCCTAACACCTGATTTAGCCTGGAGGCTTTAAAATTATTTGAACAGTAAATGTTGGTGTGTTGTCTTACAAAAAAGTTTATTAAACTAAATATTTTAATTGGCAACCAGCCAGGCGCCCAACAGTGGTTAATTTTTTTTTTCCTTCCTACTTTAGACTTTCATTTCTTTTAACAATTCATTTTTTCATTTACCTTTTTCTCCATATATTGGTCATATGTGTTAATAAATTAAACATTTTTTTTTTTTTTTTGGATTAACATTCTTTATGCTGTAAGCACAGATGTTATGGAAATTTAATTAAACTAAAAAGTGTAATTTACATAAAAAAAACCATCATACATATACTCGTATGTTATTTTAACTTTTCCCATTTACGAGAGCGCGTTAACTCGAACCAATTGTCTCACTTCCCCATTTTTTCAAAATCTCTTCATTGCTCCATTGCTGTCTTCCTTTCCTCTTTCCATTTTTCCGTTTGTTTCTTTTATAGAGGTTTGTTCACTTTTCCTTTAATTTTCTCATCGAATTCTTATTTGTTCTTCTTCAGATACTTATAGTTCGATTCTTTCATCCATCTAGTCTTTACTTGAAGGCAACCATTTTTTAGTGAGCCTGTGTTCATCATAATTAGGCATCTTTTCCCTCATTTAGCTGTGGTGTTATCAATTTTTTTATATGCTTTCTTTGTAGGCCTACTGGTCCAGGTTTTGTGTCTGAATTCAGCAACATGGTGTTTTCTATCTTGTTTGTGCCGATGTAATTAATTTTCTTTATCTCAATAATGGATGTTGTTTGTGTGTTTGTTTGTTTAACGTCACATTATGTCACTAAGGCTAATCGGACGATGATACAGAGGGAGTCATAAATTTTGACTATCCAGGTATAATTAGGATAGGGATCTTTAAGTACCTGAAATCGTACAGGCTCGGGACCTCCATTTTACGTTCTATCTGAGGGACGGCTTGGCTAAGGATTTTTATAATTACTCCCATTAAGAAATCCTAAGGCCACCGCCGGGCGCGAACCTGCGATCTTTAGTATGGTAGGTTGCCATGCTAACCACTATACCATAGGTGACCCCTAATGGCTGTTGCTTCCGTAGTCTTCTGTTCACTCAAAATTGTAGTGATGTCGTAGTTTTGCATTAGGAGCCCTGCTCTTTTGTTGTAACTACTTCATGTCAGGCTGTACTGCTGTACAGTACTGAGCGGTTAAACGTGTGAGAAAAAGGTTCTTTTCTTGTAAAAAATCGGATCGAAAATTAACTATTGAATTATATTTCGGCTTTTAATGTCATTTCCCTCATATTCAGTTATATATATATATCATATATATATATATATATATATACATATATATTTCATAGTATCACCGGTTTTCTCCTATGGTGGTTTCAAAGAGGAGTCACTTTTGTTCTTCTGCATATCAAAACTTATTATTCTACATTATTTCGATGACCTATTTCTCATTAACTTTTTTTTTTTTTGTAATGTATTTCATTTATCTGATCTCTTGTTGGATGTAATGTTTTTTAGTTATAATGAGATACTCAATTCAATATTTTTCCCATCTAAATAAAAAAAAAAAAATTTTTTTTTTTTTTTTTATAAATAATTGTGGGTGTACTTGGTGAAGAGAAGAAACTGGCTACATAAGAATTAATCTGATACCTGCGCACGGACTGCGTAACAAATGAAGACCCTTCCCAGACAATGCCTCACATCGGACAAAGAACATCTCCTTTGACATATTTTGGCCCATTTTCCTCTGATATTTCCAGTAGTCTTCGTTCGAAGTCATTTGTAACGCGAGGTCCTGTATAAGTACATATGACGATTTGAGAACACAAATCTGTCTTCCTCGTACTTCTGCCAAAATATTTATTTGATTAAAGTGGAATAGCCAAGGGAATACTTTGACGCCTTGGGAAGTTTCAATATTTCGGCTCATAACAGTCCGCGCGGGGGGGGGGGGGGCGGCAGGGGGGGGGGGCTTCCTTATTTTGAGAACCAAAAACTACATGTTAAATAATTTTGTGTTCAACTCGGATATTTTCAAGCATTAAATAAATAAATATATCAACTTTTAAATAGCAATAAGTTTTATTTGAAAAATTAATAAAGCCTTTAAAGTTGAAAATACCTTGAACCCTTCCCCCTGGCATAAGAATTTTAACTTTCTGCCACCCCAGACGAAATCCTGCGGACGCCCTTGTTCGAGTTCTTAAGGAGCGATCAGCATAGACTTCTGCAACTTTAGAGAGTTTACCGAATTCTTCGGATTTTTTGCAAGTATCATCATAGAGATTGATATCTAACAGTTCTTAGCAAATGATTATTTCGGCATCCAAACCCTAAACCTTTTTCGTAGACAGAAGACATTTCCCTTTTCGAAATTATTAATTTGTTTAATTATCTTCCCTCAGCGCTTCATCATACAATAAATTGTTGAGCGTGAAGTTCGGAGTTACAGACAAACGAGCTCGCGGAATAACCGAAATCGACTTGGTAAATATTCCGAACAGCTCCCGAATAGTAAATTGTTTTCGTGTATGAATGTAAAACTTGTTATAAACGCTGTTACCTATATTTCAAATGCAACTGTTTGAATATATGTGTTCGATCTCATCGACATGGTCAGTCTAACCGATCTTCGTTGTCAGCAATATAAATGCTTTCTATACTTATTATTTTATCGGACCGACTATTTTGTATGTTATATTAACTTTTACATTTAAACATGGGTTGTTTTTAACTGTACTTTTACTTGGTAGATGTTAGTTTTTTTAATTTCCGTAAATGTTATTAATAAATATAAATATTTATCGTGGTCTTAGCTTTCCAAGCCTCCTTAACTTGCATTAGAGAAGTAAAGAGCCCGCTGGGATTCTGGCCAGGTATAAGCCCTAATCTGGTGGGGAGCGGATAATGCAGAGGACTGATTAATCCCTCAAAGTCCTCTGGTGAATATTAATAATAAATCTGCTTCCTGCTCTGTAGCCTACCTGGAAACTCGTGTCCACATTTGTTGGACACCCCTTCTTGGTTTTAGACCAGAGCCCAATCTTTGCGCTCCTTTGGCTATTTGTTTAAGATTTTTTGTTTATTCCTCATCTACCCAAGTGTAGAAGCGGAATAAAGAGCTCAGCCCAAGAACCCGAGCGGTTCCGTGATATTTACAATTTCAGTTATGTACAATGATTACTTATTTACAATTCCAGTTATGTAAACTGATTACTTATTTACGTGTTATACATTGCCTTATTTACATCGTCATTTACGTTTAAATTTGATGACATTTTATTTCATAATTTTTGTTTTATACTGTTTTGTAAATATTGGTTGTATTAAATGGACAATTTTGATTTCTTTTAGGAATTAAAATACATTATTTAATTTAACTTCCTAAAATTTCATAATTTCGGGCTGAAAAATTTCATACGTGCTCAGTGACATAATACCATCACTTTTTAAATAGTAGCCAAGCAGGAAAATCTTCAAATCATCTCACACATTGCTTCTCAGTTAATCTCAATATACATATAAAAGGAGTTTCTAGATGTTTTATTTAAATTTAAAATCAATTTATAGTCTTAGTGCATTGTTTTGCTAAACGATCAACACACTTATACATTCATACATGAAGTGGATTAAAATATTAAAACATTATATGATTTTGTTTTTATTTTTAACAGAAATGAAGTCTGGGATCTAAAAATTTTCTAAGGGCGCTTTTTTTTTTTTAAAGTATATTTCACGATTTAGGATCATTGTACCATTTTGAACTGTTAAATTGCTGACCGACACTCGTTCAATAAATGATAAAATTATGATAAATGTTAATAAAAAAAAATTACACAACCTCAGTACATTTCTGGATCCAATACTGTCTTGGTTGACAATATTTTTTTCATTATAATATACAATATGATATATGTTGTAATTTTTTTTAATTTATTAGTTAAACAATGCCAGGGTTTATTATCGTTTTCGTATTATTGAAGAATTAAATTAATTAAGGTTGTAAGGCATCCAACTGTACAAAATGAAATTATTATATAATTATCAAAGCCTATGATCTTAATTTTTTAAAAGTCCAGATTCTTTCCATACACCATGCTCTGCTCGTATTATGTAATGAATTTAGTAGAATAGCTTTTTATGAGATGAAAAATAATTTTTTAATACGATTTAATTCTGAAATCTGTTCCGTTCTTAAATTTAATTTAAAAATTATAAACTTAATAAAGGATTAAACAAAAAGTTATTACAGAATATTTTTTTTCCTCGTATAAAAAAATGATTTCACAAATGAGAGGATAAATCAAACTTTTTTTTTATGTTCTGGAAAATTTAATCCTCCATCTTTTTTTTTTTTTTTTAGAACGAAATTAGGGTTGCTCAGCGGATAGGGGAGTTTAGTACGGCACCTACGCCCACGAGCCATCCCAAGACTTTTCCCCTAAAAGCACTTTTAGAATCCTTTGCACACATTGAGTTCCTGGTAAGCATCTATTCCCAGCAACTTTATCTTCAGTACACATTCCTGAAATATTTATCTTTATTATTTATTTATTTTTCTGGCTAACATATTGTATCCTTAAATATATTTTTTAAACATCGTATTTTGATTTGAGCGCATATGAGTTTAAGCGCATACGAATATATGAGTTGTATGTATGTAGGTGTTTATTTTCTGTCTGATTTTCAATTTTCATCATTCTGAAAAAAGAGTGCACAATATTTTCATTCATTTGCTAAGAATGTGCCTTTAATTTTGACATATGGCCGACCAACCTTCTCTCCGATGTTTTTCGTTTCCAAAAGTGAGAACCAATTTTGCAAAGATAGATTGTTTTTGTGATTCAAAATTTATATTTTCACATACATATTTTTTATAGCCAATTCATGGTTTGAAACTTTGATTTTTTTGGCTATTCCCAAAAATAAAATATTCGTAAATTTTTTTCGATCAGATTTTATTTAGCTCAGTTTCAGATGCTACACATAAACACCTCGCTAATATTTAATAAATTATATTTCAATATCATCACAAATCAAAATGTACTCTTCGAATAAATACCTATCTTATGATTAATATATAAAATGACCGAATTCCTCGAATGGAAGCCATACACAACTATATTTTTGACATACCTCTGACAATACAATTAAATCGGGCCACAGGTCAGAAATCATTTATAAATATTTTAATTTATTTCTTTTTTTTATCTTCCAAACTATGAATATGTTTTTTGCAAAGAATATATTTATGTAAGGAGGCAAATCTTTAAAGGTATATGTCTATAAAAGGGAACGGACCCAGAAAAAAATTTATGGGGTTATTGTTAGGTAAAAAACTGATATGAAACGTAAAAAAAACACAATTATTTAAACACATTTAGTTGATTTATATAAATACTACTATAATATAATCTTAGATGTTTTTTTCACAAATACCCATTTACAAAAACTTTGTGTCTTTTTATCATAAATATTACGATTCATAACTAGGATGCTGTGATGTATGACTAGTAAAGCCCTACATATGCCACAAGAAAAGAATGATTGTTAGAACAAGATCTTACACAAATATACATCTATAGCCTTAAATAGATCTTGGATCAGCCTCTTCAACGGAATGAATTAAGTAATTCTTTGTGCTTCGTGTTTTCCATTTGTATGCCCGAGCATTTGTTAAGATCAGAGGATCACACTAAAAAAGCTTCGATAATCGGACAAACTCGTTAGATATTTGGCTAAAATCCATACAATATGCCTATTATATTGGCCACTCTAAAAACTATTGTTAAATATATCTTGATTTCTAAAAGTACATTACGATTGTACAATTTTATATCAAATATCTAATCCAATAAACAGCATATTGAAGTATCTAACATCTACGAGGTTCTTGTTCAATCTTCAATTTTCAGTAACATGAAATTATTAGAGTATTCAGTATTTGAATCCAATGAAACGTAATTAGTTAGGAATGAGAGGAATATATAGTTAGCTAAATTGAAGGGAATGTATGCTACGAAATTTAATAACATCCACCTGCAGAGGCTGCAATAACATTAATCACGGTTTAGCAATAACATTCAATTCCATGGCTTCATAGTTGGAGGTGGGAGGTGTATTGCTTGTCTGCGCTTACTTACCTGGTTCTCTGTGTTCCCTGGCGTTTGTATTTATTATATTAATATACAAATTTTCAGTTTTTTCTTCAGAAGGTGTTATTTTTATATCGTATTCTTTCAAAATGTTAAGTTTGTTTGTTACATTAGATCAAATTGTCTGATCAAGTAGATTTAAAAGTAGTTTAAAAAATCAATTATTTTAAAGTGCTGATTTCATGTATAGATAAATAATTCACGATATAAACCATATTGTTTTGACGAAAACAGTTTTGTAGCTATTTGCAAACTTTTTTTTGGAAGTTTCGTTGTCTTTTGAACTCCTCAAGGAATTTTCTATTGGATCAATTTTTATAATAGATAAAAGCTCATCCAACCTTTTCTTCGAGAGAGGATTTTTAGATGAAACAAGCTTACAAGTAAATAAATAATAATATTCGGAAGTACACAGGTACATATATCTGCGTTTGCTCTGTAAAGAGTTTTATGTGTGATAAGGTAGTGTGCGTGACTGCGATAATAATAAGAGAAAATCTAAGTAACAACTTGTGATTTTTGAAGCTTTAAAATATATGAAATATTTTGGTTTTCAAATATCTATAAATTAATATTAACATGGAATTAAATGTTCATTAATATAAAATATGTATCTGAAAGTTTACCTAAACAAATTATAATTTATTTATTTTAGAAACTATTGATCAGTATTCAATGGAGTATCTGTTTACTTCACAGACTTTAGTCAATAGAATCAGAAACATATTTAAATAATACCACTTATTTAGTATGGCACTTATATCGTATATTATCACCGACAAAGCCTTGTCAATAAAATAACACTGGTGTTGCTATTGTTTTAATAATTCGATTTTGGAAATATAAAATATTGTAATTAAGTAAATATCTATAAGAGTAGACGTATTCAATCAAAGAAATAACATGGATTTTTTCATCTATCAACTAAACCGGAGAAATTTCATTAAATCTTTTTATCTGTGTTAAAATAATGTATTATTTTTATTATAGATTTAATAATTATGATAATAATTATAATAAAATTAATTGTGATAATAGAATAATGATAATCATTAGTATTCTTTTAACTTTATTAATTTATAGAAAAAAATTATTTTAAGTTTTTTTTTTTCAAAGTAGCATGAATAAATCAACGCGGTGAATTTTTATTATAAAATATTACATTATATAGATGTATACACATATATATATTACGGATTTTATTCAGTTACGAATTACGATATTATAATATTATTATAAATATTATGTTATTAATTACGAATGTAATTATTATACGAACACATTCTAGTTTTACCATGTGAATAGGTTTTTTTCGGCAATTCACTATTATATATTACATAAGTATTTCAATTTTTTAATACATAATGTCTAAATTTAATATATGAATAAGAAAACTTTTTTCCCTCTTATAGATCATTTTGAGGATGCAACAAGTCTCATAGCAACAAGTTAAGACTGAAAGTTACCATAGGTTTTCAATATAATTTTATTGGTATCAAAAGTGAAATATCCATGTTCTTTTATTATACCATAGTTAATATGCTTATTTTAAAATAAGAATATAATAATTAATATTTTAATTATTACATATTTAATTTATTTGTATATAATCAAATAATATCCACATATATTTTTCGTTTGTAATATGTAATATATTGTGAAGTGTCAAAATACTTTCACCAGTATTTATTTACATGCTTGATTATTATTTGAATAAATTTATAAATGACTAAAAATCAATTTAAAAAAATGTATTAAAATTAATCCTCTATAGTTTTCAAGGAATCCTGGACGTCTGCAAAGTCCCTATTGAATGTAATATTTTCTTTTGTAGTATATCGAAACTGTAAAGCACGATTGGAATTTCAACAGTTTTTATTATTTTAGGAATTTTCATACTTTGATTTCTGTTTATAAGATTTATAAAAGATTTCTTTTCTTTTTATTGTTATTAGGATAAAGTAATTCTTAGAAGGAAAACCTAGGAATTATTATTAATCGGAAGCTTGATTTTTCTCTTTTCGACCTAATCATATGAAAATTAGAACATCGAATTTTAACTAATGATAGCTAATAATGATGTTTGTTATTTATTAAAACTATTGCGAAAATAATTTTTCATGAATAAAAATAAGTTATGAGAACAAGGACATTTTAAATAAAATAATTTAAAAACATGTTTTAAGAGCTCTTTATAACAATCTCATATGTTAGAAATATTATTTTGCATTTATTAAATTCTTAAATAAAAAGAATGTTGTAAATTCTAAACGTTCAAGTCGAACATATGGCAGCAATTTTATTTTACCTTAAAAGCTACAAATAAATAATAAAGTATAACCTTGTTGTATCTATAAAATTTCCAAAACAGGAGATATTGACATGAAGTATACTTTATGGTATTGATGTATTGGTGATTGACTTTAATCAAAGTTGGTATAAAAAATATTGTGAAATTGAAATTTGTTTTTATTGAGTGGTTCTGTTAAATTACATTATAATTTACATATACTTTATATTTAATTAATCGTAATAGTAAATTATATTATGCACTTTTCCAATGGTATGTTTTTCCAATGTTAAGTTGATAAATAAAAATTGGTAGTTATCTTTTTATTACCTCTGTGGATATAATTTTAATAAAAACAACTTGGAAATGCCTAAATAATCAAATTATTTATAATTATTAATAATTTGGCTGTGTAGTGTTAGAGTGTGTAAGAACTATGAGACTATCGGTAGAGAATGGCTGGGAGCTGGGAGCGGGAGTCCACTTGTTGCTCCAGCGCCGCCTCACGCCACACATCGCCGCACTGCCTCACTTATGCACAACACTTAAAAATAATTATCAAGGGCTGGGGGAGGGTAACATAATCAGGGAACATTAACATAACTTTTAGGGAAATTGGGGAGTGGTTGTAATAGGGGGACAAGGCATCAACATTAATTGAAACGAAAATAAAATAACACAATAAAACGATAGTAATGAGATAATATAGATAGATGACGCTGGCTACAGACAGAGATAGATAAAGAGGGCTGGGATTACCTGTGGTCCTGGGCGCGGCGTGGCCTGGGCAAGACTGAGCCTCGGTCGGGCGGGCCTGCGCCACCAGCACACACCTGTTCCTCCACAATCAATATCCCGCCTCCCTCCGCAATTCTCTCTCTAATTAATACTCATCATCCTCCGTCTGCATTTCAACCACCCTCTTCCGTTACCATCCTCATCCTCATGTCTTCATTTTTCATTATTACCTCAGGACGATGAATGCATTAGGGGTACAATAATCGGAAGGAATGCTCGGCACGGGGCCATCTGGTTGCAGAGAGATACCATCAATGCATTTCGGGACGGATGTAGATGCGAATTATCGTTTCGTTGATATATTTCATAATCAAATGTATGGTAATTGGCATGTTATTTCGGTTCAAAAGCGCCACTTTGGAAACTAAGAAGAAGTTTTTGAATTGATTGCTCGCTTAACTGGATGTATGGAGCGAAACATTGGGCACCATTGTATTGCAAATAATCTAGACTGTGTCCATCACTTTTATCACAGCACGCTAACATGTATTGGCCTCGTATCATTAGGTAAACGAAAATGGATGAATCCTGCACCTCATCAATCCTGCATCTAATAAGAAAAGAATTCTAGGTCAAAAATAATAAGTATGAAGTACACAAACTCGACCTGTATAATTGATGGTACGAGGAGATAGTCCAGGGTCTTGGGGCCAAAAAAGTGTCTGATTTATAGAAAGTTTTTATTCTTACATGATTTGCCGTATATTGCGCAAAACTGTCGTTTCGAGCTTTTCATGTGGTATCGCATTGCATATTCTTAGGTATCCCATTTTACGAAAGATCAGGATTAATTTGATCTGATTTAAAAATCCTTGAAATTGGAAAGTATGCAACGCTAGGATATTATGATACGATCCTCTAATATGTTAAAGTTTAATCATTAATTATTTTTTCTTATTCTATAAAAAGCTCATTCGATTCTCATGCGTCGACATTTTTCTTAGGGAACAAACGGAGTCGTAATGCTAAAGGCTTTTATCGTAATCAATGTAGGCACAGTCATAGTCTGAAGGTCCATGCAGAGGTTGTAGAACCATATGGTTTTGGAAATTATATTGAATATGAATATTTATGGAAATGTAGCACCTTAGGTAAGGTGCACCGTTGTTTGGAGTTTTAGACAATAGAAGCTGAATGGATCTAACCAGCCGGTTATGGCAACGTGACTTCGTCGTCGTCCAAATTTTATGCTATACCTTTACTTGCCATGGGAAAGTAAGTACCTGGTTTCAAAAGGCGTGTAAGATGTTAGCGGATCCTTTCCTTATCATTACGCATCGGTTCGGATTCGCTACACTTTCAATCCAACTCTGCAAGACATATCTTACTCTAAAATATCCTAATAGTTTATACTAATAATCTTCTTCTCTTTGGCACTACGATTTTACGTCGACAACCAGTCGTCTCTATTTTGTGCGGCTGCTCTCTAGTTGCGAAAACCAAGAATAACATGAAGCATCATCTGCAACACCGTAGGCCAGCGCAGCCTAGGTCTGCCAATCCGTCTTCGTCCATACAGCCGCTTTTCTAACATCTTCTAGCCGCAAATCCCAGTATCTTAGCCGAACTGTTGAATGTAGTTCCCCCGACTTGAATTTTCGCTCTCCTTAATGCGCATTCTAGCCCAAGATTAAAAATGAGGCAAGCCAGTCAGTCCCCTTGTCTTAAACAAATGATGCCTAGGTGGTTGAAAAAATTGTTTTCAATGCCAGATAAAAGGCTACCTAGGTAATGCTTGACTGAAATGTTAGCATCGGCATGTTCAAACCCACTTTATCACAACTGAACAGCATAACTGCGGCAAGTTTTTCAGTAGAGAAGTATGCGCCCTCTGCAACAGCAATAAGCTAGAAACAATTGATCATCATTTCATCACCTACCCCGAATACAATTGCTTTAGGAACAAATACCTTTCTAAATAGTTATCTAAAAAAAACTCAATTTACGAATGGCTGGAAATAGACTCGATTAACAAAATTATTGATATATTTAAATTCATTCTGTATTAAAATATCCAAAGGAATTTTATTATGCATTGTTATTAAATAAAAGACAATACCCTGATAGATAATAGTTTGTTTGTATACCTAACTCGGTCAATCTTTTTATTCAATTATTTATTTACTTACTAATTTTAAGCATGATAGGATAAGTAAGTAGTATGAAAATGTAAATATTGGAATCCAGAACTTATGTGCAAGCCAAACTCTATTTGGACGGGGCAGTGTCCCCAAATACTAATAAAGATTTCATTTCATTTGTACATGCACTGAGCACTCAACACTCATTTTTTAATCTGATAAGCCAATCTGGTTCCACTTTAAAATACAAAATAATTATTGAGATATCTATATCTGAATCTCTTTTATTTTGTATAATTCTTATGAAGGCGTTGTATGTGAGGATATAGTAAATATTGGGTCAGTCCTTTTGAAGTGGTCCAAAGGTGGTTGCTCGACCATTTGTGAATATTTTTTATATTTGTACCATCAATTACAAATGGAATTTTTAAAAAAATGTTTCACCGCCAATTTTAACTATTCAGGTATCTCTAGGATAAGGAAAATGTACGATTATGTAACTGGAACTGAGACTGCTAAAACTGCCTAAAATAAAAAAAATAAAAAATGTTTGGAAAGTTGTGAAATGAATATTTTTATGTTACTGTTTATTCCAGAAACTGAATTTTAGAAAAAGAAACTTCCCAACGCGCAGAAGTGGCAATGATTATGAATACAAAGAAGATATACGATATACCCCCTCCATGATTCCATTCTGTAACGGCAAGGATCGCGATAAATATTTCAACAGGCGGGGAGTAGGAACAATAGTCAGCTTGAAATAATAGCCTTAGGTAGTTCCCATTCTGGCCCTCACCCAGTTTGTTCTCTTAATACACCCCATTTCCTCGGTTCATGATACATTACAAGGGTCAGGCTCTGACGTTTGGTCACCCCAAGTCGTCCCCAGTAAAGAAAGTCAGACAAACTATATCATACAAATCACATATTTATCGAGCACAAGACGATCAATGTTTTATGTAGTTGTGGTAGTTAAACCATCGCAATACTTGCTCCAATCGTAAAATCACCTATGTGACCAGAATTAAGTTATAAAATATCCCTTCTTTAACCTTTTTAATAATATTTATATAATATTCTTCAAATCACTAGGCAAACATTTGATTGTCTGTACGAATAGCTAGGGGAATATAAGATGTTATTTCTCGTTTACTACGGACGTTACAGCTATTCTTATTTACCTAGAACGTTGTGGTATTTTTAAATCCCTTTTACATGATTGGCTGGTTAAATTAAGGGAAAGAAGTATTACTCTGTATATTATATTTAAAATCGCCATTCAAATAAGGGAATACGAACTCTCGATATAGGAGAATCTTGATCTATGATTTTCTTAAAGTAGAGAAATTCATTATTCGCTTCTTTAAATAAAAGCTTAGCCTTATGAAGAAATTGAAATTCTTGAAGTGTTGGTATCTCCCTTTTGCTATCTTTTTTTAGATATGAGATATTTGGAAAATGGAAACAATAAGAAATAACATAGTTTAATTTAGATTTAAAGTTTTTAACATTCCAGATTACTTTGGACAATTATGGACACGGAGGGGAAGCTTGGGTAATAGAGGTTTCTTAAGAGGAAAATCAATATATGTCATCTTCATCCAATTATTTTAACCTGGTTTTTCACCAACCTCTTTTGGTGTGCTCATATTTAAGAGTTGTAGGACTGCCTCCAGATTTTAGGATTTTTTTTTTCAATTCATTGGGTAACATTCCGTTCTTCGACCATTCATCCATCAAGAATAAGTTACAGAATATAGCATTAAAATGGAAGATCGGTAAGTCCCCCTATATTGCGCTTTGTTGTTTTTAAAAATTAAAAAGGTACGTTATTAATTTTCTGTTCAAATTCAAATTTGATGAAAACGTCATGCTATTTTTACTGTAATAGATTTTAAAAATCAACTGTAATAATTTTGGGCGGATATATCCGTTCCTGGTATCCCTTTTTCCCTAATTTCAAGAGAGCACTCGGGGATCAAAGAAGGGTTGGTATAGTTGGGAATCTAAGCCCCTTGGTGAGGATCAGCAGTCTGCCAAAACAACCGCATCCAAACCGAGATGCTCCTACACTCGAGATTAAACCTCTGCCCCACAGAAGGATCGTTGTTCTGAGGAGGGAGGAGGGTACGGGGAGCGATAGAGCCACTCCATTGAGATAGTTGTTGTTAAGTAGCTTCCTGGATAAGAGGAAGGGAAATGTGCCACTCGCTCCTTAATGGGGTGAGTGAGTTCTGTCGTTTTTACTTTGGGTGCAAAATAATTCAAAGCTAGATAATGTTTAAAAGAAGTTAGATAATTGGTTAAAACAACGATAACCCTGTTCGGTTAAAAAGTTTAGAACAGACTACACGAAACTGAAGAGATCAGCTAAACCATCAACATGAACATAAATCAACATACGAAAAAAACGATCCCAGGTCACGAAATAACATAATAAGAATCATATTGCGATGTATAAAGTTGTCTTGATTGACGTTTACAAAACTTTAATCGGACATTAAAAACCGAGTTTTGGTAGAGAAAAAATAATCGAAAAATGTGAATAAATCAGTGTGGCTTATCAACTTTAACGATAAACCGATAAAAACAATTCTGTATAAAGGCCCATTATTGGTAAAAATGAATAAACTCTGCTAGTTCGCTAGAATAGAAGTAGTATAGTAACGATATTTATTGAATTGCAAGCGAGTGTTGATAGGAATGAATAAGTACTTAGGAAGTGATTAAGAAGCTTAAAGATTACAAGGCTTTATAAAGAAAGTTTTATAATCTTCTAAATCTAAAGCTTTATAAAGCCTAAAAAGAGTTAAGGCTCCTACCAAATAATGTGCGAGTAATAACCACTAAATAATAATTGTAAAAATGGAGGACTTCAGTGCTTGGTTACTTTTCCAAACAGTTCATGATAAGTCTTGGATTAAGGAATAGGAAATAAGGTGGACAGGAGGGAATGAGAAAGGATAAGATAGAGTGTGTGAAAGAAAGGAGTGACATGTCCATAAGGGTAATTAGCAGTAACTGATCTCAATTACAATGAACTAAATGGTTCCCTAATGGATATTACTTAAGGGCTAGTATTTGCGTAGCGCTATGAGATTATGTGGTATTATTAGCATTTATAATCAATAGGCTTGACAAAATGTGTCTTAGGCTATGAAGCTAGAAAAATTTTGAATAGGAAGATATTTTAAATTTCAACTTATTAAAATTTTAAATCTTTTCAATGATTAATACAAGATATTATAACCTCTTCATAAAAACGGTAAAAATAATAGTAGAATTATAAAAAAATGAATCTCCTATAGATCAAAATTAGTCAGTATTCATTGAATGTGGTGTAAATAGTTTCAATATGGTGTTATTTTAACTTAAAAATTCCTATCCTTTTGTAATTGCGAAAGATAAAATAAGCTCCGCTATAACATGTTTAGACATCATTTCCTCATGATTGTTATTTATATTATTATCATGCTAATATAATAAATATTAAAATGTAATTATAGTGGTTATAGTAAGTATATTTAACATTCAGTTATAGTGAATTAGGTAGAATATATAATAAACACATGGGCGTAGCGCAAGATGCCTCCCTATATAACCCAGTGGTATATTGTATGCCGATATTCAGAGGCTTATAAATCATAAGCTCCATCTCCGCCCCTAAAACCTTTGACCTGTTTCCCAAGTTTCCACTAGAGTCCCTCTATATAATCGACTCAAAACAGCTTTCTCCGTCATACATATGAAGCAACATATAAATCTACATATTAAACTAGAGTGGTATTTCCATCCATTTGTTTCAAGTTGTATAAGACAACAAAAAGATCCTCACTTATCCTTAATGTACTATTGATGGTTGGAATATTTTTTAAAAATAATGTGGGTATATCGTTGGATAATTTGAGCTATCATACGAGAAAATAAAAATCCGTTGAGCCATCCGTTTTGACAGCCCAGAAAATTGGAATTTTCTTGCAAGCTGTTTTGCTAATACAGCGCAGAAGCCTTTTTCGAAACACTAACATTTCATCATTTAGTGGCGTAATATATGATGCCACATGACTGGGTTTTTTTTTTTTTTTTTTTTTTCACATACTTATGAATGAAATGGATCTAAAGGAGATCGTCACAGAAGTATCGTGATCTTCAAAAACTTGATTTGGGTTTGAAGATTGGTGAAACACTTCTTCCAAATTTCTTTTATTAAAAATTTATAATATATACATTGATTTGCCGACGTTTCGGACTATTCGTCCCTCTTCTTCTCGACAATATTTGAATCTTCCAGCACATATAGTGTATTTAGGATTACATAATTGATTTGGGTTTCTAATACTTTCTTTGTGGTCCCTTGTGTTCAAATTACTAAGTTTCGCAAAACGGTTTAGTATGAGCGTGTTTGAACATACTAGTTTGATAGCGATAAGCCGTCCAAAACGGAAATTACATATTTACAGTATCTATTTGCAACAAAACTATTGACAAAATTGACGTACCGGGAATATCTTATTATACACAAACTTTGACACATGCCAACGATTTCGATCAAACTCGTCAACAATAAATGCGTATTGAAGTGTTCTTGAAATTAAAGTAGGTTATGTCATCAATAAAATAGTATGATAAGGCTTAAATGCTGAATTTAATCAGCTTCCTCCAAACTACCTTAAATTTTATTTATTTAGGGTGATTACATATGTGGAGTCTTGAATTATTGCAAGCAATAAGAAACAGATGAATATAATCCACCAAACCCCATGACTAAATTAAAATATTGTTTGGAGAAGTTTCGGTTTTTTTTTTTTTTTTTTTTTTTTTTTTGCAAAGCATTAATATTTTTGTGAATGTCTGGCGGCTTTGTGGGTATTAAATTGAATCTCTTATTGAGTGTTTTTTCTCCGGAACATTAAAGATGGGTAGTTCGATTTTTCTGCTGGTATATGATTGCGTACAGTGGTGATGTACTATAGCGTACCGGATCTTAGTATTAAGTACTTCTATAAAAAAAAAAAAAAACTTAATTTTATTAACTTTTTTTTTTTTATTCGGTACCCCTTCCTGGCCATGTGTGGCATACGGGGGGTTACTCTACAGGTGTAACCAACCTATCCTAACCATGGTGGGTAGGTCGAGATTTTATTCCGTGGGGCCTCCAAGAAATAAAAGTCAACCATCACAGGGCGGATTCGAACCGCCACCGTTCGGCTCGAGCGTGTTAAAGCGGGCCGCGCTCCAACACGCTCGGCTATCCCCGGCCCAAGATAACTTAAACTTACTTCTATATTCTACTTATTAACTTAAACTTACTTCTATAATAACTTTCTTATAGACACAACCAGGCGTTTTAACAGGCGGATTCGAAGCGCAATAAGGAGAGCCTTTACCGGCAAGTTTTATCATTTACGGAACCTACTAGTAGTGGCAGAAGTCCAAATTTTGAAGCCGGACGTTGCTTTATTAACAAGGCTAACAGGTATCTCAGATTTATAGAATAAAACACGTCGCTCAAAGCCTTTTTATACTCACATTCAGATTATTTCGTCTAAACGTGAGGACCAATATCTACGATAACGACGAGCGATTACATCAGAAAATATCCGGTATTGAAAAACGGTGCCCTATTCCTTGCCCTATGCCAGGACAGTGTACATGTGTACCAAAACATGGAACTTAACCATCGATCACTCAAAAGAAATTCATGTAACGTTAAATATTCCCAATTCACTATAAATGTTAATAATTCGCGATTAAGAATTTGATTAATTCCTCATTAAAAAGAAAATTTAAAAGGTTCTTAAAAGTAGCAGTTTTTACTTTAAAACATAACTTTTTGTTACAGAATGACAGAGAGTGACTGAATGTTTCTGAAAACGCAGATTAGTTACAAGCTGGTTGGACATGGAAAATCATCCATTCAATTTACTTAATTTTGATTAAGGTTAATTTTGGTTTACCAGCATTATCAGTTCATCAATTATCGTCATATATTTTATATTATTATTACAGGGATCCATATCTGTTGGGGTCTGCAAAATGTTTCGCATTATTTATCACAATCCGACGAAGCCGACGTTGGGGATAGATAAGGAGGAACTTAAGGCTGCTGATTTCCCGCAAAAGTGCAAAAGGGAATATTTGTAGCGCCGTGAAATGACTCACCTGTTGAACTGGTTCCGGGCTTCAAGCACTTCCGCGGGGCTTCTGTTGGCTCAGGAAAGGGGATTAGGATATTAAAACTGCGCGATGGCGGAAGAGCTACAAGCCTGAAGAGACAATCATCAATTAGCACTGAGATAGCGGTAATGGACGCAGCAACAGGTAATATCTTCCTTTTCGGAACTTAATTTCTCTCCTCTGCCACATTATCAACCAAACAATCTTGAAATGCTAGATTTTCTTTTACCTTTTCGTCTTATTTTTTTTAAAAGTACTTCAGCTAAGAAAAGCGTTTCATTGTTATCTCAAACAATGGACCTTATGAACTGTCTATAGGACTGAAACTTTAGTGAAAAACGATTATGGCTCTACAGGGTGTTAAGCAAAGCAAACCAAAGTTTAAAAGTTAACTGAGGAGCAGGCCATCTTGAAACCTTATTGTTTGAAAAAAAATTTTCATATTATCATGTAACTTATGGATTCAGAATTTATTCGCGGACTTTTTCTCCAAATGTGTGTAGTACCTAAATATGTTTTGGATGAAATTCACTCTTAAGACCTGCTTACGCTGTCAAGCAGTTACAAAACGTTCCTCCGCTATTTGACTACCAGAGGCGATGATTGAAATGGACCAAATATTCCCGTTTACACAGTTTTTACTTTCACTTACCTATATATGAAATATATAGTAAGTAGAAGTATTGCGATCGTGAAAAATTTCGACTTCCGGTTTTCAACGGAAATACACGTTTTGGGGTCCCCTGAGTCCAATTAACCAATTCCCGCGAAATGGTCTGTGTGTGTGTGTGTGTGTGTGTGTGTGTGTGTGTGTGTGTGTGTGTGTGTGTGTGTGTGTGTGTGTGTGTGTGTGTGTGTGTGTGTGTGTGTGAACAGACTATCTCAAAAACTATAAACCGTGCGAACCTGAGATTGGGTATTTAGTGTATGTATATGCCCGCGATGTGACAGCAAAAATTTCATCAAAATTGCTCAAAGGGAGGGGGTACTTTATTTAATAACTTTTTACATTTTTTTCGATTTTCTCAAAAACGGCTCTAATGATGTTGATTAAACTGAGTATTTGATCTATTTATATGCCCGAGATATGACTGTAAAAATTTCATCAAAATTGATCAACCGGAGGGGGGGACTTTACTTAATAAATTTTGTATCATTTTCACGTGTTTTTTTTTTATTTACTCAAAAACGGCTTTCACGATTTTGATCAAACTGGATATTTAATGTATGTATATGCCAAAGATGTGATAGCCAACATTTCATCAAAATTGATCAACCGGAGGCAGGACTTTACTTAATAAATTTTGTATCATTTTCACGTGTTTTTTTACTTTCACTTACCTATATATGAAATATATAGTAAGTGGAAGTATTGCGATCGTGAAAATTTTCGACTTCCGGTTTTCAACGGAAATACACGTTTTGGGGTCCCCTGAGTCAAAATAACCAAGTCCCGCGAAATGGTCTGTGTGTGTGTGTGTGTGTGTCTGTGTGTGTGTGTGTGTGTGTGTGTGTGTGTGTGTGTGTGAAAAGACTAGCTCAAAAACTATAAACCGTGCGAACCTGAAATTGGGTATTTAGAGTATGTATATGCCCGCGATGTGACAGCAAAAATTTCATCAAATTTGCTCAAAGGGAGGGGGGTACTTTATTTAATATCTTTTTACGTTTTTTTCGATTTTCTCAAAAACGGCTCTAACGATTTTGATTAAACTGAGTATTTGATCTATTGATATGCCCGAGATATGACTGTAAAAATTTCATCAAAATTGATCAACCGGAGGGGGGACTTTACTTAATAAATTTTGTATCATTTTCACGTGTTTTTTTATTTACTCAATAACGGTTTTAACGATTTTGATCAAACTTGGTATTTGATTTATTTATATGCCCGAGATATGACTGTAAAAATTTCATCAAAATTGATCAACAGGAGGGGGGACTTTACTTAATAAATTTTGTCCAATTTTTACCTTTTTGATCTATTATCTCAAAAACAGCTTTAACGATTTTTATCAAATTCGTTATGTTTAATGAAAATTAGTTGTTATTTAATATCAGGTAAGCTTTATCATTATTAAAATGTTCTGAGGGGGCTTAAATGGGGAAGGGTTTTTTTTTTGTTTTTCTATAAAGTACCTTTGTTTTAGTTTATATTGGGAAATTATCTGTCTCTCATCACGCTTAAAAATAGGAAACGGCTAAATATGATATATGAAGAAAATCAAGTAAACATATACAGGAGAAAAAAAGAAAAATATTCAGTCAACTCATGAAACACCTTCAGATCAAGCATGCGCCGTACGCCTTTAATGATAAACCAATGCGTTAAAATTAAAGATGTTCTGTTCATTTGAGAAGTGGCAGTTAAGTAAACGCATTAATTTCTAATCTAAGTAAGTTGGTAAGTGAAAGTTGTGTGTTGCGCGCACGCACCAGATTTTTTTTTATTTACTCAAAAACGGCTTTCACGAATTTTGATCAAACTGGATATTTAATGTATGTATATGCCAAAGATGTGATAGCCAACATTTCATCAAAATTGATCAACCGGAGGGGGGACTTTACTTAATAAATTTTGTATCATTTTCACGTGTTTTTTTTTATTTACTCAAAAACGGCTTTCACGATTTTGATCAAACTGGATACTTGATGTATGTATATGCCAAAGATGTGATAGCCAAAATTTCATCAAAATTGATCAACCGGAGGGGGGACTTTACTTAATAAATTTTGTATCAATTTCACGTGTTTTTTTTTTTATTTACTCAAAAACGGCTTTCACGAATTTGATCAAACTGGGTATTTATGTATGTATATGCCAAAGATGTGATAACCAACATTTCATCAAGATTGATCAACCCAAGCGGACACTTTATTTCATAACTTTTTTTCTAGTTTTTAGATTATCTCAAAAACGGCTTTAACTATTTTCTTCATATTCGTCATGTTTAATGAAAATTGAGTGTTATTTAATATCAGGTAAGCGTTTATTAAAATGTTCTGAGGGGTTTATAGAGCAAATGAAAACAAAAATAAGAAATGAATGTGGAAAATGTGTAACTTTGAGAAGTGACATTAACAGAACGCATTAATTTCTTATCTAAGTAAGTTGGTAAGTGAAAGTTGTGTGTTGCGCGCACGCACCAGAATTTTTTTTTTTTTTTAATAAGTGATCGATGATTAATTTATTATTTCATTATTAGCAGCGATAAAATAGGAAATTGATGAATATCAGCCTTGATTACCAATAAATCATAACGTAATTCACCTAAACATTTCCGAACAAATAGCCTCCTGGCTGGACAGCAAAGATGGACCTTCAGTACTGCGAAGCGGGGAAATGGGAAGATATATCAGAGGTTGCTGTTGGAGCGCATACCTTCGGCATCTCCAGGTGAGGTCCTGGCGTGTTTTCACCTAAATAGTGACCATCATTACTTCCAAAATCACCTTTACAGCACACCTATAAATTATCCGGATAAGCCATGCTTACAATCGAATTCAACTGATATAATTTATAAACTATGAAAGTCCAAACTAGCACAAATATGACTAATATAATGTCTTTTATAAATTGTCATATACATATATATATATATATATATATATTTATTTATTTTTATTTTTTTTGCTTCTGCCTACTGATTGGTGGCAATTACAAAATTGAATAGGAATATACCACCAAAATCTTGCATGTTTTAGTAAATAGTACTAAAAGTTCAGGCCGGCTAAGGAAAATAGTAGAGAGAGATAAATGCTTACCGACAAAAAATTTACTTCCATGCATAAAAACCCGGAGAGTAGAAGCATACATATTTTAAGAATTCGACAATTTTTTTATTCCATAATTCGGGGAATTGTGAAAATCGTCAATAAAAGCAGTAGTTATTTCATTCGCCCATTCCATGTTGCATGCTACAAGCCTCACCGAACCGTAAGCTGTTGGATGGAGGGCAACACTGTTCAACACCTTGCATCAAGGTGACAAAGTAGACAAGCAGCAACGATCAGCTTGTAACATGCATCAAGGATACATATTTTTTGTCGCTATGTGTTTCTTCTATGGAAAGACAGTGTGTAGAATGCATCAATGCCTACATGTTGCCTAAAAGTTGCCTTAGTGGAAATTCCGCCTTTACTGATCAGTTCCTATTTATATTTTACAGTTTTCCATTTTTATATAGCTTTTAATTTTTTTCTTTCCATATTTAAAAAAAAAAATTATACAAACTTTATTAAGTAAAGTCTCCCTTCCGGTTAATCAATTTTGATGAAATTTTTACAGCCATACCTCGGGCATATTAATACATTAAATATTCAGTTTAATCAAAATCGTTAGAGCCGTTTTTGAGAAAATAAAAAAAAATACGTAAAAAGTTATTATATAAGGTACCCCCTCCCTTTGAGCAATTTTGATGAAATTTTTGCTGTCACATCGCGGGCATATACCTACACTAAATACCCAATTTCAGGTTCGCACGGTTTATAGTTTTTGAGCTAGTCTGTTCACACTCACACACACACACACACACACAGACCATTTCGCAAGACTTGGTTATTTGGACTCGTTGGGCCCCAAAACTTGTATTTCCGTTGAAAACCGGAAGTCGAAATTTTTCAAGATCGCAATACTTCCACTTACTATATATTTAATATATTTAAAAACGCATTTTGATTTTTCCTAGCACCTTTCTGTATCAATAAGCTTTTCTTTTTACTGCTTTTTTTACCACCACTTAGCTTTTAAAGTATTTATTAAATTGATGATTTGGTTGTACATTCAGTAAAAAAAAAAAATGATATATATGCCATATATATATATATATATATATATATATATATATATATATATATTGGGAGGATTTAACCCAAATGTCTCCCCCCTGACAACCCATAGGTATATATCTGGATATATATATATATATATATATATATATATATATATATATATATATATATATATATATATATCCAGATATATACCTATGGGTTGTCAGGGGGGAGACATTTGGGTTAAATCCTCCCAACCGAAATTTTAATAAGGATTGATTAATATATTGTATATCAATCTGATAACTTTCCTATTCTGTTTGTAAATAAATAAGTGGTGTTTAACGCTTTAGATATTCTTTAACCTTTCTTTTACCAACCAATACCTCAAATGGTTTTATTTGATTTTTTTTTTTTTTTTTTTTTTTTTTTTTTTTTTTTTTTTTTTTTTTTTTTTTTTTTTTTTTTTTTTTTTACAATTTCTCGTTATTTTATTTTTTACACACAGACCATTTCGCAAGACTTGGTTATTTGGACTCGTTGGGCCCCAAAACGTGTATTTCCGTTGAAAACCGGAAGTCGAACTTTTTCAAGATCGCAATACTTCCACTTACTATTGTAAATATATTTCATATATTTAAAAACGCATTTTGATTTTTCCTAGCACCTTTCTGTATCAATAAGCTTTTCTTTTTACCGCCATTATTATTTAAAACTACAAAAAAATTGAAATAGCCAAAATATTTGAAGGGGGTTATAACCCCCTCCCCCTAGAATGCCCATGAAAGCATTATCGTCATTGACCACTTGTACAAACGATACAGCATTTCCTCACCATCAACATATATCTCTCTTCTCCAATAATGTGTTTTTTTCTTTTACTTTTACAATTCAAGAGGAAGCTGCTGATACTCTCTCACATGAAAGGAATGAAGTTGCCTGTATTTATTCGCTTTAAACGCATGCTTCACTCATCTACGACTAAGTGCATGCGATGTGTGGTAACAAATTCCCCATGTGACATGAATTGGATTTTGTGTCACACTGTCGCACGCCTACGATAGGCAACACTCATGTCGAATGTTGCTGAGTGTTGCCTCAGGGAAATACCGCCTTTAGTCTTTTAATAATAATGCAGTCAGTTTAAATCCAATTAATCAAATCGTAGAGTGTGTTTTGGTTTTTGGAAATTCCTTTGTATATACTTGGTAATGAAAAATGAAATAACAAGAAATTGTAAAAAAAAAAAAAAAAAAATAAAATAAAAAAATAATACTCCTCTCTCCTAATTCAATCCTCATAGGCTGAAATCCATTATACTCTTTTAAAATGGTTTCTAGTTTATTACAGTTCAGTTTATAGCTGTAGTAAGTACTGACAATGGAACCATAAACAATACATCACTCCAATGACCAATTTTATCGTTCTCTATTTCTAATTTATAAAGATAAGGGGCCACATAAAACCATTTGAGGGATTGGTGGGTAAAAGAAAGGTTAAAGAATATCTAAAGCGTTAAACACCACTTATTTATTTACAAACAGAATTGGTAAGTTATCAGATTGATATACAATATATTAATCAATCCTTATTAAAATTTCGGTTGGGAGGATTTAACCCAAATGTCTCCCCCCTGACAACCCATAGGTATATATCTGGAGATATATATATATATATATATATATATATATATATATATATATATATGGCATATATATCATTTTTTTTTTACTGAATGTACAACCAAATCATCAATTTAATAAATACTTTAAAAGCTAAGTGGTGGTAAAAAAAGCAGTAAAAAGAAAAGCTTATTGATACAGAAAGGTGCTAGGAAAAATCAAAATGCGTTTTTAAATATATTAAATATATAGTAAGTGGAAGTATTGCGATCTTGAAAAATTTCGACTTCCGGTTTTCAACGGAAATACAAGTTTTGGGGCCCAACGAGTCCAAATAACCAAGTCTTGCGAAATGGTCTGTGTGTGTGTGTGTGTGTGAGTGTGAACAGACTAGCTCAAAAACTATAAACCGTGCGAACCTGAAATTGGGTATTTAGTGTAGGTATATGCCCGCGATGTGACAGCAAAAATTTCATCAAAATTGCTCAAAGGGAGGGGGTACCTTATATAATAACTTTTTACGTATTTTTTTTTATTTTCTCAAAAACGACTCTAACGATTTTGATTAAACTGAATATTTAATGTATTAATATGCCCGAGGTATGGCTGTAAAAATTTCATCAAAATTGATTAACCGGAAGGGAGACTTTACTTAATAAAGTTTGTATAATTTTTTTTTTTAAATATGGAAAGAAAAAAATTAAAAGCTATATAAAATGGAAAACTGTAAAATATAAATAGGAACTGATCAGTAAAGGCGGAATTTCCACTAAGGCAACTTTTAGGCAACATGTAGGCATTGATGCATTCTACACACTGTCTTTCCATAGAAGAAACACATAGCGACAAAAAATATGTATCCTTGATGCATGTTACAAGCTGATCGTTGCTGCTTGTCTACTTTGTCACCTTGATGCAAGGTGTTGAACAGTGTTGTCCTCCATCCAACAGCTTACGGGTCGGTGAGGCTTGTAGCATGCAACATGGAATGGGCGAATGATATAACTACTGCTTTTATTGACGATTTTCACAATTACCCGAATTATGGAATAATAAAATTGTTAAATTCTTAAAATATGTATGCTTCTACTCTCCGACATAACCTCCGCCTTCGACAGCGTCTAGTGGCTGAGCGTGCCCCAGCAGCAGCAGATTTTCCTAATTAAGATTTTCTTAAGACTACTAACTAATATTTATATCGAAAATTGTTGTAGTAAGATAATGGTTGAAAATGAGTGAAGTAAATACTTCAATTCTAAGAATCTTTCTGAAGATATCAAAGGTTTGCAAAACAAATAATGTTTCCTAAAAATCGTGTTTACTTGCTCCTCTCAAATCTGTAGAAATCCTTACCTTCTTTACAATTTATTTCAGGAATATGACTCTTTCGCAAGTTTTTAATATAAATAAAGAATTAGGCAGGAAAAAAAAAACCTTGAAAATTAAAAAGGAGTGCAAATTTTGTTTTATTTCAGCACAGAAATTCTGCGAAGAGAGGTTCGGTACAGAAGGAGGGGTAAGAAGGAAGTTCCTGAATGATTTAGTTGGAGCTTATTGGTTCCTACTCGGCTGAGTAGACCTCTCGAAGCTGTTAAATACTCAGTAACTTTTCCTCATCATGTTTCTCTAGCCTTGATAAGGATATTGCTCATATATCTCTTAACTTTTAATTCATCTTCAGTAATTGAGTAGATTAAATTATATCTTTGAAAAATCAAGCTAAATTGTATTTACTTTGTCAATTCTTTCTTATAATGATGAAACTACGATCATAAATTGTGTTATATAAGCAAAAGGTATCTTTCCATTTCGTTTATGAAAATAAAAGTTTAAAGAGATATGAACTGATATATGATAGAGGACGCTACAAATTTTATTTGTTAAATAATATGACTACTTTCAATCAATACACACTGTGAATACGCTTATGCCTAAGGATTGGTTACATATTTACATATTTTGGATAATGAACTGGTTTATTGCTTGTTACACAACAATTAACTTCAAATAACTTTTGATAACAAAACTTTACATACTGGCTTCCATCTACCAACAGTCGACCAACACATAACGGCTCTTTACAAATTATTTTTTATTAATATGCAACGACATCCAAACAGTTTAATCAGTAATATGGCTGACATACGCATAGATACGAGAAGCGCTATCTCATTCGCTGATTATCCGCTCTCTGCTGACAGGTGCGAATTAATAATAAACGTAAAAAAAACAAAAAAACTTTTGATAATACATTAATGTACTTTAAACAGAGTGAAAACGGATTGATGATAGATCTCTTAAATTAATGATTATTTAACCTAATTATGATTAAAAAAAAAAATTAGAAATCTATTACATCTATTCCGTCGCTATAATCCTATTTGTGACAGCTTTGATAATCATCTGATCTCGACAATCAGAAAGGGTATGCGGTATTAATACTAATATTATAAATAATATCCAGTGTCAACAATTTTCAGGACCATACTGTTAGAGTATTTCAATAATCATATTATTCAGTTGGTATTTTAAAGTTATCCACTACGGTTTAATTGATTGTCGTTTAAAGAAATTAGTGCGACTGGAAACCGGTATAAAAACAATAGAAATAGAAGTAATCCAAAAAATGTACAGATGGTGGATCGCTTTATTAAAAATACCTGAAGATAGACTGCCACGAATTTGTTACAACAGATTAAAAGATCTTGACCATAACAACAACATGACAAATAACTGGTATTCACAACTAAAAACAATTTTTCTTTGGAAAAAACTGTTTTCCTTTTTTTTTTTTTTAAGTTTTTCAGTAAGATATCAGAAGTTATTAAATATAAACTGTAAAACTAAGTTATATTAATTATTTTTATCTATATAAATATTCGGAAATATTTAAATTAATGTTTCCAGCTACTCCAATTCAGATAGGGTTATTTAGTGAGATTGCAGAAAGATTCAGAATGATTTCGGGGTTCTTATGTGATGCCTGAACTGCTACCAGTCCATGAAAGAATTTTCTTAGCGGGAGCAGTGATTAATGATTGCATGCCACAATTATAGGAAATCTAACTGGGCCTTTTAGCTTATTGCCTTTTTAAATAGAATAAATCTGGTGTGATGAACATAAAATACAACTTACTTAATAGTAATATTAGCAACACTAATTGTGCCCTTCAATGACAAGGAATGTATTATTATTTTAATAATTAAAAAAAAAAATGATTCATTGTAGATTCTAAATCTAACATTGATTGTACTGAACGAAAATAAAACATTTATGCCTCGAATACGGCATTCCTTACGGCAAGATAAAATGTTTTATTGATAACTTGATGTAGGTCAGTCACGGGTATATCATCTCTACCAATCACTACATCATACCAAACACTCTACATCAATGCCTGATCAAAACATTCTCAAAATTATTACAATGTAATAAGAGAATACTATCACTTCTCATTAAAATATATATAACATTCTTTTTTACCTGTAGAGGGCGAGTATAATACTTTTTTAAGGAAAAACAATTGATATCTTAGACTATGAAAATTAATCAATCAAAAATCATGGTAATTTCTGTTTGAATGTATAAGTTAATAATGAAATATCGACGGATATTAAATTTGTAAGGACGGCAGCCTCGCTTTATGTACGACAATTCAGGTGCCTATTTCATCATAATGAAATGTTTGACATAACCTAATCAACTCATTTTATATTGTAATGGAAATGAGTGTAATATTGTCTACTGTAAACAGTATCTAAGCATTTATGTAATGCCAACTGATAGTGAATTAATTAATCAAATCAGCTCTGTTGAAATGGGTGTATATCTCTGGTAATTGGATCTGCCTTGCTCCCGGCTATGGTTTATGTACATACAGCATTTCCATTCCGGGACGTTTTATCTCTCCCAAAATAGCATTGTTTTGATATATTTTGTTTAATATTTCCCTCATTTCATCTTACTATGGTAACTTATTTCTACATGAGTTTCATCCATTACTAAATAATCAAATAAAACCATTAACGGAAGGATCATGAAATAATTATTAATTATAAAGCATATTATATTGAATAAATATTACCCTTTCATTATGTTATTATGATTATGACTGTTTATAATTGTTCCAACATCTAGGTTGTACACAATTTATAAATACAATCAACTCGTATTCATAAAAGTAAACGCACATAGCGTTGCTGTGGCTCAGTAGCTATAATGCGTTGAATTAATTAAATCA
This sequence comes from Aelia acuminata, assembly GCA_911387785.2. NCBI lineage: Eukaryota > Metazoa > Arthropoda > Insecta > Hemiptera > Pentatomidae > Aelia > Aelia acuminata. Next base: position 136,274,246 of record OU426978.1, on the reverse strand, counting down.
TATTCTTTTTATAACATTCAAATCTAAATTCTCTGATAAAGATAAAAACGTTTCGACTAGTCTAAAAACCAACGGGATTTAAAGTAGAACTTTAAGCCAAATTTAAAATCATTTGGTAAAACACATAGAACGGCTAATTTTTTTAATTATTACAACTCATATCTGACTATATTAAGTTTTAATGATCCATTCATTTAGCACTTACTGGATTATTTCAGCTGTAATATAAATACACACTTGTAAAAGGAACTAATAAAGAATGTAATTGAAATAGAGTTCAGTACAAACACAATAGACAGTTAGCATAATTCATATTAATTAAATTTAGAATATAACCCATGATGATATGAGATAACGTATCAGTAAGTTCTACCTGAAACAGGTTATGAAAAGTATTGCATGTTCATACAAAACCATTACTGATCAAAATATAAAAATTAATTTTGTAAATGAGTAGATAACGATAATTTATAATTTTTTGTTTCAATAATCAACTTTTTTTATTATTAGAATTCACAATTTCTATTTATTGTAGTGCTAATAGGTGCACAATGTTTCTGATTAACCTGTCTTTTGCTAAAACAAATAGATTCGATGTTTTTCCCACTAATGAAAAGGCGACACATAATTGCCCATGGGAAAGACACGGATTTTCCTAGTCCAAACAGTAGTGCTTAGTTTAAAATAGTAAGAAAAAACCTGGGAAAGAAAACGGTTAATCAAAAAAAGGAACAAAATAAACAATTTAATGTTTTCATGGATGGATAAGTATACTGTGAAACTAGGAACCCTATAAAGTAGGACAGCACAACTTTTCAATAAAGTACTTCTCTCTCTTCAGTTTTTTAGAATTGTTTTCGATGAAAACCTACTCCACAAGAATCGGAAATTGCTGACCGTTAATCCTCAGGGATTCTCAGGAATCTCAAAAAATCCGGGTTTGAGATATAGACATATGTGACACATAGGATGCTGCATTTTACAACCTCAAATTTACACGATTTGATCCTTGGGGAGGGGGGGGGGGTAGTCTGGCCCCCTTCCCCACCCAGCAGTCGCCTGTGATTCAATCTTTGTTTCATACTAGTTGAATCAAATATTTCAATTTTACGAATATACATTTTTATAATTTTCGATCTTCCAGGCGATTCAAAACCCTGACCCTTTTACAAAAAGTACGAATGGATTTCTCATAAAAAATCATATAAAATGCTATATAAAAATCACTAAGGCAAGCACCGCATTACACTAAAAGTAAAAGTTGGCTTCCCAGAAAAGTTTAGTTTTTACCAATTCACTCATTAATCTTACACCCGTTCTATCTTGACTTGTAGAGATATCACTCATTTGTAGCACTCCTTTATTTTTTTTTAATTAGAAGGTCACAAGGCCATCTTCTTTTAAGAAAGCCTGTTATGGGAAACTATATAAGGATCTGGAATTAAAACTTGTGAGTAACTAGCCTGTTTTTTCTTGCTTTTTTTATAAGAGTTGTTTTTTAAATTCGTTTTTAAAGTATTAGGAACAACAGCATATAAGTGATGTTTAAATAAGGATTGTTACTTTTTATCAAGGGTCAAACGCTGATCGCTTGAACGGAGGAAATTTCCTCAATTAAAATTACGATATACATTTCAAAGTCCAATTTTGAGGGATAACCGGGAACCTTGCTGTAAATATACATATATAGATACTTAATTAATTTACTATAGTCCCTATAATTACCTATTACTATATACTCATATGTGAGATAAATTATTCTTTTCAAATAAACGTTAAACTTAAAAAGTCCCACATATTTTCCATCTTAGTAATGTATAAAATATTTTAATTCTTTTCGTTTCCTCGTATAAATATCTTCAATAAATTATTTCTAAAAGGTGCTTAAGAGAAAAAGTGAAAGTTCTCCGTATTCCTTACAAAATGGGAAATTCGTCATAATAATCGGACTATTAGTTTTGAAGTTAGCCTTTTGAATTCTGCCTATGTTGTAGTTTACATAGCGAACAAATATATCTCCAGTTGCCAGGGAAACTTTTTTGGGGTCTGCTCAATTATAGGTGGAGCTTTTAAATTGTTCTGAATGATTGTAATGAAGTACTAAAAAAATTTAAAAAAAATTAAAAAAATAAAGAAATATACTCGTATGTTTATTGGAAAAAAAAGTATACAGAAGAAAAAATCTTAAACGAATTTCTCGAAACATTTTTTGAACACAGCAGATAAATAAGAGAACACCTATAAATTGGAAAAGTAATTCATGTAAAATTGAAATAATTAAATAATTAAAAGAAAAAAAAATTAAAATTTTATATCTTATTTCTAAAAGGTCTTTTTTATTGGCATTTCGTTAATTTTGTGATATTAGGTATATTGGATGATCGAGGTATAATTTTAATGATTTACTTCCCCTACAGGTAATAAAGATAAATTCAGATCACCAGAAAACGCCTGGAGAAGAGCTATGAATAAGATAATACTTTATTTGCTCATAACTCCAAAATTTTTAGATTTTTTTTTCTGTGATTATGTAAGTATGAAAGTGTCTCTGTTCTCCATATGAAAATAACGCTAAATAAGACTTTGTAAGAACTTGAATGGCTGAAAGCTGTCCGTGCTCCGCCCTCCAGACTCCAAGGGTGGGTGGATCCGCCTTCCTTTCAGACAACAACAATCAAGCATTCATCCATCAAGTGGCCCACTAACAATCTAATCCAGCAATGATTTCCTTTGTTTTGAACAACACTCCATATTACCAAGCTCTCTATTAGATTGCCATCCACCAAACGCTTTAAGAACAAAGCCACTTTGTAGGGGCTTCTAAACATTTTGTGCGAGATATATTAAAATGGCAAGACTATAACCATTACATAAATATTTAAGTTAGTGTTCGTTGTAACCTGTACATAGTGAGCACAGCAGAACATGTACACAACAGACGTACTCAGGTACGCTCGTCTTATTCCGGACACAGTTCGGCGTATGCAGCTGGTACGACAATACGTACGTGAGGAGGTATTTTTTTGCTGTTTATTATACCTGCCCATATTGGACAGAAGAGTATTGTTAACTGACATGTTGATTGATTTGGATTTAAGAATCCATAAGATCCTCCCAGCCAGCCGTCTCCATTCCAGGAAAGACCTTTTTCTTATTTTAATAGCTTAAGCGACAATCAGCTAATGAGTTTTAAATTGTTGTACGTTAGCATTTTAACGCATAGTGCCTAGCAGCATATCATCCCGGTCTTGTTTCAGAATATAAAGGCATGCTTATAAATTTATGAGCATCGCAGGCTCATATAAAACATGTCAGCCGTGGTCATGTCATTTATAAGTTTGTTTTGTCCGAAAAATTTGATATGAAAGCCAGAATAGAGGGTTCTTATTTGTTCGTCGGTATTTGGTTGATGCAGTTCGGTGTGTAGTGTTTTGTTACTAACGTACTAAGGAGCGTCCGTTATTAGTCGTAAACATTTTGATAGAAAGGTTTGTAGCTTTTATAAGTGTGTCTTTTTTTGCTGAACAATGAATTTTGAACCGTATGTTCATATAGGTTTCAGTAAATATATGTATGTATTTAGTTTATGTCTGATTTTGAATTATGGTTATATTAAAAATATTGATTATAGTATTTTCAGTCGTTTGTTTAAAGTCTGTCTTTTCATTTTGACATGAGGACCCCAAGGCATCCTTCTGTTATATATTAGTCCAAAGTATCGTACTTTGAGGAATTTGGTGGTCGCCGATGTAAACTAGTCATGCCCACTAGTTTACATCGGCGACCACCAAATTCCTCAAAGTACGATACTTTGGACTAATATATAACATAACGTAATATCTACTCGGAGTATGAATGTTATGTGTTTAGGTTTGTTATAGTAGGGCCATTCCAAGTCAAATCATCCAGCCAAAGTTCAAAATTTTACCTCACCCCCTCAGATTTTGATAAAAATTTATAGGTATTAAGTACATACATAAATTAGAAAAATGCCAAATTTTACCCAATTCCAACAAGTAGTTTAAGAATTATGGTCATTTGAACTTTTGAGATATTTGAAGTTCCGATGACGACTTGAGCTCAAAACCAACTTGTAGGTGTTAATACTTTCCTCTGTAGAATGGGCATTAATTGAACTGGAGCTTTCATTCATTAATTTTGCATTTCATACAGAATCGGGTGATACCATAAATATTAGAGAGATCATTTTCCATCATTGAAAAAAAAATTCTTAAACATAAAAATTTACATTTTTCCCAAGTTGTAAAACAGTCATCAAAAAATGGCATGGACAAAAATCTCTCTCCAACCAGCCTAACAAACTATATATCAATAGAATGAGGATAAAATTCTCTATCTAGTGATGAAATAATATGAGTGGCTCTTTGACTTATAAGGATTTTATGTCGATTTGAATCAAATATAGTAAAATTTAATTTAAAAGTGGCGCATACAAATTAATACAGTTGAAATATCCTCATACAAAGATATATTATTGAAAAGGACATCTAATTTCATTTTAAATGATATAATGATATAGGCGGGCTTTTGAGTTGGACGTGTTTTATTATCATTGAAATCTAATAAAAATAATTCAACTCAGTGTGATGTACATTTCTGTATGGCTAAAATCTCTCTCCAACCATAATAAACTATTATATATCGCTAAAAATTAGATGAAATGCTCTATGTAATGATGAAATAATATGAGTGGCTTATTGAATTATAAGGATTTTATGTCGATTTGATTCAAATATTGTAAAATTTAATTTATAAGTGGCGCATACAAATTAATACAGCTAAAATCTATTTCCAAATATCTTTGTAAAACCATATTTTGCTGAAAAGAATAAGTACTCACTTTTTATATAATTTAAGAATTTGTGCGGGCTTTTAAGTTTAAAGCGTTTTATTATAATAAAATTTAATAATATGAAATCAAACCACAACAATAATAGGAACAGATTGTCTTCGTCGCAGCAACTATTGTTTCTACGCAAACTCAAATGTTCTCCGTTTTCTTGAGATAATTCACTAAGAATTTTATAAATTATAACTTTTCTTTGTAAATATTGAATTTTCACAAGAAGAGTATTTCCAAACATCTTTTTATCTTTTCCAAGAATAAGATCTTTGTTAAGTGCTAAATTTTTAACTGCGTTTAATTTAGATATATTCGTTAATCTTGTGTAATGTTATGGACGTTTTAGATACCTTAAACCGTTTAGTCTTATAACCATTGAAATTATGGTGTGTAGCGGTGAGCATAGAATGAAATTTATTTGTAGAGTAGGCAAATATTTTAACTCTTCTAGTGAAAATTCAATATTTACAAAGAAAAGTTATAATTTATAAAGTTTTTATTGAATTATCTCATGAAAACGTAGAACATTTGAGTTTGCGTAGAAACAATAGTTGGTGCGACCAAGTCATTCTGTTCCTATCATTGTTTTGAGTTAATTTCATATTATTAAATTTTACATATAAAACAAACTTTTTGAACTTAAAAGCCCACAAAAATTCTTAAATTTGTAATAATTTGTATGCACCACTTTAAAAGTTAATTTCACTATATTACAGTTAAATCGAAATGTAACTCTTATGACTCAATAATCCGCTAATATTATTTCATCATTTGATAGAAAATTTCATCCGATTTCAGCGATATATAATAGTTTATTATTACTCCAACTCAAAAGCCCACCTATATCATTTAAAAGGAAATTAGATGCCCTTTTCAATAACATATCTTTGTATGAGGATATTTTAGAGATATTTCAACTGTATTAATTTGTATGCGCCACTTTTAAATTAAATTTTACTATATTTGATTCAAATCGACATAAAATCCTTATAAGTCAAAGAGCCACTCATATTATTTCATCACTAGATAGAGAATTTTATCCTCATTCTATTGATATATAGTTTGTTAGGCTGGTTGGAGAGAGATTTTTGTCCATGGCATTTTTTGATGACTGTTTTACAACTTGGGAAAAATGTAAATTTTTATGTTTAAGAATTTTTTTTTCAATGATGGAAAATGATCTCTCTAATATTTATGGTATCACCCGATTCTGTATGAAATGCAAAATTAATGAATGAAAGCTCCAGTTCAATTAATGCCCATTCTCAAGAGGAAAGTATTAACACCTACAAGTTGGTTTTGAGCTCAAGTCGTCATCGGAACTTCAAATATCTCAAAAGTTCAAATGACCATAATTCTTAAACTACTTGTTGGAATTGGGTAAAATTTGGCATTTTTTCTAATTTCTGTATGTACTTAATACCTATAAATTTTTATCAAAATCTGAGGGGGTGAGGTAAAATTTTGAACTTTGGCTGGATGATTTGACTTGGAATGGCCCAGTATAATTTTATTTTCCACTGTGAGTAATATTATTTCAAATTTATTAAGTGATTTTGTAAATTTAATGAAGCCAGTCTTGGGGCATGGTATTTTATTGAAATTGTTGTATCGTCTTCGTAGGCTGTAGTTAACGTTTCGGGGTTTGTGGAAATGTCATGTGTATATATAATGTAAAGTAAGGGAGGGGGAATTCCGGAACTCCTGCTAAGATTGGTCAGACTGAAAAAATCTCTGCCGGAAAGAGAAAAATCTGTCGTAGAGGTAGGATTGGAGCATGAGATAGTATGTGTGGGGTAGTACGTTTTTGAATTTGAAGAGAAGCCCTTTGTCCCTTTCATTTTAATTTTATTTAAGATTAAGTGACCACCCAATTAAAAAAATACCCTTTGGAACACCTTTAGTAAATGGTGCCCGGGGCGAAACGTCTCTTCCACAGTAGCATCACCAGATTAAATATATGTATATTTATTAAGCCTGCCATTACAAGTATATCTAAGCTTGTAGGCATGGAAGAGAACCTAGACCGTGTTAAAATAAAGGACATCGTTTGCCCTATTTACCAAACAAAATCTTAAATATGTTTCTCAATTTAAACAAAATGTTGAGCTTTACAAAACAACATTGCTTGCTTGAATGCACTTCCCGCATATTGAATTACATTTTCTTATAATCCTATATAGTCTATTCGGCTTTGATAAAGAATCTTTAGAAACAGAGGAGCAGAGTTGGTGATGTTGTGGTCCACAGATCTAATAAATAGTGGAGCAGCGCTCCGAGTTAAATTAATTAATTCTGCTGAGTAAAGCATTGCCAACTGCCTTTAGCGATTGTTATACACAGCTAAGCAACCACAGTTATTCAGAAGATGTTCCTTTATTCAAAGACCTTTCAGACGGTTGAACTTCCCGACTTACAGCGACAATTTATTTGCTCTAAATGACATTAAGGTCCCCCCAACAATCTTGCGGAACGGCTAAAACATAACTATTGACTCTTACATTCATTAGACCTAAAAAAGAAGTATTACTTCCCTTACTTCATTAAATATCTATTCACGCTAATTTTAAATCATTATAATGTTATTTTTTCGTCTTGTTTATTAATTATTTTTTTGTAATATATGCATGAAGTGTATTGTGGATTCAAATAACTTTTATTAACAGAATATAATGAATCACATTTTCTGAAAAATATAAAATCTCAAATTATTAACAACGTTACTAGAATTGACTACTTTTAACAATACAGTAACAAAAAAGTAATAATGTGCTTCGATGTATGAGAAAGACTAAGACTCCAGTCCATTGCTTCATATATTTAGTTTGAAATCGAATATTCAGTTTCTCGAAGTGTAGATTTAGAACAGTTTGGTAACTTGGCCAACAAAAAGTTTAGAACTATTTTCAATGCATCAGACAAAATCATATAGTTTTGTCCCATGCTACAATTTGTTTTTTAATCGAGTATTTGCTGTTTTTAGCAAAATTGAATTACTCTTAACTACATGACATGGGTACTAGACCAGGGAAGGGATAGGGGCTATCTACAGAGGAGGCTATTATGCCCTACCCTTTCTTAATTACTTTCTCATCTCGTTTGTTTCCCATTTTTTTCTTATCTTTCGATTAATTTTTTTTTAATTTTAATTTTTTTATTTTATTTCCCTTCATTCTTATTTGTATTTTTTACAAATAATTTAGATATTACCATAGACATGATAATTAGTGAGATCAAGCTAGGGTTGAAAAATAATTCGTGATAAAAACAATGACGATTTGGATTCAGACCTATCTTGCATTGTACGAGCAATATATTTTAGATAATGTTTAGTGTAACTGCAGATATGCAAGAAAAATATAAATAAATTTTGAAGTTATTTATAAGAGTAACGAGAAAGGCATATATTTGGGTTGAGAGCAATAGCATTGGTTCGGTGCGAAAACTGTTTGCTCAAATGGACCGAGCCTTTATCCTTCCCTTGGCACAATATTCCTCCTTCAGGACATATCTTTCCACCAACCGTCTATATCCTTTCACTGAAAGAACAATCACGGCCTTTCAGAAATAAATATGGAGAAAAGGTCTTTGGTTTCTCTCTCTATCCTTATTCTTTGAATGATAGGCACTTGCAAAATATACGTTTAGATGGGCAACTTCAGTGAATAAATATTTGTTTTATATCATTAAATTAGAGGTTGAGGCTTTAGTGTAATTAATTACACGCAATAAAATGAGCATTCTTTTATTCTTTTGAACTACATTTTTCTACCACTCAGTAAGAAAAATATATGACAGATTGTATAGGAAATGTTTCTGTGCTCACTAAATTTAGAAGTTTAGATTAGTCAACAAGGGCGAGTCTCACGAAAGTTCTTTCCCTGTCGGAATTTCTGTCTTTCCTTAGTCTCTCTTTCGTCAGTGTAATCAACAACTTCACCAAGTTCTCCTTTCGTTTCTTTCGACACTAGGAGAAACTTGTTTGATCTAACCTAACAGGCGTTCACTCATGAATATGCTAAATTATAATACCTAAGTTGAGGATGAAGTTTTCCTATGTTGTAGTAAGTTGTTCTAAAATAGATGTAAATTTTGTAAGTTTAGATATACAAAATTCAATAATTAGAATAAGTACTCAACATAATTTATACCAAATTATACATATCTCCTTGCCATCCGAATCTCGTTTTATCGAATTTATAAAAGTAATTTTCGAGGAATGTTTAAGTTTAATTAGTTTAATTTGTTGCAAATTATTAAAAAAAATATAGATTTAATATTTATTACGAATCACACTGGTTTATGTCTTACAAAATTTGCCCTTATTTTACTTGGACCTTATTGCCATGACCACACTACGGCTCATGAAGACGTGCTCAGGAGTTTTCTGAAGTCTATGACATTATTATAGATATCTTTTACGATATAAAGCGCTAATAATTAGACAAAAAAATAATAAAAGAAACAGAAATAAAGTTATCTTAATTCAAATGAATATAATGATAGATTATATATGTTGATATACTCTGTAATTATATTAATGTTAAATGAGTTTTTTATTAGCGTCTCATGACTTTATAACTTTTTGCATTAGATAGCAGAAATCCCATTTGAAAGTTGGGTTATATACTGATGATATAACATTGAAACTGTTTATAATGGTTTAATAAATTATAAACATAGTTGATGTGTTGTATCATTTGAAACTGTTTATAATGGTTTAATAAATTATAAACATATTTGATGTGTTGTATTATTTGATCTACACTCCAGCTTCAGCAGGGCGGAATCAATATTTACATAACATCCGTGGGTCGCTACTTCTCCCTCACGAAGAAGGGAGGCATCCATATGTACCTCTTCCCAACCAACAAAATATGACAGCTATTTTACTAAAAAATATTTTTTATTGTTTTTTCAAGATCAATTATAGTGTTTGAATTTTACAAAAGGTTACTATTAATCATGATAATTGTAAAAAAAGAAAGAATTAATTTAGTTCTATTAATGTTTACCTAGCAAATTATACACAATTTATGTCTTCTTCTTCCTTGGTTCTACAGCCCAAGTAATTGTTAGGGCCGCTATTCACTTCGGTTTCGTGCAGCCGATCTCCAGTTATGGATCCCTAGAAGGTTGCATACATGCATATATCCTTAGCTAACCCGTCCATCCAGCAAAGCCTGGGTCGCCCACGTCTTCGGTGGAGTGGATTTCTTCTTGGAGGAACATCTTTGGTATGGAGTCAGCATTCATCCTGGCCCGAGGACCAGCCGACCAACTCTAAAGAATCGCGGCACTTCGCAGTCATTGTACATTTTTGAAATCTAGTAGTTTGTCCTAATTAGCTTGCTCGTTAGAATCGAAAATAGCTCCGAAATTCCTCTGATGATCTTTCAAATCGGAGGAGTTGATTTTCTTGAGCCTTGGATAGTTTCTAGCTCTCTGATCCATATGTAAGTATTGGCCTGTTCATAATTTTATACAGGGCACAATTAGGTTGTGTGAGACAATTCATTGGGGGTCTTCATTTGTCGCACTAGCTCAATATAACATTGATTGGTAGCTGATTCATCATAAAATTTCCACTCCAATTTCGTTATCTTGTGTTTTTGACCATCTCAAATATACATCAATCCACTTGTACACGGGGAGGAAGCATCCCTTATGGGATTCATCACCATGTATTTAGTTTTTAACTGGTTGACTTGAACAATTAAAATTTCTCCAAATGATATCAATATCATCGGCGAATATTTGGACTGAGCAGTTGAATATTGTTCTTCCCATCTGGCTCCCTAACAGTGTTCTCCACACCAAATTTTTAGAGTGGGGATCACCCTCCCTTAGACCTTCGTAAGTATGAAATGAGCCTGAGAGCTCATTAACTAGTATCGAACAGAGCACCGCTTCCATGTAATCTGAATACGTCTCACAAGCTTCGGTAGCACTTTCATAGTGAGCATTACTTTATAGAGTTCTCCCCCTTTTAACGTGTCATATGCGATACATAAATATGACATGCAGGTGGTTTATTTGAACATTATATTCTCATAATAAGCACTTTTTAGCATGAACCTGGCGCGGAATAATTGGTTTGTTTCTTCTCTTAAAGCCAGCATTGTAATTGCCAATCTCTCTCTCTCTCTCTCTCTGCGTAAGGCAGTAGACTGAGGAACAAAAGTTTGTACAACAACGCACTAGGAAGCAGTGAAATGCCACGGTAGTTAGCGCAATCCACGATGTCCCCTTTCTTGCGTTCTTTTGTTGTCACAAGTTTGTGGTCACAAGTGTTGTCTAGTGAGCTTTCCCCCATCCAATATCATGGCACCCGATGGATGACTACCATAACTCCACACGGGATATATATATGGTAGGTATGTTTCTGATTCGCGCCACCCTCAGTTAAGTGGCAAGTAGCAAATACGATGGCATCTACCGATCACTCTGGCATTTTCAGGTATTAGGGAAAGTCTGTCCATCTTCTCAGTCTTGATTCATAAGATCAGGTTACATCGAGGTTCTTTTCAAAAGCACATGATAGTCGTAGCCATGCCTATTTCGGTCGATATTTGGTTGATGTTGATCAGTATGTAATGTTTTATTACGAGACCAAAAAGCGTCTCGTATTAGTCTTCAAAGTTTTTAAGAAAACCGTATAAAAGAAACTAAGAAAGTCTATGAGAAGATTGGCATCCCAAAGATAATAAAGATAAATGATACGAAGGTAAGTTATTTGACTTTGGGCCTATGCCAGGAATGAAAGAAGCAAACACATTAATAGGAGCACTCGAATTTAGAACAAATGAGGCAAGATGAATGCAGCCAGAAACAAAGTTATCGGAATCTGGATGGGGCACTTTGTGCAGCTGCTGAACATCGGAAACCCCTCAGAGGATACCGTGCTAATGACCATCCATGTAATATGGTAGAGTAGCCGGATCCAGTAGATGTTCGATGCGAATAGATAAGACAAAGAGGCGAAACGCAACCGGAATGGATATCTATTCAAGGAATGCTCCAAGCCACTGAAAAACCATCTACATTGGACCGCCTTACTGAGTTTGTACAACACAGTTCAAATCCATAAAAATAGTTCTATGCACAAGTTTGAAAGCAGGCGTTACTACCACTCCCCCATAAAATCCTCACCAACATAATGTTAAATAGGATGAGCCTTACTATGATAAGGTTCTAGGTGAATAGAAGGGAGGGTTCAGAATATTCGGAGAAACATTGGGAAGTAAATCTAAATATGCAGGCCATATTACGACTTCAAAACTGCCACGACTCAAGCGATAGGCGCTGTCTTTGGAAAATACTGAAGGAACTTGGTTCCCAGTATATCCCAAATTGTCATAATTTTTGCATTTGTAGTTGGTGCAGGATTCCGATTTCAAATTCTGGTGTAAGGAGAGATTACTGGTTGTTTAAATTTAGAGTTAAGAAAAGGAGACTGTCTATCCCCAATACTGTTCAACATTGTCTTGGAAACATCATCCGAGAGTGCACCAAGGCAATTAGGAAAGTACACACAGTAAAAGTGCATTTTAGTGCAGAAAGTTACACCTTCCCCATTTTATGCCTGAGTAACCCCAATACACAACTGACTACCTCAGATCGATCAACGAATAGCATGTGCCAATCTAGCGTTCTCGCCATCTGTCTTATCGATAAGTCCTTAAATATACGAGAATATATCAATCTCCAAAATAAGGGTCTAAAACCGCTAATTTATGGTAATAATCAACCGCTAATTTATGGTTCGAAGCATGAGCATTAAAAACCATTCTATATTGAAGAATTTAAAGGTGATTGTATGCCCAGATTTCTTGGCCCGAATTGGGATAGTGAACTCTGAAGACGAAAAAGACTAAAGAAGGGATTAGGGATATAGGAAAAACCGGACAGTCACAGTCAACTCGCGATATAAAAGATAAGAGGTAATAACAGACGATACACGTTGCATGATCCAATTCATCGGATCCCGACCTGAACATACATAGAAGTAGTGGGGAGACTACTAGGAGAAAACTTGGGCAGAGATTGCCTGACATGATCAAGAAGCAAACTACTGAACGGCGGGTTATTTGAGAAGTTGACATCCCTAAAGATCATCAATATCTGTGCCCTAAGCAGAAAAAAAAGAATAATATATACTATAAGTATATGGTCAACTGAATTGAATAAATTCGAGATATCCACGAGATAAAAGACTGAAGTCATCCACATAAAGGTAAAAACAGGCATACACACAAAATTTAGTGTAGTCACTTCCTATTTAATTTAACAATAATCTAATAATTAATCCGAGCATTCCTGATTAGTACAGAAATAACAATAACAATACAGGATAAAACGATTCTACATCAAATTTATTAACAAATCGTTCATATTAATGCATAGCCTTAATTTTAGCCTTAAATTATCACAAAGAGTTTTTTTTATTTCCTTTTACTATAATTCAAAAGAGCATTTATTAAGTTAGGTTATCTAGTTTGTTAAACAGTTTTTACTATATGATAATGTTTTGATAAACTTTTTGTAAAGTAATTCAAAGCACGATGTTTTCGAGTTCATCTGTCGATCACTTATTTCTTAACTAATATGTAATGCAGGAAAAAGGTTGCAAAAATGCATTGACGATCTAAAACTGTCACTTCTTTCTCCAACACATCCTACTTACTGGCTTTCTTCGCTATCGAAATCTCCCGATCTTCTCGACTTTTTTATCACCCGTTCTTTACCTCTCCCACACTCTAACGTTTCCTCTCTATTTGACCTTTCATCTGATCATAGCCAAATTTTACTTGAACTGTCGAACAACCCTTTCGTTAAACCTAATCCCCCATCATTAATTAACGCATACATAAACTGGGAGAGCTTTAAAAAATACCTCAACGACAAAATTAGATTAACATACCCCATTAATAAAGCTGACGAACTCGACAATGCAGTGGACTACCTTACAAAAAATATACACACCGCAATCTGGCACTCGACTACACCGTAGACAACAAGAACTAAAACTGACTCTTACCTTCCCCTACCTATTCGCAAGCTCATTAAAGAAAAACGCAAAATCAGAGCACTATGGCAAAGAACCAGATACCCATCTTACAAGAAAGAACTAAACAAACTAACCCGAAAACTTCAACAAGAACTAGTAACATTTAAAAACAACTACAGGGACTACATCGACTCGATAAACAACAGAAACGGATCAATATGGACAACGACAAGACGTATACTGAAGAAAAAAGATATTAAATTTCCCCTTCGACGTCCAGATAACACCTGGGCCATTACTAGCGAAGAAAAGGCAAACGAATTCGCCAAATATCTTGACCAGGTTTATGGAACAAAATCTATTAAGGAAGACACACTCACCGAAATCGACGACGACTTGGCAGCTCCACTACCTCTATCATTACCTCCTCCAGCATTTCATCCAAAAGAAATCCACAAAGAAATCAACAGACTTCCGAACCGAAAAGCACCGGGCTATGATCTTATCACTCCCTTTATCCTTCGCCACCTACCTCGAAAAGCTATTTTGTTTCTTACACACATCTATAATTCTATCTTACGCACAACTTATAATCCTCTTCTTTGGAAACTTTCCACTGTCAAAATGATACCTAAACCTTCTAAACCCACAACTAACCCTTCATCCTACCGTCCTATCGCACTCCTACCAATAATGGGGAAAATATTTGAAAAACTATTCTTGAACAGAATCAAGCCCTTACTGGAAAGTAAAGAAGTGATACCGAATCACCAGTTTGGTTTTCGGTCCTGTCACTCCACTATGCAACAGTGCCATAGGATTGTTGATGCAATATCGATAGCTTTTGAGAAAAAGGAATATTGCTCAGCGGTCTTTCTTGATATCGAAAAAGCATTCGATAGTGTCTGGCACAAGGGTCTGTTATGGAAATTAAAACCGCACCTACCTTCTACCTACTTCCTCATCCTTCAATCTTTCTTGCACCATAGATATTTTTGTATTTCCGTATATTCTTCTACTTCTTCCTTCTATCCTCAGCTTACTGGCGTTCCTCAAGGAAGCCTTTTAAGCCCCCTCCTCTATTCCATTTACACCTCTGACATTCCTGAGCACCCTTGCACCACGATCTTTACCTTCGCTGACGACACAGCTATCCTTTCTTCCCACAAAGATCCCACAATAGCATCAATTGCCATCCAGAACCATTTATTCGACTTAGAAAATTGGTTCCAAAAGTGGAAAACAAAAATAAATGCAACTAAGTCGAACCATATAAGTTTCTCACTGAGGAAGGGAACATGTCCTCCAATAAAAATTAACGATACTTCTGTGCCATCTAAAAACTATGTACTTTACCTTGGACTGTACTTGGACAAAAGACTCACTTGGAACATACATACAAAACTAAAAAGACAAGAACTGACCAGACTATATAAACAACTGTCACACCTCCTGGACTACAGGTCAACACTTAACTTACGAAACAAAAGACTAATTTACAACACGATATTAAAACCTATTTGGACCTACGGAGTAGAACTTTGGGGTTCCGCAAAACAAGTACACATAAACAAAATTCAAACCGCACAATCAAAAATTCTTCGGAAAATCATAAACGCTCCATGGTAGATTTCTAACAACACAATACACACAAGACATGGACATTCCAACAGTAAAATCATACACTCACGACAAATACTCTACCTTTCACAGTTCAACTCACAACCATCCAAACCCACTTGTTTCTTCTCTTTCTTCCCAGTTACCCGTCCAACGAAGATTAAAAAGACAATGGCCGAGAGATGTAGAGTGGCAAAGCTAAGTGATCTAAGTGCCAAAAATTCATTTCCCCGTTTTTTATACAAAAATTATCTAAAAGTCAAGGCCAATGCGGTGCGAAGTGATTTATCTCCCGATTGGTAGTACTTAGACTACCAATCGGGAGATAAATCACTTCGCACCGCATTGGCCTTGACTTTCAGATCATTTTTGTATAAAAAACAGGGAAATGAATTTTTGGCACTTAGATCACTTAGCTTTGCCACTCTACAGATATGCTCGAACAAGTAATTTAAATCAAGCAAAACGAAGATAAATTTCACACTATCCACAAATTTGCTAGGTGCGCTACAGCGCAGGCGCAAATGACTTGAAAAAAAAAATGTAATGCAGCATAAAATAAAGGTTGTATACACTCCTTTCCATAGTTTGAATCAAATAAATAGATTTTAGAAAAACAATAACAAAAAATAACATATCAATGTTTATTAAAAATACATAAATTATTCATGTGACATGGTATTTACTATATTTACCACGTCACATCAAAGCTCTGTTTTTAATTTGTTTTGTAATTCCTCTTCCTTTTTTGTCATGAATTCTATTATTGAAGATTTATCGTGTTCACCCAAATATTCCTCACTCGGCGATTTGTCATAAAGATGGTAGTAATTTATGGTGGGGTAACCGTCAATTCCCATGTTCTCACAAAACGCCGAATGCCTGGTACAGTCAACTATGGCGAATGCATATATCGGTTCATCACTGAATTTTTCGGCAGCAGCCAAGAACTGTGGCTTTGCATTCCTGCAATGAATGCACCAAGGGGCCATGAACATAACTAATGCATGTTTCTTCTTCCTCAGGAAAGATTCGAAGTTCTTTTCTTCTAGATGAATGGCAAAGGATTGGGGTGTTTCCCATGGCATTTCTTTTTCGGGATCATTCATGAACGTGAGGAGATTGTCTAATGAAGTTTCTCCTTTATAGATGCTTTTAAATTTCCCGTCCGCATAGTGTTGTATGACATAAGGTTGAGGGGTTATCTCTAAATTTTCGCAGATCTTTTTTCCTTCATCGGAACAGTCCACTACATGCATTGCCCCTATTTCTTCAGTTAGTTGTTCAGCGGCTTCAGTGAAAATATCAAGGATGCTTCCAGTATCGTTTTTTGATCTTATAAAACACAACAGAGCACTTTTTGTACCTAAAATGTTTGAAAGGTCGGTAGCAGTTGAAGCATCTGCCAAAGGCAGTTTTAACTCTTCCAATCCTGTTTGCTCGGTCATGACTATCGACAAAAGGAAAAACACCATATGGAAAAGTTTCATTTTCGTTTCCATGCTTTTCTTGCAATAGATAACACAATACTGAGAATAATCAATATTTTTTTATAATGTGATATGTTATCAAAGCCAAATGTCAATATAATTTATACAGGTGACGCTTGTCCACGCAAATTAGTAAACATTAACATGTGGTTTTTGTTACATAAAATAATTGGGTCATTCTCCCATTTCATTCAAATTTCATTGTTCTAATTTCAATGAGAAAAAATTACATTTTCCAATGATTTTTTTCCACGAATTGTTAGAAGGCAGGCTGCTAATGGTGTTTACAAAAGATGCCTTCATAGAAACATATATATATTATTTCTCAAGACCTTTTTTTTGTCGATAAGCCATAACTTCCTTAATAACTTATCAAATTTCATGAATAAGGCATCATTTTAAAGCTTTCCTTAACCGCTATACCGGAAAAACATACAAATCACTTATTTCGCCTTCAATTGCGAGTTATAAGCGCAAAACCGCGCAAACAAACAAAACAAATACGTGTCAAATAATCAAGTCTTTGTAATCTCTAAATATTATTTAAAAGTGCCAAAACAAACCTGAAAATCAATTTCCCTTAAATATTTAAATAAGTTTAGAGTCCAGGTTTTACTAAACTCAACTCAAAGTCTATCTCCCAAATTCCACACGAGTGAGGGAGATAGATGTGAGGGAGATAGCTTTTTGAGGTTATATTAAAGTAGACCATTCCATGTCAGTCTCTTATGAAAAACATTTATGGGTTATTGAAATCCCTTGTAAACCTACAAATTAACCGTAATATCACGTGAATCAAACTCACCTTTAAGGAAATATCAGTGGGTGAGGGAGATAGGAAATGAAACGACACTCACTGTTTTAACCTATAAAAACACCCTCACGGGGGAACGAGAGCAGAACTTCTGTGAAAAAGTTTATCCTCGTTGAGACGGGAATCTGTTAAAATGTTTCCAGCAATGAATTATAATGAAATAAAGGTTTCTAAAGTTTTGAGGCCCGATTTCAAAACAATGTGAGGGAGATAGGTTGCATCTATGGGACAGGTAGATTATGGATCATAACTTTTTTTCTATAATACGAAAATAGCAACCGTATTATAACGCAACAATATTTACCGTAGAACCAAATAATTAAGACCTTCTAACAAGTATGAAAAAAAAAACTAGGTCATAAATAAAAGAATACATATCTTTTTTCCGCCATCAAAGTCAGCAACTTGAGCTTTGGGACAGGTGAGGGATATTGACATTTTAAGATTAAATTTAGACCTATAAACAAATTGTTACTGAGATAAAAATTCTTGAAACAAGCTGAGGTCTTCTATTAACCAGTGGATGCAATTGAATTATTAGCAATTGCACACAAATAATATACTCTCATTGGGACATGAATTTGTATGTATTGGGAGAATGACCCAATTATATTGTACTCCAGATTTTCGTTACTTTTAATATGTTGTATCACACTAGCGGATTGATTTCATGAATTAGCTGTTCCATCATGGCTTTTAATAGTTTGCTATTGACTGAAGGTCCCGGTCATTGAGTCCGTCAGGGTTGATATGGTCCGTCAGGGTTAATTGTTTTCTATTAGATATGCATTTCTGATGATAAAAACGTGGGTAACTTCATAAAATGTCTGCAAAATAAAGCCAATAGGATTTACAATGATCAATTCAATGCCTAAAAATTAAACTAATACATGAGTTGGAATCTTAAATATGTTTATTTCTAAAAAGCACGAGTACTTACTTATTTTTTTGGTTTAAAACCTAAAAACAATATATAGCTGTATTGTTTTCGAGACTTAAGTGAAATAAACTTCAGCACGGATGCGTTGTGTAGGCTGCTTGCTGTATTGTTTTGCCTTTTACCTTCGCTCAAGTTCGAACCCGAAGTTGGTCTGTTAGAGTTCATCTCTCTCTGACACATGAGGCAAATCAAACAAAGGAAACTTCGTTTGCCCATTCCAATTATACGCATATCATACTGATCTGTGTGCTTATTATAATTTGAGACTAAGTAAACACTCTTTAGTATACAAAAGATTTTTTTCTCTATGTTAACTATAACATGAACAGGATACAAAAGGCTGCAATTTCGGAACCAATCGTTTGATTTTAATTCTTATTATTTCAACAAATAGTCCGATTTTCATTTTTACTTCAATTCGGAGTACCGAGAAATACTTTAAGAGAACAGATACACTTTCACATACATAATCGTTTTTTAGTTATATGCAAATGAAGGATTCTCTTATTCTAGCTCCTGTCGTTTTCTGGACACCTGACTTTATTTTTACCACCTGGAGGGAAAGTAAATAAATAAAATTATGCCTCGATCATCTAATATGATCTAGTGCCAAACATTTATAGCGTAACGATAAAAAAACCTTTTAGAAATAACATATAAGTAGAATATTTTAAATTGTTTTTACTTTCACTTATCTATATATGAACTCAAATACATAGAAGTCCTCTTTTTTATGCAATAACTTCAAGGAATTCGGGGTGTGAGTAAATCATTTGTTTAATTGTCTCTCCCTTTACTCTTGGTACACTTTGATAGTGTTATCTTTTTGTAGAAAGATGTAACGTTTTAGCCGAACTAAGGCAAACTTTAGTCTTGCAAATATTAAATAGGCATTCTAAAAAAATTAATATTACGTGTGTAAGTTGCTTTTATTGCATGCTTTGAGACTCAGCTTATAATTTAATTTGATAACCTCCGTCAAATTATTTCTTCCAATCTCAGCATTAATAATGTCACTTCTCTTCCAACATCTACTAGTCCAATTTGAGATTTTGTGACACAGGGATCTTTGGGCATAGGTTGTGTGGTAATTGTGTGGTAATCGATTAAACTAAAACTTAATCAAACTAAATCATCGTTTATTTTGATACAATATAAATTCTTCCAGG
The DNA here is from genome assembly GCA_911387785.2 of Aelia acuminata. Lineage (NCBI taxonomy): Eukaryota > Metazoa > Arthropoda > Insecta > Hemiptera > Pentatomidae > Aelia > Aelia acuminata. Next base: position 136,254,339 of record OU426978.1, on the reverse strand, counting down.
TCCCAACTACCTTAACCCTGCGTTAGTCGCGCCCCGTTCCCTGACTCCAATAGTCGCTAAGCACCTGTGAGGTGAAATCCATTATATACCTCTAAAACTGATTGATTCCAAATGATATTTATTTAGATTAAAGGGTATGGGCAGAAGCAACAAATTTTACATTAACGATGAACTTTTTTATAAAAAATATCAAAGAAGAAACAATAAAATAAACAAGAAGAAATAATTAACATATAAATATAAAGGGGAGTAGGAACAAATATTTCAATCATATTTATTAATACAAGAGATTAATAAAAAGACATACTCGTAGACTTAACAGAAAAAAAAAAACTTAATATAAAGAATATTTTTTTTTTTCGGTTGGCTTACAGACCTTGAAGATCTTTAGCCGCCTCAACTAGCCTATTCCATCTTGGGCGATGGCTTTCCAGTTCACCACTCGATGTTCGGTGGCTTCATTCTTGATTATATCAGCCCATCTCGTTCTGGGTCTCCCTCGCGGTCGGGTACCGACCGCTGCTTCATTCATCGTTATGTTGAGGGAGCCTGATGGGTTGCTTCTTGCCACGTGACCCGCCCATTTTAACCTCTTAGCTTTTATATCGTGCCCTATCGATTGTTGGGTTTCCCCTATAATTTCTTCTTTAGTCTTTCTTCTCCAGAGTCCCAGTTCATTATCCCACTTCGGGCCTACAATTGTCCTTAGCACCTTCCTTTCGAATCTTTCGATTCTTGCTTGTAAGGTGCTGGTCAGTGTCCAAGTTTCGCACCCATACATTAGCACGGTTTTGATTATTGTGTTGTAGACCCTGATTTTCAGTGGGCGGCAGATTTTCTTAGATTTTAGGACTCGAGAAACCGAGAAGAACGCACGATTGGCACTGGCTATTCGTTGATCGACCTCTGTTAGTTGGTCGTTTATTGAGGTTACTGTAGATCCGAGGTATTTGAAGTTATCTACTTTAGGGAAGGTGTAGCTTCCTACACTTATATCGTTGATTACGTTAGGTTCCGGCTTACATGTACTTCGTCTTATTTTCATTAACTTGTAAGCCGATGTCTCTCGCTGAAGTGATCAGGCAACCGGCGAGTGACTGAATGTCCTCTTTCTTACTGCCTAGCACAGTCACATCATCCGCATAGGCGAGGAACTTATGCATTTTCCCCACGTGCACTCCCCGCTTGCCTTAGTACATCCTTGGTCTTAATCCTGACTTCACGTCGAAGCTTTCAGTCATTTTTCTTTGTACCAGTTCTCGGCCAATTTCCCTGGGAAACCCAGTTCCGTCAGTATTTTCCAAAGACAGCTCCTGTCGACCGAGTAGGCTGCTTTGAAGTCGATGAATAAGGCGTGCACATCTTGATTTATTTCCCAACGTTTCTCGAGTGTATGTTTCAGGATGAAGATCTGATCGGACGTGCTTCTTCCTCTTCTGAACCCTGATTGGTAGTCGCCAAGGGACTTTTCATAGTACGGGTTCATTCTGTTTAGAATTATGTAGGTCAGGATTTTGTATGCGACAGAGAGTAGTGCTATTCCTCTATAGTTTTCGCACTCGTACATGGATCCCTTTTTCAGAATTGGGCATATGAGACCTGTGTTCCAAACGTCCGGGATCTTTTCCTCTCTCCATATTTCAGCTCTCTCCTCAGGTTGAGCTGGTGTAGATGGCTCGTCAGTGACTCACCCCCTTCCTTGAATAGCTCACCATGTAAGCTATCTATTCCAGGGGCTTTTCGCCGCTTTACCTTGTCAAGCACCATCTGTACATCCAGTTGATCCGGCTCCTCTACCACATCGCTGGGATGGTCCTCAGCGTGGTCCATGTCCTCTGAGGGATCTTCACTGTTCAGCAGCTGCTCAAAGTAATCCTTCCAGATTCTTCGTCTTTGACTGCTGTCAGTTTGCCTTATTTGTTTTTCATTTGAGTGCTCCAACCCATGTATCCGGTTCTTTCTTTCCTGATGTTAGCATAGAATTCACATATTTTACTGCCCTGCCAGTTATCTTCTATCTCCTTGAGCTTTTCAAGAATTCTCTCTTTGCCTTCGTCAGTGTCTTGTTTACTGCTTTCTGAGCAGCTTCGTATCTATCTCGGGATTCTTTGTCTCTTTTGCCTAGGCTGAGGATCTTCAGTGCCCTTTTATCCTCCACAGCCTTACAGCATTCCTCCGTGTACCATTTCTTTGGTTGACGTGTAGCCTGGACTCCAATCACCTTGTTCGCTGTTTCCTTCAAGACCTTTTCAATTTCCGCCCAGTGACTCTCAATTGGCGTACTCTCTAGGTCGAGAAGTTCGAATTTATTGGACAGCTCTATTTGGAATCGTGATAGGGTCTCCGGATCCTTTAGTCTTTTTGAATTTCATATCTTATTCGTTTCAGGTCGCTATCTGTCTTCTGGATTTGTCTTGTGGATTGAAAAAGAAGACAGTTTTACAGGAGATTACGTATTATTGAGAAAATGTTTTCTATTAATAACCGACTTCGAACGGAAAAGGAGGTTACTCTATTCGATACGTATGTGACTTTTTTTTTGTTTGTGCTTTTTTTTTCCTATTTATTTATTTATTTACACCCTACCCTGCCTCTTGAGGCAATACGGGTTGTTGCAGCAGTTGAATGTTAGGCATGTCTGCATAACATCCCACTGCTGCTATAAAACAAAAATGTTTTGGAACTTTAGACCGGTAGGCTTCATTTCCTCAGTCCGGTTGGTTTCTAGGCACGGCTGGTCTCCCTCGTCCAACATTGAAGTGGGCAGGGCCGAGTGCAGTCTTCCATCCTTAGACGAAGTCCTTGAAATGCTTATAGTTACTTTCCGCTACCAGCTGGGGAAAATCGGTTACTGTGAGAACGTAGAGTCCGGTTTTACGAAGCAACTTAGCCCTCAGAGCCTCGAAGGCGGTGCAGTCAACAATAATGTGCTCTGCAGTTTCCGGGATACCGCAGGTAAGACACAGGGGGTCAACGTCAATTCCATGGCTATGGAGCTTGGCTCGAAATCCCCCAGGCCCTGTGAGACATGGCAAAAACCCCCCCTTTTTTTTTTCCTATGTATGTTCACCGATTACTCAGAGATGAAGGGGCCGATTGGAACGAAACCTTTTGCATCTTGTACAGTATTTTCCCAAGGTGGTTCCATTGAAACCTTTTTTGGGTTCTTAACTTATTTAAGAAGTTATCGGGAAAAAACATTAAATTAATTATACCGTACTAATATGTATATTAGTATTGTAAATATTGTATTGTTGGGATGCGACATAAATATTGATATCTCTGAAACATCAATATTATAATATCTTTGTTTTTATCAAAATATCGATGTCAAACATTTCTATGTTTTTGTCAAAACATCGATTTTAAACACATCTATGTTTATGTCAAAACATCGATGATAAAAAAATCTATGTTTTTGTAAAAACATTGCTGTTAAATGTAAAAACATCTATGTTTATGTAAAACATCGATGATAAAAAAAATCTATGTTTTTGTAAAAACATCAGTGTTAAATATATCTTCTATGTTTCGCCAAATTATAGATTTTTTTTTTTTGCCAACACATCCGTTATTAACAAATCTATTTTTCGTTAAATTTAAAATAAACCTCTTTTATTTTTTCTAATCTATGTTGTCAAAATATCGATGTTAAAACCATATTTTTTTATATAAAAACATCAATGAATGTCGGTATGTTTAACCTTACTTAGAAAAATTCATTTGTTAGTAATTTGTGATATTGCCAGAAATTTTGAAATGCTTGAGGCAAATATTGCACTTATCTAATGTGTTAGAGATTTTAGAAAAATATTTCCAAATGGTACTTGTTGATAGCATCGCAATAATAATTATCACCTGAAACAGAGCAAAAACGAATGTCCTCTTTCTTACTGCCTAGCACAGTCACATCATCCGCATAGGCGAGGAACTTATGCATTTTCCCCACGTGCACTCCCCGCTTGCCTTAGTACATCCTTGGTCTTAATCCTGACTTCACGTCGAAGCTTTCAGTCATTTTTCTTTGTACCAGTTCTCGGCCAATTTCCCTGGGAAACCCAGTTCCGTCAGTATTTTCCAAAGACAGCTCCTGTCGACCGAGTAGGCTGCTTTGAAGTCGATGAATAAGGCGTGCACATCTTGATTTATTTCCCAACGTTTCTCGAGTGTATGTTTCAGGATGAAGATCTGATCGGACGTGCTTCTTCCTCTTCTGAACCCTGATTGGTAGTCGCCAAGGGACTTTTCATAGTACGGGTTCATTCTGTTTAGAATTATGTAGGTCAGGATTTTGTATGCGACAGAGAGTAGTGCTATTCCTCTATAGTTTTCGCACTCGTACATGGATCCCTTTTTCAGAATTGGGCATATGAGACCTGTGTTCCAAACGTCCGGGATCTTTTCCTCTCTCCATATTTCAGCTCTCTCCTCAGGTTGAGCTGGTGTAGATGGCTCGTCAGTGACTCACCCCCTTCCTTGAATAGCTCACCATGTAAGCTATCTATTCCAGGGGCTTTTCGCCGCTTTACCTTGTCAAGCACCATCTGTACATCCAGTTGATCCGGCTCCTCTACCACATCGCTGGGATGGTCCTCAGCGTGGTCCATGTCCTCTGAGGGATCTTCACTGTTCAGCAGCTGCTCAAAGTAATCCTTCCAGATTCTTCGTCTTTGACTGCTGTCAGTTTGCCTTATTTGTTTTTCATTTGAGTGCTCCAACCCATGTATCCGGTTCTTTCTTTCCTGATGTTAGCATAGAATTCACATATTTTACTGCCCTGCCAGTTATCTTCTATCTCCTTGAGCTTTTCAAGAATTCTCTCTTTGCCTTCGTCAGTGTCTTGTTTACTGCTTTCTGAGCAGCTTCGTATCTATCTCGGGATTCTTTGTCTCTTTTGCCTAGGCTGAGGATCTTCAGTGCCCTTTTATCCTCCACAGCCTTACAGCATTCCTCCGTGTACCATTTCTTTGGTTGACGTGTAGCCTGGACTCCAATCACCTTGTTCGCTGTTTCCTTCAAGACCTTTTCAATTTCCGCCCAGTGACTCTCAATTGGCGTACTCTCTAGGTCGAGAAGTTCGAATTTATTGGACAGCTCTATTTGGAATCGTGATAGGGTCTCCGGATCCTTTAGTCTTTTTGAATTTCATATCTTATTCGTTTCAGGTCGCTATCTGTCTTCTGGATTTGTCTAAGCCTTTGGTTAAACTTTACTACCACCAAGGCATGGTCCGAACCACAGTCGGCTCCCCTAAAGCTCCTCACATCTTGAATAGAGCTTTGGTGTCGCTTGTCGATCAGCACGTGGTCGATCTGGTTCCACCACCTGTCCCCAGGACTTGTCCATGTATACTTATAAATCTCCTTATGCGGGAACTTGGTGCTGCTGACTACCAGATTCTTAGCAGCTGCGAAACTTACACATCTTACTCCATTTTCGCTGCTCGTTTCATGAAGACTGTGCGATCCAATTGTTGGCCGAAACTGACGCTCCCTTCCTATCTTGGCATTGAAATCCCCAATGACTAATTTTACGTCATACCGTTGAATACCGTCGTACACTTGCTCAAGTTGCTCATAGAAATCGTCTTTCATATCATCGTCCTTGTCTTCGGTTGGTGCGTAAACATTTATGATGGAGGTGTTAAACCATCTTCCTTTGAATCTAAGCACACTTATCCGATCGCTAATAGGGACGAAGCTTAGGATTGATTTCGGAGCCTTGGGGCTTATTATAAAGGCAGTTCCTCCGGTAAAGTTTTGTTTGTTCCTTCCACTGTAGAATATCGTGTACCCATCGATAGTGAGTTCACCATCTTCGGGCCACCTAACTTCATGTACGGCTATTATGTCAGTAGCGTACCTTTTAGCTTAAGAATATTAAGACGCGTACCTTAAATATAAAGAATATAAATATGAATAAATAAACTTCTGATTCTGACTTCTTCTGATTGGCTGGCTCAAACTTCTTCTGATTGGCTGGCTCCAGACTTCTTTTCATTGGTTGGCCATTCTAAAATTCCTAGCCCTCCCTACATTTCTTCAGCGGTATCTTTGCCGGGAAAAACCGGGGTTTATGGCCCAAAATTTCTCCAACAATCTTACCCTGGCATTTCCCTGGGTGTTTGTCGGCAGCATTGTCGGTCTTCGGTTTTACTTATTTTGAATTTCTCACAGCAGGTGCAATCTTTGGTGATCACCGGGGTACTGACTGGTCTGAATACTAAAGAGGGGAGCATTTCTGGGAGGAGACTACACTGTGGCACCTTATTAGAAATTGGCACCAAAACATTAAAAATTATGCATCTGTCAGGTCCACGCGACTAACGGAGGGTTAAAGGGGGGGGCCATAACATAAATACTTAAAAATAATGATATATCAGAATTCATCGATTATACTCTGCTCTAACAGACTATATCCAGCCTCAGACTTCCTTCAGGCACAGATTCCAACTCCCACTAGGCTAGCCCTATTGGGATTAAGATTAGATAGATAGAATGATACCATCAGACTATACGATCCATAGCAACCCAACAATGTTAACAACGATTCTGGTAGCTCGATAGTACAAGGATTATACACGATTTTTTTTTTTTTTAACAATACATCATTGGTAATTCATAGAAAATTTATAAAAACTATATGACCCTTTGCAAACAATTTCGCAAGAAGATTTTTATCTAATTTTAACACAGATTTTTATCTCTCGATTTAATACTGCATAAAAATAAACTTTGTCTCTTTTTCATATTCCTGGCTTACAGAAAATTTGGTTTTAGACCAGTGTTTCAGTGTTCAGTGTTTTACATTGGACTGTACGTCTTCATTTTCTAGCGTTCTTCTTCTCAAAACGTAGCCTTCCTGATAGTATTAATTTTTTCAATAGTAAATAGCAACTAAGAAAATATCATTGACCTTAAACATTGATCTTTCTACGTCGTGTAAGATACTACATTTAAATTTTTCTATAACAAAGCCAATCAAGAAGTTTTTGTATTTGAAAGTTTTGTTGTATAGTCTGAAATATTAATCGTTCTACATTCTGATATGAAATGCCTAAAACATATATGGGCCTCGTCGAAATCATTAAAATGCAGTAGTGCCATTTCGATCCTCCAATTAACTAAAATTTATATTATAAATCGATTTTATTCATATTTGGTTGATGAAAAAAAATCTGAGAGTACGAATATCGATTGCTCTGAATCCCTCATGATGATGATGATGATACCTCATTATATGGCATTTTTGTATAATAGGACGTATATTTGGTATAAAACCGATTTATAGCCTTTTTAAAATAATATTAGTTGGATAAATACACACTTTTACCACAAGTCAGTTGATAATTAGGTTAGTAGGATGATTGTTCTGTAAAATCCAAATTTATCCTCTTTTGACATTTAATTTGACATATCAACCGTCAGAGGCGCGTGAAGAGCTCATGATGCCACAAATGAATTATGTAAAACATGCGGATCGCTGAGAGGGAAGGAGCTGAATGATGTAGGACTCCCCCAGTCTCATGATTCATGGGTGCGGTCTTATTTGGAATGAGAGGGTGCAATATCTCATATTTTATCCCTCTGGTTTTGGGAAATTGAAAAAAAAAAAAAAGTATTGGGAGATATCTGAGAAATATGCATGGACGAAACGTTTTACTTCTCTATTTCTAAGAGTCAAAAATCAGGTATCGGTTTGTTATATGATATTAAATACTATGCCTTATAATTATCCCTTATGTAATATCAAAACATTAGACATTAACAACTTTTTTTTACCGTTATTTTCAACTATAATAACTTCTCGCACTGCTATTTATCAGATTTTCTAAGGAGGGTGGGGAATTCAGAAGGGATTGTTAATATCTACCAATACATTATATACGATACGTACATGCTTCCAAGATATAGTGGACCTTAGAAGGCAATGGGTCAAAGTGAAATTTTGGAAAATATCAAGTTAGATGCTAAATATGGTAGTAAAAATGTCAATCTTTTTTTGGGGAGAGGAAGAAGGAGTTCAAACTGGATTTAATGATAGTGATAAGAAAAAATAAGTAATATTGTTAAAATCTATATCGAAATTCATTAAAATCGGGTAAATCGGTAAAAAAATAATATAGTCCCCCCCACCAAAAAGATATTGAAGATAATATTTATGTGGGACTCAACTTCTTATTCTACTATGAACGATGTGTTTCCGATGTTTTCAAAATCTGATAAATTGGTATAAAGTTAATAATTTCCAACTTCCTCCAGTTTTCTCTGATGTACAGAAAATTAGACCAAAGTTAATCATGATTAAAAGAAAATTCATACGATCCTGAAACTTCAGTTTCAGTATTAGTGGTAAGTTTCGGAACATCAGAGTCCGCCTAAATAAGGTTAACGTATAACAGACTTTATTTTCTTACATGCGTTTTCTTTCCTACACTTCCCCTGAATAGGGTACTGAAAAAAAAGTGCAGACATAATTTTGGCAGCAAATACGTCCAGTTATGTAAAGTTTTAATGTTCTAATTCCAATGAGACCATTCTCATGACGATGCAGTTAACAGATAAAAAGTTATATCAGATTATTGTTGAAAAAATCGGCTGAAAATGTACGATGTCACATTTAAAAAAATCTGGTGTGGTGCGCGCATCACACAACTTACACGTACCACTCTCATTTCTTTGAATAAAAAAAGACACCATTTTTTGAAAATGGTGTACTCACATTCTACTGGAAGGGTGACACAAAACTTTTTTCATCAATGACTATAGTTTTTTCTGTTGGAAAATGGATACAGTCGTCAGAAATTCGTACAGTTGTGTAACAAGAATGAAATTGGCTCCATTTTCTCATGGGTCTTGTTAAAGGATTCACACAAAGCTGCTAATGGCACGCAGTCATGATTTATCTGATATTAAAGAATTCTTGACTCTCATGACGAGTTTGATGAAAATAAATAGAACAGTTTTTGAGTAAGTTAAAATAATAAATTTATTTTTAAAATAGTGCCCCTCCGTTTGACTAATTTTGATGAAATTTCACACATCGCGGGCATATGCATACATAAAATACCCAGGTTGTTCAAAATTGTTTGAGCCGTGATTGAGATAATCGAAAAAAATTGAGATAAAATTTAATATACAAAATGCCCCTCCATTTGCCCAATTTTGATGGCATTTTTGCTGTCACATCGCGTGCATATACATACGGCAAATACCCAATTTCTGGTTCGTACAATTTATAGTTTTTGAGTTAGTCTCTTCACACACACAGACCATTTCGCCGGACTCAGGGGACCCCAAAACCGTATTTCCGTTAAAAACCGGAAGTGGAAAATTTCCAAGATCGCAATACTATCCTTACTACTATGAATTTCAGGTGTGTATGCGCGCGCGCGCGCGCGCGCGTGTGTGTGTGTGTGTGTGTGTGTGTGTGTGTGTGTGTGTCTGTGTGTCTGTGTGTCTGTGTGTCTGTGTGTCTGTGTGTCTGTGTCTGTGTGTCTGTGTGTCTGTGTCTGTGTGTGTGTGTGTGGGTGTGTGTGTGTGTGAACAGATTACCTCAAACTATAAAGCCTACGAAACTGAATATTGTTATTTGAGGTAGGTATGGTATGGTGGTAGTGTGGTAAAGTTCTGTGATGCGCGTACCGCACCAGATTTTTATATTTCTTTTTATGAAATAAAGCCTTATACATTTGATGCGCCGGGCACATTTATAGAAAACTTTATAAAATAATCATTCAATCATATTTCTAGGCGTTCATTTTAATGGTGTGACAACTTCGATGGTTACTTAACAAGCATTGCAGCTACTGATTGGATTAACAACTCTTCCACCTGTTCTAGTAATTGGTGTACTCAGTTAGTGAACTCTACCGTTCCGCTGCGATGACCGTCAACTGAATAGCGACCAGTGGAGCCAAAGGAGAGTTCACTCAAAATAAACCGTGAATTCCTCTAACACTGATTAAATGCATGAGGCTTGTTTAGTTTCCATTCCGGGTCGTAAGGGCCTCAGTGTATATTCGGGACTGTCTATCTTTCAACTATGCATCAATGATACATCTACTCTACTCTATCTTCTGCATGAATATTACCAATTATTATATTTTATTTTTATTTGATGGATGATGTGGGAAGAGATTTTAACAATTAAAACCTTCGGATTTAGTTATGGATGAAGACAAAAATACGGATGAAAAACATAATTAATGTAACCAGTTCCAGAACATCGATGTTTTTCGACATTCATCTTTTTTAACATCCATTTTTTTAACACTAACCTTTAGAGCTCTAATTTATTAAATATTGAAGTCGCTTCCCTAGTAAAGACATATAAACTTATTTATTTTGAATATTTAAAAAATAAAATAAAGGTGAGATAATCTAAATAAAGATTATGAAACATCGTTTTCCAAAAATCATCCAATAAATTTTGGACATTTCGAGTAAGATGCCGGGCGCTAGAGTGAGCTTTTTCTGCTGGTTACTCCTTGACGCATTTTTGCACGATTAGTCTTGTTTGAAGATGAATATATTCCACTTTACAAAAAGAAGACAGTTTTACAGGAGATTACGTATTATTGAGAAAATGTTTTCTATTAATAACCGACTTCGAACGGAAAAGGAGGTTACTCTATTCGATACGTATGTGACTTTTTTTTTGTTTGTGCTTTTTTTTTCCTATTTATTTATTTATTTACACCCTACCCTGCCTCTTGAGGCAATACGGGTTGTTGCAGCAGTTGAATGTTAGGCATGTCTGCATAACATCCCACTGCTGCTATAAAACAAAAATGTTTTGGAACTTTAGACCGGTAGGCTTCATTTCCTCAGTCCGGTTGGTTTCTAGGCACGGCTGGTCTCCCTCGTCCAACATTGAAGTGGGCAGGGCCGAGTGCAGTCTTCCATCCTTAGACGAAGTCCTTGAAATGCTTATAGTTACTTTCCGCTACCAGCTGGGGAAAATCGGTTACTGTGAGAACGTAGAGTCCGGTTTTACGAAGCAACTTAGCCCTCAGAGCCTCGAAGGCGGTGCAGTCAACAATAATGTGCTCTGCAGTTTCCGGGATACCGCAGGTAAGACACAGGGGGTCAACGTCAATTCCATGGCTATGGAGCTTGGCTCGAAATCCCCCAGGCCCTGTGAGACATGGCAAAAACCCCCCCTTTTTTTTTTCCTATGTATGTTCACCGATTACTCAGAGATGAAGGGGCCGATTGGAACGAAACCTTTTGCATCTTGTACAGTATTTTCCCAAGGTGGTTCCATTGAAACCTTTTTTGGGTTCTTAACTTATTTAAGAAGTTATCGGGAAAAAACATTAAATTAATTATACCGTACTAATATGTATATTAGTATTGTAAATATTGTATTGTTGGGATGCGACATAAATATTGATATCTCTGAAACATCAATATTATAATATCTTTGTTTTTATCAAAATATCGATGTCAAACATTTCTATGTTTTTGTCAAAACATCGATTTTAAACACATCTATGTTTATGTCAAAACATCGATGATAAAAAAATCTATGTTTTTGTAAAAACATTGCTGTTAAATGTAAAAACATCTATGTTTATGTAAAAACATCGATGATAAAAAAAATCTATGTTTTTGTAAAAACATCAGTGTTAAATATATCTTCTATGTTTCGCCAAATTATAGATTTTTTTTTTTGCCAACACATCCGTTATTAACAAATCTATTTTTCGTTAAATTTAAAATAAACCTCTTTTATTTTTTCTAATCTATGTTGTCAAAATATCGATGTTAAAACCATATTTTTTTATATAAAAACATCAATGAATGTCGGTATGTTTAACCTTACTTAGAAAAATTCATTTGTTAGTAATTTGTGATATTTCCAGAAATTTTGAAATGCTTGAGGCAAATATTGCACTTATCTAATTTGTTATAGATTTTAGAAAAATATTTCCAAATGGTACTTGTTGATAGCATCGCAATAATAATTATCACCTGAAACAGAGCAAAAACGACTATTCTTGTGTAATTCACGTTTAAATTATAAGATATAGCATTTCCAAGTCTATTTGAACCTTTTCTAAGTCAACTATAACCCTTTCCAAGTAACAAGAAACCCTTTCCAAGTCAAGTGTAACCTTTTCCAAGTCAACTGTAACCCTTTCTATCTCAATCGTCACCCAATAGGAAGGGGTTGCATTTGATTTGGAATGGGTTACATTTGAATTGGAAAGAGTTTCTTGTGACTCGGAAAGGGTTACAGTTGACTTGGAAAAGGTTACACTTGACTTGGAAAGGGTTACAGTTGACTTGGAAAAGGTTCAAATAGACTTGGAAATGCTATAATTATAAATTATACCGCCAACTTTTACTGTATAATTGAAAACCGAAAAAAAAATACAGGTACGCCAAGATTCCGAAACATCTGATCGGTTGTTGATTAACGCCGCTTAGTCGCGTTGTCTCTTTTGTATTTATCCCTTCCAAAGAAACTATATCACTTAGCTTAAAAGCCACGCTGCTGCATTAATTCTTAAGAGTTATATTTTTTATTGGAGTACTTTTTCAATTAACAAAAAAAAACTTAAAAAAATCGATGTTTACAACAATACACAAACATCCATATTCACAATATCGATGTCGCATCCCTTATTCAACCACCACACTATTACACTTGATATTTATTTAAATTAGAGTAATCACCATCATATGATACCGTTCTGATCGTGGGAGATTTTAATGCTCAGATTGGGAAAGAGGATCACATCAAGGATGTAGCAGGAAAGTTCGCGATACATGACATAACAAACGAAAATGGGCATCGCTTGGCTGAATTTGCGGCATCGAGAAACCTAAAAATTAAGAGTACGAGTTTCCAGCATAAGAAGATACATCTTGGAACATGGAAAGCTCCCGGTGGAAGTATCAACCAAATTGATCACATACTCATCTCCTCAAGACACGCCTCTAGCATCATCGATGTAAGAGCATGTAGAGGACCTAATTGTGACAGTGATCATTATCTTGTGAGAGCAATGTTTAATTTAAAATGTCATGGGAAGTTCGGCATCCATTACTTTGGATGCAGGCTCTAGCGCGCTTCCTCATTGCCCCAGCAGTGACATCTCTAGCGTGTTTTTGATCAGAAAAACTTCGTTTAAACTCAAAAGGTGGAGTGCACTAGCACTGGAGTGGACTAAATTCCGCAGTTTTTAGGAAATTTGAAAGCTTCTAAGGTGCTCCAGTGGGGAGTGAGGGATTTTCAAAAACTATTAAAAATTTAAGTTTTAATAAATGTTTTGTGTTTAGCGCGTTAAAAGTCTCTCTGAAAGTGGATTTAAAATAACAAAAACTAACTCATCTATTATGAAATTTAATGCTGATTAAGAAAATATCATTGATTTTGTTTCTACGCTTAACCAAAGTAAACTAAGAAAGTAAGAAAACTGCCATTTTTTAGAAAAAAGTATGATTTTAAAATAAAAACAAAAAAAATGATATCTCCTCAACAGATTGAGATAGGAAATGCATTTAGCATGCAATATTATCCATTTTTTTTTACACTAGGTCTGGGACACCCAGTATATCTGAATTTTTTAAACGTATATATTTTTATAATTATTTCCCGTATTCCCGCAATTTATTTTTTCCTTTTGTAATCTCTTTTTTCTTTTCTATTTGCTTTCAACTATTAAAGAAATTAAGTACTGGTTATATAATGTTATCCATATCTAAAATATACTTGCTTTTCCATTTCTATTTTATTTCAATTACAATGACTTTTTCTAATTCAAAGGAAAGAAACTATGTGTGGTTGTGGATTTTTAATTCACTGTGTATAGACAAATATAGACTATTTTCTACTCTTTATATATTATAATTTATTATATTTTTTAATGTCGGTTTAAGGGATAAATGTAAACATATACATTAGTTGAATATGATATTTGTGATGTTGATTTTGAATATTTATTTTTCTAATATTTGAGATAATTGTTAGTTAACTGCAATATTTTTACTTTCACTGACCTATTTAAAATATATAGTAATGAAAAGTATTGCGATCGTGAGAAATTTTAACTTCCGGTTTTCAACGCCAAATAGCCAAGTCCCGCTAAATGGTCTGTGTGTGCTTAGGGCTTAAATCTTTCTGTAATGTACCTTTGATTTTGTTTATTTCGAGTAAACATGCAACCGTCCCTTGTTATCCCTAGTAACAAGAAATGGCTATAAAATACGAACGGATTTAATAATCAAATAAAAGAGAAAAATGTATATATATATATATATATATATATATATATATCATTTGCCAAAGCAAAAATTTCAATTTCCGGTACTATTCGTAGTAATATATACATGTATAACCGATCGTTGGAAATTTTATAATTTAAGAAATAATATTGAGTTTAAAATACGGTAAAATGTCGCTGAAACGAAATATTGGAGAATCAAAAAATAAAAATTTCTGCTTTCAGATTATTTAACATATACTATTGGTTTCCGTTGTACTAATCCACTGTCTTAAAACTAAATCAAAACGTAAAGAATTAAAAAAAAAAAAAAAAAGACTTTTTTTTTACAATCTCCTGTTACAATGCAAAACAAAGATATTTAGAAGACAAATTTAGTCAAAATAAGAAGGGTGATAAGTGAAAGTTGAGTGATGCGCGCTTAGCATCAGGTTTTTGTTGTAATTTTAGGTATTTATTTGAAAGGATAAATGTCCTTTCTTATCCTTTCTTGTATACCTACTGATATTTCATGTTAATCATTGGAATTTATGAATATTATATAATAGTATATAATTACTATATAATATATAATAGCATATACTTAGCTTAGAGTGATGTAAGTATGGTAGCTTCGGAATTCGAGCTAATATTACTTTTCTACCTGTAAGGTTGGAAGCACTGACCGAGGGCCAACACCTACCCCCCTCTTGGGGCTGATTGGATCGGCAAACATAGTTGGCAAACATTATTTTCAGAGTTTGTCCTGAGAGCTATTGGAGCCCTAGTAGCCAAGGATATCATGTCTACTTCTTCATATTTGTTCAGGTCTTCCTCGCAGCAATATCTTTACCTTCGTCTTCGGTAGATTGTTGTTCGCAGTGTTATTGTTACGAAAGTTGTAATTTTGCTTTGAATTCCTGTATAAAATGATGTTTAGTTTATACATCATACATCATAGAGTTGGGCAAAAAGAAGTTGAACTACAAATTACAAAACTACTGACACAGTAGTTGGAAAGTTGTTGAAACTACAACTACTTTTGTAATTTGTAGTTGGTGGACCACAACTACAACTACTGTAGTTTCAAAAATGTAGTTGCATTTTTACAACTACAACAAGTAGTTGCAACTGTAATTATGGGCCTGCAACTACAACTACTTTTATTGATAACGAGTAATTATCGATATCTTGGATTAATCGATAAGGAGTATATCAAATGCAATGCAGCTAATATATAAAACATGGGATTGATCGAGAGCCTTAGATTAAAAAAAATAATTGACTGCCGGAAATCATGGAAAAAATTTGTATTTTTAATACTAAAAAATTACTATTTTTACTATTTTTAAAACAGATTATCAACCATAATGTAACTTTTAAAATTTAATAAAACACATGGCCTAACGTAGGTTCTCCCTGAAACAGGTTATCACACTGAGCGGTGGAAAACTGTATATTATATATTACAATATAGTATTATATTCTTTATTTACACATTGCAGGCGGGTATTAGCAACAGGGAGATGTCATTTTCGAAGAAGGAAAAAAAAAAAAACTTTCAGTACGATTTCACACTATCATTATCAATGAAATTTATTCCATATTTACTAAAGGGGTCTTTTAATATCAACACATTTAAAAAGACATTCTATATTTCCATTCAACAATAAGCTCGACGAGGAAAAAAAACAAACAAAAAAAACGAACTTTCAGTTCGATTTCACACTATGCATTATCAATGAAATTGACTTTTTCAGAGGAGGGTAAGAGTATAATTATTCAATTAAATAAATATTCCTACATATCTTTTATATTTATATTTTATTAAGTTAAATATTTGATTTTGGTAAGATACGTCGTTGTTTCGAAATAATATATAGGTGATTAAACAGAAATTGGAAAACATGAATACATTTCCTATTTAAGTAATATTTCATTATATTACAAAAGGGTTATGTCATCTAGCTCAAAAATGATCACTGATTATAGGTAAAAAAATCGCATTTTGCGGCTAAATGATTAGCATACAATTTTTTATATGCAAACGGAATCGAACTTTTCTGCTTATAACTCATACACCAGTCATCGTCAGAAAAATTTTACTATTTTCAAACATTATCATTTCAGTTTAAAAAGAAATGAGTGAGTTGCTCAAAGTTAAAATCGGTTAAATTGTTGCGCCAAAACCGATTAACAATCAACGACAATTTGTGCCAATAATTCTAGCGGAAACAGGGATTATGCTCATGTTCCAACGCCCGCTAGTGGGCTACTCCATTTTTAAAACTTTACATATAAATGTTCTAAAAATACGAATTCTCAAGAAAACGAGCTCCTTAATTAGCGAAAAGAAAAACTAGTTCTTTCGTGTGTAGAGAAGCTAATCAAAACGTGAAATTATTGTTTAAGCTTAGTAGAATAATATCCTCAAAATTTATTGATATTTTATCGATTTCTTGCATGTAACTCCTAGATCACTCTGTGACAACGCAGCTCGGGATCCCTTTGCCGTGCCTTCTTGGTGGTCGTGTCCTAAGTTGAGTACCACTGTTACAGAGGATAACATCAACAGTAGACCACCAAATCCTGACCATAACTCTTTCGTGCAAGAAGGGTTGTAGTCTTATTGTCTCATATAAGATTTGTCACCACGCATCACCAGGCGATTGAGAAATGGATCGTTTTTATTGTATGTCAAAAACTTGACAGATTGCTTAACGGCTATGTTTTGGAGGGGGTTTAAAGATACGTCAACCGCAGAATGGTCCTTACGACTTCCTTGTCTCCCAAGACAAAATCTCTACAGTGAAACTTTAGGAAGGAATGCTACGCAATACATTCTTTAATGCCCCCCCCCCTCTCCTCCTCCATTTCATTCGGTAAGACAACGAGGTGGACCAGGGCCTAGGTTGCAGTGAAGGCTAGGTTTCGGGTATGAAGACAATTCCTTGTGGCATTGAATAAAGCTCGTTTGGAATCAGAGTGATGATTCGACGCTCTGAAAACATGAATCCATCAAAAAATTTAAAATTATTAAAATATTTTGCTAAAATAATGGAGATGACCGATTAAATCACACACTAAACCAATTCTATTGGGGTCATTGATTAAAGAATTTCTCATATTTTCCAATGGACCAAGAAAAACTTACTTAATATAATGTATGTCATACAATGTACTCGTACTTAATGAATGTAAGCAATAATGCTACCTACGTGAATACAAAGTAAAATATAGTTTAGGATTGGAACAACTTAAAAACAAAGGTTAATAATACTTATATAGATGTTTTCAAATCGCTTACTCCAAGAACAAGAAAAAAGGTAAATTAGAAAGTGTATAATTTTTTAGGTAGAATTAATATAAACGTTAGTTAAAACCATTAACAAAAAAAATTCTTCAGAAAATAATTTTTTCATTACACTACATATGTAACACGTGTTTTCAATACATGTTTTGAGTACGCAAAATACCCCTTTTCTGTACTAGGAGGTAAAAGATTCTTTTCTGTACTATTATTGAATATTAGTAAAGAAAAGATATCATGTGATAAATTAACTTTGCTTTCTGAAACCATGTATTGAAAACACCTGCTACCGAAATAAATTTTAGAAATATTAGACATAAATAAATAAATACCCACCCCCCCCCACATAAATAAATAAATATCTGCTATTTTGCTATTTTGGGCTTTAAAATATACATTTTAAAATATATAAATCAATTTCCGTGTATATATAAGAATAGTATAAGGATCTATAGTCTCAGTATAATAAAAAGTAATTTTCATCACACGCACGATGAGTGTGTTTTCGGTACTCGGTTTTCCCAACTACTGTAGTTGTAGTTTTAAATTACAACTACTTAACTGGTAGTTATATAATAGTAGTTGCGCGCTTCCAACTATAAACTACATGTAATTGTCTGTGTAGTTAATTACAAATGTAGTTAACTACTGCCCAACTCTGATTTGTAAACGTGGACAAGTACAAAATTATTTAAATAGATACAGCGCAAACCAAATAACGTTTAATGAAATTATTAATTGCCTAAAGATTTTTAATCATCAGACCATCTATTAATCACATTAATTAGTATTTAAGGTTTTGATTATGTACAATGCAATGCAGGTGTTTTCTACATTCTCTTCTAACTCACTTTTTCGGATTGTGCCTTCCTCTATACACTTACTTCCGATCTTCGATATATGTATGACCTTAGCCGTTCTATTCTCTGATGTTCTTAAGCTGGCGTTCAGGCACTGATGCCCTTCAGGTTTTCACGCCTTTAAGCCCTAAAAACCAAATACATGAAAAGGTATATCAGGATCCAAAACCTTCTAGGCTTGGCCAAATAGTTTTATTTCCGTTACCCATAGGTTTTCCATCAACTACATATATCATTATTATTTATACTATTTACTTATTCTGTTTTAGCTGTATTAGCATTTTCATGAAAGCTTCTCTAACATCTCTAACTGTAGCTTGCTATCGGATCATCAACAAAATCCAAACTTTTCACTTTATTCAAATTAAGGTTAGCAAAATAAGAAAGAATCTTCTCTGTGTTTGTGAATTACTGAATAAATCCAGCTTCGTACTTCACTTATGAAATATAAATGTATTCAGAGAGAGTATTGGGATGCTGTGTGGTGCATGCTGAGCATAATAAGGAAAAGTTGTACGAAAACGATATTCCAATTTCCGCCATCTTTTCGCGAATTCGCGAAAATCGACCAAAAAGAAGTGGTACTGTATATTGTCTCTTGAATTTCTACATTCTTAAAGCTCTCTTGAAAAACAAACAATTTTCATTAATTTTTATAGATAATAGCAATTAATACCACACATTGTTGGCTCTTATATGCCCAGTCAAGGACCTCTTTACATTGATTATTCTTAGAAAAGCTTCTATCCTTGATATACTTTTTGAAAGCTTTGCGGAATACACATTATTTATTACACACTTGTGATCGAGGGCTCAAACTTGAGACCATGCCTATATGCTTAAAGCGTACAGTTATATATACCCACATACTATCGATATACCAGAATATTTGTTCAAACAGGCAGCGCAACCACCTTTAAACTATTTCGTAACAGAGTACGCCTTGACCTAGAATTCCCACAATCTAGTTTTCCGTTTAGAATGGGAAAACCATTAAATCCTCCCCAGAACTCTAATACATTTTCTCCTCCGCCCCTGAAGTAGATTCCATTAAAAAAAAACAGTGATACCCCTCACAACTGGAGTAGTGAGATCATTTGGGAAGAGCGTCTCCCTTCTCCTAAAGAAGGTAATTAAAACACAAATTCGTCAAACGATTACTATACCAATGGATTTTACTACGTACACTTTTTAATTTAAAAATTAGTTTTAAAAGTTATATAGGGCTGAAATAGCTAATCTACGCTAATTTTGAGCTTCTAAGATCAAAGATTGTTGAATTAGATTATCTCCTGGGTCTGTTCAAGTGTAAATATCCGGGCTATAGATCGTCGGGATTTAGCCACCACCATCATTGAAACATGTCTAAATTTATCTTCTTTATCACAAAATACGAAAGATTCAATTTCCTAAATTATTAATTAATTATTTTTATTCATATATATATATATATATATATATATATATATATATATATATATATATATAATTTGCCAAAGCAAATATTTCAATTTCCGGTACTATTCGTAGTAATATATACATGTATAACCGATCGTTGGAAATTTTATAATTTAAGAAATAATATTGAGTTTAAAATACGGTAAAATGCCGCTGAAACGAAATATTGGAGAATCAAAAAATAAAAATTTCTGCTTTCAGATTATTTAACATATACTATTGGTTTCCGTGGTACTAAGCCACTATCTTAAAACTAAATAAAGTATAGATTCTGTTTCCTTGTTCCTTTTTTTTAAGTTCGTTTGTCTGCGCGAACTCGGGCAGACAAACAAACTTAAAAAAAAGGAACAAGGAAACAGAATAACACTGTGTATATATATATATATATATATATGTATATATATATATATATATGTATATATAGGCGAGCATATAGCGTCAGACTCAGGAGCGAGTAGGGAGCAGGAAGTCGGACGATGAAAGGGCAGCAACTATGGAAAAGATAGTGGAGGTCATAAACGATAAACTTCTCCAAATTATTTTGAAGACCAAAACAGCGGGTTAATGAAGGTGGAATACGCGAAATACGGGAAAAGCAAAATTAACACTATATGGTCACTACTGGGAGTGAAAGAGGAGCAAATCTGTAGGGCTCTGAAAGACGCATCCAAGCCGGGGAAAACCTACCATATCTATGTCGGTAACGCGTCAATCTGGGAAAAGATCAATAGCTTATGGTGGGCAGCAAAGATCGGTATGGGCAGAGTTTTTATTAGATGCAAGCTCTTGGTGGAGACCGTGAGGGATAAGTAGAACCAAAACGAAATAACACGGGCGTACCACCAAGGTAAGACAAATCATAGAGGCGTGAAAGAGACGTTAAGTCCGTTGAAAAGGCGTTACTTTTGATGGAATATGAGGAAAACAATAGAGGAGGTGATAAGAGCTTGCGATGTTTGCCAGATCACTAAATATGACCGTCACTCACCCAGAGTACTACAAGAAGAAACGGCCACACCCAGTTCTCCACTTGGGGACTTGCAAATAGACACTTTCACTTGGAAAGGATATAAATGGGTCACAATGATCGATATACTTAGTAAAATTGCTATGGCCCATCCAGTCCAGGAGCGATCGGCGGACGCGGTGATTGGGGCCTTAATAACGTGGTTTAGGTTCTGCGGTGTGCCAGATAGAATATCATCGGATGGAGGAAGAGAATTCGATAATGCAAGTATCCGGGATGAGATGAAAGCGTTAGACGTTACATGGCACTTAAACACCCCAGGAAATCCCAAAAGTAGGGGAGGAATCGAACGCCTTCACAGCACATTGGGGGAGCACTTACGGGTGTACCATGTGGGTAAAGGGCTAGCGCCAGACATAGCAATGGCAAAGGCGATATCAGCGTACAATCATTCTATTGACGCGGCAACCGGATGTTCTCCATTTGAGGTACTCTTTGGGCTAAGAGAGAGGAGTTGTGGCTTAAGTGAATTACCTTTTATTTACTTATCTAATGGCTGTCTTTGTTTCTGTTTTGTTCTACAGAATTTTGTTTATGTCGATATCCTAATTTGTAAGATATTGCTAGAAGGTAAGTCCAGTTCTAAAGTGCGTTTATTTTGTTTTACCTTAGTTTGTAAGTTTAGTGATAAAGTGAATTTCTTTTAAGTTTGAGTTTACGGCGGTGCCCGTAAACAGGCAGGGGAGAGTTATGGTGAAGGGATAAACAATATATAACTTAACCTTTAACTGGTGAGGTGAAATCTACGAACACTACTGGTGAGGTGGGGTCTATGGGACCCCAACTTTTGTTAATTTTTTATTCATTTAAAAATTTATCCAAGACCTTCACCTCAGAATATGTTATATTACAACTCCTTATCGATCATTCCTGTTTAGTATAAAAAAAAAAAAAAATTAATAATTAGAATCGATAAAAACGTTTTATTCACTGATAATTCATTTTTTTTTACAATTTGTTTAAAATAAAATACAAAAACTTCATTATTTGCATTAAAAATTTAATGGCTTATAGCTTAATGAATTTGTAAAAAAGTAATGTAATAAAAACCGTAACAAAAAACATCGTATAATAATGGTGCAAGTATAAATCTATACACAATTTTTTACAAACCGAACCTGAACATTCACCACAAAAATATTTATTGCACTTCAAACAAACCGAAGAAGTCTTCCTATCTCTAATTCTGGGGCATATATTACATATCTTCTTCTTTTGAACAACCTCAATAACACTTCAGGGTTGTTAGTTCTTTTTCCAAATACGTGCTCTGTCTAGAATCGGAGCTCTATATACAATAATTCTGGGGTTGTCCACTCTTCTTTTTGAATTGATGCAACAGTGATGTTCCAATGGTCTTTATGAAAGAAAATCTATCCATTGGGACCCTTTCTTTAGAATCCGAGTATAATATAGAAGCATTATTAGCACTTATGTCTAATAAAACAAAAAATAATGTCCATCGTCGTGTTCGTCAGTTGTTTGAATAAATTGCACATTTTTTGCCAGAATTCCTAACTCCTCCTTAAAAGGAATTTTTAAGGATTCAGTCTTATGATCACTAACAATAAAATCTTAAATACCTTTAAATCTTTAAAAAATCCGCCTTCATTATCACTATCTTCTAAAACGGAAATGGGCAGATCATCCTTTATGGGCTTATTCAACTCCTCTAAAATCTGTTTAGCAAAATCCGGATGATCAGTAAAGAAAATGACACTTTTATCAGAAACTTCACTTTTAAATTGAAAAAAAAAAGATTTAAAAAAATCCGAACGTTAGTGGTGAGGTGGGGTCTGTCAGACCCCAATAGCTCTCTAAAGTAATAACGGCAGATGATAACTGACTGAAAAAACTTGTCAAGTGTGAGGCATGTCTTTCCAGGATATGTATAAAATGCGGAAGCCGATTCAAAAACGTATTACCGATTCCTAGAACTTTTAGTAAGGCCTGGGGTCTCCCGGACCCCACATCACCAGTTAAAGGTTAATACTAACTGTAAGATGTAATCAACCCAGAATGTATAAATATAGGATTAAGAGGAAAATAAAGTTAGTCTTTGCTTAGCATCCGAGAGTGTTATTCTGTTTCCTTGTTCCTTTCTTTTAAGTTCGTTTGTCTGCGCGAACATAAGTTATAATATATAAATAAATAAATAAATAAAGAGAGAGAGAGAGAGAGAGAGAGAGAGAGAGAGAGAGAGAGAGAGAGAGAGAGAGAGAGAGAGAGAGAGAGAGAGAGCCAAAGCTGAAATAATAATTTTCTTGGTTGTGAGATTGCTGAGAACAATGTTGTTGTATATCTTATAAAATGGCATGGAATGCGCTGTTAAACGATACCGTCTCATCCAACATATGTTATACAAAAAAATTGGTCGTATAATATAATATTTTTATATATTGTAACGTTAAACCGATAAGCAAATAAAAAAACATATGGGGTAACCTCCCGGACCGCTTGTTGGAATAAAATAAGCGGTTGGAACGAACTGTTTGTGTCTAGATCTTTCCGTGATGGCGTAGAACTGCCCACATTGTTCAGGAATATTCCAGGCCTGACTATTTACGATTATATATAAGGAGCAGTGACTGAACGAGAAAGTCGAAATATAAAATTGTATATCTATTGATTGATCTATTTATTGATAAAAGAGTAGGAAAGGATTCATTTCGAGGTATATTAAAAAAAAAATTGCTGGAATGTTTTTACTATGAGTGATTTATATTGGCGATAACAAAAGCCTGTTAATGAAAAGATGACTAGCCAGACTGCCGAAATAAACAGGATAAATGATAAATTAACAAGTCATTCGGCAGAAATAAATGGTAAATTAGCAAGCATGTCTGGTGAATTAAATGACAAATTCACCAGCCTGAATTCTAATTTGTCGGCTGAAAAAAATTATAAATTGACCAATTTGTCTGGGGAAATAGACGAAAAATTGACGATCTAATCGGCTGAGATAAATGAGAAAATAGATAGAAAATAGATAGCCTAAATTCCAATTTGTCTGTGATTAACGACAAATTGGCCAGCCAAACTGGTGAAATAAATGACAAATTGATCAACTTATCCGCCGAAATGGATGACAAGTTGACCAATTTGACAACGGAGATGAATGACAAGCTGAAGGACGTGAATGAGAGGATTTCCCAACAAGAAGCGAGGGCTGTAGCTTTTGAAGAGGAGGTTGGATCATTAAAGAGGATGCTAGAAAAAGGGGCCGAGCCCTTCGAGAGGGACCAGCTACGGCAACAGCTGTTACAATATGGGGAAAGACTTGAACTCCTAGCCACGGAGAGCCCAGCAAGGATAAAACCACCGACCTTTTGATGGTAAGTCGTCCTGGGCGAATTACCTGAAGCAATTCAACGCTGCGGCCAGAGCTACTGGGTGGTCTCCAAGAGATAAGGCGGTTGCCCTTACGGTGGCTCTCAGAGGCGACGCTCTGGATGTCCTACAGACCCTCAACGATGACGACGCAAACGATTTTAACATGCTAGTAAGCCGGCTAGAGATGCGGTTTGGCCACGCCCACCTCGAACAGGTATATCAGTCCCAGCTGAAGAGCAGGAATCAGAAGGCATCCGAGACTATTCAAGAGTTCGAAGCGGACGTTGCCAGGATGGGAAGACTGGCTTATCCAACAGCCCCAGACAGTTTGTTGGAGTGCTTAGCAGTCCAAGCGTTCGTCGACGCCTTGAGGGACTTGGAGCTTCAGAGAGCGGTATGTCTGACTTACCCTAAATTACTAGTAGACGCTCTATCCACAGCACTGGAATTTGAAGCGGCTACCGAGGCTTCTCGTAGCTATGGATGTGTCCAGACCAGGCCTACCACCGACCGTGAAAAGGTGAACCACAGAGACCTTGAAGGTGTTCTCTCAGGGGTTGCGAAGGCCTTGGACTCGCAGAAAAGACCCTTCCGGTGTAGGAACTGCAGACTTGGAGAATCTCGTTGTAGAAGTTTTAAAAGTCCTACAATCCCGTAAAAGGAGAACCGTACGGTGCTGGAGCTGTGGGGAGCTCGGACACATTAGGAGATCCTGCAAAGGAAAGGTCGCTCCTGACACAGGAAAAATAGCACACGCCAATACCCGGAGGATAAAAGCTTCCCGGGGCAGTCACCAAGGTGCTTCCCCAATAATGGTAACCTCATTGGGACACCGAGACGACAGCGCATATGTGGATGGCAGCCTCAACGGCAAGAGGCACACGATGCTGATTGACACTGGAGCTACGAAGACTATAGTCTCTTCAAGTGTGGCTGACAAGAAAAGACTGAGGCCCTCCAGATGGCAGCTGAGGACAGCGGCCGGAGAAGAAGCCATGAAGAAGAACAGGTGCGGCGGATTACGGAAGAGACCTTTCGTTTGACCTAGGGAGCAGGCACGCATGGAAAAGAAGACATCCAGGAGGAATGTCTCTAAGGAGGGGGCAGTGTAACGTTAAACCGATAAGCAAATAAAAAAACATATGGCGTAACCTCCCGGACCGCTTGTTGGAACAAAATAAGCGGTTGGGACGAACTGTTTGTGTCTAGATCTTTCCATGATGGCGTAGAACTGCCCACATTGTTCTGGAATATTCCAGGCCTGACTATTTACGATTATATATAAGGAGCAGTGACTGAACGAGATGGTCGAAGTTGAAGTCTGTGTCTTGACTGTGTTGCTCAAGTCATATGATTGTGTGCTATAACGTTATCAATTTTGTAACCTGCTCATATATTTAAGTTTTATTAATTTGTTGGCATTGTGATAACTGTGTATTTCTGTTAACACAATATTCTTTAACCCACATAAGTGTTACAATATTATCCCTAGATTTTCCTAGTTATATATATACACATATATATACTTTAATTTGCCTTATCTAGGGATTAAAAAGAAAAAAAAAATTATATAGCATCGTTTGGATATAACAAAAGCTCACGTAAGCGCTTAGAGAGACCAAGTTGGGGCTATGAAAAGTTAAATCATTTTTCATTAAAAATTCAAGGCACGTTTAGCGCTTGAAATTATAAATTCACCGCAGCCAGGTTGGAGTGGACGTTAACCTTCTTTCCAGTCTGGGCTGAAAATTGAATCTGGTCACAATCAACGGCAAATTGCATAAATTATTCCCTTATATATTTACTCTTCAAATTTTTAGATATAAAATTTTAAGTTTTTACTATGAGTGATTTATATTGACGATAACAAAAGGCTATTAATGAAAAATAAAAATCTTGCGTAGTATTTTAAACTGAATAATTGTATTGCAGCCTGTTTGTTCATTGTAGGGCATGATTATGAGAACTATATAGCCTCGAAACGTCGCCATAATATAATCTTTTATTATTGACGGAACCTCAAGAACCCTCTTATAAAATTAAATTTATATCAACAGTAAAGAAAACACCCGATATATCTATAAACATCACATATACATTCATATGGAAAAATGCTTAGTAGACCCAGAACGAGATGGGCTGACATAATCAAGAAGGAAGCCATCGAGCATCGAGTCTTGTATTGGAAAGCCATCACCCAAGATAGACAGAGTTGGAAAAGGCTAGTTGAGGCGGCTAAATGTCTGTGAGCTAACAGAAAAAAACAAATGAAAAAGCTCAGAGGCGTTTTTGTGTGGTAGTTTTGTTTTTTCCTTGTAGTGTAGTCCATATCCAGTGGATGAAAAGGTCAAGATTACATACAAACCAAATGCATAACGGAGGTTGGTGATGTTAGGAAGATAAGGAACAGAGTAACCAGAGGTATTAGGTGAAAAGCCCTATTGAACATTTCCTCATTACTGGTGACACAGAGGGCTTAGCCGCTAGCGGTTCCGAGATCAATAGCAGTCCCAAATCAGAGCTAATAACTTAGCAGCAGCTAGTTCCAGATTCTCGTACTAGGTTCATTCATAACATGATCTGCAACAATGTACTATCTGCCGTTCAGGGGGAAAACGAATTATAGCCTCCACTAATCATACACAGAGTAGTCATCTGATAACTATATAGGAAGAGACATTAGGTGGCTAAATTTAAATAATTAAAGCCTAAATTTTTTATACAAAAGTTATTCTTAAAATTGATGTGAGTGAATTATGTTCATTCGTCAGGCTGAGCAACAATATTACTATTGAGTTATTGAATGAAATAAAGTAATGCATCATACAAAAGTATACGAAACTTAAGATTAATACGATTTGATAAGTACGCCCATCTATTAAGTAGACTATTTCTTGATAATACGTTCAAATATCAAGTAACGTCACGGACTGTATATAAACTATGTAATATAACCAACATTTATTCTAAGTAGTACTGGAAAAAGTTTGTTATTTTTTAAGTTTGTTTGTTTTAAGTTGAAAGATTTATTTTTGAGTTTGTTTATGTAAAAATAATTTAGAGATTGAGCCAGAGGCTAATTAATATCATTAATTAGTTTGAGTAGTAAAAAATTAATTGAACCAAAAAAAAGTAAAAGTATGTTTCCTTTCAAATTCATCATCATCATCATCATCATCATGTGTTGAGCCTGGCCAGCGCAAGCATTGATGCTACCCAATGCTAGTAAATATTTCCTTTGCATTACAAGAGAATACAATGAGCGAAATCCCTCAGGGCAAACGACTTCTAATGACGGAGGGTGAGATAAAATGGGTTCGATATAATATTAATATCTTTGGCTTGTTTAAATCCCGTTAATTAAATAAAAATATTTTTAAAGATGTTACATTGTTACAAAAACCATCATGTGACCTCATAATAAAGACCCAGAGCTGCTCCAGATTTTGGAACCTAATACGTACTTCTCCCCCTTCATTAAGATGACTGGGGGTTTTCATCAAGAGATACAACCTCCAATTCGAACATTTAATGATGGAGATCCCTTTCAGTTGTTCTCATGTTCGTTTGTTGATTCAATTTTTAGTTTACTACAATCCGAAATTCCGATACTACCAAAAAGTACTCTACCAGAAGTGGGCATAAATTGTACTTATATACTAGCAGAAGATTTTATAATCGAATATGAAACGTGGAATTAATTTAGTAATTGATAGGGCATACTTACCAAGTCGACTTGGGAGTGTCTCTAACGTCTCGAGTATCAGAAAAGGATCTATTTACAATATAACTCGCTACTATTTATCAAAAATTAATGTTATAATATATGTATCAATAGCAGTTGATTGTCAACATGAACAAAACATACCTATAACGTATAACAACATTATTTGAACTGAAAGTCTAACTATAGTTTGACTAATTTTGCATAACCAAATCACCTTCTGGCCTCAGCTAAGATCTTATAACAACTGGTGTTCTTCACTTGGGCCTGTCGTAACCGTATCTTTTTAGATTTACTTCAGGTTAGGTTAGGTTTTGTTTTTAACGGACACTCAACTTCGAAGGTCATTCGTGTCCTTTTGCTCAATGATTTATTTTTATATTTTGTTGTAGAGATTAATTTTTTTAGAAATTCGATGAGAGTATTTGCACTAGAAACATTATTTCCCAATACCTAGCTTGTGGAGTTTTCTTTCAATTTTAAATTTTTGAAAGTAGCCAGCGTAACGTGGGCAATCCTCTAAAATATGAACGACGGTCATTTGTACTTTGCAGGTAGTGCATTTTGGTGGAGCTTCTTTCTCTATGAGGTGTCCGTGGGTAAGGCGGGTGTGGCCTATTTTTAGTCGTGCTAGTACTACTTCTTCCCTTCTGTTAACACGGTTGGAGGTTTCCCAGGCTGAGGTTTCCTTTTTAATGCCTTTTAGTTTATTAGCATCTTCTATACTTTCCCAAAGCTGGTCCCACGTCTTCTTTGCTTGGCCTTTCAGGTTGTTGCTGAGATCCGATGGAGTGTAGATGCTTATTTCATCCAATGCTGACATGGCTGCTTCCTTTGCTGCTAGATCTGCTGCCTCGTTACCTTTGATTCCTACATAGGACGGTATCCAAGCGATTATTATATTTTTGTTGAGACTTTTTATCATCGTTGAGTACCGTTGCGCTTTGTTAATTATTGAATTTTCGGTATATATATTGCTCAATTTCATAATTGCGGAAAAGAGTTGGGCATAATCCAATTACAATGTAATTCAATTACAATTTGGATTACATTGTATTTGAATTACTGTAATTGAATTAAAATCGCCATGAATTAAAATAGTTGAATTATAACATCAATTACGAATTACTTTGTAATCTCTGAAGTAATTGAATTATAATTGGATTATTCAAATAAAATTAAAACTAATACTATCACCTAATATAAATAGGTAGACTAAAACGAAAATGAGTGTGACAAATTTTCCGAATTTCACTCGCTTTTCCGCGTATACGTCGTGAACGGATGTATGGATTTTCACAGTTTAAACGATTTTCCGACTATTTAGAGGTAGGCTAATAGGAAAATGATAGTGATAATTTTCCGACTTTTCATTCGCTTTATCACTAATATCTCGTAAACGGGTAAATGGATTTTCACTGTTAAAACGAATTTCCAACTATTTCGAAGTAGGCTAATAGGAAAATGATAGTGACAATTTTCCGACTTTCATCCGCTTTTCCGCTTATGTCTCGTGAACGGGTGAATGGGTTTTCACGGTTCAAACGATTTTCCGACTATTTAGATCTAGGCTAATAGGAAAATGATAGTGACAATTTTCCGACTTTTCTTCCGCTTTTCCGCTTATATCTCGTGAACGGGTGAATGAGTTTTCACGGTTCAAACGATTTTCCGACTATTTAGATGTAGGCTAATAGGAAGATGATAGTGACACATTTTCCGACTTTTCACTCGCTTTTCCGCTTATATATCGCGAACGGGTTAATGGGTTTTCACGGTTAAAACGATTTTCCAACTATTTACATTTAGGCTAATAGGAAAATGATAGTGACAATTTTCCGATTTTCATCCGCTTTTCCGCTTATATTTCGTGAACGGGTTAATGGGTTTTCACGGTTAAAACGATTTTCCGACTATTTATATGTAGCCTTATAGGAAAATGATAGTGACACATTTTCCGACTTTTCATTCGGTTATAGTTTCTGAGCTAGTCTGTTCACACACGCCCTCATACCCTCGCTTGGACAAACTGCCAATATCCTTGAGTACCAACTTATTATTGAGAAAATAATGATATTCCTCAGTCCTAGGTCAATAACTATCCTTATTCCTAGGATCCTTATTCCTTATAACTATCCTTAGTCCTAGGTCCTAATCAATAACTGTTTCATAGGAGTATATTAAATAAATTTGCATTATGATCCTGAATAATAGGTGATAACAAAAGGAGAAAAAATGATAAGATATAGGTTTCGTAAAAACTAATCATTAGCTCTTTGTTAAATATATGTGTTACAGTATCATATATGTATTATAGTATCATTACACTATATTTCAGAAATTCCCTGAAACAAAATCGACTATAAGTAGTGAAAAAAAATAAATAATATTAATAATAAGATTTGGTATGTAACATGGGCAATTTACTTTGAAGCTAAGCCGCTGACTCTGCGCGTTATCAAAAAAGTGTCAAAGTAGCCCCCATGCGATTTATCATGTAGAAACCTATGTACGCGTAAAGTAAATGATACCCAACACGACTTTTTTGGTCGGCGCAGTGCGACGCCAGTGCTGAAACGCTTCGTATTTAGACCATCGTCAAAAACGTTACAGCGAATCTACGATGTCCAAGAAATATTCGTTCTAAATTTCAAGCCGATATATTCAAAATTACGGCCTGTATCGCGCGACACAGACGGACAGTCAAACATACATACAACAGAGGGACAAATGCAGGTCGAGTGAAAGGGTAGTAAAGTTTTATCCCAATTAGAAAAGTTTTTTGTGAGTGAGAAACTGTCACAGTCCCACTAGCTGCGCCACTGAAATTTCGTCAAAATGTGTATGGCCAACCGCAAACACACGAGCAATTTTTTTTCTAGATCGAACAACAGGAAGTACCAAGCCAGGTAAGATTTTTTCCAACCCAGTACATAATTAGACGTAATTAGATATTACGTTATTTTTTATATTTTTTATTATAATTATAACGTACATAATTAGAACATGGAAACAAATAACGTGATCCCAGCTCTCTGTAGTTGGATTACAACAGATGATCGAAATAAAAATTCGTAATTGGATTATGCTGTAATTGAACTATAGTTGAATTATAATTGGATTACAATTAAAAAATTTTAATCGTATTTCTAAAAAATAATTCAATTACAATTTAATCGTTATTCAAAAGTGTTGAATTACAATTACATTGTAATCGTAATCATAATTCTAATTCAATTACATTTTTGCCCAACTGTGTTGCGGAAAGGGAGTCAGTGAAGATTAGATGATTTTCCTCATTACTTTGCATGATGTGGTAAAGTGCTGCACTGATAGCATAGCACTCCGCGGTGAAGTTGCTTGAGGTGGAGGGAAGCTTATATTTAATTATGTTTGTGCGTGAGATAATAGCGCATCCTACATTGGAGTTTGTTTTTGAGCCGTCTGTATAGAGATAACAACTACTGCTGTATTTGTCTTTCATGTTTTGAAATTCTGTTAAGTATTTAGAATCCGGGGTGTTACTCTTTTTGAACTTGCTAAGCGTTAGGTCTATTGTAGGTAATTTGAGAGTCCATGGTGGGTAGTTATATTCATAGGTTGAAGTTTGAAGGTGTCTGATTTCTTCTATATGATGATTTCCTGCTCTTATTCCAAGTGGGGTTGGTAGCCTTTGGTTTTCGCTAAATCCTCTGGTGCTGGGTTGAAAAACTGGTTTCCACGCTGGATTTCCTTCGTTAAATTTTAGTTTTGCTATATACCCGCACGCAAGTTGGTGTCTTCTAACGGTCAGTGGAGCTATACCGGCTTCAACACATAGACTGGTTACTGGGCTAGCTCTAAAGGCACCAGTCGCGAGACGGATTCCAGCATGGTGAACTGAGTCTAAGATGGTGAGCAATTTGGGACTGGCTGAGGCATAAATGAAACTGCCATAGTCTAATTTTGATCTGATTAAAGAAGTGTACACTTTTAGCATGCTTTTTCTGTCAGCTCCCCACGAGCTTCCTGCAAGAACTTTCAGTATATTTATCCTTCTTCCAGATTCTTCTTTTAGCCATCTGATATGATCCATCCAGTATAATTTGCCGTTAAGGAGTAATCCCAAACTTTACTTTTGGTTCGAAATTTAATTTCATGCCTGTATAGGTTAACTCTGGGGGCAGTGTTGGTGTTCTGCGTCTAGAGAAGAGCAGGAATTTAGTCTTTTCAACTGAAAAATATAGTCCGGATTGTATTGACCATGATTCTAATTTCAATAGACAATTTTGTAAAGTTTTGGCAGCGTAGTTTAGATTTTCGAACGGAAGTAGTAGGGCCAGGTCATCAACGAATAAAAAGGTCCTCATGGGTTTGGGAATAATTTGAGTAATTTTGTTGATGGCGATTGCGAAAAGGGCACAACTTAGGACGCTTCCTTGAGGTATTCTTTTTGACATTGGTTTGACCGAAGATAAGTCCTATCCTCAAGAAAGTTTCTTATCATTGTGAGAATGCGGCCCTCGAATCCCCATTCCTTTAACTGTTGCAGGACGACCATCGGGTTTAGATTGTCGTAAGCTTTTTCGATGTCGAAGAAAATGCCTATGCACTCTTTTTTTTTTTGCAAAACAGTTCATTATTTCGTATTCCATCGTTGCAAGATGGTCTAATGTAGAGCGTCCTTTTCTAAAGCCACTTTGTTCCTTCGCTATTAAATTTTTTTCTTCCAAAATCCACGCTATCTGGGAGATATCAAGTTTTAATTTGCAGTTTTTATTGATGGATGAACATCAGCAAAAGCCTCAATGAAGAAACGAAAATTAAAAACCGATAATAGTAATCCGGATAACATAATAGAGGTGTCACCCATGAAGAATCGGCACAAGATCTCCGACAAGATATTCAACAGTGACCGAGTGTAACCGGAAGAAGACAGAGGTATCTAAATCCTTTGAGAAGTCAACTGAAAATAAGCTTTTACAGGAATTATTGTATTCCTTTTTAATGGGCATCCGAGTAAAAGGCAGGAATCAAAATCGAATTTAAATCAATAATGGCTTCGATTTTAAATTTAAACGAACCTTCGGGAACTTGAAGAAGTCTTAAATTCTGATTTAAAACGGTTATCAATACTCAATCTTTCTTAGAATTCCACGAATTTTTATTTTTATGATTATGGTGTCCAACCGTCGATTAGATCTAAATTAAGAAGGTTTGCTGTTATCGGTAAATATATATCTATCTAATATTTATGCTAATATCGCTACAGAAAACGACAGCGATATTATATTCTGCTGATATATATCTTTATTTAAATGAAAAATTAGTTAAGATTATATTTAGGTTTGTTCCAAGCACTTAAAACACATCGATAACTAACAGACTGCGTATGTTTTCCCCTACTCTTTTGATTCTGAATTTGATTGGTTGGTTTTCCCATTTGATACATCCAGCAGTAAAACAATATTGAGATTTGTTAGTTATCAATTAGTTTTAATAGATTGTTGGAGCATACCTTATGTTATATATGCCATATGTTTTTTCAATAAGTAAATATTTTGTGCGATAATTAAATAATTATTTTCATGTTTTTTCCCGATACCTTCTTAAATATAATAAGAACTCAAAACAGGTTTTAATGGGACCACCTTGGGAAAATACTCTACAAGATGCAAAAGGTTTCGTTCCAATTGGTCCATCCATCTCTGAGTAATCGCTGAACATATATAGAAAAAAAAAGCACAAAAAAAAGGCACATACGTATCAAATTGAGTAACCTCCTCCTTCATCGAAGTCGGTTAAAAATAATAATCCACTGGACGTAAAATTAATAAAAAATTTCAAAACTGAAACGATCCTATATCTTTACAATAATTAACTTTTCAGATTAATGGGGGAAAAAATAATGTAATCCTCATGCAAACAGCATTGGCACACTTATTATGACACCGATTATTTTTTTATTTTAAAAACAAATATATTATTTCGTAAAAATTCCAATGGCATCAATAATTGCCTGTCTGCAACGTGTGCCATACATTTCCAATAATATTTATGTCAGGTGTGATTGAGAAGGGGTGTGCAACTGTCTTTAGCACGTTAAAATCAATCATTCCTTGGATTTGATAGAAATGTCCTTCGGATCGTTGTCCTGCAGGTGCATTTTTTCGGCACTTGCATGCAGGTTGTGGCACAAAATGTTTACATAACCCTCTAAATTTCATCAATGGATGGTACGAGTCACACCCCTATACACAACCAACTTGACCACCATTAGTTGTATGGAACATATTATTACACAAAGTGTGGACATACTTTTTTTCTAAATATTCAATTATCGTACATATTTTTAGTAAGTATAGAATTTTTTTAGCTTATAAAAAACATTTTATAAAAAAATATTAAACCGACTTCGAAACCTAGGAACCAGTAAAAATAAATTCACTGAAAAGTGTGAAATAATTACCGTGTGATTTTTACAAGGTAATTAATACACAGCAAAATTCAAAATAGTATAAAAAGTGGAAAAGAGCAATAAGACGAATAATTCTATTTTGATTTGTACAAATACACACTAATTGTTAATAAAAATTATTAAATTTAAATATTAAATACTATGTTCAATACAACACAATCTTTTCGGAGGCGGCGCAAAATAGAAATAACATGTTACTGATACAATTCCATTAGTAGGCATTGAAATCAATAGCTGGGAAGAGAAGATCCATTTAGAAGATTTTCATAATGTCTAGTGTAAGAAATTTTAAATTTTGCGCCGCCTCCGAAAAGATTGTGTTGTATTGAACATAGTATTTAATATTTAAATTTAATAATTTTTATTAACAACTAGCTAGGGTGCCCGGCTTCGCTCCGGTAGTTGTGTGGCAGTTTTAATAACAGAAAAAATTTAAAATTAAAGGAAATATAGAACAAAATTAGCACTTTCTTGAAAATTTTAACATTGCATCAATATTAAGATTCGAGATCTGCAGTGTCCGCCCAAATAAGGAACCCTATATATTTTATAGGGTGTTGAAAATGGTGGATGAACAATTCATTTTGCTGCAACTTTGTCGAGTCATGCATCGTTTTTAATGGTTTCTGTGATTATGAATCCTATAAGCCCATTCCAAGCAGTCAGCAGATAATAAGTTATTAGATTATTAGTTAAAAAAACTATATTTGGAGTACAGCTTAAGCGCCGACTACTGTGATGGTCCCATTAGATCCAGAAGTTTAGAAAATACCGAAGATTCATAGAAACTTTTTTTGTAAGACCTTTCTTCCAGTTCAACCTCCCTTAATATATCCCCCCCCCCATGCTAATTTGGCCGAACTCTGCACTTCTCTAATCTTACTACTGTTACTAAGTGAAAACCAAAATATCATGAGGGCACAACTTTTTCATCATATTTATTTTTGTCCTGAACTATGAGCGGTGATAAAATCTTATTGAAAAAATTGTATTATTGGAGTCAATTCATAATTTTGTCAACTGGAATGCTCATCATACATAGTAAGAAAACAATTTTTCATAACTACATACAATAAGAACACTTCAAAACTGTTATTTTCGGTTTATAATCAGTATACTCAGCTCTTCTTTTTTGTTTTATATCTGTTTTATATCGCTCACTCATATTGCATTAAATTTACTTAAGTATATGTTATATATTGATTAAATGTAATGTGTTTATCAATTAATCTTCTTATGAGAAAATTAATTTTGTAAAGTATCCAGTCGGTTTTCCAATCGATTGCAGATATGTAAAATCATTAATTTATTTTAAAAGAAAAGGTGAAACTAATTATTTTCGCTTGATTTTTAAGTAATTTAAAAAGAACAGCTGACAAAATATATAACCTTTACAAATATAACGGAATGAATGAACAATAAACATTGAGTGAAGCACACCCTAGCGCTTCCTGGTGGTCTGCAGGTCGAACTAAATTTTTACTTTCACTTACCTATATATGAAATATATCGTAAGTGGAAGTATTGCGATCGTGAAAAAATTCGACTTCCGGTTTTCAACGGAAATACACGTTTTGGGGTTCCCTGAGTCGAAATGACCAAGTCCCGCGAAATGGTCTGTGTGTGTGAAATATATAACAGATACTCCAGCAAGACTCTAGATTAAGCTTTTATTGTCAATATAAAATGTTACATCATTATATCAAAGATACTCTCTACTAAGTCTCTAGGACTAACTACAAGATACATCACTGTGTGTGTTACTATCTGTCTATACTATCTAACTCTTACTCTGTGTCTGTTACTCTCTGTCTGTTTGTGTGTTTTTGGGGGGATAAATATATTCAGAGCTTGGAGTGGGGATTTGCTAGTTCTGCACTAAAGCGGGGGGAAAAGTCGTGCCTTCTGATTGGTAAGCTGGTTGGGGGGCGGCCTTTTGTCTTAGTCCGCTACTTCTTATTGGTCAAACCAGCTTGGGGCGGCCTTTGTCTTAGACCGTGTCATATGATTGGCTGAGCTGTAGCTGGAAGGGGTGGCCCTTATGGACATCAAGATAAATGAGGACCATGTTGAAGGGACTCTCAAAGAGCAGGATGCAAGTGTTATAGCAAAAAGAGGAAAGGCCAACAGGCTAATAGGGAGAGGCCTCAGAATATGGAAGTAATAAAGTTGTTAATATATTGCCGCAGTGACACAGCGGTCAGTCAGCATTTAGGGTTGGCCTGAAGGGCCTTTTGTGTTGTAAGCATGTGTGGACCATAACTTAATGCCAGCGGACGTGGGAACTGGACGGTTAGGGCGGATAGGGCGGGCACTAATGTTAATGTTATTGTTTGTAACAAAGACTAATAAAAATAATTATTAGACTTCGGAATTATTTGTTAACTTGTGTGTGTGTGTGTGTGTGTGTGTGTGTGTGTGTGTGTGTGTGTGT
The DNA here is from genome assembly GCA_911387785.2 of Aelia acuminata. NCBI lineage: Eukaryota > Metazoa > Arthropoda > Insecta > Hemiptera > Pentatomidae > Aelia > Aelia acuminata. Next base: position 136,217,521 of record OU426978.1, on the reverse strand, counting down.
CTCTGTGTGTGTGTCTCTGTGTGTGTGTCTGTGTGTGTGTGTGTGTGTGTGAATAGGCTAGCTCAAAAACAATAAACCGTGCGATCATGAAATTGGGTATTTAGTGTAGGTATATGTCCGCGATGTGACAGCGTAAATTTCATCAAAATTACTTAAAGGGAGGGGGTACTTTACTTAATAACTTTTTAGGTTTTTTTCGATTTTCTCAAAAACGGCTCTAACGATTTTGATTAAACTGAGTATTTGATGTATTAATATGCCTGAGATATGACTGTAAAAATTTCATCAAAATTGATTAACCGGAGGGGGAACTTTACTTAATAAATTTTGTAACATTTTCACGTGTTTTTTTTATTTACTCTAAATCGGCTTTAACGATTTTGATCAAACTGGGTATGTGATGTATGTATATGCCCGAGATATGACTGTTAAAATTTCATTAAAATTGATTAACCGGAGGAGGGACTTTACTTAATAAATTTTGTAACATTTTCACGTGTTTTTTTATTTACTCAAAAACGGCTTTAACGATTAACAAAAATAAGATATGAATGTAGAAAAATGTGTGACTTTGGGAAATGATATTTAACAAAACACGTCAATTTCTTATCTAAGTAAGTTGGTAAGTGAAAGTTGTGTGTTGCGCGCACGCACCAGATTTTTCATTCATAAACTCGTATGTCATCCTCAGGTAGGCTAATTATATGTTGTGAGAGGCTTAAAATTCCAGTCCTTTTCTCTTCAATTTCACACCCTAAAGAGAAAAACGGAAACCTTCTTCTCCGTTAGGGGACATACAGTTACACGCTGTCATAAATCTCTTAATCGTATGTGGAGTCGTTTTTGAGCCTTTTCGGCACGCACATTGTACACTTTGCTTTATAATATATATTGATTAGTGTGCATTTGTACAAATCAAAATAAAATTATTCGTCTTATTGCTCTTTTCCACTTTTTATACTATTTTCAATTTTGCTCTGTATTCATAAAAATCAGAAGGTAATTATTTCATACTTTTCAGTGAATTTATTTTTACTGGTTCCTAGGTTTCGAAGTCGGTATAATATTTTTTTATAAAATGTTTTTTATTTAACAATTTTTAGTTGGAGAAGATAACAAATGTAGAAAACCGTATGTTAGAAATTGAGATGGAATCTGAATTAAAAATATAATTGTTAATTGTTAATTAAAACAGATGATTGGTAGGTTATATGAAAGATGTTACCAATTGAAATGAGATGTTAAATTCGAGTTTAAATGAACGTTAAATTAGAGATGCTAAATGTTTTGATAGTGTTTTTGTTTATTGTGAATGATTTAACTGATTTGTTTTGATTAAAATATGAAGTGTATCAAGTTTAAGTGTCTTATTTTGTACCTAGAATTTTTGAGTTTGGTGAACTCAATAAAATTAACTATAACTTGGTGGAGGATAAATCGATTGATTTATTGCAATCCCAACATTGTGGTGACCCCGACGTGATTCTTTAATTGTGAAAGAAATAATAGAAAAGGAAAAATGAGTTCACCCACTGAATTAGTATTGATGAGGAAGCCTGTTAGGTGTAATTTTACTAAAACCTACAATGAGTTAGTCGCTGAATTGGATAATGAAGATCCACAAGATATGCAGGTACATATTTTAACCAAGAAAATAGAACGTCTATTTAGTCAGTTGTCTATTTATGATGATAAAATTAGAGACAGCCTTTTTGCGAACAAAAAGGAAGACGATTATGAAGAAGAATATGCTTCAGTGGAGACTTATAAAGATAAGTATGACTTAATTTTATTTAAGATAGAAAAGTATAAAGAAAAAATAAATTCTAGCCTAGAGAGAAGGTCACAAAAAGAGTCAGATAGTGTAAGCGTAAATAGTGATAGTACAAAAAGAAGGAGTTTAAAACTACCCAAAATAAAATTAAAACAGTTTGGTGGTGATATTAGAGATTGGCTTGGGTTCTGGAATCAATTTAAGCGTATAGATGAAGATTGTACGATTGAGCCTGAAGACAAATTTCAATATTTAGTGGAAGCCACGATTCCAGGCTCTAGGGCTAGGGAGATAGTTGAAACATTTCGAGCCACTTTAGAGAACTATAGTAAGGTTATAACCTGCCTCAAAACTCGTTTTGGGAGAAAAGATTTATTAATTGAGTTTTATATACGCGAATTATTAAATATGGTAATCAATAACGTTAAACAAATTGGTAATAAGGCTAATATAACCAAACTATACGATCAGTTGGAGTCCCATTTAAGAGCGCTTGAATCTATTGGTATGACCAAGGATAAATATTCCGCTATACTTTTTCCTTTGGTTGAATCAAGTCTTCCTGAAGATGTCTTGAGGGCCTGGTGGAGAAGTCCTCTCAGTAAGGTAGAAATCAATGATGACGAGACATATAAAGTTAAATTAGAAAATTTGTTTTCATTTTTAGAATCTGAAGCTACAGGTGAACAGCGAATAAACTCGACAATGTCTGGGTTTACAGCAACTGGTGAGACTAAACCAAGGACCTGGCAGAAAGTAAAAGGGCAGGAAGGTGAAGCAGTACCTACCGCTAGTCATCTTTTTTCTGGTGAGAAATTAGGAAAATTGAAAGGTAATAAGGATTGTATCTTTTGTGGTAAATCTCATGAGAGCAGAGATTGTTTTATTGCCCAAAAAATGTCGTTCAAGGAGAAAACCTTTTTATTGAATAAACACAAAGCATGTAATTTGTGTATGAAAGCTGGTCACAGGGCTAAATTTTGCAAAATACCCGTTAGATGTATAGTTTGCGGTGGGAAACATTGCTCATTGATGTGTCCAGAGCTACCAGTCAATAAAAGAGAACAAAAAGAACAGGAACGTCGCGAAGAAAATGAAGGGGAAGCAACTGTAGTGTCTGCTAACCACAGTTGTTCTAGAGAAATTCTTTTACAAACATTAATGGTGAAATTTTTTAATAATGGTCATTGCAGAACAATAAGAGCGGTTATAGACACAGGTTCTCAGCGCTCCTATATTTTAACCAAGGTTGCTAATGAATTAGGCATCCAATCTGTAGATAAAGAATATTTAACACAGGTGGTATTTGGTGGCTCTGTTTCCAAAAGAATATCTCATAAAAAATATTCAGTTACTTTAACAGATTTAAGTAGCACAACCTCAACGAATATTGTTGTATTAGATCAGCCTGTGATTTGTGGAGTGGTTCCTAAGTTGCATCCAGGTGGCTTGAGTGAAGAATTAAGGCAAAAAGGTATAATTATAACAGATGTAGGTTATAATCCGACGGACATTGAATTGTTGATAGGAGCATATACCGCATGCGATATATTTACAGGCAACCAACATAAATTGAGGTTTGGCCTCTTAGCTGTTGAAACTGTACTAGGCTGGGTAGTAATGGGAAAAGTCCCAAGACAAAGCGGAAGTGCTCACAGTTATGCCTCAATGGTTATTTCTATGCTTAGTCATGCAGGTAACTTAGCAGATTTGAGGAGTTTAGGCGCTATTGGTGTGACTGATCCGGCCGTGAATAAAAGTAGGCAGGAAAAAGAAGAACCTGCTAAAGAACCACCTAAAGAAACTTTAGAAGATAAACCGGAAGAAAAAGAGGAAGCAAAAGAAGGAGAAAAGGAAAACCTTTATGTATTTGTGAGGAAGAAAGTAAAGGAAGTAAGACAGCTTACCGACGAGAATAATTGGACTTATATTCCTGGGGAACGTAATCCAGCTGACTTACCCTCTAGAGGGAGTTCTGTTAACAACTATCTTTTGGAATCCCGTTGGTGGGAGGGCCCTAGTTGGTTAAAGAGTCCTGAGAGCACCTTAATTTGAAGTAGTTGAATTTGAAGTCCGGAAAGAAGCGGCTAGAGGGGAAGATGGGCAGGACCCTAAGGAGGAATCGAAACCAGAAGACTATTCCTCAGCTGAGGAAGAGAGAAGAGCTGTAGTTACGCGGAGCGGCAGAAGAGTTCATATACCATCTCTGTTTTTCGATTAAAGATATAAACTCCTTTAACCGAAAAGGTGGGAGTGTTAGAAATCGAGATGGCATCTGAATTAAAAATATAATTGTTAATTGTTAATTAAAACAGATGATTAGTAGGTTATATGAAAGATGTTACCAATTGAAATGAGATGTTGAATTCGAGTTTAAATGAACGTTAAATTAGAGATGCTAAATGTTTTGATAGTGTTTTTGTTTATTGTGAATGATTTAACTGATTTGTTTTGATTAAAATATGAAGTGTATCAAGTTTAAGTGTCTTATTTTGTACCTAGAATTTTTGAGTTTGGTGAACTCAATAAAATTAACTATAACTTGGTGGAGGATAAATCGATTGATTTATTGCAATCCCAACACGTACGTTGGTTTAAAAATTTCGTTGGTAATTGGTCGTTGATAAAATAAACTGCTATGTATCGGGTTAAGAAATAGCCAGATATAATTGTAATAGCCATTGATAGAGCCACTGACCAATTAGAGAACTCATTCAGGGATCAAATAAAGTATATCTTGTTTGGTATCAAAATTTTGCATTTTTAATAAGGGATTTAAATATAAAAACAGATGATTAATATTTTAATTAATAACTAAATTAGAAGAAGGACTAGGGTGCTGGTTTTAGGAGGAAACTTCATTTCCTCCCACGCCACCTTTAGTAAGATAATATGTTAAATTCGGTGCATCCTGTTGTTGTTTACCAAAGATTGCCTCTGGGCTTGGTGGGGGTAAAAAACGTTAAGAGAAACGTAGTTCGGACGCTTTTTGTTTTTTATCTATTACTCTTTTAATAATAAAAAGAATCAAAATTAAAGTTTAAAGGTGTTCTCTCTGGAAGAGAACCTACATATAAATCGTATTTATATTTATTTTTAGGCTGTTTTTAATAAATTCTTCAGTGTAGGAATATCTCCCCCTCCAATCTTGGGAGGATAGAAAGCTGGGGTTGTAGAGGACTTCTGTCCAGGACTTCAAATGGTGAACATGTATAGCTCTGAGTGTAAAATGTTAGTCATGTCCCTCCAGAATAGTTTATGTGAGTGATATTATGATGTCCATCAGGCCGACAATACTTCCAGTTGTTTTAATTATGTGGCGCTATCGGCTAACCAGTATATCAAAGGCTAGAAAGGGTGATGAGAGATGCCGTAGATCATCGCAGTAATTTAGATGAGTACCCAATCTGTACATATGTTTAATAATTTTGTAATTTTCTAGTTCTAGTATATTATTGCATTTGTTTTTCATATCTATATATATCTATCCATCAGATATTCTTTGTAATGATTGTGAGTTATGACAATACCGATTTTCATTTTATTTTGTTTCTTTTCAAATATAATTAATATCAGTTTCAGATATATCAATCAAATAAAAACTAATTTTAATTTTTTAAATATTAACAATATAGAATATGTTGTTTTACTGTTTTGGAAATAATGGTCAATTTTCATATTTGAATATACTAAAAGATTTTTATATTTCTATAATTTCTCAACTTGTACTCAATGCTTTTATATATATATTGGATACCATATCAATAAAAAATATTTCACATATTCTTTTTCTTTAATAATCATTTTTGTTTATTCTTTATTTTCAATATACATACATATATATATAATATATTCATACTATTATATACTCATGCCCCACACATGCCTTTGAGAGAGGAATCCAATTTTTTAATGTTATATTCTTTTTTGATTCATAAAAAGGGGAATCATATTTTTATTGTTTATTTAATTATCAAGAGAGGAAGGTATTGCTGTAATGGGGAAAGGAAATATTAGTTTGGGCATTTCCTATCAAAAATGCTCTGGCATCCCAATGAGTCATATATTTAATTAATTAATAAAATCCATGATAAGAAATTAATTATAAAACCATTAATTAATTAAACCCCCCATTACATAGCAAAACGTTGGTTTAAAAATTTCGAAATCTTTTTACGCTCTACGTCTTTCCCAGGTCTTTTTATTATACAATAAATGTATAAAATTATTATGAAATACACGTTACCTTTTCAATTTTATGAATACACACAGAAAAGTGGGAAAGCGGTGCGTGTATTATACAACTTTCAACACACTACGTTTTATGATTATAAATGGATTTTTTTTTTTTTTTAAAGATCAATGTTCAATTGGAAAGGGAACACATAAAATGTTTTTCCTTTGCTAAATGTCGTCAGTACTTGTCAATAACGTAGAGAATCAGTTTTCCGAGATGTGTCGAGTTAAATAGACATAAATACATAAATCCGGCCATTCCAAGATGAAGTAGATAAGTCACTGAGCAGTCGAGATTTTGGCCGGGTTTAGACAAGATATCGTTAATGGAGAATCGATGAGGATGCTAATATGACCTATAGTGATACCTATGATTTGAAAGTAATTTTTAAATTTTGATTGCTTGAATATCCTTCTGAAAACTATGGCGATATTAAACACGACTTCATTGGATTACATAATTGGATAGAAGTCCCTGCAAAAAAGAGGCAACCATAAAATTTATCGATATCAAAAAGACTGCCCCGCTAGGATAGAAAGCAACAGGGTTTGGGACTCACATATGGTTAATTTATTATTACGAAGGATATTATTATTATCCGTATTAGACTACTGACTTAATTCCAAAGGTTGATTCAATTATATTCGTAATTCCTTTCGATGAATTTTTGACTAAATTTATTACCGAAGTATTATGAATTATATCCTTCGTAATAAAACATTATTCAGAAAATAAATTGCTAAACAATGTTGCTTCAATTCTAGTGGCGTAGCATTTATCATCATTTTTAACAATCACTTCCATGACTGCCAAATTTTTGCTGAGGGGACTTTTATATAATGAGGTTGTTTCCGGGTAGTTATCAAGTTTTATTTTGTAGTTTTTATTGATGGATGAACACCAGCAAAAGCCTCGATAGTTGTAGAAACAAATTTAAAAACCGATACTAGTAATCCGGGTAACATAACAGAAGTGTCACCCATAAAGGATCGGCACAAGACCTCCGGCAAGATATTTAACAGTAACCGAGTGTATCCGGAAGAAGACAGAGGTATCTGAATCCTCTACTAAGTCAACTGAAAATGAGGTTTTCCAGGAATTATTGTATTCTTTTTTAATGTGCATAGTCAATGAAGATAGAAATCAAAATCCAATTTAAATCAATTATAGCTACGATTTTAAATTTAAACGATCCTTCGGGAGCTTGAAGAAGTCTTAAATTTTGCTTTAAAACGATTACCAATACTCAGCCTTTCTTGGAATTCCACGAATTTCGTTGTCTCATGATTATGGTGTCCAACCGTTGATTAGATATAAATTAAGAAGGTTTACTGTTATCGGTGAATATACATCTATCTAATATGTATACTAATATCGCTAAAGAAAACGACAGCGATATTATATTCTGCTGATATTTATATTACAGTTAAGGTTATGTATAGGTTTGTTCCAACAAGCACGTAAAACCCATCGATAACTAACAGACTGCTCATGTTCTCCCCCCACTCTTTTGATCCTGAATTTGATTGGTTGGTTTTCCCATTTGATTCATCCAGCAGTAATACAATATTTGGATTTGTTAGGTATCAATTAGTTTTAATAGCTTGTTGGAGCATACCTTATGTTATATATGCCATATGTTTTTCCAATAAGTAAACAATTTGAGCGATAATTAAATAATTATTTTCATGTTTTTTCCCGATAACTTCTTAAATAAATTAGGAACCCCAAAAAGGTTTAAATGGGACCACCTTGGGAAAATACTCTACAAGATGCAAAAGGTTTCGTTCCAATTGGTCCACCCATCTCTGAGTAATCGGTGAATATACATAGAAAAAAAAAAAAGGCACAAAAAAAAAAGTCACATACGTATCGAATTGAGTAACCTCCTCTTTCGTTCGAAGTCGGTTAAAAAATACATTTTGTATTAATGTGGATGAATTATTTCCTTAACGACCGATAATTAGTATATAAAAAATTGGTGTGCATATACTTTTTGTCGGGACTGTATGCAGAATGAAACTATACGTTTTATATAAGTTTATTATAAAATGGTTTTGATGTTTATTTTAAATTTTTATTGGTCTTATTTGTAGCCATTTTCCTCTTAGATAAAATAATTTATTATACGTAGACAGGAAAATGTAGCTCTAATTAAAAGTTTAGAACAAAGCATGAATAAGATATCTTTTGTATGAGACAAAAGGAAAGAAAACTTCCTTAAGAAGTCTTTCATATCACGGCAAAGTTATTTTTCGATCTTAAATACTCGATTGTTTAAAAGATAAATGTCTCGCAATGTGGTCAACTGTATTTATACAATTTTATACAATAGACAATTTTATAAATATCATAAAATTAAAATAAAGATAAATAAACATTTTCCAAAAAGATCTATGAATCTATATTTATCATTTTATTGAATACTCTATTACATATACATATACTCTATTTATCATTTTATTGAAAAGTTATTTCTTTCCATCCATATGTAAACTTATCTATCATCGATGTATATATAGCCAGCGGTGAGGAATAAATAATACAAATTAAATCGTATTTAAACACCGCTTTAAAATCTTGTCTGATTAATATAATTTATAAATTTATATTACCCAATTAATTCAAGATTACTTTTCAATATTTCTAGCCAAGATATTAGATGTAGGAATATACTATAAATAGTAGTTTCGATATTATATGGAAACCTTCGTCAATAGGTTTATATGGGCTTGTAGAGAGTACATTTTCGAGGGCCCAAGTGGTAATGAGGAGGAGGTCATATTTTTTTATTGACTAAGATTTTAATAGATTCCTACTTAGCCAGAAATCTATGTGCTTTAACTTGAATTAGGTTAGAAACCTATTTTGCCTAAAAAAATCATAATTTGGTATTTCTCATAAATTTTCTTAGTTGGTAATATCATTCAGCTACTTTATTCTAAGTATTTTGAAGCCTTCAATAAATCCTCCTTGCGTTTGGCATAATATTCGGATGGCCCCTATCAGAGGTGTTGAAGAGGGTGTGGGCAGAATTGTGATGACCGAGAGAGGAGGTCGTAATTTCCCCCTCTAGAGGGTATCACTTTTCCCTTTCAAAAGCAATTTCGAGGTTTTCCATATTACTGTAACAGCTGGGCCAAAAAATAATATTTATCTTATCAATTGCGCTCACGTTAATCAATTAGCTATTCTGTTGCTGCCGAATTGATAGCTCGCAAGTACACCAGTTGGAGGTTCGTGACCAGGAATAAAAAGGGTGAGAAATTATTGTTAAGTTTTTTTTTCAAAGTCTGAGTAGGAGCGGCGTCGTATTACACATTGGAAACAAAAAAATTTATTATTTATTTTGTTGTACCAATTACCTTTAATTGGTTAATTAAATCCTTATTTATATTATTTTTTTAAATGTTTTTATTTCAAATTAAGATCATTTAGCCCTACATCTTAACAGTGGTGACCCCTGATAGTGAACAACATCACGTTAGTTTTCCTCCCTAAGCACCATGTCCGAACCAACTTCAAATCAAGATCCCACGTATCCCAGCCCGCCGGAGATAGACGCATCCATAGTGTCTCCTGCAAGGATTCCACAGTTCTGGAAGACGAATCCAGTCTTATGGTTCGTGACGGCTGAAGCCGTATTCGCGACTGCACGCGTCGTGTCAAGCAAATTAAAATTTCAGTAGGGGAAAGTGACCCATTATGGGATGGTTGCCTAATATGGGATAAGTTATTTCTGGATATAGTTTGTACCGCAACCTCGTTTTTATTATATAAAATTGAAGATTAATGTCGCATTGGCACATAACCTTGTCACATTGTTATATATTCTCAACCTGTTGGATTATTTTCAGTAAATTGTTGTATTAGGTTTCAAAAATATTTTTCGTGATTATTTTGACCTGATATTTCAGGCCTCAAGGTAAGTTGAATTCCCTTAATCATTGTTTTATCTTAAATTTTGAACGAATCATTGCAATATTTGCTAACTGCTTTCTTTTTTTTATTACCTACTGAAGCACAATAACTTATAAAAAAAAAGAAGCCACATCCCCTAATACGGGATACCCATTACACACCTTTTTATCACTAAAATAAAAAAAGTTATTAATAGCTGTATATCCCGGGTTCACCCGGAGAATTTCATTTTTTAAATCTATAAACTGAGACTTTTATCGACTCAAACGGTCGATTTTGTAAAAACCAATGTAAAGCGAGATCAAAACGATGATTACAACAATAAAGAATGTACCCAGAGATCGTCTAAAGTAATGCACCTGATATGAAGGAACCACTGAGCGAAATTTGGAGAATTTAGGACAAACGGTATCGATTTCTATAAAGAACAAACAGAATTTCATCTTTACATAGATTATAGCTGTATATACCGGTTTCTCACGGGGAATTTCATTTGTCTAAAGAAACGGTCGATTTCCTAAAAAAAAACATTGTAAAGTGAGATCATTATGATCTTTATAACAATAAAGAATATCATCTGAAGACCGGCTGAAGTTATGCAATTTTAATATAAACAGGTGTTCACCTGGTCCGAAAGAACCACTGAGCCAAATTTGGAGAATAAAGAATATCAGCTGAAGATCGGCTGAAGTTGTGCAATTTTAATATGGACAGGTGTTCGCACCTGGTATGAAAGAACCACTGAGCGAAATTTGGAGAATTAAGGACAAACGGTATGGATTTCTTTAAAGAACAAACAGAATTTCATCTTTACATAGATTATAGCTGTATATACCGGTTTCTCACGGGGAATTTCATTTTTCTAAAGAAACGGTCGATTTCGTAAACAAAAAAATTGTAAAGTGAGATCATTATGATTTTTATAACAATAAAGAATATCAGCTTAAGATCGGTTGAAGTTGTGCAATTTTAATATGGAGGGGTGTTCGCGCCTGGTATCAAAGAATCACTGAGCGAAATTTGGAGAATTTAGGACAAACGGTATGGATTTCTACAAAGAACAAATAAACAAACAGAATTTCAACTTTATTTATATAGATTAGATTAAAATGATTTTAATGAAATATTACTTAAACACTGAGTTTTTAGAAACGTTTATGTTTTGTGATAAAAATTTAGAAAATGAAGAAACTAAAGTTCAATGTTCCTACTGTGAAGTGTCCTGCCATGAGATCAGTGTTAAACTCTTACTGAATTGAATTTTGACAAGCTGAATCACAAAGTTTCTTTTTAATTTGTGAAAAAATCTGTCAAATAAAGGTCTTATCAAATTTTGATTATTTGAATATTATTTGAAAATTATAAAAAAAAAAAAAAAATTGTGATGTGCGGCGGAAACATTCACACCCCTACCGCACCACCGCCTATTCCTGACGGACCGAATTAGCGGCCAACATTTCCTTGTTGATACTGATGCTTCCATATCTCTCCTTCCTCTACCCAAAGGGCGACGCGAGACTCCAACTGATTACACCTTAATAGCAGCCAACAACTTGACGATTGCGACCTTCGGTGAAATCACTCGTGAAGTCGACTTGGGCCTCAAGAAACCCCTCAGGTGGACATTTATACTTGCCGACGTCAGTAAGGCCATATTAGGTGCGGATTTCCTCTATTGGCATCAGCTTACGGTGGACCTCAGGAACCAACGGCTAATTGACCAGCGATCTGGAAGCACCATCACCGGCACCATATCCTTGGTTGGAATACCCATCTTCTCCATATTTCCGGCCGACAACAGGTTTGCCCGCATTCTGGACGAGTTTCCGACCATTACTAAGGTAACTCCCATCCGTGGACCATCCCAAGTGACCGTGGAGCACCACATTGAGACCCACGGACGCCCTGTTACTGCTAAATGCCGGCGTTTACCACCAGGATTTTACCAGAACGTCAAGAAGGAGATACAGGACCTCATCAACGAGGGAATATGCCGCCCTTCTAAAAGTCCAAGGTCGAGCCCTCTCCATGTAGTGAAGAAGCGGAGATTACCGAGCACTTAATGCTGTCACCATCCCTGACAGATATGGAATACCTAACCTGAGAGACTTCACTATGGAGATCCACGGCAAGAAGATATTGCCCAAAATAGATCTTCGAAAGGCGTATTACCACATCCCCATAGCAGATAAGGGCCGAGAGAAGATAGCGATCACTACCACTTTTGGTCTTATCGAGTTTAATAGGATGAGTTTCGGCCTGAAAAACGCCAGACAAAGTTTTCAGCGTTTCGTCGACAACCAATTCAGGGATCTAGCCTTTCTCTTTAAGTTCCTCGATGACTGCTTGATTGCTTCGGAGAACGAGGAGCAACATGAAGCCCACATCCGAGAAGTGCTTCGCCGACTAGACATGAACGGAATCGCTGTAAGCCCGTCGAAATGCATCTTCGGTGTTACCGAGCTCGATTTCCTAGGATTCCACCTCACCTTGTCTGGCTTCACACTTTAGTGAAAGACAAAGTTCCCACTTCCCAAGGACGTGCGTGAACTTCGTCGATTTATGAGAATGGTCAAATTCTACCGTCCTTGTCAGCGCCATGCAGCATCGATCCAGCGACCCCTCAACGGACTCCTGCATAACGCTAAGAAAAACGACAGTACCCCAATCAGTTGGAGCGATAAAACACTAAAGGCTTTTGAAAACACCAAGAAGAGTCTTGCCCGAGCAGCCCAGCTAGTGCATCCAGATCTTACAGCAGAAATATCACTGGCATGCGACGCATCTGACATCGGCTTAGGCGCAGTCTTACAACAGAAACAAGATGGTCAATGGCATCCCTTGAGCTTCTACTATGTAGCCACAGAAGAACTACTTTTTACAGTGCCATAAAACATTTTCAACCTCTCCTAGAAGGCCAAGTTTTCTCAATATTCACGATCATCGACCGCAAATCCACGCTTTTACCCGGGAGCCTGAATCTGTTCCCCTCTCAGCATTCGTTGGCAGGAAAGGAAAACATAGACGCAGACTCTCTCTCGAGGATTGAGGAAATCCAAACCCCGGACGATTTCGTCGCCCTGTCCATCGCTCAGGACGAAGATCAAGAGATACAAAGCCTACGACTGCAAGAAAATCTCAAGTTTAAGGACGTTGAAATCCGTGGCACTGACAAGGCCCTTCTCTGTGAGATGTCGACCGGGAAGGCAAGGCCATACCTTCCCGAAAATTTCAGGCACTGCGCATTCATCAAGGTGCACAACTTGAGTCATCCCGGCATTAAGATGACAAGGAAGATGGTAGCGGAGCGATACTTTATGCCAATGCTTAAACAAGAATGTAACGGAATGGGCTAGGTGCTGCATTGCATGCCAAAGATCCAAAATTCATCGGCATACCGTCGCACCCCCAGGAAAGTTCCCGGCTGCAACTCGCTATCAACATGTTCACTTGGACCTAATCGGTCCACTACCGCCTTCTGATGGAAACTGCTATTGTCTTACGATGATTGACCGCCAGACCAGATTGACCGAGGCAATACCATTGTGCGACATCACAGCTGAAACCGTCTCCTCAGCTTTCTACACTGGATGGACCTGCCGTTTCGGTGTCCCTTCAAGGATTACAACTGATCAAGGTCGGCAATATGAATCCCAGCTCTTTCATTTGCTGACTTCTCTCCTAGGCATTGCTAAAGGCAGAACGACTGCCTATCATCCCCAAGCCAACGGCTGCTAAGAAAGGTGGCACAGAACGCTTAAGGCAGCTATTACAGCTCATCTAGATAGTAATAACTCAGAGCCAGCGGGATGATACTTAGTCGAGTATAGCTGAATCAGTTTACGGTTGCCCTATTCGATTGCCGATTCTTAGAGGGACACACGATTACAGACGACCCACATATTCTTCTGCAGGAACTAATGGAACACCATCGGAAACTGCGACCTGCTGAGTTTAAGGAGAGCACCAGGGAGGTTTTTGTGCACAAGGAGTTGGAGAAATGCACTCACCTATTTGTCCGATAAGATTGTGCGCAGCGCCCATTGACCCCACCATACTCAGGACCTCATAAAGTCCTCCATGGGCATGATGAGTTTTTCCTTGTGCAACTCCCACACCGGGAAGCCAACATTACAATAGACTGGCTTAAACCTGCATTGCTTCCATCTGACCAACCGCACGAAACCTCACCATCTTTTACATCCTCACAGCATGCTCACACCTTACCACCCATCTTGAAGTCCACAGCCACAGATCAAAAACACCAAGAACCGTACAGAACCCGTTCCGGACGAGTAGTGAAGCGAGTACGTTTCTTTGACTCCGTCATCTAGGAGGGGAATACTGTAACAGCTGTGCCATTAAAATAATATTTATCTTATCAATTGCGCTCACTTTAATTAATTAACCTATTCTGTTGCTGCCGAATTGATAGCTCGCAAATACACCAGTTGGAGGTTCGTGAACAACAATCACGGAATAAGAAGGGTGAGAAATTATTGTTTTTTTTCAACGTCTGAGTAGAAGCGTCGGCGTATTACACGTTGGAAACAAAAAAAATTATTATTTATTTTGTTGTACCAATTAAAGGATTTGTTTTATTTTGATATCAATGTTTTTATTTCAAGTTAAGATCAAGTAACCCTACATCTTAACATTATTATCGATAGTTCTACATCACTACTTTATAGAAACTTGCGTTCCTCAATTACTTGCTGGCACTAGCTGGACTTGAAGCCGAGAATCGAGATCAAAGGTTATTAATACCTCTGTGGTATAGAATATTTATGATATCATCATTTTTTTTCACATGTTAGCTTTTATTTTTATGTTAGCATATAAACCTAAGGTTGTAATTCAATGTTAATGTTTCCATACGATAATCTTGTACAGACTCATCCGTAAGATTTCTGTTCCAACAAGTATCAGTGAACTAGGACATGTTTCATCCTCATTAGGCCAATCCCCATAAGCAGCGCAACTCGCTAGCAGAAGCAGTAGGGACGTGACTACAGACCGTAACCACATCATGAGGGTAGGCCACGAACCAGGGCTCACCTGTAATTGGCTTAGCGCCGAGATAGTTGTTAATCCCGTTTCATCATTGTCTCTATCCCTCAAATACAATATGTTGGATCTTTCTTCCTACACCTGAGCCGAATCACCGACGATGAGAAGGAACTTTATTACCTACATATATCCATATTGTTTTTACAAATAAAAAAATAAATTAAATTGTTTTAAAGCAATTTCACATGGAGAATACGTTTTCAAAAATAAATTTCATGACATAAAATACACTTGAAGTAAAAATCAAGTATCCTTATCCAAGATTAATGTGGCCACCTTTAGTGTAGTGGTAAGCAAAGCCAACTTCTATACAGGTCGGAGGTTCGTAGCTGTCAGGTGCTCCTAGCTCTTATATGACGGCATCTTCAGGTGGGTTGTAAAGTGTGCTTCCCGAGCCTCACCTTATCAGTTACTCGTTAAAGATCCATATCCTACTAATAACTGGTCTAAATCTAAGAAAATCTAGGACTCCCACTGTAGCATCATCTAATTAGTGCTTGGAGCCGAGCTCTGTGGTGCAGTGGTTAGCATACGCGCATGTCACGCGGGAGACCTGGGTTCGACTCCCGGCGGAGCCAAATCTTTTCTGTTAAAAAAATAAATTATTTAAAAACATTTTAAAGATTAGTACCTACTAGTTACTTAGATCCTCATTTAATTTGGAGAAAGTAATATCATACAAAATTAATAAACTAATTGATCCATATTTGATAATTTACCTAGCAAAATGTACATAAACACTTTATACACGATGCGACGGTTAATGAAAATATGGGAATATACATTTAAATAAATGGAATATTAATAGCCAGTTATTATGGGAAAGTATTGCAATTTTGAAAAAAATTCGACTGTTTTCAACGGAAATACACGTTTTGGGGTCCCCTGAGACCAAATAACCAAGTCCCGCGAAGTGGTGTGTGTAAGGGAACAGATTACCATAAAAAAATTAAACCTCACGAAACTGAAAGTTGGTATATGCCCGTGATGTAACAGCGAAAATTTGGTAGACTGGGGGGGGTTACTTTATTTCATAAATTTTATCACATTATTAGGTTTTTTGCGATTTCTCCAAAACGACTCTAACGACTTTGATTAAGCTCGTAATGTTTAAACACAACCAAGTATTCTTTAATATCACTTAGGTTTCATCATCATAAAAAAGTTCTGATGAGGCTTGAATGGCGATGCGGATTTTTTTTCCTTTAAGGTGCTTTTTATTTTATTTTTTTATATAGAAAACTTAACTCTCTCTCATTCTGGCTAGTAATAAGAAATAGCTAAATAAGAAATATGAAAGAATTTGATAACCATACACAGGAGAAATATAGAGACGTGTTTCCACAAGATGAAAATACCAAATTCCGTTAATGAGTAATTTACAGATAACTCTTTCGCTTGCACAGTACTTTACTAACATCCCACTGCTTACAAGTAAAGCGTAATAAGCATGCGAAAGATTTGTCTAAGTGTATTATGTGCTAATTTAAACAAACCAATTTAATGGAAATAATTTGTTTCCATCGTAACTAAATTAAGTTTTCATCTCAACTAAATTGAGAAATAAAATTAGATGCCATGCTGTAATACGTTTTGCATTGTCACATTGTCAAAGATAGAAATAAAAACTGTTTCATTAGCTAAGAGAATTCCTAGAAAAACACGTAATACTAAAAAAATTATAGTTTTTTTTTTTTTAACATTTTAGTTAAAAATATTAGTTCTATAATATATTTATAAATGAATTATAAGTTGGTTTTTGCTGGAACAATCATCTTCGTCGGTTTCTGGAAAGGCCTAGTGAGTAAAATTCGAAAACTAAGATCCAATTTTCTACGAACCGTAAATACCCCTTCTATCCTTTGCCAATTAATTATATATTTACAAAAAGCGGTAAAAAAAAGTACTCGACTATTGATGAAATTAGTATTCTTTTCCCTTTAAAAAAAGGTATACAAATAATGAATTGAAAATTACGGAAGACTTTTAAGTTTCACAATAATTATAATACTCCATACCTACCTTCTGAAGAATTACAAACAAAAATAAGTAAATAAATGTTGATAAGAATATTTTATTCTAAATTGCGTTTACAAAAATATCAAAATACGTCGTTGTAGAATCCAAGTAGGTTTGTTATGTGAAAATAATGTTTTGTGCTATCGCACCAGATTTTTTTTTCAGCGACATCACATGGATATTATATCTGATTAAAATGAACACTGAATGCAAAGTAGCCATAATACATTGTTTTATCTAAGGTAGTGGCAAGTTTAGGGGTAAGGGAGTTGGCTAACAGATTGGGCGCTGTCAAAGTTGCCGGGTTAGCCCGGGGCTTGGTAGGGTTCACTACCTGACAGCACAACCCTCCCTTCATGAGGGGCATTATGTTGAATTCCTCATATCACACGTCAGGAGTTTACATTGTTAGCAGTGTTTTGTTATGCTACCAAAGAATTCTCAAGTCGATAACATTAAACTATAAAATTTAGTCTTCCTTATCTCAAACCTTTGTTTTAATTTTTAATACATAATGTTAATTATTTATAGACATGAGTGAAAAATAATGAGATACATCTTCGTTTCTGTAATTTAAACAAATATATCATCTTAGTATATAGAATATATACAGTAATATTTCCATCCAATTTTTATTTTGAAACGTAGACCGTATATAACCTCCCGACTGCTACGAGCCATGAGCTTAATAACTCAACACAACACATACTGATAAGGCACTGACCTACTGTTGGTATTGATAGAAGTCGAAATTAGTAATAGGCGTTCATGACCGGCGAGTTTTAGCCTGAAAACCAAACTAAATAAATCAGGACATTTTAATCTGAAAATGTCTAATTCATTCAATGAATTTTTATGAATGAAAATATAAATTTCAGCTGTTTTCGAGAAATTCGTAACCTAAGGGTGGCCCTCTTCTCCACTAAAAAAGACCCGTTGGGGGGTTTGTTTATTCCTTTTGAGCAAGCGCAAGTGAATGCTGCGATCTAATAAAGATAATTAAGGCCCTTTTTGACTGAAAAGGGTGAAGTCGTAAGATGCCCTTTACTTTCTTTCCCAATGGAGACTCGTCGGAAAAAGGCAATTTTCAATTTGTTATTACTTTTTTAAAAATAATATATAAAATTAAGCATAAGAAATAAATTAATCAAGCACTATATATAGAGAGAGAAAATAAAATTTAATTGATAAAAAAGTTAGGTAGCATAAGCATAGCATTACCTCATTTAGAGGTAGATTGAACAGGGTATACGAAGATACCTTCAAATTATATCAAATCTTCGGACATCTTAGGTCCACCTTTAGATTTAGATCTATCTTTACTAAATCTAAAGTTGGACCTAAAATCTCCGAAGATTTGCTATAAAATATATATATAAATATATATAACTTATGCGCAGTCGGGCGTAATATAGCAAAAAAAAGGAAATAGGGAAGAGAAATAACACTCTCGGTTGCTCTGAACAGGCTGCTTTATTCTTCATAATAATCTCCTATTTATAGCATTAGGTACTGTTTACATTTCTGTTTAGGTATTAACTGTAATATAAACCTACCTCCAACCTTAACACCCCCCTGCCAGTTTACGAACACCTTTTCGTAAACTCTTTATATGCATAAAACTTAAAATAAAAGGCTCTTATAAAACAACAAAAACATAAACTGTACATCAACAAAATACAATATCCTCCTAAAGTATTAATATGTTTTTACAAAATATACACTAGTATGCTTAAAATAACACAAAAATAAACAATAGTAAAACTAATAATAATAATAATAAAGCAACACTTCTTCCGTTCTGATACTCAAAATAGTAATAACAATAGCCAAACTATACATTTTTGTTCCAACTGACATTAGTATAACTTCATGAGGAAGGATACTCTGAGTGTTTGTTGTCAGGCTCCTTTATTGGGAATTTTAATTGTTCGATATGAACCGTTCTTCTTTTCTGAGGGTCTTTGAGACTCTGAATAGTTACTACGTTGTTTTCACGAATTACGATTACTTTAAATATCGCGCCACCTCCTTGCCTCGATTCGTAGCTAACCGTCGATACACAATGGTCCCGATCCGAATATTCTCCATCATGTCTGACACTTTTATGTTCTCCCCGGCTACCCTGTTTCTTTTCTCCGTTTCCATCCGTTTCCGTGCTTTCTCCCATATCTTCCCGATCTCAACCCTATTATTTATTAACCTCCCTGAGAGCTCCCCTTCGCCTATCGTTTCTTCAAAATTCCTACTCCTTTCGCGAAGTCCGAACAATATTTCAAATGGGGTGAATCCCGTAACTGAATGGACGGAGTGATTATAAGCTGCTACCGCCTTCGGCATAGCTTCGCAAGGTCCCAGCCCTTGTTCTACGTGATAGACCCGCAGGTGATCCCCCTATGTACCGTGCAGCCGCTCGATTCCTCCCCTACTCTTCGGACCCGGAGTGTTGATATGCCATACTATGGATAATAGCCTCATCTAATTCCTGACTTCCGTGTTACCAAACTCTCTACCGCCGTCCGAAGATATTCTCTCGGGTACTCCGTAAAACTGGAACCATGTGTCTAGAGCCATAATCATCTTAGGCGGATCTTTCCCTTATCGGATACGCCATAGCAACCTTACTAAGGACGTCCAGTACTGTCACCCATTTGAAACCCCTCCAAGTGAATGTGTCAACTTGCAGCTCTCCTCTTCGGCGTCTCCTCTTGTTTCCCTCTGGGTGGATGACGGTCATACTTTGTGGTTTGACACACTTCGCACGCCCCGATGACCGCTTCTATGGTATTCCTCATCCCCCACCAAAAGTATTTCCTCTTTAAAGCTTGCAGCGTCTCATTTATCCCCCTATGTTAGTTTTACCCTGGTGATATGCCAGCGTGATCTCCGTTTGTTGCTCAGGGTCTCTCACTGTATCCACGGACAACTTACATCTAATGAAATGTCGGTCCATCCCGATTTTTTCTGCCCTCCATATTCGCTTAATTTTTTCCCATATTGTACCGTTTCCTACATATAAATGGTGGGTCTTTCCGGGTTGGGAAGCATCCTTTAACACCCTGCAAATTTGTTCTTCTGTCACTCCCGGCTGGGACCAGATGGTCGTGATTTTGCTTCTGCCATATTTTGAATACTCCACTTTTGTCAGACCAGCCGTTCTTGTTTTCCAAATTATTTGGACGCTCTTGGAGTTGATGATTTCCTCCCTTTCTTCCATGTCGACCGGTCTGTCGCCCACGGACTCCTCGTCCTCCGTAGCATTTTGTTCACTCTCCGACTCATGGGATTCTTGCGCGCCTTCCCCCTCCGGAGTCCACTCTCGAACGAACTGCCCTATATCCCCGGAATTTCCTTGGCCCTCTTCTATCGCATTCACCTGGATCGCTCGTGACAGCCAGTCCGCAACCACATTTTCTCTTCCTGGCTTGTACGACACTTCCATATTATACTGACTTAAGAGCTCCTTCCACCGGGTTATCCTGGCCGACGACTCCTTCAGCTTTCCCACCCAGAGTAGTGGTCGGTGGTCTGTATTTACTTTAAACTTCCGCCCGAAGACATATGGTCTGAAATGCTCCACCGCCCATACGATACAGAGAAGTTCTCGTTCTAGAGCACTATACAGTGTTTCTGTTTCTGTCAGTCGCCTGCTTGCGTAGGCGACGGGTTGGTCCCCCTTTTCTCCCTCCTGAGAAAGCACCGCCCCCAACGCGTATTTACTTGCGTCTGTGGTGATGATGAATTCTTTCGCATAATCCGGGAATGCCAGCACCGGTTTTTCTTGCAAGCGCGCCATACACCTCCTTATATTGTCCTCAATGCTTGTGGTCATCATGACTTTTTGTCCTTTTCGTAACAAATTGTTGAGGGGTGCTAGGTACTCCGCCATCTCCGGAACGAATCTCCGATAGTAGTTTAATGTACCTAACAACCTCCTCACTCCCTTAATGTCCTTTGGCATCGCCATGTTCCCTATTGCTTCTACTTTTTTCTTATCTGGCCTTACTCCCTCTCTGGAAATCGAATGGCCCAGGAAATCGATCTGCTCTTGGCCCAGAATCGATTTTTCCTCCGACAAGTTAACCCGAATTCCCTAAGCCTATCGAAAACTTGACGCAAATGTGCGGTATGTTGGATCTTGTCTTTACTAAACACCAGGAGATCATCCATATATATCTGGCAGAATGCCTCGTCTAAACCCCGCAGGAACTCATCCATGAGTCTTTGAAACGTGATGGGTGCGTTTTTTAACCCAAACGGCATGCGGGTGAATTCATAATGACCCCTCTCGAATGAAAAATCCGTCTTATGCATGTCTCTGGGGTGCATTCGTATCTGGTGGTATCCCGCTTTCAGATCGAGGGTACTAAAGACAGTTGCTCCGCCTAACCTATCTAGGATATCCTCAAATCTCGGAATCTGGAACTTCTCATCGCAGGTGTTATCATTTAATTTCCTGAAATCCACCACTACTCTGTACTTTTCCTCCCCGTTCATTGATTTCTTTTTCACCGCCCACAGGGGACTATTGTACGGTGATGTGCTGTTTCTGATGATCCCCTGGCTCTTTAGATTTTCGAGCTCCTACCGGATATGTCTCCTTAAAGCTTGCGGATAACGCCGCTCTTTAACATAAGTTACCCTTTCCTGTTTTAACGGTATCTCGTGGACAGTCCGCCCAGTAGCCCCCAGAACCTCTCCCTCTTTAAAAAAAATATCGGCATATTCCTTCTTAATTGTCGATCTCCAATCCTCGGCCTGAATTATCACTCCTACTCTGACCTTGGTGCTCCCTCGGATTTTCCTAAAACCATACTTTTTTCCCCCGATTCGAACAGCTCATTGCCCTTTCTTACTAATTATCTTTGTTCCGACTCTGCCTAATAAGTCGCAGCCGATTATACCTCCGTACTCCCTACGCATTGCCTCCACCACGTGTACCCGCAACTTCCCACTCCCTGTTACCCACTTGCCTAACTCCAGCTCCACTTCTCCCTCTACCTTACAGGGGCCACCTAAAATGATTAATTTACACTGACATACCTGTACTCGGGGTATCCTTTCTCCTTCATATAGCTTCTCCAATGCTCCCCGGCACACTATGGTACTCGAACTCCCTGTGTCGACTAAACACTTCACTCCTCTCACTACACTCACTATTGGCAAACACACGCGCTCGCTCTCGATATTATGTATCACCGTATGGCTGCCACTCTCCTCAGTCTTCGTTTCTCCCTCTCCTTTCTACCGCTGCTCCTCTCCCTCCAACTCTCCTACTTGTTTCCCGGCTTCTCCCGTCTCCTGCTTCACTTTCTTCCTCTGTTCCCGACGATTCCGGCGATTCATCTGAGTCTGTTGGTACTCCTCTCTTCCTCCAGACTCTCTGCGCATTTATTTCCATTGGTTCGCCGCGGTTCGTCTCTCCTCTCCTACTCATGTAAGGGCACTGCCTAGCAATGTGGCCCTCGTTTCCGCATTCGAAACACCTGGTGCGGGGGCATTGTGCCACCAGATGTCCCACTTTTCCGCAACCGTGACATCTCCTATCTTCCCTAGACCAATTCTTTCGCTATCTTCCGGGTTTCCTCTCTTTCACTGCCACCTTCTCACGTCCGCTCGACTCCGTGCCTC
This sequence comes from Aelia acuminata, assembly GCA_911387785.2. NCBI lineage: Eukaryota > Metazoa > Arthropoda > Insecta > Hemiptera > Pentatomidae > Aelia > Aelia acuminata. The sequence continues at coordinate 136,194,869 of OU426978.1, read as the reverse complement.
TCTTTTTCCATACTTCCGGTCTCGGCTTGCCTCTGGTAGTCTCTACTCTCCTATACGGCACTCTGGTCCATCCTGTTTCCATGTCGTCTCCCCACTGGGACTCCTCTTCTCGTGCGCTTGCGTCCACCATTTCCTGGGCGCATGTGACAAAACCTTTTTCTCGGGGTAATCCCTCTTTCTTCCCAGTGTCTCGTGCCAACTGCACTTTCATGATCGTCGCCAGGAATGACATCCGTGCCTCGACTTCTACCGCCTCTACCGTCTCTCTCATCTTCTCGGTTATTTGGTTGAAGCGCGCTAGGAAGACTCCCGCGTACTGCCCGTTTGACTGGTGCGGTTTTTTCGTCTCCCGAAACATTTGCAGAATGTCTTCTTCGGGGGCCCAACGGCCTCCGCCGAACGCCTTTTTCAACCTGTCTTTAACGACTACCCACGGGGTCTCTTCGTCGGCTTGAATCATGTTTAATATGCTTCGCTTGGGGCCGGGATAGCCGAGCGTGTAGGAGCGCGACCCGCTGTTGCACGCTCGAGCCGAACGGCGGCGGTTCGAATCCGCCCTGGGAGGGTTGACTTTTATTTCGTGGAGGCCCCACGGAATAAATTTCTACCCTCCCACCATGGTTAGAATAGGTTGGTTACACCTCTAGAGTAACCCCCCGTATGCCACACATGGCCAGGTAGGGGTACCGAACAAAAAAAAAAAAAAAATATGCTTCGCTTGACTCTGCATACTAATGCCGCTTTTAGCGCATCATTCCCTGGATCGAGCAACCTTTCTGCTTCCTTTGCTTGAATTCGCGCCATCACGTGGTCGCCGCCCTTGAGAAAATGGTTCAACTCTCCGACTCCTCCATCGAACCTTTCTAAATCTGAGATAGCCTTTCTCAAGTCCTGTGACGTTGCCGTATATACTTTCAACCACTCCAGGGTGGTCGCGTGTGCTGACGCTAATGTTTCCGTCGGTAGTGGCGGTATCTCTGGAGGTATTGTCAAAACCGCTGGGCGCAATACTCCTTCCGACATGGTGTGATCGAGGATAAAAACCTTGGTTCGTACGACAAATGAAGAAGAAGAAAAAAAGAAAAAAAAAATCGGAATTCGAATTCGCACTCCCGGGTTTTGGCACCACTTATGCGCAGTCGGGCGTAATATAGCAAAAAAAAGGAAATAGGGAAGAGAAATAACACTCTCGGTTGCTCTGAACAGACTGCTTTATTCTTCATAATAATCCCCTATTTATAGCATTAGGTATTGTTTACATTTCTGTTTAGGTATTAAGTGTAATATAAACCTACCTCCAACCTTAACATATATATATATATATATATATATATATATATATATATATATATATATATGGCGGTTTATCTATATATATATAATTTTATGTGTATACTTTTTACAATACCTGTTTGGTATTTAACCTTGATTAAAACCAAAACCAAGTAGGGTAACTGTACCATAAGTTGGCAGTGCTCCAATAGTTGACATAGTGTACAAACAGTGTGAATAATAAAGTGAAAATAAGTTTTAGGTTAATTATTTTGGTTCAAAATTTGGCGCTAATTTGCCGAAGTTGTACTAGTTAGCTATGCTGCCATCGATATTAGTTTGATGAAAACTCAAGCTTATTTGTGAGAGGTTACAATAGCGAATTTTCTAGTGGCCTGAAAACTTGGTTTCTGCGACCCCGTTTCATTAGGGTGGAACTAAAATAAGCTTTTCAGTTGGTTAATTTGAGTTCTATTATGTTTTAATTATTTTTATGATATACATTAAGTTCATGAGAATCATTTGATATCCTTTTTTATATATTTATACAATGTTTTAGGACTTGAATGTGGGTGTCAACTATTAGGACAAATATTAATCCTTGATATTGATTATTGCGCTGTCCGTACCACTCTTTGATTTGGCCCTACACTCGTCTGTTAAAGACGCGATTAAAAATGGAACGCTGGCCAATAAAACCTTTCAAATATGCGCCTACGCTGATGATTAAGTAATTATGTCCAGAAGTGAAGCAGCCTTAAAGGCGGGTTCACACGTGAATTGGGCGAGAGCACTACCTGCCGGCTAGTCAGTCGTGATCACTACCACGTGTGAACTAGTGGTAGTGGGAATGTTGGTAGTGCACGACCTTGAAGTGACGGGTAGTGAAATCTCCATTTAGGCCCGATGCACACGGAAGACACTTTTATGCGATCCGGACTGTAAGCCAGGTCAGGGGTACCTGGAGTATAATGGTAAATCCGGTCGGTCCATTGTACTCCAGGTACCCCTGACCTGGCTTATAGTCGTCCATGTGCACCGGGCCTTAGTTGGAGTGAGCACGCCCGCTTCAGTCTTATATCGTCGCTGGAGTGCTTGAGAAATAGGGTAGCTCTGACTCTAAACTGCCTCAACCGAATAGGGGGAGCTTTCTGGGGCCTCAGATACCCGACTACAATTCAACTTTTGCGGCTTCATATTCTGTAATAACGAGAACAAGCGCGAGAGAAACACGACCAACAAAGGCACTTTACCGTGTGAACTAGATAAGGTCGTGAGCTCCTACTGGGAGAAAGCAAGTCGTGTGACATGCGCATTACTGGTCGTGTTCTCGCCCTGTTCACTACCTCGTGTGAACCCGCCTTAAAAGAGGCGTTCGGATTAATTATAAAAAGTGGTAGCAAAGTTGGGCTCAGTCTGAACCTAGAAAAAACAAAATATATGCTGGTAATCGCCAAAAATAAGCAAAATAAGAACATCACTCTGCTCAATTATCAATTTGAGCGAGTAGCTAACTTCACTTACCTGGGCTCCTCGATAAATAGTGAAAATATAGTAAATAAAGAAATATAAAATAGAATAATGACCAGTAATAGGGCCTACTACGCGAACCTCAAGCTCTTCAACTCAAAAATCCTGTCAAGGAAAACAAAATTAAAATGGTATAAAACACTTATAAGACCAGTTGTTACTTACGGGTCTGAAACCAGGTGCCTTCCAACGTCAGGATGCCAAAAACTGAGAGTTTTTGAGCGAAAAAAATAAGAAAAATATATGGTGCAATAAAGGTGATTGACGGAAGGTGGAAGGTTAAGAGCAACAAAGAAATAGTTGCCTTAATAAAAAATGAGGACATTGTTAACCACATAAAGGCAGTTAGGCTACGTTGTGCTGATCATGTAGAAAGGATGGGAGAGGAGAGGCAGCAGAAAAAGATGCTGGATATGGAAATCTTCGAAAGACAAAGGAAAAGAGGCAGACCGTGGAGCCGATGGAGGGACGAGGAAAAGAAGGACGCTGCGAAACTGGGCATAAGGAACTGGAGGACTGCTGCCAAGGATCGCGACAGATGGAAAGAGATAGTCCGGAAGGCCAAGGGTCACATGGGCCTGTAGCGCCAGAGAGTAAGTAAGTAAATTGTTAGAGATTCTATGATAACACATCTCTACGACTACAATACAACGAAAATTATTTCACCATTTTAATGTTCCTTGGTACAGTTGATATTTTATTACTCAGTAACGACCTTCTGTAGGATACCAGAAACTCATAAAGGATTAATGAACTAAATCCTTGGTTATTCAAAATGGGGCATCTTTATGAGCATAGGTAAGCCATTGAACAGAACCCATATTGTTAGACGTTATATGAAATACTTCATCGCCATGGTTCTTCAATGTCCATGGTGAAGACCCGACCTAGGAGTCATAATATCTTTTATGTTTAGGGCCTTGTTCTATATTCTAAATTATCTTCATATTAATTGCAAAACGTCTTAGTTTTAAGTAATTAATTTACAGGAACAGTTTTTTTGGGTATCAGAATTTCCTTCCAAATAGTATATATTTTGACACAACTCAAAACACTTTGCTTTTATCGTTAGTCGTTTATGAAAGTTAATAGTCCTCACCAAGCTCGAAGGTAGGAGATATTTTTTCGATCTTGTTACCTTTCTAATAGCTTTCTAATAGCTTGGGAGCAGCAGGAGATCTTTCTATCTGATCGGCTTTGGTCTGGTTCCAAATGAATTGTCATAGGTTTTCTGATTATGGTGAGATCAGCCAACTTAATTGTCAGTCCAAGCTGCTCCATTCTCTTGAAGACTTCTTCCAGGTGTGCTTTATGCTCCTCTTGGTCGTTGGATCCGATGTAAACCGAATTTCGGCCATAAACCTCTATGTTTCAGGCCGAATCCGAAACTTACTTACGTGTGTGTATATAATACATGTAAGTGTGTAATAAATCTAGTTTAGTAATAATATCATAATAATAAGTAATAGTAATAATAATAAAATAACAGCAACTCAATTATTCATGCAATATGGTATGGTCTAGAAGAGTGGTAATGATAAGATAGAAGGATAAGAGTGGCATGGTCAGGATCGAATTCTGGTCCCTAATTCCTAGTACAGCTGGTCCCCGGTGGGTGTTAGACCATACCCCCTTAACTATTACAGCCCTAAACACAGGTACGTTGAAATAATCTTGAAATAACAGGGTGATAATAATAAAAATTCATATTATAATAACTAACGGCCTATTGAATTCCTAAAGCTGTATCTCAGAAGCTATTTATTGTACTAAGTCAGTTTTGGTCCTAAATGTTAGCTGATATAATCTAGTTTAAAAATGTTTAGAATAGTTTTGGTCGAAAGCGTGCTTCTTCATGGTAAAAAAGTTTTTGATATGATATTGGTGATACGGTGGGAAATTGGTTTTTGCATCTGATTCTCATTCCATACAAGAACAAAGTACAAACCCTACTACCACCATTCGATGCAATTTGAGCCCCCTTTTTATAACGAGGTTACTGACTAAATTATTTTTTTATTTTGGATTTGAATCTGTGAACATGTCGGTGTTTCCGGAACGACCAATTTAAACTAAAAGTATATTCTTATTTAATGTTAATCTTATTTTTTTAGAAATTAAATTTCATTATTAATATGGATATATTAAAAGTACAAAAAGGTTCTTAACGCTCTAGGTAAAGAATAAATATCTATTATTCTTTACACCCAATGTAAAGAAAAGAATGCTTTCATTCATTCTAAGTATTGATGTAATTCACGTGGCACATCCCTTTTTTTCACTATCAAATTTTTGTCTCCAGACCCAACTTAATGTTTTCGATCAATTAAAGATACCGAAAGTATGAGAAAAATCTATGTTTTGTCGAAATACAAGCTTCATTTACTAAAATCAGAGTTGGGCAAATTGTAATCAGAATAATGATTCATGAATATGAATAATTGGTAATCATAAAACAAATGAAAAATGAATAACCATTATTCATAATTATGAATAATCAATAATTATGAATAATCAATCAATAATAATCAATAATCAATAATAATAATCAATAATCAATAATTATGAATAATCAATAATCATTAAAAATACTCCGTACTGATTATGAATAATGGTTACTCATTTTTCATTTTTTTTATGATTACCAATTATTCATATTCATTAATCATTATTTAGATTACAATTTGCCCAACTCTGACTAAAATAACAGATACTTCACACTATTAAATCCAAGGGGTGTTAAAGGCTATGAAAGAGATCGAGCTTACTAGCTAAAATCGAGTAGTCCTACTTCCTTCTTGGAAATATCAGGAACAAGCGCTAGTTTCGGCTTGGCCAAAACCAGGTTTTTCAACCGAAGCTGGCCAAAACCGAAAATCAAACTTCGGTCGGTCACTACTTAGGGGTAACAATTTTGTATACGATGTAATGTTGTATATTCAGAGGCTAGTGTAGGGTAAATAATTTTGCATCTTAACTTAGGTTTTTTTTTTAATTATGTTAATGGGTTATCGAATTGGCGGTGAAAAAACGTATTATAATTCAAAGAAAATAAAAAAATAAATAATCCCTAACATTCTTCTTCTTCTTCTTTCAGCGGCGCAACAACTGATTGTTGAGTCAAGGCCTCCTGGATCAGCCTGCGCCATGTGTCACGATCCTTTGCCGTTTGCATCCAATTGTGCGCTCCCAGCAGTACCCGTTCATCGTGGGTCACTCCATCTCGCCACCGCAGCTTAGGTCTTCCTCTACGCCTGGAGCCATGAATTTCTTCATAAAAAACCTTCTTTGGGATGGAATTTTCATCCATCCTCGCCAAATGCCCAGCCCACCTTAGCCTTCCGAGACGGATGAATTTTGCAATGTCGGGTTCATTGAACAGTGTGTACAGTTCCATATTAGTTCTCCGACGCCATTCATTGCCCTCCATGATTCCTCCGTAGATGGTTCGGAGGATCTTCCTTTCATGAATCAGTAAAGCAGATTCATCCGATTTGGTAATTGTCCATGACTCAGAACCGTAGCTCAGGACTCGACGGATCAATGTCTTATATAACATTATTTTTGTAGCTCTCGGAAGTAGGCTACTGCGTAAATGGTTACGTAGGCCATAGAAGCATCTATTGGACTTGCCCATGCGAGACCTAATCTCCCTGGAGATATCGTTTACAGAATTAACTTCACAGCCGAGGTACAAAAATTCGTTTACCTTCTCGAATTTGTAGTCCCCAATTTTAACTTCCTCACCATGTAGTGCTTGTTCTAGATCTCCATCCCTAACATTAGATTTAACAAATTCATATTATAATGCCATTATATTAAATCTTCAGTTATGTAAAGGTATTAAAGATTTATTTTCTAGCTCAAAGTCACTAAAAGCTGGAATATCTGTTTTGAGCTCCATTATAACAATGAATTTTTAAAGTAAGTTTTAGCGCTTCCAGTGAAGAACTTTTTCAAACTCTAACTTTGTCATTAGCTCTTTTCTCTCCACAGGATATGATGTACTGAAATGTCCTCAGTTCGAATATTTTATTTTATTAATATTTGGTAAATTAATAATAAGCAATAATGTAATAATAAGAAATTATTATTCATATGAATACCGAAATAATAATTCATGAGATGTTTCCTTTCAGTATATTTTATATGCATATTACACTCATGATATAAAAGGTGAGAAATCCTCATTTTGTGAAGATTTCGTAAAAATTGCATTATATAAATCCAATTTCACACTTGAATTAAGATTAATGATAGCTCACTCCACTCTCTCATCAGGAATTGCAAGCGGCTTTATAGTAAAGTTTTGGAAAAACAAAAAATGTAAAACGTCTCTTAAACGAAGTACTTTTTAGAAAATGTCTCCATTAATTATTTTACTTCTTTTGATCTGTAGTTACAGTTGATATCTAGAGTTTGTATTTATAAGAACCCAGTACTTTGTAAAAAAAAAATCTAATAGCTAAATTCCATAGCATACTTTTTAAAAATTCTGGGTCACTTTTTCAATTAATCCCTAATTTAACTTCAACTTCATTAGATAACATTTGATATATGTTATTTTATAGTTCATATTTTATTTTATGCTTTTGGTATAATAATTCATTTTAAAAATAAATATTAATATAATTATTCCTCAGTATTATTGTTTAATGTTTTAAATTTACATTTTATTTTATTTTTATAAAACCGTTGTCAAAAATTTTTTTTTCATTTATTTATTAATCCATGCTTATATGTACTCGTTAAGAAATATTAAAATGAAAGAAGTCGCTTCCAGAATCATTCCCACCTAGATTCGCCATTCGCGCCGGAAAACTTGCAACATTTCAGTTTATTTGCTTTATGAAATTCATTGTTAGCTCTTATGATTTTCACGTCTTTTAAAAATTAAGTAGTACATCAATTATCTACAAATATCGCCCAAGGGGCGAAATATTTCAGGTTTATCCAATAAATACAGGATTCGCATTAAGATATTGAAAACAAAAAATATTCTGAGACTTTTTGAGATTCCATAGATTTTTTATTGGACTATATAATATATAATAGGAAATGTGTTGTAATGGGCTATCTAAATAAAATATATTTATATAATTCATTATTTCAGATCGTAAATAAATATTCCTAATTAATGGAATTAATGAAATGAGTGTTAAAATTATGATTTTTTTCCGAGCATAGTATTTTTCTATCCTTCAATCTTTTTATAATCTCTATCCGAGTTATATCAATGATATCTAAACAAAATGTGAAATATCCAGCGCCTAGTACAAATTGTATGTACATGAGACAGAAATAAATATCAGAGGGGAGGGAGGAGAGAAAGGAAGATTGATTTTTCTAAATTTAGACGAGGGGTGGGGGAGGGTAGGGTACAGCAGCAACTCGGTGTACCTCGCACTCCTGACCTCAACTTGGAATATCGATTACCTTGCAATCATCTCCCAGGTGATGATACGCTGCATAGTCTGATTTGGGGGGACCGCTCTCATCAGCCAATCCCTGCCCGTGCTTCGATAGCACAACCTCCGATCACTACATCCAAATGAACCAGATCAGTATTTTTACATATCTTTGATTAATTTAAAAAGTGATTATTATTAACCATATCAACAGTCCATGAGTGTTCCAAATCCAAAAAACAAAAGCTGAAATAAATAAATAATAATAATAAATGAAAATTTATTTTTCTTGATTTAAGTTATTTTGCCTTTTTATTTTTTCCAATAAAATTCAACACCATGTTCCTATTTTCTATTTATTTATTTTCTTTGAACACAAACATAAATCATAAATACAATTATATTTCCTCCAAGTTTTAACAAATGACTTAACACCGTCTTACTTTCACTTAACTAATAACTAATTATATAGTAAGGGAAAGTGAAAAATTTCGACCTACAAGGGAAATACACGTTTTCTGATCCCCTGAATCCAAATAACCAAGTCACGCAAAATGTAATGCTATTGTAAGTGCTATACAATCGTTTATTATACAATGACATATTATCTGTTCCATATATTTGGAGATAAAGTTTATTATTGTAATTATGCTGTTTATATTTTCGTTAAATATATATATATATATATATATATATATATATATATATATATATATATATATATATATATAAATAATATTATTATTATTAATACAAAAATGTGTTAGTTTGTGTGATTTGCAATTTGCAAATGTGTTGAATTCCAACTGGATAAATTGCTAACTTTATAATAAGTTAGCACAGCTCTCAAAAGTCGCCAGGGTGACATACTCGTATACGGGCTTATGTTTGATGTTTGTGTCTTTGCTAAGGGGTTCGTGTCAAAAGTTAGTCTTTGGTGGAAGTTTTTGTAGTATTATGTGGCTGTATCGATAACTGTAGGGATAATCAGGTCCTTGTGCAGTAAGTCATTTTTCACATAGTGTGGTGCGTCGACTATTTTCCTCAATACCTTGGACTGGAGTGACTGAATTCTTTGGATGTTTGCAAATAGTTCTTTCCCATATGGTCGTATTAGTACTTTTTAAGTAGTAAGTTCGTTAGTTATTGATAATTTCGAACGTCTATCGAGTCAGATGGAACGAAGTATTCGTGGCCGCGATTACGGACCCAATCATTCTGGGGATGGATTTGGGGAGGAGCACAAGGTGGTGATATATTTCAAGCAGAGGTTGATGAAAGTATGCAACGAGGAGCTGGATCTGCGACGGAATAAGGATGAAGTAGAATGGGTGAGACTGGCAGCCATAGCAGAGGACCTTATCATTCCCCCTCGAGGTGAAGTAATTGCTGAAATTGAATTGGAAAAAAGCAGCAAGGAAAGGTTGGGGTACTGGAACAAGTTTCAACGATTGACATTGTCATTCTCATCACGGCTACAACTCATAAAATAATGGACAGACTAATGAACACAATGGAATATGAGCAACGATTAAGCAAGGAAACGATCGTTGGTCAGTGTGAAGAAACGCAGCATATCATAAAGGGGGTTCAGTAGGTTTTCGTATACAGTAAAAGGGTTAATTAGGGAAACATTGAAAGATTTGAGGATTGACGATAAGAAACCACCGGAGCAGCTAATAGTGACATATCACATCTTTTCGTCCAGCGAAGACGACCAAGAAAGGACATAGCACGTCACTGGATCATTACCGGCGACCACCATCCGATCAAACAGACACCCAAGAGGCAAGAAGGGTTATTCGGCTAGATTCTGTGTCGATTACCGAATGCTGAATAACATAACGAATTTGGACAGCTACCCTCCTTCGCGCCCTTATTGACACGTCGAATACATTAGCGGGTGCAAGATGGTTCTCTCTCCTAGATCTCAAGCATGAGTATTGGGAAGTAAGAGTACACCAAGATGGCCAGGAAAGGACGGCATTCTTCTTCCGGCAGCGGCTATTGGCACTTTAAAGTCATGTCATTTGGTCATTGTAATTCTCCAACTTTCGAGCAATTCGTGGAAACTGTGATAGATGACTTACACATTAAGATCTATATAATTTACTTAGCCGATGTGCTAATTTTCAGTTAGACAGTTAATGAACACCAAAAACATCTTTAGGAGGTCTTGGATAAACTTAAGAAAGTTGGCTTGAATTTAATGTCCATGAAACGCCAGTTTTTCAAGAAAAAAGTCAAGTTCGTTTATCAAGTAATTTCTGTAAGCGGTGTCATTGCTGATCCGGATAAGATACTGAAGTGTAATGTGAGGCTGGCCATTTCCAAAAGATAAACATGAGAAAAGAAGCTATTCGGACTACTAGCTATTCGGACTACTCTATAAACGGACCTACTTCTACAGGAGATTCGTAGTGAGATTCACAAATGTCGCTAGACCATTACATCATCTCTCAGAGAACAGACAGCTATTCGAATGGTCAATAAAGCTTCAGGACATACTCGATAAGCACAAGATGGATCTAGATGGAGCATCTATTTTGGCCTATCCTAAGCTTGGACACGAATTCATAGTGGACACCAAAATAAGTAATGTTGGAATCGGAAGAATATTGTTCCAGGTTCAAGATGGGGTAGAACGCGTAATAGCAAATTACTCTAAGGCCCTATCTACGCCAGGTAACCTAGCTAAAGTGAGAATAATAGAGCAATTAAAAAAATATTTGTATGGCCAACCATACGCTGAGATTTGACCATACCTCTCTCTTACTTGGCATTTGATTTCAAGGACCGAGAGGTTCTAGTTTAAGTAACTCGTTGGATTCAAAGGCTGCAAGAATACCAGTTCAAAATATTGCACCGCCAGGATCAGTTACATGGTAATGCAGATGCGTTGTCAAGAAGACCGTGTAAATCGGATTGCAAGCACTGGAGTGGGATCGAGAAAGGAGAAGTGGCATCGAGCAAAAGAACTGTCACCTAACCAGATTACTGGAATTCGTTTGAAATAAGGGAAGAACAACTTAAGGATCCTGACATATGCCCAATATTGACAGCGACCAACATGGAAGGATATATCAGCTGAGAGAGCTGCTACTAATTGTAGAAAATGACATTCTGAAACGAAACTGGGAAAGTCCAAAATGGGAAGGAGGGACGACCTGAAACTATCTTACCCTCATGAAGTAAGGATGAGGTGTTCAAGGAGATGCATGGAAGTGTCTCAGGATGTCACTTCGGTAACAAGAAGACTCCAACGTCTACGGCAGCGTTTTTACTGGGTTGGTTGTTCTAGGGGGGGGGCCCAGGACCAATACCCTTGGACCCATGATGCAATAAGATGTTTGAGCAACGTTTAAGAAGATTGCCTTCGACGTAGCCGTACCTTACCCATTTAACATGAAAGGAAACCAAGGAAGTCGTTGGTGATTACTTCAGCACCGAAAATTTATCTATACCAAACCAAAAAGAATCGACCTAGTAGATAACATGTTCAAATGTTATGCTATCCCGTTGGAATTACATTGGAAGAGTCCTGACATGTCATCAGGAGAATTCCTAAAACATGGATTGGTATCCAAAGGACCATGCAAAGGCGTCCATCGGCAGATTGGACAAGGAGATGAAGAAGATTTGCGGAGGAGCAGCCTATAAGAGATAGACATTGGCTAGGAAAGAGTGGAAACGGATGGGCTAGGTACATTATCAAGTATTCTTGCAAATAAATGTTGATTTTGTACATACCGTTGTCACCATGCTAACTTAACGAATATGCATAGGTTTTTAGTTGCACATTCGTTACTTTAGCATGATGACACTATATGTGGAAATTGGATTTATAAAGTTATTGAATATATTTATTGTGTTTTATCTGCAAATTAATGTTATGATTATTATATTATGTTAAAGTAATCTTACCTTTTGACAAAACATCGATGTTAATGAAACCATTGTTTTAGTCAAAATCGATGTTGAAGAATTTTTTTTTTTTTTTTTTTATCTAAACTTCGATGTTACAGAACATCATTATTTTTTCATAACATCTATGTTGAAGAAATCCTGGTTTTTGTCAGAACATCGATGTTAAAAACGTTTTTGTTATTGTAAAAAAATAGATATAATTTAATGTAAAAATTTTAACTTATTTAGACAGACAGTCCATAAATATGCCAGAAGTATGATCTATGATTTATGGTATTTTCTTCTTTTCCAAAACGCTAAAGACTTCCAGACCGCTTCAAGCCAGAAGCAATCAAAGTGAAATTAGTCATCGTGGATTATTTCCTGGCAGGGGCAGAGCTGAGAGAGATCCCATGCAACAGTGAACATCCATTAGAACACCTGTTGTCACTGCCCGCCAACTCCCCTGCCCTCCCTACAACTTAGTAGCTTCGATAGGTTTCTACCTCAGGCGATATTAACCGTCCACCTTTCAGCACCAATGAAATCTCCTCCAACAATCGAATGTTACATACAATATGCATTTCACTTGCTGGCTATTCGAATGGTATTTCTATATACCATTATATTCCTTTACAATTAATTTACATATGCACAATATTTTTCCTTTGCGGTCATTAGATATTGACCCATCGTCAGATTTTATTCAAGGTAGATCACAAATAACGCACTACCGTTTTTTTTTTTTTTTTTTTTTATTTCATTCAGAATTTATTTAATTATTTATTTTTTCTTTTTTACATTGCCTGATAAATTGGATAACTTCGTTAAAGGGTTCGCTAGAGTGTAATAAATGTTGGATCCGACTCAAATAATGAGCGTATGAATGAAAAAACAAAACAAAGGCTTTCCGTCCTATATTAAATCGCAATCGGATCCTCATCGACGCCAAAACAAAAATGCGAAATGCGATGGAAAATTAATAATAAATAAAACGATTTTTTTATTGTGTTTGTATACTTCATTAAACTGTTATGTTTGAACATATTTGTTATACTGTTACGAAATTTCTTTATATTACAAAATAATCAAAAAATGCACATGCTTATCAAAAAGAGTAACCTCTTCTTTTTCAAATTCTGTTAAAAAATAACCAATTTTCTTAAAAGAAATAATATATGAACGTTTTATTTCCGATATACATTCCATCAGGTTATCTCTTTTATTCAGTGTTTTTACTCGCTCAATGCACTACTAAACAATTTTCACTAAGGAAGTTTTCTTTTGCTCTAAGTTTACTTATATATCATACATTGATTAAATGCAATGTTTCGATCAATTATTCCTTCTTATGTTAAACTTTATTTGCTTTAGGATCCAGTTGATTTAATGAAGCTTTTTAAAAGTAGATGGCCAGAAAAGATTTTTAAAAAAACACCAAAGTGAATTGGAAGCTGAATATGAAACAAAGAAGTCATAGAAGGAGAGCATACAGTGGTACCTCAGGCAATGTAACGAAATGATGTGCTTAAAAGCACCTTCCAAGGCGCCGAGTCTTACATCAAGAGAGCAGACGTTCACAGGCTTGACTGTTAACTAATGCCTACTTTGTTTGAAATTTGCTTCAGCTGAGCAATTTAAAATAGTGCTCTGGTCCTTGACATTACAATGAAAAAATATTTCTATTGGCTTAGGTTGAGGGGGCTTTGCGCGCTATACCATTGCTTCTGATTATTCATGGCAGGTCTCGATTGACATCAACCATGAAGTCTTTGCACCTAGCGGATTCTTTCGGGGGATCATTCGAGGACATTTTTAGATGAAAAATATGCAAAAATTAAAATCCTAAAGGTGGCCGTTTTTTTCATTTCAAAAAAATTTCGCATTTTTTTCAACTATTCAACAAAAATTTGATTTTTATATATACGTATCGTAATCTCTATCATTTATTTTTCTATCTAATGTTTTTTTTTTCAATATACACCTATATTTTTTAAATTGCATATTAGCCCTTTTCAGGGCTTCTAAATACGTCCAATATATATACCTATATTTGATGAGTATTAAATAGTATTGAATGTGAAAAAAGATATATGAAGAATAAATATTAAAACAAATTTTTACACATTTTGTTAAAAAATGCGAAAATCGTTCAATGAAAAAAACGGCCATCTTTAGGATTTTAATTTTTGCATTTATTTCATATGAAAATGTCCTAGAATGATCCCCCGAAAGAATCCGCAAGGTGCAAAGACTTCACGGTTGAAGTCAATCGAGACCTGCCGTGTATTGTTTGTCATCCCATGAAGTATAAAGAACCAAAACTCTTAGCTCTTGCTCTTATATGAGCAGCGTAGAGATTGGTGACAAATCAACTGTCTTAACTCCATTGCTCTGGAATAAGATAAAAAGTTTACGAACAAAATAATGTATAATCATTGTTATGTGATCAGAATATGATACTTTAATGGACATTACTTGTTCTTATTCTTCTTTTTTTTTTTTTTTTACCCTTTAAGTTTACGAATTTTAATTGACGATTTGATGCTGACAGTTTAAAAACTTCTGTTATTTATTTTTAGGGCGGATTCACACAATCGGTCCGATCCCGGTTCCATCTCGGTCTGGCAAAATATTCTAAAGAGAAATAGAAATAAAGTATTCCACTATCGGTACCGCTCCAGTCTCGCTCCGCTCCCGGTTCGGTCTCAATCTCAGCTATTCACACTATTGCTCCGCTCCCGGTCCGATCTAACTGGCAAAATATTCTAAACAGGAATAAAAAGAGAGTAATCACAATATTGGTACAGGCCCGGTCTCGCTCCGCTCCCGCTCCATCCAAATCGGTTTTGATGAAATTTTATTTGAGGGAGATTGAACTCGTTGCAGCATTTACCAATAGTGTTCTCTTCTTTCCTGATTCATATTTTAATTAATTTTTGGTTTAATATATTTTTTGTTAACGAAGTGACATTTTTCATAATATATTGCATTTTTATTCAAGTTTCAAATTTTACGTTATTTTATAATAGCAATGAGTATGTAGTCAATAAATCGGTGACCGTTTTTTACATTAATTCTATGCAAAATATATCTCAAACATAAAATGAATTTTTCTCGTGGAAAAACCGCTTCACAACAAGATTTCATGTTTTATTTTCTTTTTGGTGATATTTTGTTTTTTAAAATCATTTCAAACGTATTTAAATACATTCGGAAAAAAATCTAAATTTTTTCTTCACCATTAATTAAATTGTTTTATAATTATTATTAATAATTATCATAGTGTTGCAATATATCCTTATTATATGTTTTGATAATATTATCTTCTTCATCAAGAAAAATTCACTTAACACCTCTTTCTTCGAAAATCGAAAAGTTGAGCTATTTTTGGCCGTAAAATTGATGAATACATAAATACTTTAATAACTGAATGTTAGTTATTAATTAAAATCCAAATACAGACGACTTCGATTATTAATGGCTTCAATCGGGAACGGTGTAAAATTATATAATGTGAATATGATAAGACTTTAAGAGAGCGGACCGGGAGCGGAGCGATATTGTTAATGGGCTAGAGCAAGAGCGGAGCGGGAGCGAAACCGATAGTGTTAATAGGCCCTTATATCACTCACCCATACAGATAATGATAATTAAACCGGATCCCGAAAAAAAAAGGCATCCTGGTTAGTTAGCAGCATACCTTATACACATGCCAACCTACGAACCAACACACAAAGATACGACCCACTACAAAAGATGTCATGACAAATTACAAGGACACCCCAACGCTTTTGTAAATGATATGGCCTCTACAAGTATGCCAGAAAACATTCGTAGACGCCTGAAGAGGAGTTGGATGAGGAATCTCCTTGACCAATAATAGATGTATGTAAATATTTAGGTACTGCTACCCCCTAATCAGAGTTGGGCAAATTGTAATCTGAATAATGATTAATGAATATGAATAATTGTAATCATAAAACAAATGAATAATGAACAACCATTATTCATAATCAGTGCGGAGTATTTTAATGATTATTGAGTGTTTGTGGTATTCATTTGAAATGAATAATGAATAACTGGTATCCAGTTATTCATGATTAACGAATACTGATAAATTCAGTTAGTCATTATTCATGAATAAAGTATATTCATGGGCTAGGATTAATATAATATTCATCAATCATGAATACCTAATATTCATCAATCTTGAATAACTAATATTTACCAACCATCAATCATGAATATGATACATTCCTAATCATTATTCATTTAAATTTAAAAGACGAGGATGCATTTCTGAATTAAAACTTGTCCTAATGAGCAAGGACAAGTCCTAAGAGTGGGTGCAGTCAACTGAACAGCATTTGAAGTCACAAGTGAAGAATTAGACCCTAATTCCAATGGGTATTAGTAAAGGTCTATTGACAAGAATAGAAAGAGCAAACAAATTTTCATCATCATTCATGACTAGTAAGACTCAGAATTGTGATTTTGTTTGTAATCATGATTAATGAATTTATATTATTCATGATTAATGAATGATCTGTAATCATGGGTAGTGAATTCCCATTAGTCATGATTAATGAGTAATGAGTAATCATGAATAATGAATTCTTCGTAATCATGATTACTGACTAACATTTAATAATGAATAATGGTCATTCATGATTGTTGAATGCAGTATATTCATGAATAATCCACAACCAATGATTAATACAATTCATGAATAATGATTCCGAGCTAAAGAATGATTTGTGAATGATGATTACAATCATTATTCACATTTTTGATTATTAGTCATAATCATAAATACATTTTTATTTAAATATGCCCAACTCTGCCGCTAATGCCTATAATGTCATTGTAATTCTATACTTAGATCATCTGATCCTGGTTTTTTTAGTATAATTTTTGACAGGGGTGAATCAAGGTGTAAAGTTAAAAAAAAAAAAAAAAAAAAAAAAAAAAAAAAAAAAAAAAAAAAAAAAAAAAAAAAAAAAAAAAAAAAAAAAAAAAACCAATTGATAGTATGGAACGTTATTCAAAATCAACCGTTTTTTAAATATTTTTTTTAACAATAATCAGTTTCCCTCCTTTAAATATTAATGATCAAGTTACAGATACAAACTAATGATCAGGTTTTGATGTAGGTATTATATTTCGATTCTTTATTTCGTGAGTATAACACTAATATGGGTTAGTCAAATTATTAACAACGTTACAAAAAGTACCAGTAACAATACAGTAACACAAAAAAAAAAAAGTCACATACGTATCGAATAGAGTAACCTCCTCTTTCGTTCGAAGTCAGTTCAAAAAGTAATCAAATGCTTCGAGGTCCAAAGCAAGACTAAGACTTTAGTCCATTGCTTCTTGCATTTTGTCTGAAATCGAACATTATAGAAACATCTAGAACATGTAATAAATCATTTCTGTAAAAAAAAAGTGTTCCAACAAAAAGGTGTAGAAATCTTTTCAATGTGACTGACAAAATCATATAATTTTGTTTCACTTGATAATATTATTAGTCACAGAACTCACAGGCCGTATCGTGAAAAAAAAAATCATTTTTTTTGTGAATAGTTGTCTTCATAAGTTAATATTTAAAAAAATAAACTTTATAGAAAAACATTTTCATTACAGTATAAGATTTTCCAAAATCAATTTAAGAATTTTTATTTTAGTATTTTCATTCTCTTGTTATTTATTTAAGAAATACAGCCTAATACAAACAATGTTTTAAAAATTCTTGAATTGTTTTGCAATAATCTTTATTTGCCTTGTCTTTTATTACCCTCTGAATTTGGTTAGGAAAATTCTAAATTGGATATGGGAATGCTATACATCAAATCGAAAGTTAATTTTCCTGTAGGAAAATTGTAAATCTGACCAAGCAAGTAATTGTTATAAGGGAAAAGCCACTCTTGATACTTGGTTTTTTCATCAGGATGTAATCCATTCTGAGGTAAGGTGTGAAATAAGAAGTGAGAAGATGTACTTCATCAGGAGAGAGGACTCGAGAAGTAATCCCTGATTGGAGGGTCCAATAACCTTGAGAGGACTTGGATAAATCATTTCCACTGGCCTCTTCCCCGGCTTTGAATGGACCTTCTTCTTATTGTTATTCCGTTCGGAGGAAGGAACTCTTTCAAGTTGGGGGCCAGGAGGTGTTGCGAATTCCGGGAGTAACTCCGGATCTATTAATCAGAGAAGGCGGAAAAGGTGGTAGCCCCTTTTTTCTTTTTCTTTTTTATGTATCAGCAATGGAATGTTTGATAAATCTATACCCCAGAGGTAAAAAACACCATGCCTCTTTCTTTACTTTAATAAACCTAACACTATGGATTTAAATACCATTTTTAAAGCTTACAATTTTAAAAAACTTCATTAAACTCCCTCTATAAGTAACGATAAAAAAAAAATTTAAAACCTCAAAGATTTTGGGTATTGTGTTTTGTGAAAAAAAAAATAAATACAAAAAATTAGTAATGGTAAAGTAGGTCCTTAAATTTATCTTGATCAGCCAGGGATAAAAAAAAAAAATTGACATGGTGTTCTTTACCTCCAGGGTAAAGAAATAAAACCGAATCATTTTTTGAAAAACAAAATAAATCATCTCTGAAGAGTTTTTTTTATAATGATTTAGAGTAATGATTAAAATGTAATTATTGAATACCTTAAAAAATTGTAGGTAATATTTACGAATTCCCGCCGGCCATCTCTATTTCCCTCAATCACCTTGACACCTGACCATGTCCGCCCTGATCTCCCTATCTCCTTATCCATCCGTCTCCGGGTTTCCATGCAAACTCTGCCTAGCTATATCGGTGGTCCTTCCGAAGAATATGTACCAGTCATCTCCATTTTCAAGGTTCAATGACTGGTCAATGGGTTTTTGTCCAGTGAATCCAATGAATAATAAAAACAAAAATGCATTATGAAATACTGCTGTATATGTATAAAACCAGTTGGGAGGTTCCGAGTGGTGATGACCAGGGTAATGTTTTGGGGGGTTCTGGTTGTGCTTCTAAGACAACTAAATAGCGTTAATAGTGATTTTAATTGTTTCTTGTATGATTCATTAAAATAATTCTGATTACGGTGTTTAGAAATGAAAACTTGTATTTAATCCATTTTTTACTTTCACTTACCTATATATGAAATATATAGTAAGTGGAAGTATTGCGATCGTGAAAATTTTCGACTTCCGGTTTTCAACGGAAATACACGTTTTGGGGTCCCCTGAGTCAAAATAACCAAGTCCCGTGAAATGGTCTGTGTGTGTGTGTGTCTGTGTGTCTGTGTGTCTGTGTGTGTGTGTGTGTGTGAACAGACTAACTCAAAAACTATAAACCGTGCGAACCTGAAATTGGGTATTTAGAGTATGTATAAGCCCGCGATGTGACAGCAAAAATTTCATGAAATTTGCTCAAAGGGAGGGGGTACTTTATTTAATAACTTTTTAAGTTTTTTTCGATTTTCTCAAAAACGGCTCTAACGATTTTGATTAAACTGAGTATTTGATCTATTTATATGCCTGAAATATGACTGTAAAAATTTCATCAAAATTGATCAACCGGAGGGGGGACTTTACTTAATAAATTTTGTATCATTTTCACATGTTTTTTTATTTACTCAAAAACTTTTTTAACGATTTTGATAAAACTTGGTATTTGATGTATTTATATGCCAAAGATGTGATAACCAACATTTCATCACAATTGATCAACCGGAGGGGGGACTTTACTTAATAAATTTTGTATCATTTTCACGTGTTTTTTTTATTTACTCAAAAACTGCTTTAACGATTTTGATCAAACTGGGTATTTGATGTATGTATATGCCCGAGATATTACTGTAAAAATTTCATTAAAATTGATTAACCGGAGGGGGGACTTTACTTAATAAATTTCGTATCATTTTCACGTTTTTTTTTATTTACTCAAAAACGGTTTTAACGATTTTGATCAAACTTGGTATTTGATGTATTTATATGCCAAAGATGTGATAACCAACATTTCATCACAATTGATCAACCGGAGGGGGGACTTTACTTAATAAATTTTTTATCATTTTCACGTGTTTTTTTTATTTACTGAAAAATGGTTTTAACGATTTTGATCAAACTTGGTATTTAATGTATATATATGCCCGAGATATGACTGTAAAATTTTCATCAAAATTGATCTACGGGAGGGGGGACTTTACTTAATAAATTTTGTATCATTTTCACGGGGTTTTTTTATTTACTCAAAAACGGCTTTAACGATTAACAAAAATAAGATATGAATGTAGAAAAATGTGTGACTTTGGGAAAAGGTATTTAGCAAAACACGTCAATTTCTAATCTAAGTAAGTTGGTAAGTGAAAGTTGTGTGTTGCGCGCACGCACCAGATTTTTTTTAGTTACATTCATATTTTCTATAAATATTCTGTACATAAATTCGTAACCTTTGGATTAACTAACTTATGAGAAATTTATAGTAATAATAATAAGATAAAAATAATTAATTCCTACTACTGCTTGATCCTCCAATATTTTAAGCACTGAAATCTTGTAGGAAGGTGAATGGAACATTATTTATGAAACTTTAGTAATAGAGTTGATAATTCCATTATGTAAGAGAAAGTGGGCATTACGCCCTCTTTGGTTGGAAATATGGATGAAAGTGGTCAATGGTATGCCATGAATGTGATGTAACGGTATTGAACCTTTCTTTGGCCCTCGTTCAGTGTTTCAGTTTTTCCGGACTCAACTAATTGTTGTTTACTTTCATTCATTTTTGTAGAAAAAAAAATATGCGTAATAACCAAAATGATAATCATTATTAAGATAGAAGAAAAAACTAAAATAGAGACAAATTCTTTATTAAAATCAGAAGTTCAAACATTATGACAAACCATCTGAGTAAGAAGTGTCTCTATGAAACTACCTAAGGGGGTGCTGACATATTATGAGAATGGAGAAGAGTCTTCTAAAGGATGTATGTATATCTCAATATACATGATGTATTGTAAGATCACTAAGATGACATACTAAGCGAATGTTAACGAGGTGAGGTACAAAGGAAAACCCTGATATAACTGTTGATTAATTTGAAAATTTTCGACCAGTAACTTCGAAAAAAATTAAATAGCCATATGTTTAATATCGCTCGTTTGGAGTGCTACAATTCAAATCACAATCTTATCGTATTTCTTAGTGAAGATATTACAAATTTTCAAATCCATTGTTTAAGGATACAGAGTAATAGAGACAGTCTTCCTTAGAGTTGAGAACCCGCAATAATGGTACAATGAATACTTCTCCAGTAAATTTTTCGGATTCTGAGGTAATCTTCTTCAGAACGATCGATATTTAGATATGCCTAGAGAGCATGATTCACGATCCACAATTACAATAAAAGTATAGTAAATTATCCCCCAATTAATGTATCTTATAGTATATTTATTTACGTTATCGAAAAAACCAAGACAAATTTTTATTGGATGATAAAAAAAGTTAAATTTTAAAATTTTCAGTTAACTAAATTTTATTGGAATTATAATTTATTATATATAATTTATAATTATTATATAATAATAATAATAATATTTAATTAAAAATCTTTACAAAAGAATTCAATCTCTGATTATACAATAAAATGTTAAATTTAATTATGATGTCTTAATAATAATCATTGTAATATTTAAGGTCATTGCTATCCCGTGTCCTTTTCTCTAAAGAGGTTTAGCAGATAAAATTAATTTTTTTGTTCAGCTCATTGAAAAAATATTGCTGTAATTTAAAATGAACTATATTGAGCTAAATATAAATTGTTTTCCTGTATATTTATCATTATGTATGAGCAGAGTTGGGCAAATTGTAATCAGAATAATGATTCATGAATATGAATAATTGGTAATCATAAAACAAATGAAAAATGAATAACCATTATTCATAATCAGTACGGAGTATTTTTAATGATTATTGAGTGTTTATGGTATTCATTTGAAATGAATAATAAATAACTAATACCAGTTATTCATTATTCATTTCCAATGAATACTATAAACACTCAATAATCATTAAAAATACCTCGTAATGATTATGAATAACGGTTATTCATTTTTCATTTGTTTTATGATTACCAATTATTCATATTCATGAATCATTATTCTGATTACAATTTGCCCAACTCTGTGTGTGAGGCCATGACTTCATTACTCAGGAAACTTAATTCAGGTATTACATGAGCTCAATATATTCAAAATATTACTATGAAGATTATGCTGTATCATATGATAAATATCAACTATAAACCAAATGGGATAATATTTTTTTAATACTAATAAATTGATTTATTATGGACCATTAATTAATTACATACCAAATTGATTTGTACTGAGCAATATTAAAAGAAAATAGAAAATTGTTTGTTCTCTATTGTAACAGTTCATATTGGCAAAGTTGCCAGAATGTTTCCATCAGCAGCGTTTCGCATTTTGGCCGTTACGAGTGGAACAAATGTTGGCAATTTTACAGAGTGTGTCGGTAAAATTCGGTATTCAGGCTAGCGCTTCGACTGAATGCCTTTCATCGATAATGTTGCTCCCCCTCGGCACTTTCTGCCAACCATTTCTAAAAATAATTCATTAGTTCGTTTTCGAACGAGTAAGGATCACGCAGGCTTTATTCGCTAAAGCACTTCCCACCATATCATTTATGTTCTCCAGGAACCATTTTTATATTTGTTCATGATTAGTAGAAAAAGACACCGGATAATAATAATGAAATTGAAGTGAAAGGTAATGAAATCTTTATTCGTATTTGGGGATAATGCTCCGTTCAAATAGAGTTTGTTGAGCTCTTATGTAAGCATTCAAAAATCACAAAAATACAAAATAATGTTACGGGCTTCGGGTTCGATAAAATATAACAATTAACACTATAACTATAATTTATTAATCAATACTCACAAGGGTAATTACTGCCTTATTATCAGATTCAAAACAGGCTGTGTATGCAGACTCTACTCACTTATAACAAACCGCACGGGTTAAAACTAGAGTCTTTTCTACGACACTATCACCACATTCTACGACACTATCACCACAATAACATATCACAATAAGGCTTACCACTTATCACACTAACTTATCACTGTTCACTACGAAGTATACTCCAGGGGTATTGCCAAACAACTCCACTGAGGCCTGTTAGAGCCGGTATTTATTAGTCTTGGATGGATTCTAGAAGGTTCGGGGTTCATCTAGACCAAGTCTTTGATCTTCCCCGACAGCCAGTGCGGCACCGAACAACGGACGTATTGTTCACCAAAGGCGCTTTGTCTACTACCGCTGGCCGCAACACCGGATCTGTCCCAGATCAGGTCGTGAATGGGATGGAGTAGACTCAGGTGTTTTCTCCTCTTCAGCTTCCAGCAGGACTTTTCCTGTTTCCTGACCGAGTGTTAGAAGCACACTTGACACTACCAGGCGAAGTCACCTCCAGCGAAAGTACCCTGGCAGACGGTGAAACAGAGTCGAGCTCCACAATGCCAAACGTATTTGACATTACACAAACACCAGAAGATGGGTCCGGGACCTGGCTTGGATCAATCCTTACAATACTTGCATTGGCAACCAGCACCTGTTGGTTGTGAGGGCCTAGACCAATGCTCTGCTCAACTAAGATTCCGTTAATCCCACCATGAGCAGCTGATGATTCGCTCTCATCACCATTCGATTCGAGTCCTACTACCGCTGTTGGACTTTCTGTAGTCCCATGGGTAATATTGGGCTTAGGAGGAGGCCGATCAGGTCCTCGAATGATGCCACTCACTGTCACTTCATTGTCAGTTTCTCTCTCCAATTTGAATTTCTCTGCTAAGGGGTCATCATCCTCATCAGAATCAGTAAAAGGCATTCTCCTGCTTAACATTTCAAGTTTAGCATCATCAGGCTTCATAGACCCACACCAAGCCTTTCCCTGAGGTTCCTTCCAGCTCAAGGTTCCTTGCTTGCTGTACCTGATTAGCCGACCACTGATTGAAAAGTTTCCAGAGTTTGTCACTTGATCGTTTCCAGCCCTCCCCGATATGGCAGTCCTCTGTCCATTCAAAGACCGCTCGGCCAAACTCTCCTCAAATGCTCCAAACAGACGCCGACAAGCCTCCAAGCTTCCAGCCGGCTCCCAGCCACTCTGTTCAGAAGGGCATCCCTCCCATCCAAGGGTGTATCCGGCCCTCCTCGATACGGCTGACCTCTGTCCATTCAAAGACCGCCTGGCCAAACTCTCCTCAAATGCTCCAAGCAGGCGCCGACAAGCCTCCAAGCTTCCAGCCGGCCCCCAGCCACTCTGTTCAGAAGGGCATCCCTCCCATCCATATTGCTTCTTTCCTTGATGGAACCATCGGGAAACTACAAACTCTTCGTCCTTATCTTGGGAGCTATCACCATCCTCGAGATGATCTCTCATGTTCTCAATATCCTCCGCTCCTTTTTCAACACCAGTAGTTGACTCAACTTCCATGACTTCTCTTGTCGAATCCACCTGAACAAGCCTTCCCACTTCAACAGGCTTTTCCTCAGCGCCTTCATCGCAATCTTCCTTGTCAGGTTTAGCATATCCAAAAGTACTAGAATCCATGACAGTCTGTACAGCAGCTAACCCTGCATTTCCTATTCTTTCAGGCTTGGGTTTCATGAACTCCTCCTCGAAATGAACACCACAAGAGGGTCCACACACAAGAGCATCCACCTCTCTCAATCCGCCATCACATCTTCAACACTCATTTGAGGATCAAGGTCGAAGGGCTCTTCTTTTTCTTCTTTATCATTAGTTTCCCCTTCACCTTTCGATTTGTTGAATTGAAACACTTCATCAACTTGCGTAGCACTAAGAACCTTCTTAACCGAAATCTTAGGAATATCACTATCAACTAACTTCTTTTCTAAAGTAGTAAAACATTCTAACAACTCATTTTTAAATTCTAACAACTCATTTTTCAATTTACTAAATTCTGTTTCAAAAAGAACGTGATCTGGATCTTCTCCACTAGTAATTAAAGCTTCCCTGAGCCTTTGTTGCAATATAGACTTTTTCCCAGAAGTATCCAAATCGCGTTCTTCTAATTCCCTTTTTAAATCTGCTACTTTCAAATCATACAACCTTAAGCCACCGGGTGACATTTTAAATATTATATACAATTATCAAAATTAAAATTAACTAATCAAAACTTAAAGACTAACAACAATAAGTTGATTATAAACTAACAACGGAAAAAAAAAAGAAATCTTATCCTACACACAGTTACTAAGATTTAAATTACAAATAAAATTCTCAACACTTTAAACAATAAACTAAATTATTAAAAGAAACCAAAAAGATTAAATAAAACTCAAATATTAAATAAAATAAACAATATTCAAAATAGACAAACAAACTTTCAATAACCTAAATTACAATAATTAACTAAAATAACAAACAGAAAAATTATTTACAACAAACTAAATAAATACGCTAATGCTAAAAATATACCCGCTTCTGACACCAGTTGTTACGGGCTTCGGGTTCGATAGAATGAACAATTAGCAATAGGACAATAATTTATTAATCAATACTCACAAGGGTAATTACTGCCTTATTATCAGATTCAAAACAGGCTGTGTATGCAGACTCTACTCACTTATAACAAACCGCACGGGTTAAAACTAGAGTCTTTTCTACGACATACACTATCACCACAATAACATATCACAATAAGGCTTACCACTTATCACACTAACCTATTCCTGTTCACTACGAAGTATACTCCACGGGTGTTGCCAAACAACTCCACTGAGGCCTGTTAGAGCCGGTATTTATTAGTCTTGGATGGATTCTAGAAGGTTCGGGGTTCATCTAGACCAAGTCTTTGATCTTCCCCGACAGCCAGTGCGGCACCGAACAACGGACGTATTGTTCACCAAAGGCGCTTTGTCTACTACCGCTGGCCGCAACAATAACATAATGAAAATAAATACAATATTTACAATTTCTGATACTAATAATCATACTAATTAATTAGTTAGTAAACCGATGATTGAATTACAAAATCATGACAGAGCTCTAGAAATATAAATTATACAAACTTTTATCTATCAGGGTATGGTCTTTTATTCAGTAACAAAAAAAAATTCCTTTGGTTAAGTAAATAAGGAAGTTAATTTATTTATTAAAGTAAATTAAAAACATTAATTTTGGTAATTAATTCTATATCCATCAGTTCATAAATTCAGGTCTTTATATGTTAATATTTAGAAAGGAAGGCCACTGTGCATGGGGCTGGTGATGAAGTCATGATTGATTGTTTCCAGCTCATTGCTGCTGCAGGTGGAATGATGCATATACTTTTCTATCTGGACTCTTCTGTTTACTGTTATCCGATATATATTCACGTTACTGACTCTTAGCTGAATTATTAATCTCAGTTTCAGTGCACTGACCCGTCAAGTAACGGTGGTTTGAGTCTGACCTATCTGGCCTGTAACTTTATAATTAGGATTATAGTTTGCATTCATGTTTGCTTAATGTCCTTCCTTAAATAATGATCAGTGATGTAATAATGTAATTGTAATGAAACAGAGCTTAATGGTAAGAATGGCACTGCACCTGGAGCAGATAAAATTAAAAATACAAAGATGAGATTTCTTCCGCGCCAAACAATTTATAATATTCTATACCATCGTCCATCGCATATTTCATAATGTCCCCGCTTTCGGTGGTAAGCATATTTAATTATTTATATCAGCTTCCTTGGCTAGTGACTACTTGCGAATCATCCCGATATATTAAATATTTTATTAATAAACAGATGTTCGTAAACCCTATTAATGAGTTCTTTAATAGCTAATTTTCCTACTGAGTTATTGTTTCAATGGCCATTTTTCTTCATTCCATAACCTTTCATCAATATCGTACTAGTAAGGAATAAAAAAAAAAATATTACACAATTCTTAACCCGCTGCCACTTTACGATTTCATAAACCTGTCATCAGCATGATGTGAAACCTGCTGCCTGTGGCAAACGGGGCGCGGAAAATGCTTAAATAAAATGTCGGGTGTCAAGATTGCAGAGTGCTCCCCCTTGCTGCTGTTGGAACCACAAGCGGAAAATGCTGAGGAACTGATGGGTCGCTAAGTGGTTGTGCCCTCTGTCAGAATTAATTACTCAGCTCCTGGCCGACATCGCCCAACGACACAGCTTTTCCTTAACAACCTCACCAGCCGTCTCCTGTAATTGGACCTATCATCCTTTTCGAAATACTAATTTATGTGGGCTCTTTATTAAATCAAACAACAATCAGATTTAAGAGTATGGATTTCAATTTTCCAGCGTTTTCCATTCCGGCTTTGTTATAATGATAAAAATATACAAAGGGGAATCGGGTTAAGTATGTGGTATGGTGTGCGAATTGTAACGTAACTGTTAAAGAAAATAAAAAAAACAGCTATTTATGCCGGTTACATTTTTTAACCTTGAAAGCTATTCTTTTCAGCTACAAGGCTTTAAGGTAAGCGAAAAACGCTTTAAAGTCTGATCTACGTACTAGCCCCACCTAAATTTGAGGATATAATTCTTTTAAAACCCATTACAGAGAATTGATTTTTCACTGGAGTATGTAAGTTCAACAAAGAATTCAAAGAACTCTAACATATTATTTTGTTCCTTTAATGACAGAAAACATGTTATGTTGAACTTCTTCTGCTCTACACCAAACATAAATTATCGAGTGTGATTATATGTAATCCCAGTGAGGTCATACTTTGCGATAGACTGATGTAGTAGATCAAAGTTGAAAATTCTGAACTTCCAACTTTATACCATAGAAAACAGTTGATTTAATACAAATAAATAATAAAAAATTACTAACTAACGCACTTCCTCCACTTCATCTTAACTTAAACTATACAAATATATCTAGTGTAAATAGACTGACCATAGAAATAGTTACCACAAACAAGTTGGTATTCTCGTTTATTTTTCTTTATTTATCAAACACTTTTCCTTTTTTCAACAGCTCCATACCATTAACAAGTCTTTTATTGCTATACTCGCTTATAAGTACCACTTTTTCTTATCATTTTCTATCTAATAATTTGACTTTTATTATACTGATTCATATCTCATGTTTTATTTCAGCCAATCGGTGGAACGTCTAGAAACATCTGGAACGGAAAAGTCTACAAAATATAAGGGAGGAGCATTTGACGAGTGATTCATTCTTGCTTCGACCAGCAGTTACTTTCTAGTCACCATTTAACTGTTACGTCAAGCTGGAATATTTTCTGTTCTCGTTATGTTTTATACATTATTTGTTTATTTCCAATATCTAGTGAAGTACGGAGAGTTGTTTTAAAATTTCGAAATACGTAGCACCGAATGGGCGGTTGAAGATTCCTTGCCTGAACGTCCAGCCGCCTCCTCACAGGAAAAAGAAATCGAAATTACATTAGCAGACTATTCTATTAAAATAAACAGGTTAATGATTAATTATTTATCATATTTGAAAAATTATTAACAGAAACATATAGATATTAAAATTTATAACAGTTTCTGCTTAAAACTTTCCAGAGATGAAGACTTTTCCTGATTTTTTCTTCAAATAAATGAATAAAATGTATCAAGACTTTATATTTCGGACCAGAAAATAAAATTCCTATTATGAACTTTAAACTGATATCTAATGTTAGAGTTTAAGTTTGATTTCAATTATTTAAGAATAATTGTAAGTTCCTTTCAGATTTTCTCCAAATTGGTTTACTTAATTAAGTTGAATTTTTTTGCGTAAGTTAATAGGTTAATAATAAATTACGTGCTATGAATCAGATTAATAGGTTATCGAAGATTCTGATTATGAAAATAACATCCATTCAAAATATTGGGCTCACTCAGGTACGATATTACGAGTCGTAATATATATATATATTACGAGTCGTTATTAACGACTTATCCGATAAAATCGATATATGGTAAATATAACTTCGTTGCAACTTTTTATTCTTCTTGTAACTTAAGACTAAAGAATGCGATTGAGAGATAATCGAACTTACTAATTATGTCAATGGGACGGATTGTAAAATAATGGAAAATATATTTTTTGAAGGATAAAAAATTAAATTAAAGGTAGTAGAAATACAACTGTAGAAGGTAAAATACGTCTACGTTTTGTGAGAGAATTCCAGTCATTAGTTAGGGGACACGTTTTTTAGGCCACGAAGAGTAATCACAACCAGAGCGTCCAATTTCCGATGATCGTTTGATTCCGAGGGAGAGGAACATTTGTTCGAATATTGTTCATATGACAACGAGCCCTTTTCCCAAACCATGGTTTCAGAAAGTGTTTTATTTTGATTCTCCAGTCGTGTTTAAAGTTTTTATTTATCTGCTCCAACATAAAAATTAAAACTTTAATGATGAATCATACTGTGCTTTTATCGGGTTTATGAAAAATATGTAGCATTTTATTAAAAAAAAAAAAAATTACATCGAACATGGAGGAGGGTTTCATTTTCACATCAGAGTACACGTTAGAGATCAATTCTCATCAAATAAATCAAACAACAAAAGTTTTTTTTAAATTATGTTTAGTGTGTTTTTTTATTTCTTGATGTTAAATAATTTAATAACTTCAAGGCATCGCACAGCTTCCTTCTCTTCTGGAGAAACTGTACTCACAAGGGGAGGGCACAGCTATGGGGTCGTCGATCGGGCCCATTTTTTTTCTGGTGATTCTACTTCGAAAAATAGTAGACACGTGTCCGAGCGTTCCGTCCAATGGGCCTTAGGTGCTGAGAAATAAAATAAAATACCTTGAAAATCCTTTATTTTTTATCTTGAGTTTGGAAAATGATATCGACATGATTCTTTCAATAATACATTTATTTTAGAGGGTAGATTAAAGGAAAAATACAATCGTTAAAGAATTATTCATATTTCTTCAATTTAATTTAAAAAAAGCTTCAAGTTTACAAGTAAACTAGCTTTATAAATTTTTTCACATAAAAAACAATAGCAGAATTGAGTTCAGCACCTCAAGAAACCCTGATATCTTAAATATCATCCAAAACAAAAAATAAAAATTGTTTCCTGTCAGGAGCAGCTTAAAAATGTTTCAGCAAAATTGTATGTGTAGTTTCAAATTCTGCATCTCGTGTTGAGCTGATCCGATTTTTACGTTCTTGGGCTCGTTGCATAGAAGAAAGCTTCCTTTTTCTAACCATATAAATAACTATTGTATTATCTCGGGAAGCTTTTGTAAAAAATGGTCCTCAAAATAATAATTAAATTTACACTTTTCTTTATATTATGTTGATTCCTGAACACGTAAAAATATCTCGATTAGGTAAAAATGTGTAACTCTAGAGCCTTTATTTACCATATAAATTTGATGAGAATCTGTAGAATTTTCTCCGAAATATGGTCGGATTTTTGGATGTTTAACGAAATTGTAAGGGTCTAGCCTTAGCGAAACTTTTAATGCAATTTTTATTTTATTTTTTTTTTTTTTTTAATCTTCCCAAAATTTACTTATAGGTTTTTTTGATTGTCCTCAAAACGAGTCTGAAAACTGTTATGAAACAAATGAGCCGAGTAACAACCAAAAACAATACTAATAATTTTTAAAAAAATCCAAGAATGAAAGAAAATAAAAAGTTAGTCGATCACTTTGAGAGAGAGGTTTGTAAGAGCTTTCAATAACAAATAACAATTAGGAATGATTCACATCGTATCAGTTTTAAAATCCCCCACCTACCCTCACCAGTAAGTAAACAAAGAGTAAATGCGGACGAGTACAAAGTACGTTTTTCTATTTTAGTTCGCACTTGTTTCATTATACCACTT
Organism: Aelia acuminata; assembly: GCA_911387785.2. Lineage (NCBI taxonomy): Eukaryota > Metazoa > Arthropoda > Insecta > Hemiptera > Pentatomidae > Aelia > Aelia acuminata. The sequence continues at coordinate 136,163,878 of OU426978.1, read as the reverse complement.
TCACATTGGAAGTATATCCATAAGAAAAAAGTATTACTTGTTGATGGCGAGGGCATAGAATAAACACATTGCATATAGATCATTGAGAAAAAGTAGTTTTAAAGTTCTTTTAAAGTTCAAAATCATTTTTTGTAAGGTGAACGTGAAAAATTCGGGATGAACCCATTTTCTCCTAGCCGACCAAGAAAAACAAAATAGGCTCCGTAAAATGAATTTACTAGTGATAAAAACATCGTGAAAAGGATGGAAATAATTACTTTTTAGAGTTATGTTGATGGAATATTCTGGCAAAATACTGACATTAAAAAATCATTTTGAGCAAAACTGTTTTTGTTTCATAACAGTTTTCAGATTCGTTTTGAGGATAATCAAAAAAACCTATAAGTAAATTTTGGGAAGGTTAAAAAAAAAAAAAATTAAAAATTGCATTAAAAGTTTCGCTAAAGCTACACCCTTACAATTTCGTTAAACATCCAAAAATCCGACCATATTTCGGAGAAAATTCTACCGATTCTCATCAAATTTATAGGGTAAATAAAGGCTCTAGAGTTACACATTTTTACCTAATCGAGATATTTTTACGTGTTCAGGAATCAACATAATATAAAGAAAAGTGTAAATTTAATTATTATTTTGAGGACCATTTTTTACAAAAGCACCTAAGGCCCATTGGACGGAACGCTCGGACACGTGTCGACTATTTTTCGATGTATAATCACCAGAAAAAAAATGGGCCCGATCGACGACCCCATAGCTGTGCCCTCCCCTTGTCAGTCCGCTTTTAATGGTAATGCTGCATAAAGGGGAGTTTTCCGCTAGGACTATCCGCTAGGTTATTAGGTTCCAAGTACTGTACATGGGCGTCCGTAGGGGACGAAAGGGGGTGGGATTAGCTATCCCCTTAGATCAGAGTTGGGCAAATTGTAATCCGAATAATGATCCATGAATATGAATAATCGGTAATCATAAAACAAATGAAAAATGAATAACCATTATTCATAATCAGTACGGAGTATTTTTAATGATTATTGTATCATTTGAAATGAATAATGAATAACTGGTATTTAGTTATTCATTATTCATTTCAAATGAATACCATAAACACTCAATAATCATTAAAAATACTCCGTACTGATTATGAATAATGGTTATTCATTTTTCATTTGTTTTATGATTACCAATTATTCATATTCATGAATCACTATTCTGATTACAATTTGCTCAACTCTGCTCATACATAATGATAAATATACAGAAAAACAATTTATATTTAGCTCAATATAATTAATATTAAATTACAGCAATATTTTTTCAATGAGCTGAACAAAAAATTTAATTTTATCTGCTAAACCTCTTTAGAGAAAAGGACACGGGATAGCAATGACCTTAAATATTACAATGATTATTATTAAGACATCATAATTAAATTTAACATTTTATTGTATAATGAGAGATTGAATTCTTTTGTAAAGATTTTTAATTTGCTCAACTCTGCCTTAGATATATGAGGACAAAAACTAAAAATAAAATAATTTTTAATCATTTACTTTATTTATAAAGTTATATATAAAAAAATATTTTTTAAATATGAATAAGGTTTATTTGAAGGCATTAATTAGTCAGAATACATAGACTCCCGCGATCATAAGAATTTTATCAGCATGTCCCCTAAACAAAAATTTTACCAGCTTGCCCCCTAAACAAAAACCTACGGACGCCTTTGCCCATGCAGTCACAATGCCTAAATACTTGTCCTTGCAGATGTTTAGGACCTCAACGATTAGGATTATGAAAATAAGAGGGCTGTCTGTTAACCTGTTTTACACCTTTCTTCATGTTGAAACTTTCTGATTCTTTTTCGATTGTTCTGACTTTTCCCTGTAGCCTTCATTGGAGGATCTAATCGCGTCCTCTATTATTGTTGTTAAAGATATTTAACCCTTGGGATATAAAGTTTCTTAATAAACTTATTCTTCTTTGGAGTCTGCTTCCAAAACTGTTCTGAGTCTTCTCTATTGGATAGCAGTATATACTTTGTGTATTATATTTGCTTCAAAAACAGTCTCCTTAGTAACATAACATATTCACTTTTTTCAATAGAAGAATTAGCATAGTTGATGTTATCTATAAGGATAATCCGCCCCTGACCACAAACATTCTCGATACCTTTTTGAGGAGAAATATTTTGTATGAGAAGTGTATTAAAAAATTAATTAATTAATTAAAATATTGGACAATAAAATTCTTTGTAATTATATTTTAGTTAAACACTTTAGTTCCAAAATAGATTTCTGAATGAAATTTAAGGTGGTTTTTGCTGGAGTTATCATGAACAATCATGGAACTATCACCATGGTCGGTTCCTGGAAAGGCATTTTAGTTCTTATTTTCCACGAACCGTTAACACCCTTTCAATCCTTTCCGATTCGAGATGTATTTGCAAAAAACGGTTAAAAAAATATTGATGTAATTAGTATTATTTTCCCTTTAAAAAAAAAGGCTCGCTCCAGAGTTTCGAACTCCCTGTACGATTTGTCCCATTGTGCAACATTTTAATCAATACATTTTTAATACAGAAGGAATTCATTGTTAAAAATAAACCCTAATTATTTCTTTTCATAAAGGGTATTATCCTTTCAAGGATCTTTTGTACTTTTTATAGATAAAAGGAAAAGTTGAATTTTATATTAAAAAGGAGGAAAAAACACCCAAAAGGATTGAAATACTTTAATACACAGGCGGGATTGTGTTCTAATTAAAAGGTATCCTTCAAAAGTATTTATGAAACAATAAAGAGGGCTTGGTAATGAAGGAGCAAAACCCACCCCCTCTTGAATTATACACAGGATCTGCTACAATGAGTTTCTGCAATGTGGCATTTTATTAAATGATACTCAGTTCCAATGAATTGGTTTATTCCACAATGGAAATCATATTAAAACATTTTCAGTCATTGATTGAAATAAAATTTGATATTCAGAGATTTGGTATTGGTTTGAATAATACAAACGGTACGCAATTCGGCAATATGGGTCTGCTTTTGGGCAAAATTAAATTTAAAAAAATTCTGTTTGTTGAAACCTTTTTTAAAATATTTCTTTGGATTTTATTAGTTGTTAATTACACATAATATAGTATATGGGGAATATAAATATCGCTCACTTCTTTTAAGAATCGAAAGGTTAAAAGTAAAACAAAATTTTTTCGTTATTAATTATCCCATTGAACCTTTTTAATATTTAATAGATTGTTTTAGTTTATAACGGACTTTTTTTTCTGTTTGAAGAGGATCCGACTATAAACATTTTTAAAAGCATATTTTGTTTCATGGATGGTATTTAGAAAAAGGTTGTAATACTATTATTTTTAACTAAAAATAGGAGATGAGTAAAATGATTATTAGTGACCAAAGGACTAAATATAAACTTGAAATAATATCCTAAACTATTCCTTTAACAAACAACTTATAAGAACGAAATTTTTCTCTTTTTATTTGATTTATTTATTATTATTTCTTTTCTTTTTTATAAACTAATTCTACCTTGAAACAGCTGATCAATTGATGGACAAGGTGTTTACTGGCTATAATAAGTTGACAGCTAAGCCTTTTCACATATCGACATTGATTTCTGCTCAAGGAGGGCCTCTTGATATTTTATTAATAAAATATAATCTATGACTAAATTTTGTAAACTAAATTGAGATTAGATGTTAAGGCAGCTCGAGTTCAATGAATAATAAATTCCTCCACTCGGCATTCCCTTAACGTTTATTAATCTTAATTAATTTTGTACTATAGTTTTTAGTTTTCTTAAGACCTAGTTAAAACCATATTAGTGGCCGAAACCAAATAGCCACCTGAAGGACCTATTTAGTTACAAAAGGGAAAGATGTCTTTATCTCAGCCTATTGTTTCGATTCGGGTGCTTATCGTTTGTTTTTACAATCCATTCTTCATTATTATCTTTATCACCCAAGGCGATTATATTCTCTATACAATTTTTCCTTAAAAATTGCCCATTATACCTAGTACATTTATTTATCAGTTTAAAGTATTTTGTGTAACCCCCATTAATTTCCTCTACAAAGTGATTTTACTTTCTTCTTCATATATTTAATTATTAAAATTTTTATTTTATTTTTTTAGCTCTTGATTTATTCTTATTGTGTATTCATATCGCTGTGTTTAATGTATGACTGTTTTTTTCCTTAATCTTAACCATAATATTTTCAGGTTCTATCCTATCCATTTTAACATCAGTACACAATAGAATGTAGAATAACCTATATTACTTTAAAGATTTTACATCTTCTAGCTTTCTACAAAGTAGTAACTCCATGGAGTTTGGCTTATCGTTCGCTAATATTTTTTATACAATAATAAAGTACAAAAATTATACTATTTTATACATGGATACAAGATATATTTCCTTTGTAGCAATATTTTAATAATCATAATATCTTCATAACAGTTTATCTATTTTTTTTCTTACAAATTTCAAGAGATAACTAATCAGAAATGGTAAAATAACTTTAAAAATTTATAATAAGTTCAATAACTACTTTTTTTTAGTCAAAAAATACAAAAACTCTTATTGCTTCTTATTCTACTTTCTGCAATGAAAATTAAAATATCTTTGATTATCACAATCTGTGATTATTAAAATATCTAGGAGCATTGCTTTAATATTTTTATAAATGCTTATATTTATAAGCATTTTTTAAGATATTGACCAATCTAAATAGGGACATGATGTAAACAATTATTTGGTTCGTTTGTGTGAAAAAGAAGACATGAGGATTCAGCGTCAAAATTGGATAAAACTAATTTACTGAGAAGTCGCTGGAATTTGGAGCCAGCTAATCTTATTTGGGAGATCATACCTATCCTACTCATCGTGGCATGGATACCTGCTACAATCTTTTTTTAAAGCAAGTGCTAATTTATTTTTGCATATGTCTCTGAATTGGGAGCTTATTTCTACCTCTATATCTTTGCTTAAAATGCGGTTGTCTTGTGTACCTAAATACCAAATCTTTCATTTGTTTGAGAAGAATGTCTGTATCTTGAATCTCCTATATTTCTTTTTCTCCTAGTGAAAACAGAATACTTATTACTTTAGTTGCCAATTTATATCGTATGGTCTTGATTTTTATTGAACTCCTTAAGTATTTTATATCATTGAAGTGGAAATCTTTTTCTGCTATTTCTAGAACTTAATGCCAGCCTTTTCCAGTTCTGCAGTCGCTTAAACACTTGTATCTACAAATGTCTCCCATAAACCAGTTTTAATTCTTCGTTAGGAACTTGGTTTAGTTCTAACGTTTGTTTCATGTCAAGAATTTTAATTATCATTTGTCTAGATTGTTATAAAAGGGAAGATTCTAGACCTCACATCCATACAAAAATTTGAGAGGTATTACGAAAGCAGAAAGTTTAACTTTCGTTTGCCAGGATTCGTATTTACTTTTGCATAATATTGAAAATAAGTTTGATAATGCTAGGCTTTTGGAAACTGCTGTTTTTATGGCCTGGTTGAATTTGGCAGATTTAGAGAACATTTTTACACAATTGTACCACTTAATTATCATCGTATATGTTATCGCGTCTCCCATGCTTTTGTGAATTTGTTATCGTGTTATAACTTATTTTGCAGGCATTATTTCATTCCTGAATAATAAGGAACGTATAAATCCCTAATAAGGTGCTCCTTATAACAAGTCATATCAAACAAGTATCATAACATGAGAAGGTCCCTAGGATAACTTCTTAAAGGCACCAGATGAAAGAGAACATGTCATCCAATTTCACTATCCAAACCAAGCTGATACTCTATCTGTAAATATTTAATATCATATACTGCCACACTTGCTAGATTTCTTTATTGTGTATCAATAATTTATTCTAAAGGGACATCAGTCCCAGGATAATAAAATTATTTTTCATTTTATTTCATTTCAAAGAGACAAGCCTTTAACATCTTCATCAGCAATGGATGAAGTTATCTAAACTCGATGCAATATTATTGGGTTAAAAGTAACCAATTTATCTGTCTTAGGAAGGGATGACTTTGTTAAGAAATGAAGGTGTTTATGGGAGATTTCACTTCTCTTTGAAGTTTTACTCATCGATGATGAACGGCAAATATTGAGGATTTTAGATTAATTTATAACGTTTCATGGATGTCAGAGTTAAAAAAAAAAAAAATTATTACATTATGCGTGGAATGGGAAGGGACCTATGAATATTTTGAATCATTGAGAAAAATACAAAACATAATACTTCGTGATTTATGTTGCCGATCGATAAAATGATAATACTCGATAGAGAAAGATGGTTTTTTTGAGGGGGGGGGGGGGGCCCTTTTTTTGAGCTATCTCTCACATCTAAGATTTTATTATAAGTAATTTTATTTATATTTATAAAAGTAAATATTATTATATTTTTTTATTTTATTTGATTATTGATATTTCCAACTGTATTTACAAAATACATCTAGTAAATGAGCTAATAATAAGAAAATAATATGTCCTTGTAATAGCATGATGAGAAGCTACCAGTTGGTGGCACTCAACCAGTACATTTAACATAGATGATCCCTAGGCCATCTTCTTATCACTGTCTTTAAAAAAATAAACTAAAGCAGATCAATAAGAAATTATTTCTTTTACCAGCTCAATAAAACCATGATGGGGTAAGTGCTTTCTCTGATTAATTGACAAGATGATTAATTGACATAGTTCATACATCTATGAAAAACCAGTTTAACATTATGAAACGATCAAGCATCAAGTGAAGTTAGTATTTAGAAAGTCATTTTATGAAAATTGGAGTGCAATGTTACTGTTTAAAACATGTTTAAAGTAAATTTCATCATCATAAAGTCGGCAGTGTAACTTTTCTGACCAAAGTTACTGAAATGCCGACGGGAACCAATGTGCAACTGACATGAAACAGTCAACTATTTTGTTGGGTAATCTCGGAATTCTAATCACTATAGTTTCTCATGTTCATACATCTACTACTGTCTTGTTAGATGACAGTTGTCCAGTTAGATGAATGTCAACAGTTTCCGAAGTTATATAACTGAACATGTGGGCTTTTCTATGTTGTATATTTGCTACTGTTGCTGAACTGTGTTTGCTATTGTTGCTGTAGTAATTGCAGGAGGCTGCATCTTCATAACTATCTGTCTTGTGAGTAATTTAAAATTATTTTTTAATCTTACGGGTCTCTATCTTAAGGACCACAATAAATCTACCTAGAGTAAGCATCATTTAATAAAAAAAAGCAACAAAACAATTTTTCCTTTTTGATCTTCTAGAGAACTAGAGAAGTTGCGTTTTGTTTTGCCGAAGATAATCATATTCGTCATCGTTCTGCAGTTCATGCCTTTGAGAAAACAAGAGCAAAAGAGAATTACGGACAAAATTTTTGCGAATTATTGAGTAAAAGTTAAATTTGTCCAATTGCCTCTTTGAAAGTTTATCAGATAAAATTGAGAACAGAAGACAATGGAGTTAGTATCTTTCCTGATCAGAAAGTACCCTGAACAGAGAACTAGAAAGAGAACAGCTTTCTTATTATCGCATTCCTTTTAATTCTTTATTTATTTATTTATTTCTGCGATGTTAAACTATAAATAAAATTTTTGTCTATACGCAATATCATCTACTTTTTTTTTTTATAAGTGTTGAACTGGAAAGTCGTAATATGAAGTCACGACGTTGAGGTTATCGACAAGCCATGGAATGATATAACTCCATAAAGGAAAGGGCCTGGTAGGCTTATACTAGTTATGAAAGGGCTTTTGTTCGCATATAGCTAAGGCCGAATCAATATTATCTCCTCCCCTAATGAGCTACCTCCGACAGAAGATCAAGTAAATATTTGATATATTGTTTATATTCTATTTATTTCTATGTTATAAATAATATTGTAATGTTTCACAAATAATCGATATGTAGATGTATATATATATATATATATATATATATATATATATATATATATATATATATATATAATATAATTAAAAATAACTACTTAATAAATCGCGTTAGTTAAAAAAATATATAACTTTTAACCGTAGAATTATAATTTCTTCAATGGTGTCTAAAATCCCACAAGACCATTATTATTTATTACCATTATTATTATTTATTACTTTTCTAATCTATTTAAAAAAATGTTTGATAATTTTTATTTACCTGTTTTTACTTGACATTTTTCTATATGGCTTCAGGTAGTCCAAACAACTTTTATTGGCTTTTAAATAATTATTTTTACTTCCGATTATATGCTATAGTATAAGTAATTATACAGGTAATTATATGCTCTGAAATACTGATAATTCGCTGTGTCGATATTAATTTTAGTGTAATCAATCACTATTAATTTTGCATATTTATGCAAAAGGTAATTTCATTTTTATGTATAATCACATATATTGTTACCCAATTTCGGGAACGTAAATATATGCCCTACTCAGTGGAGAAGGGGTGGGTAGAAAAAGAAGCAACCAAAAAAAAAAAAAAATTAAATAATTAAAAATTAATCAAGAAGTAAATAAAAACAATTCAATGAATAAATGCCGATTAACAGGGAGGGAAATAAAAATATAATAAAAAAAATTGTAGGCGCCACGCCGTTTTTTTTTTCTTAAAACCTAAGATCCGGAAAAACGTCGAAAACCTAATCCATACACTCTACCAAGGGCAAAATAAATCTATTTGATAGTAAGCAAAAATATTTAAAAAGCAAATAAAGAAAAAAAAAGAATTTAGAGGGGCCCAGTATCGAACCTCAAAACTTCACTATGAGTAACTAGGGCATTTACCTACTCGGCCACATTTACATTCATTCCCTGTGAACAGTCAGATTAAGACCCCTCAATTTGGAAATTTGTAGCTTTCCCAATTGGTTTAATGATACCATTCTTATACATGCATGCATTCTTATACATGATACCTTATACATAAACAAAAAAATAGGAGGTTCAAGAAGGCAAATGATTAATTGAAGTACTATTGAAAAGAATTAAAAAAAAAAATAAAAATGAATCCTTATCTCTACAATGAAATTCAATATGGAACCAACATCTCTTATGTTAATTATTTTTCTTCCTTTTTGGATCAAACTTACCTTGTGAAATAAATGATAATTTTGTAGGAAAAAAAAATCAGTAGTGTGAATTTAATAGCGATTTCTTTCTCTTTGAGGGAATATAAAATCCATTTACAAAAAAAACAAATTGAACAGTAAAAGAAATTAATATTGGTTTATTTAATTTTTTTAAAAATTACAATCATAAAAATAAAATAAAGTTTTGATCAACCCTATAAATATTTATAATAAGAGGCAAAAATGCTCAAAACAAAAAAATATTCCCTCATCTCACAAACCAAATAATAATAATTAAAAACAAATTACTTTTCTATTCTTATTTTTATTACTACTATCATTCCCTCAAATTATTACAAATAAATTCATTCTTCAACATAATTAAAATATTAATTCAGAGCTCTGAAAATAAAAAAAACTGAAACTTAGCTGGTTGGTGGGTGCACCCGCCGGTCGCTCGCCCCCAGTCCTCTTCTATTTTCAATTTTTGGCTCTTTGCTCGCCAAATCAGCTTCAGATTTTCCTGATCTTATAAGTCCCCTCCTCTGGTAATGTTCCGCTGCCACACTTACTTTGGAACTTAAAGAAAAGACTCAGGAAAAAAATTTAAATCCGGCAGAGCCGTCACAACTCAAGCCCCCTCGACTGTCTCTCCCCGCTCGTCTTTTTTTTTCTCTGCCACCACGTAGCGCTCGTTGTTATAAGTTAATATTTCTTCCCTCTCACTTCTTTAAACAATATGTCTTTAAATTCCACTAATATTGCAACTTTTATACTAATTTAATTTACATTTAATCTTACATTTCATATAGCGTACTATAAAAAAAATATTCTATTGAAATTGCTATTAAATTTCGAGTTATTAAGCTCACTCGATTTGGTTCCCTTTTGTTTATTGCCTTATAACAATAGGTTAATTAATTGAAATCACAATATAAAACTATGGCCAATATTTACAAAATTTTATTCTAACCTGTTTAAGCAAAAAAAATCATGGCCACAACTAACAATAAAAATTGTTCGGACCAAGCTGTAATGAAAAGCAAAGACCTTGGTCTCCCGAACCTTTACCATTTAAAAAAAAAAAATATATATGTACCAAAAACCTTGTTACACCGTAACAATATCATACAGCACAAATATAAGGCTGCCGTTTGAAAACCATCGAAGTATTAGAGTTTTTTTTCTACGCTGAAAATAAAACCATACCAAAATCAACCATTAATATATTAAATGTCAACCAATGTTGGCATCTTGTTTGACTCTGAAAGAGGATTAATAAGTGCACATGTATCAGTGGTCGGAGCAATTATATTAGCCAAATCCGATTACCGAGGTAGCTTCTGTATGCTCCATAAGCCTTAATCTATTCTCTGTTTCATCCTCCTGCATATGGTTAATCGTTAATAGGAGATCATGCCTAAGTGATCCTTTGCCTGATATCCTTCAAATTAAGGTGATATCCTGGAAAGTAGTGTACCTACCTAGATAGCATTTCGTTTAAAAAAAAATAATGATTAAAGTTGGAGCATGTTTACTATAGAAAAATAAAATTCATGTTTACTACAGTGAAGACACCTGTAGAAGTTTAAGATATCTTTGTAATATAATATTTTCATAAAAGTACGAAAGAATAAAACTAAGATTCAGCATAACACAGTAATACAAATTTTGTTTATTAATCAATGGTAATTTGCCTTAAATATGAAAGAACAATTAAAATATGTTAAAGCATAAGATAATTTGTAATGCCCCATGAAAAAAAAAAAATATATGGGATGACGCCGGGAAACATTGAACTTCACGTGGGGAAGTCCTCCATACACATTGCACCTTATGATTATCACTTTTTCCAGTAGATGGCAATTGGTTTGTCTGAGCTGTGCTTCAGAAATCGTATGAAGGTACGAAAAATTTCATGGATTCAGCGATAGCCTCTTAAATTAGCACTTATTTTGAAGTAATGTCCGAATGCTGTCGGACAGATGGAAACAGCAGAAGCTAGTGGGAAATATTTAAGTACCTTTTTTTTTTTTTTTTTTTTTTTTTTTTTTTTTTTTTTTTTTTTTTTTTTTTTTTTTACATTTAATTAGTCATTTCTGTTTAAAAATGATGGAAACTTATCAATTGTTATTGGAAACTATATTGCAATGTTTACGAGGTTGCATAAGCTCTTGCAACATCTTACATTGATTACCTGATTTTATGTTCTGGATTTGATTTTTTTTTAACATAATCATATCGCAAGATAAAAAGATGCTTACAGTTAAAAATATACCAATATTGAGTTATGCTTATCGTTAGAATCAGAAAGACAAAACCTACAATGCCGGGGACTGTAGTCACAATAGTTAGTATTAATAGTTCCATTTGCGTAGTATGCAATTTTCTATTCTATTCCTTCATCAAAGGGATAATCCGGGGCCCGGTGTGGCTGTGCGGTAAAGCGCCGTACTCCCATGCCGGAGCTGCGGGTTCGAGTCCCGCCCTGGGTGGTGCTTTTCTTTCGTAGGAGAAGTATCACCCAGTGCCATGGGTGTTAGTATGGGCAGTATAGGGCTTCAGTGGAAGCCTTAAGTCCCAAAAAAAAAAAAAAAAAAAAAAAAAAAAAGGGATAATCGTGTTAACACAGGTAGAGGGCTAATTTTGAGTAACGGTTAGTACCAGAGGTAATAACTACACCAATGATTGACTATTTGTGATCAAAGACTACTTCCGTAGTCGTTGTTACTTCTTGCCGACATGCTATATATCAACTATTGATTTAATGGTGCAGTTCACAGCAGACGGGACAGCGAACCATCTGCGAATCATCTCAAAATCAAACACGTTCGGGCATGAGACGGGAATTCTCCCAGCAGCCACCTTCGGCTGATAATTACCCTACAGCCCCTCCTCAATTGTTTCAATTACTTAATGGTCTGAACTCCCTCATGCAACCCCTTCTTACTCTTCTCCAACAGCTCGCACAAAGACCCAAGCCATGTATCCTCCAAATGGCCCCTAATCAGCTGACTGCGGGATCTTTGTCCGTCCTTCTGTGGAACGCCAACGGACTGACACAACACAAAACTGAACTTGACTTATATCTTCATCGAAAACGAATCGACGTGGCCCTGATAACAGAAACTCACCTGACACCACGAACTAAATTTGGTATTTCTGGATACGTAATACACAGGACGGACCACCCCGACAACACTGCCCATGGAGGTACAGCTATACTCATAAGATCATCATTGTCCCACAACCATTTACATTTACCTAGAACACTTCACATTCAATCTACAGGCTTTACTTTGTACATGAAACACTACACAATGACACTAGCCTCGGTGTATTGTCCGCCAAGATATGTGCTGACATCTTCGATGTTTTGCAATTTCTTCCAAAGCCTGGGGCAGTGCTTTATAGTAGGAGGTGATTTCAACACCAAGCACCAATATTGGGGATCACGATTAAGCACCCCAAGAGGTAGGGACCTGAGGGCTGCTATCCATGAGCTTTCATTAGACACGATAAATCCTGACACACCGACATACTGGCCAACATCGTTACGTAAATCTCCGGACCTTTCGGATTTTTTTTATTACAAAAGGACTGCGGACTGTTCCTCAGACCATACCTACGAGTTATGATCTTTGCTCTGATCATTCCGCTGTACAACTCATTATCCTGGATGAGGCGGTCAACCTGGAAAGAAGACCGAAACTTATTAATGTCACAATAGACTGTGATGCATATAGGGAGCTATTAGATAAGTCGCTTTCCATCCCAGTTTCAATAAAAGATGAAATAGAAGAGGCTGTAGACATGTTCACATCAAATATTCAAGAAGCTGCATGGTCTTCATCAATGCCCAAGCATAATCATTCCAGATCTGCGCACTTACCGCAATATCCTCAGTTTATAAGGGACTTGATCAGGGCTAAGAGAAGGGCGCGTAAGGTATGGCAGACTGACAGACGTCCCTCAGACAGACAAACATACGACCGACTTAATAATCAACTCAAAAGAGAAATTCAAAAATTCAACAGGGCAAACTATGACGCTTACATTAGTAGCCTTTTGACGGACGATGGAAGCTTGTGGAAGCATACCAAAAAACTGCTAAAACATCGAGAGGTGTCCGCACCACTTCGAAAAGAAGATGGTTCCTGGGCCGTGTCGGATAAGGAAAAATCTGAACTCTTCGCCAACCACCTTTCTTCTATATTTACTGACTTCATAAATACAGAACATGATACCATTGTACAGAACACCTTAGACATTCCACTACAGTTGACACTCCCACCTCCTTCGTTCACTCCTTCACAAGTCACTCTACAAATCAAACAATTACCAAAAGGAAAGCCCCTGGTTATGACTTAATTATAGCTGAGGCACTCCAACAAATGCCAAGAAAAGCTCTTGTATTTCTAACAACAATTTACAACGGTATACTGAGAACGTCCAAATTCCCAATACAATGGATACTTCCTCATAAAAATGATCCACAAACCAGGTAAAGGCGTATACAAGCCGTCATATTACAGACCAATTAGCCTCCTCCCAATATGCTCCAAATTATTTGAAAAATTAATATACAAAAGATTAGTTGACATACTAACAGACCAAAAAGTGTTACCTGACCACCAATTCGGCTTCCGCACTTACCATTCAACAACGCATCAACTACACAGAGTTACTGACTACATTGCAGGAGCTCTAGAACATAAAATATGTGCAACTGGAGTATTTTTGGACGTTGCTCAAGCGTTTGACAAAGTCTGGCACCAAGGTCTTCTCTTTAAACTAAAGACCATATTACCTTCCACTTATTATCTGATTCTTCAATGTTTCCTCTTCGATAGATTATTCTTCGTCCAGCAGGGTTCGGAAATTTCTTCAATTTATTCAGTCTTGGCGGGAGTACCCCAAGGCTCAATACTAGCACCTCTACTCTACATCATTTACACGCACGACATACCTATTGACAACGAGATATTGACTGCAACTTACGCTGATGTTACTGCGATTATCAGGAAACATCAGGACGCAACACAGGCTTCATTGACATTACAACATCACTTACACAAATTACACGACTGGTTTCAATTATGGAAAATGAAACTCAATCATGACAAATCAAAACACATCACATTCACTCTTAGAAAACAAACCTGCCCCCCCCCCCCCCCCCCGTTCATATTGACAAAAACCAAATTCCACAGACGGACTCAGTACCCTATCTAGGACTCCTTTTCGACAGAAGGATGACATGGGGCCCACATGTCAAAATGTAAAAAAGGACTCTTGACAAAAGACTCAAACTTCTCTACCCGCTACTTTCTAAATCATCGAAACTGAAACTGAAACAAAAACTTATTAAACTTACACTTACTTACTCAAGCCCATATGGACATATTGCTCACAGATATTCGGCATTGCTAAAAAGACTCACTTACAAAAACTTCAAACTTTTCAATCAAAATTATTACGACTTATCACAAAATCACCCTGGTACGTGACTAACAAAACTTTACATACAGTCCTCTATATACCAACAGTTGACCAGCACATAACGAAGCTATACAAACGATTTTCTACTAATTTAAACGGACACTCTAATAGTCTAATTAGTAATATGGCTGACGTACGCATGGATACGAGTAGACTAAAAAGGCGCTGGATGAGAGATCTGCTCTCTTAGACAGCCATGGTAATTGAATCAAGCCAGGAAAGGGATGCTGTTGGGTGCTTTCCCTCCTCATGCCTGATATGTCATTATTTTCTACTACCTTCATTTCATTCGCTGATTGTCAGCACCTTGCTTACAGATGCGAATCAGTTATTAAAGTCGAAAAAAAAAAAAAAAAAATGGTGCAGTAGAAAGTTTTTTTTTTAAATAAAGAATGAACAGGTAAATTACTAATTTCATTTTGACTTTCCCGTATGAAATATATGCAATATATTCACATTCACATTCATCTTCAGATAGAAGTGGAACTTATGGAAATTATCAAAATGCAATTTCACACAGCCTTCTGTAAAGTACGTGGTCATATAATAAAAAATAGCACAGTTAGACCACATCATGGCAACATGAGATCAAAAAAAGACTTTCCGAAACTTCAAAATAGGAATAACGTCCGTCAATTTTTAGGGCACAATAAATTTTTATCACAAATGCATTCCAGATTTCACAAGAATAGACTATTTAAGCTGCTGAGTATAATTTTAAATTACATTTTGTTTATACAGGCATTACAGATAAGTGGAGTTTTCAATTACTTGTTTCAATCTCACTTAATCCACGAAGCCGTGAGTCTTTCACCAAAATGTCTCCTTAATTCAAAATAAACAAAAGCTAAGGCAAATAAGTACAACCTACCAGGATTTTATTATCACCTTTAGCTCCTGAATATGTGGAGAGGGAGGTTAATCCAAAAGTTTACTGTAAAGAGTTAAATTATAGAATTGGTAATTGAGTTAGATTTCTTTACAAGAATGATGGACATTTAGTTCTTATGTCTTAATCCCTTAAAATACAATACAAACGGAAAATAGTTTCCCGAAAAACACAAAAATGAAAAGAATTATAGCCAAAAACAATTTAGGCTTTTTACTCTTGCAAATTTGGAGAGTCATGCTATAAATAATCCTTTTATTACATAAAATTAAAACCACTTTTATTTATTTTATTTCCGACTATTTTATTCTATTTTAGGTAATCAAAGTATGAACAAAAATAAGAAAAAATTGCATACATAAATGCTGCTTGCTGTGTAGCGCCTTCAAAGGTGTAACAACTATTTTGCCACGGTTTCTGGTATTGCTGGTCCCACACCATTCTTTTTTAAGTCTTGTCTAGTTTGCTGTGAATAACCTATATGGGAAGCAAGGAAAGAGGGTTGATAAATGTTGCATACAAGCTAAAATAACTACATTATATTTTACACCTATATTCAAGTTTGCATTGCATGATTGGCATACGGCGAGATGATGGCACTGAAAATATGACTTTGAAATTACCAGGTGGGGCATTCCACGTCAAATCATGGAGTCAAAGTTTAATTTAAAACCCTACTCAGATCAGATTTTGATAAAAAATTATACATATTAAATTCATACCGAGACAAGAATAATGTAAAATTATATCCAATTAAAACAAATATTTTTAGAAATACGGTCATTTGAACGTTTGAAATATTTGAAGTTCCGCAGAAAACATGCAGAGTTGAGAATTGAACTGGATTTTTCAATATTTATTCATTTATTCTAAATTTTAATTAGACGATACTGTAAATATTGGAGAGATAATTTGTCATGATAGAAAAAAAAAATCTTAACCATAAAAACCTATATTTTTTCTAAGTAGTAAAAAAAAAAAATCGAAAATGTCTTGAGAAACAATCTCTTTATGAGCAGCCGAATCTACAAAAGGCTTTTGAGTTTAAATCTATTTTGTTTTTTCACTGCATACTTTTATTTGCACCTGTCACAAATAAAAATCGACAATCAGCAAATTAGATTTAGAAATTAAGGCATGAGGGAAGATAGTGCCCAGCTGCACATCATCCCGGACCTGTTTCAGTAGAGGAGGTCTCTCATCGAACTCCTTTTTAGTCGCCTCATAAAAATCATGTCAATCGTGGCCATTTCATTAATAAGTCTATTGTTATGTCGGTGTAATTCGATAAAGAAGCCAGAATAGAGAGTCCTTGTTTGTTCGTCGATAGTTGGCAGTTGTAAGTCTGTATGTAGCGTTTTGTTACTGACGTACAAAGGTGCGTTCGTTACTATTCGTAAAATTTTGGTTTGGAAGATTTTTAGTTTTTGTAAGTGCGTCTTTTTTGCTGATCCATAAATTTGTGAGGCGTATGTCCAAATGGGTTTCAGTAAGTGTATGTGTATGTGTATTGAGCTCCTGTCTGATTTTCAATTTTGATGATTTGGAAAATAGTGAGAACAGTATTTTCAGTCGTTTGTTTAATCTCAATAAATGTTTTCTTTTCATCTTGACATGAGGGCCCCAAGTCATCCTTCTGTCAAATATTAGTCCAAGGTACCTAACTTTGACTGTTTAAGGACTTTGGTGGTCGCCGATATAAAGTGGAGGACATTTATCTCGTCGGAGTGTAAATGTTATGTAAATTTTACTAGTTACAACGGATTTTTTAAAAACTCTTTAAAAAAAGGGATAAAGAGAGTTATATGATAGGTCCTATGGGATTACCATGAAGAAGGACTTTCGAGAACATTTCTTTTTAAAATCCAATAATAAAGTCATCATGTTGAAAATGGGATATAATATCGTTTGCCTACAGTTGCTTCGTCAATCACATTGTTTGTTTTATTTATTTTTGAAAAAAAAAATTTTGTGTAATAAACATTTTTAAGAGTCTGGAACAACTTTGGATGACCTTTATGGTGCAGACGAACGAGTCTTGTTGGAGGAGATCTGCTACGTCGATATATTAAGTCCAATATAGCAGAAATAGTGCTGTTCGAAATTGAATCAGTGATGTTTAGTGGCAGCATGTGTTAAATTATATTATATTTAACAGAAATTTCGCGCGAGCTGGGACCTCAATCTTATTGAGCATCTTTTGAACGACCTCTCGCCAACAGAACCGCACCTGTAACTTCCAACAGACGAGGCTTACTTTAGTACGTGAATGGGATCAATTTCGAAAGATCCGTTGGTGGCTCTATTGGTGGATCCGTGGCTTATTCGCACTATGCCTATGGAAGGGAAGGTCGATTTTTGAAAGTACTTGACGCCAGGCTGAAAATGTTTTAAAGATTCTTAAGTTTCTTCGAACAATTTAAGTTGCGCCGGTTTTTTTGACCGCCAGTTTTTAACACTATGAAAAATTAATTTTATTAGATGTAAATTGAACTCCTTGAATTCAAAAGCTCAGTGGTATTATTAAATCATTATTAAATGCTCCTTATGGAATAGGGTTGTATGAAGTTCTTTGGAGAGAAAATTCAGCTATCTTTATTTGTATACGCAACGTTTACATTTTGTTTATTGGATTTAAATTAAACAAAACTCCTATGGCTAAAAAGCCCACCTATGTATATTACTTCATCATTTGATAGAGAATTTATAACACTGTGCAGAATTAATTTTATTCGATTTAAATAGTAATAAAAATAGTTTAACTCAAAAGCCTTTGAATATTATTATATCCTTTGAAAACTAATTAAATCCTTTTTTTATTAATACATATTTATATGAAGATATTTTAGCCGTAGTTATTTGAAGAGCTTTAAAATTTAATTTTATTAAGGTATTAGATTTATATCTAAATAAAACTTTTTTGACCTAATAATCCATTTATATTATTTCATCATTAGATAGAGAATTTTGTCATCTTTCTATTGTCTACTGTCATATATCTGTCTTTTCATGGGGTCATAATGTTTCACATCTCACCACACTCGTAAATACAGCTTTCAGAATAAATTTTATGAACCTTAAAGCCCAATAGTCATAAGATTTCACTATCATCATGTATGGCATTAACTAATGTAGATCAAAGTTATGCCTTCATTAGAGGGGCATAGATGGGGCTATTGTTCAAAAGCAAAGCTACCAAAGCTAGTTCCAGTGACCCATTATATACTAAATAGCACATTCATTAAAAGAAATTTAATTAGTTATTAGGGATATAAAGTACAGAGAAGAATTTAAGTTAAGGATATTTCAACAATAATTATTACTACTATATTAATATAATTAGTAATATAATGACCATTACTACTTTTTTTATAGTGAAAAAGTACTAGTTTTAGTTTATAATTTGCTAAAGTAAGCGCAATAAAGAGGTAAATGAAAATGTAATTCTGAGAACGTTGTTACAGTACTGCATCAGCATTTATTAAACTTTTTTTCGAGTTCCCCACGCGTTGTTTAATTGTTATATTTTTATAACCATGCATTTTTTAACACAGGGGTGTCAACACAGGGGTTAAGGGTGGATGAGATTCGGTTACTAATTCGTTTGAAAATGAAAAATAGATAGGCCCGGACCCTCATTTAAGGTTTTCCATCTTAAAAAAAGAAGTAGTGAACATTAAATCTTGGTTAGAACAAGTTATCATAATTTTTAATTAAAGTTTAAAAAAATTACTTCGAAAACTAGAAACCTTAAAAAATGAATCCACTAAAAATTTTGAAATATTTACCTTCTGATTTTTATGAATACAAAGAAGTTATAATGGTATAAAAAGCGAAAAAAAAGTGTAATAAAATTATAATTTTTACGAATATACACAAACTGTTAATAAAAATATTTAAATTAAAAGGTTAGATATAACAAAATCCATACAAAAAGCTGCATAGAGATCATTATCAGAAGGGATGAACTTGTTGATTTTTTTTTTTTATTTAATTTTCTTTCTGCTATAAATTATTTGTTTCTGAAACCTCCATTAAAAATCGGATAATCCCAACTATTTTTTATCTTTACAGGAGTTTCTTTTAACTTACACTCGTCGACCGATACCAGGTATTCTTATTTTCGTGACATCAGTATATCTCTTTTCAAGAATGCTTGATAATAAAATCGGCCAACAGAAAGCTCCACGGTTGCTATTATGCTACTTAGTTCCTGTTTTATTTAATTACGAGGGCTTGTCGGGTTTCAGTACCCTCCAGTAAACTTCGTAATTGCACTCCACTTTGGGGTGCAATTAAAATAACCTATTCCCAGCTGCAGATCAAATGCTAAATAATCGCTTTATTGTTATATTTATATAGTTTTTCAAGATATTTCTGTTTGAAAATATATACGAGTATATGGACGAATCCACGCCAAATCTTCGACAGCCTCCTCATTTAGATTTTAATGACTATTTCAATATTAATGTATGGACAAAGAAAAAGGAAACAGAAATTCAGTTTTCGCCAGTTCTAATAAGCAAGGCAGCTTGTGCTAAAAATCGGCTTAAGGTTAAGCCGTTCAAAAATCGAATCAGTATTTGTTGGGCTGGTGATTTCGAAATTTATTCAATATTCTATATCATCATATTGGATACATATCGGAATCGTAAATTCGAAGTTTTAAAACGGGCATCGAATATCCCTTAAGCCAACATTCCTTTCCTTAAGATAGACAGATACTTTTATGATAGTTGATTCGTACACACAATTTCTGAAGGACTTTTCCTACAGTGTCCTAAAAATGAACGCATTTAATAAATTTTAATAAACATCGAAAATATTACAAATAAGATGATCTTCAATCAAATCAGGGCTGGGAAAAAAATGTAATGGAAATCAAGTGATGTTGTTTGTTCAAATCAAGGAATTTACATGATACAACAGCGAGGCTAACAAGTTGATTGCCTCAATTTGTTTTACACAGAACCTGGAATTATTTGAAATCTTGACGAGATAGAAGTCAGTTACTGCTTGGAGAAAAGGAAGAAGTGACTGGGTGGTTCTGGATCTGTGGATTTCGTTTTCATGATAGGTTACAAATTTAAAAATATTTAATAACATGGTTACTATATTCAATATTTTTTTTTCTCCAAAGAGTGCCCTAGAAATAGGAGGAGGGACAGCTGGTCAAGCGGACAGATGTTGGCTTGCGATAAGGCTGTGAATGGTAGGCTATCAGCGGGAGCAGCTTCGTTCCCTTATCGCCTCCATTGTTCTCGTCTCTTCCCGGACAACATCCACAGTTTATCGTACCACCACATTTTGCTTCACTAGTTTACACAATTCTGATGATATACGACTTTCGAAGGCTAACATCTCAGATACACTTCGTATGCTTCAGAAGCTAACGATTTTTAAATCTGAAATAAGATATAAATAAAACATTATAGTGCAAAAAAATACTCGGCTTTGCAGTCTTTCAGGTGAGACGTAAAATAGAGGCCCCGAGCCTTTGCCAGGTACGCGTTAAAAATCCCTATACTAATTTTACCTGAATAGGCAAAATTTAAGACTCTTGCTGTAGCGTCGTAAGATAAAGTAAAATAAACAATAGATGATAAAAAAACAAACAGATTGGAATTTAAACATAAACAACAATCCTTCTCTACATATCAAAAATCTTTTTCTAAAATTATCGGTTTATGACAGTACTGGAAAATTAGGTATTAGAACAAGGTGAGGTAAGATCCATGAAAAATATATGATGGAGGAGAATCCCTTAGGGTTGCTGAATAGGCAAGATAGTATTAACATCCTGACTATATAATGGATCCTCTCTAAATAGATCATCAACCATTACGGTTGTCTTCATTTGAGATTTTTGTTTCTGGATTTGATGTCTGAGGTAGGGATATAATCTAGATATTTTTAACATCGATATTATGCAGCCGGTGTTTTGTGAACATCAATGTATGTGTGTCGATGTTAAAATCGATGGTTTAAGAGTACTGTAAAGAAAAATAGAACACTTAAAATTTAATCTCTTAACACAGTGTTTACACTCAGTAAATGCAAGCTTGAAAGGGATTTACATGTACAAAAGATAACAAATGGGCGATAACCATCAACCAATCAGAGCGCTTGGAACTCTAGGGTACCCTTAACATTTGTAGGGTTAGAAGTTAAAAAGAGGCGGGTTCGAACGTAAATTGAGCAAGATTGATAGATTTTATTTTGTTTCATTTTGTACATACCGATGGTTCCAAAAAAACAAAACAAGTACTTGTGTTGGTATTTGGTAGTTTGAACACTTGTACTTGTGCACTATTAAAACAGCTTTATTATGAAATTTGGCCCTGAATATCTTGGTTTTAAGTTTTACATGAATTGAGGCATATTTTCTGTTAACAACAGAACATTTTTTTTTTGTACATCTGATTTTTTAGATTATAAACAATTATTTTGAGCAGAAAGTTGAAATTTTAATGAATCTTTATTTATGAAATAATTTTTAATATAGATGTTTAAATTAAAAAAAAAAATAACATCAATGTTTTGGCAAAAACAAAGATGTTTTGAATATCAATGTTTAGATAAAAAAAAAAAAAAAAAAATTAACATCGATGTTTTGGCAAAAACAAAGATGTTTTTAATATCAATATTTAGACAAAAACAAAGATATTTTTAATCGATGTACTGACAAAAACAACGATGTTTTAACATCGAAGTTTTGACCAAAACAATGTTATTTTTAACATCGATATTTGATAATATATTGGACCTCTGTTGTACCTACACTTTCTTGCTTTTGTAAAATGTTCAACTTCAAATATATTATGAAAACGCATTTGTATCATTTGAATTACTTATTTAATGCAGCTAGCAAAATCTTTTAAAATATTCACCAGAAATACGATTCTCTGTAAATACTCGGGAAGCGATATCGATGCATGATTAATGTTTCATTACAGATTAATTTTATAAAATGAATATGAAAAACCATGAAAGTCGAAAACAACGATGTTTTTTAACGTTAATTATGATAACCAACATGTTTTACACTTAAACATCGAATCTAATAAGTTTAGGCGCTAGTATGTTAGTGTTTAAAGAATTTATATATTAAAAAACATCGATGTCAAAAAACATTCATGTTCAAAACATCGATTGCCTTTGATGTCGCATCTCTAGACTGAGGTATCTCGCCTAGGTAATATTAAAAACACCACTAACCTTAAACATATTCGAATATACCTTATAGCTTTATACCTTTTTTAGAAGTTCATTAAAAGCTGATTAACTATACTGCACAAGGTCACCTATAGTATAGTTGTTAGCATAGCAAATTACAATACTAAAGGTCGCGTGTTCGCGTCCGTAGCGGCCCTAGAATTTTTTTAAAGGGAGTAAAAAATCCTTGGCTACGCCATCCCTCGGATAGAATGTAAAATGGAGTTCCCGATCCTGTAGGATTTCAGGTACTCGTTAGGGGTCTTCTATGCTCATTATACCTAGATAGGCAAAATTGAGGACTCCCGCTGTAGCATCGTCCGATAAGCCTTAGTAGCATAAATTACGTTAAACAACTTTACTGCACCACTAGTGTGATGGGGCACTTTCTAGTCTGGATAATATTCTAGAGAAAAATGCTTCCATAAACAGTGTAATGTAATATGTGTTTCATGTCTTTCCGACAGAAATGAAGAGTAAAACTATCTACATACCCTATGTCACGTTTGATGGATTTGAAAATATGGCATATTTAAGGCAGAGTAGCATATTTTAATAAAAATTAAGAAAAAATAAAGATAATGGGGGGACTTCGCCATCTTTATTTTCTTATTATTTATTATATATTTATTATATATTATTATATAGATTATATATTTTGAATATCATATCAAAATCAATAATATGAAGATACAACATAATATTATTGCTGCTGAAGATGTTGGTGTATAACCCGCTGATGCATGTTTATGATTCCGAATAAATTAGTCTCCGTAACCTTAATTAAAACGGAGAATGTAACACCTAGCGCCGCCGCCGTCTCATCATAATTAGTATCGCCTTCCCCAATTGTTGTATACTTAATATAAAATTTAAATTATCTTATTTGAACCATCCACTAATCCTCGTGGTAAATGAATTTAAGGTAAATAACAATAGTAAGGCGGAAGGTTTTACGAAGGTACACCTCATCGTTTTATCCACACTTTCTTGGGCGCAACCTTATAGGTATAAGAGGTAGCTGTCCCGTCCCAAGAAGCAATTTTATTTTCAAGCAAATATTTTTAATAGCTAATAATCCAAGGCTACAATATAAATAACTTTTTTAAACTTTTAATTTCATTGTAACAAGCGTTACAACCCGGAACGGCAATTGCTTTCTTTATTTAAATTAATAGTTAAAAAAATAGAGATTACAGTAAATTGTATACAATATAGTCCACGATTCGTCATATTTTTTTTTTATCGATAAACATTTTGAGCAGCAAGACTACAGTTCACTACAATCTTGTCCTATCTCTTTCTAAATCGTAGTATTAGTTTTCCGTTGAAAAACAAAATTAAAAAAGATTGTAATTCTTTAAGTTTTGATTTAGTTTTAATACCGTCGAGCAACTACTAATTGTCATAGAAAAATAGCATTTCTTTGCTTTCTCTAAAATCAGAGAAATTTTACCACCTTACAGCCTACATAATGTTCTTCCATACATTCGAAGCTTTCCAATGATATTTTATACATATATATTTTACTACTCATATTACCGGAAATTGAAACTTTGTTTTAGGAATTTTTTTTTTTTTTCATTTATTGGATTATGAAATCCTTTCATATTTTATAGGTAGCCTATTATTGATAATAAAACAACCTAATATCCAAATAGACATTATAAAAGGTATTTTACTTTTCGATTGCCATTAAAACCTTATCAGATAATATTTAGAGATGCTCTTTACATAGCACTAATTGAACTTTAATACAAGGGTATATAA
Organism: Aelia acuminata; assembly: GCA_911387785.2. NCBI lineage: Eukaryota > Metazoa > Arthropoda > Insecta > Hemiptera > Pentatomidae > Aelia > Aelia acuminata. Next base: position 136,139,378 of record OU426978.1, on the reverse strand, counting down.
ATGCTGGGTGAATTAATTATTTAAAAATAAAAAAAGAAATCCCGGAAGACGGGAAAAGACATTCAAGGCGGGAAAGAACATTATGGCTGTCTACTGAACAAAGCAGGATTGCTGGTAAATATAACCTGGGAGGATATTGGAAGGGGTTGATCTAAGGAGGTTGTTGGAGAGATATGGGTGTTGTACCCCCTTCCCCGAAATATAGAAAAAAATTTATTAGTGGAATAAATTTACGCATCTAATTCTTAAAAAAAAATTCTAGTTTAATAGTTTTATGTATATGAATTTATTTAAGTTCCTCTTTGATTATTAGATTAGTGCGCTGCGTGTTCGTTTAAGTATATCTTTTTCTTTTGCTTTCTTGTTTTTTTTTTTTTTTTTTTTATAAAAAAATAGCTGACCAAAATCCTTAGCCATCTAACAGCAATGACACTATTTTCTCACATTTATCACAATTTTTAAATAATAGGATCGTAAATAATAATTGTACTAAATTCATAAATGGTTTCCCGTGTCAGATATGTCCTTCCCCGACTATTAAGGTGGGCGGTGGAAAGCACATATTGTAAGGTCATCCTGTTTTTTCTGGTTTACTTCTTAAATACAGCTGCTTTTAGAAGCTGAACGTCGAATAAGTCTCAAAGAATTCAATAAGTATAACGAAATGACAACTTTTATATACAACTACTTTCCAAGTTATTAAAGGCGGAGGAAAGACACAATATATTTATGACATAGTTTTTTCCCCTTTAATACTAAAATAAAACTGCTTTTCGAGAAAACAATAGACCGTTGTAAACGTCTCAAGAAACTCTAGAAGTAGAAAGTAACGGACATTTTTTGATACGACAAATTTTCACGTACATTGTGGCGAAAGAAAGACATAAGAGTTTAAGAATTAAGAAAGACACTGGTTATCTATTCAAAAGCAGTTTTTGGACAAAATTTATAGACTATTAGAAACGTTTCAACTACCACTAAATGTAGAAAGGCAACTAAAACATTTTTATATAATTAATTTCCGAGTGCATGCGATATTTTATTGTATGACCATCCATTTTTTTCCGGTTTACTACTTTAATAAAACTGATTTTCAAAAAACTGGCAGACCATCGAAAACATCTTAGCGAGCTCTAAAAATATAAAGAAACTAACATTTTTAGATACAACAATTTTCCAAGTTAACAGAGGCGGAGAAATGACACGGGTTTTATGCCGCCTGACGTCGCAGCCCAAACGTTGTCATCCTGACGGTTCTTAAGTGACTGAAAACATTTTGGGAATAAATAATTTGTTAACTGAGATTATTCACATTTGATGGTAAAAAACAGCCATAATACAAAAATACCTTTTCCGGCCTCTAAATACCATTCTTTCATTCCTAAAAATATGGCACAAATCACATTCTAAACTTGGAATGTTTTGAACAGCACCACGATTATTAAAACTTCAGAAAGTTTCAATGGTCCATTCTTAGACGAGCGTGAAGTTTGGAAACTCTAGTTGTGATAAGGCATGGAAAGGAGATTTTCACTGCTTATGTTGAAATTTAACCATTAAATTATCATTTTATGTGAGATAGAATATAAAACCCTGCTTAGTCGACAGGACATGTCAGAAAGGATAATTATATGTTTTTTTAATTTTCCGAACGGGGCTTCAAAAATCCATCAAGACCAGCGCTTGGCCCTTTCCGAGAAATGACCCATATAATAGAATTATTAGCTTCTTAATCTGTTTCTATAATGTGTTTAATTAAAAAAAAAATGTGGAATATTTGTGTTTTTACCTTGTTATGCCTTTTTACAATTAATAAAAACGGAATACAAAAAATAATCATTGTCTTATCCAAATTAATTTATAGAATTTTTATTTTAGTCTACTTTTTATTACTCTACTACTTTTATTTTATTACTCTACTTTAATAAGTACTACATTTACGGAAAAAAACATTCAGTCAGGTTTTATTGGCACTATTCGGTCTTACTACTTTTTTTAACCAAATTTTCGCACCTTATTTTAATGATACAGTTATCAAACATTAACAGAATATCAAAAGTAAACCACTTGTCTGGTGATAATGTTTGGATGAGATTTTTTTGGGTTCATTACGTAATGTGGCAATAAATTACTTTTATGTAAGGTCCGAGTTATGCATGAAGGTATCAATTCAACTTACAATCAGTCGTTTATTTTGTCCAGTTCCTCAAAGTCTCAGAATATTTTTTAGTGTTATAGCATTTCTTTTACTTCTTTTTTTCACTGAAACAAGATGTTCCCATGAACTGCATTGTTTAAACTATTAAAAGTAAAGCTTAAATAATGTGTAAAGGATTGGGGACAAACAATACCACCAGAGCTCATAAAGGCCACCGAGAAACTTTTCCTTTACTGTAGTAAATGTTTTTTTCTCAGCGGTTAGCGCTTAAATTATATGATGTATCACCTAGTGGAACAATATTTTTACAATACCCATTACATGAAGATACACACAATTGAGGGATTTCATGAAAATATATCCAATGGTCAACCACTTGTGAACCCAATATGCAGATCGAAGGGGTCGTCGGTAATCGATCAGTCAAGGAAGTAATATAAAAAGGAAAAGTTTTTTATTAGGAATACGTTTTACATTTGGAATAAAAATACATTCAACATTTGGCTGTTCACCTGAAAGAAAATGCCAAGTGTCCTAAATATTTTCTTTCCCATTTTGTTTTTCATGGTGAAATAAAATTCAGTTTACTATTGGGATAAAATTTATTTTAATTTACAATACATTGATCATTATTAATATGACTTTCTCCATCTTTCCACAAACTGCATAGAATGTTTGAGGTGTATTGTAAGAAAACTGACCCAAGTGGTTTTTGATGTCCTCTTTCTTTAGAAATTTCTTTCCATTCATGGAGTTCAGCAGAGACCGAAATAGCTAGGTCTGGTGAATAGGGAGGGTGGGGAAAAAGTTCCCATCCAAGGGTCAATAATTTCGTTAGAGTGAACAATGAGCATATGGGGCCTAGCGTTGTCTCGGTGGAACGCAACACCCTTCCGAGTTGCCAGTTCTGGGTGTTTATATTTAATTGATCGGTTCCATTTTGTATATTGTGGGCAGTTTAGAGTTGAATCAATTGTTTGTCCTGTTGGCAAGAACTCTGAGGGCATAGAACACAACACACTTGAAATCCCACCCAAACAAGATAATGCTTCCCGTAGTTCTAAGGAGCTAAAATGGGGATGGGGACTTTTTTTTTCTCAAAAAGTACCTTTTTTTTGTTTATCTCGTTACGTACCTATATAATACACTTCTGAATTTCCAGACTGTAAAACGTACTGTTTCCAGGATTCAGCGTATGTCCACTATTACTGTCTTGCTAGGAAGTTAATTTTAGCATTCATCCATTCATGTTAGTTTACATATATATGTGGGAAATCCGTCACGCTAAAAGTGCATTTGCAATGTAATCTATGGTCCGTGCAACGCCTAAGTGAACTAATCACCAAACACTATATTTTAAAATAACTGAAGTTAAAGTTGAATTTTGTGAAATCGGGTTGTGTTTAGTTCTATCGCTTTCGAAGTAAAAAAAAATCAACTTGTCTTTTATATTATTTAAGTACAAAACAGCAAGATTTTAAAAAGTTACAATAATTATAAAAAATATTAATATCTAATTTAGTAAAAGAAATTAAAACTTTATTGAATTGGCTTTGCATTTAGTTCACTATAGTTATATACCGTCCATATATCCTCTAATAGTCTTATTAACCAACATTTAATCACTAGTATCCTTTGAGAAGATTCTCTAATATAAACATTTTCAGAAGTCAGTAATGGTATTTTCGAACATCTATTTAAGTAATACTGCAATAACGGAAATGCTAATACATGTCTAAACTTATATTAGTTATTTTTATTAAAGTTGATAGTGAAATTGTTTATTTTTTTATGATCCAATAAAATTTAAAAAAACGAAAATCGGATAAGAACATTAGTGTTATGAAAAGTTTATCTTCTTAATGCACTCCTGTATTTATATCATTCCTTAATTTTACTTTGATTAATTTCCTAAAGTTAAGTTGGATCCGCTGCATCGAATAAAAAATATCTATGAATAAGCATATGAACCAATCAGTAATGGTAATCGTAACCTTCAATTGTTACCTTATTTTAGGAAATTAAAATTGAATACTATTCAGCTCTCATACCTTCATTTATCTGACCTTAAGTGCTGAAAAAAAGGTGATATAAGTTATTCTGATGTAATAGGAAGAATCAAAAACTAAAACGATCCATCTAGTTATTCATTATACTGATGATTATGTATTCCGAAGCATTATTCTTAATTCAAGGAAAATCTACAAATAAATTTAAATAAAATCTAATTTCCCTGCTTTAGATTTTCTCTAGACTTCATAAAATAAAATCTGATACGATGAGAGTATCACAAATCATTTACTCACCACCTTCCTTTCTTTGACTAAAAACAGATAAACCAGTATTTTTCGATTTCTTTTTTTCACCTAATATGGACTCCCTCCGTTTGACTGATTTTGGTGAAATTTCAGCTATCACATCGCGGGAATATAAAAACATCAAATGCCCAGTTAGATCAAAATCGTTACAGCTGTTTTTGAGTAAATAAAAAAAAAAAACTGAAAATGAGACAAAATTTACTAAGTAACGTGCCCCCTCCACTTAATCAATTTTGATGAAATTTTGACTGTCACATGGCGGGCACATACATACATCAAATACCAAGTTTAATCGTTAAAGCCGTTTTTGAGAAAATCGAAAAAAAGGTAAAAATTAGACAAAAACCATTAGATAAAGTACCCTCTGCGTTTGACCAATTTTTCTGTCACATCGCTGTCATATACAGACACTAAATACCCAATTTCAGGTTCGTACGGTTTATAATTTTTGAGCTAGTCTGTTCACACACACAGATTATTGGGCAGAACTTGGTTATTTGGACTGAGGTGAACCCAAAACGTGTATTTCCGTTGAAAACCGAAAGTCGAAATTATTCAAGATCGCAATACTTTAATTTCAATACTATATAAAACACAATACTAAAGAGCCGGGATAGCCGAGCGTGTTTGAGCGCGACCCGCTTTAGCACGCTCAAGCCGAACGGCGGCGGTTCGAATTCGCCCTGAGATGGTTAATTTTTAATTCGTGGAGGCCCCACGGAATAAATCTCGACCGTCCCACCATGGTTAGAATAGGTTGGTTACACCTATAGAGTAACCCACTTATGCCACACATGGCCAGGTAGGGGTACCGAACAAAAAAGAAAAAAAATACTATATATTTCATATATAGATAAGTGAAAGTAAAAATTAGTGCGAACAAAGGTGTATGACAGAGGAGCATCCCGCAAACTAGTTAATTGGGAACCCTTTTGTATGCAAGTCAACCTGCTTTTCATACATACACAGGTTTCGATTACACGGCTTATTTTTATAATAAAGGAAAAGTTAGAGCATTTTATAAGTGCCTAATGGTTAACTGCTTTTTACTTTCACTTACCTATTTATGAAATATATTGTAAGGAATATAATATATAAAAGAAAACAGGATGTTTCCATGAACTGCATATTTTAAACTACCTATTCAAAGTAAAGTTGTAACTAATGTGTAAGGAATTGGGGACATGTTAAGGTTTATCATTATTAAAAAGGTCTAATGAGCTTAAATGAGGACATTTTTGTTTTTCCATGTAGTACTTTTTTTTTCTCACCTTTTTACGCCTAAAAATAAGAAATGGCATTCAGATGCGATGGAATATTTAAATTGCATTGTCGAATTATCTCAAGTAAAAACTTTTATTTAAAAAAAAAAAAATATTAGTGTAATTTAGAGAGCAAATAAAAACAAAAATAAGTAAATGAAAGTGGCTGAGACAAATGTGTGAATTTAAGGAATAGGGTTTGAATATTTATCAAAACACGTCAATTTCTAATCTAAGTAAGTTGGTATGTGAAAGTTGTGTGTTGCGCGCATCGCACCCTATCTTTTTTTTTTCAATTTAAAATATTCAATCTCTGTACAACTCTGGACTCAACAAGCCCTGACTAAGATCTACATGTTCGGATCGAAACGTAGGCTCTTCAAATACTGAAAATTGGACTGAAATCATGATCATCAATCATCCTAATCGAAAAGTTATAGCGTTCAATTTTTTTTCTGGAAACGAGACTTACTTTAAAATGTTTTGTTTCATTTAAATAATTACCTTTTTACAAGCGAAAAAATTGACATTGTTCAGGAATTTACAGTGGCTATGAATGATATCAAACACTGTACCAACTTAAATGACGCCAGATATCAGATTTTGCTTTAAAAGTGCTATTTAAACAAATAATTGTGAATCTGTGATTGACTTTAATGAAAGGATTTTGAAAACTATTATTTTAAATCAGTATGCCAAAAACGAAAATATTTTAATTAATCAATATACAACAGCTTCGTCCTTAAACCAGAAAAGATTTTACGAAAATAAAAATATTTTTCGTGATGTCCAGCATGATGGTATCTTCTCATGTTATTTTCAGTCAAAATATCTGTATTATGAGAGCCTACGTTTTGATCCAAACATGTGGATCTATGTCAGGGCTTGTTGAGACCAGAGCAATACTAATATCACTATGTTAAAAAATCTCATTTTTTAAATAATGATAAAACTTACCTGATATTAAAGAGTACTTGATTCTCATCAAACATGAAATATTTGATGTCATATCGCGGGCATATACATTCACCAACCATTTCGCGGGACTTGGTTATTTGGACTCAGGGGACCCCAAAACGTGTATTTCGTTGTAAAGCGGAAGTTGAAATTTTTCACGATCGCAGTACTTTCCCTTGCAATATATTTCACGAAAAGGTAAGTGAAAGTAAAAAGCAGTTAACCGTTACGCACCTCTAAAGTTGTTCTCACTTTACCTTTATTATAAAAATAAGCCATATAATCATAACCTGTGTAAGCATGAAAAGCAGGTAGACTTATGCACAATTTGGATCCCAATAAAATAGTCGCGCAATTCTCCTCTGTCATACATCTTTAATTGCTCCATTTTTTTTAATTTTAAAGCCTAGTAACCATTATTTATGACCGGATTTTGCAAAGCAACTCTGTACCACTGTATTCGCCTACGTTATTTTCACCTATTAAAAGATTAGTAAGAACTTCATTTATCTTTCGTTTTAAAGAGTCGTTGATCCGCTTTCCAATGAATGTATTAACACTGAATTTAAAGATACTCCTAAGGCGTTATAAATTGATTTATGGCAAAATGGGGTCAACATTTTTTTATTTTTTAATCTCTATAAACATGCATATTATTTTTTTGCATATTGCCTTCTTTAGTTTTTCTATGCTTTACTTGAAGCTTCTTTTGATATTTTAAGCTTTTTGTGCACTTTACACAATTAAATCGGCAGTATTTTTATATTATTCAATGCGATCCTCTTGAAAAAGTAGAAATAAATTATATTAAAAATCCCTGGCCCGGGGAACCGTTTATAGCTTAGAAGGTGAGGAAGGGAAGGAACCAAAAAAAAAACATGATTTTTCTAGGATCTGTTTAACCTAATTTAATCTACAAAAAATTTCGTTTTATTAAATAATTTGGTCTACAAGTTACATCTACAATAATCATTACATTGTTGTTGTAGTCTTCTTCTTGGCGATGGAATGGTTTATGTTAGCGACAGAATTCGACTGTGATGACTAATGTCTGCATTTCTTGCAGGAACATGAAGTTTCTGATGATTGGAGAAGAGAAGGAGCACGTTTTGGAAGAGAAGGATATTAACATGTCACTGTCAAATATGTTGACCATATATCAGAGTTTCACACGGATAACGCTTAAAAAGAAAAAATCTGGTGCGTGCGCGCAACACACAACTTTCACTTACCAACTTACTTAGATTAGAAATTGAAGTGTTTTGTTAATTGCCACATCTCAAAGTCACACATTTTTTCACATTCATTTCTTATTTTTGTTTATATTTGTTCTTTAAAGTACACTAATTATTTTTTATTATTAAATAAAAGTTTTTACTTGTTATAATTCGGCAATGCAAGTATAATACTCCAAGTCGTCTGATTTTATAATTCTCTATGTAGCAAATAATTTCCATTAAATGAACAGAACAGATTTAATTATAAACAATGGTCTGCCATTAAACGCGTACTCCGCATGCGTGGGCTCAACTTTTTCGTGGGCTTATTTTTTTCTCATCTATATGTTTACTTGATTTTTTTCATATATCATATTTAGCCATCTCTTATTTATAGGCGTAACGAGAGGCAGTTAATTTCTACATGTAAACTAAAACAAACGTACTTTATAGGAAAACAAAAAAGGCCCCTTCCCCATTTAAGTCCCCTCAGAACATTTTAATAATGATAAAGCTTAATTGATATTGTTGAACACCTAATTTTCATTGAACATGCCGAATTTGATCAAAATCATTAAGCCGTTTTTGAGATAATCGAAAAAAAGGTGAAAATTGGAAAAAAAGTTATGAAATAAAGTGCCCCCTCCGTTTGACCAATTTCGATGAAATGTTGGCTGTCGCATCTCTAAGATAAATATACATCAAATACCCAGTTTGATTAAAATCGTTAAAGCCGTTTTTGAGTAAATAAAAAAACACGTGAAAATGATACAAAATTTATTAAGTAAAGTCCCCCCTCCGGTTAATCAATTTTGATGAAATTTTTACAGTCATATCTCGGGCATATTAATACATCAAATACTCAGTTTAATCTAAATCGTTAGAGCGTTTTTGAGAAAATCGAAAAAACGTAAAAACTTATTAAATAAAGTACCCCCTCCCTTTGACCAACCTTGATGAAATTTTTGCTGTCACATTGCGGGTATATACATACACTAAATACCTAATTTCAGATTCGCACGGTTTTTATTTTTTGAGCTAATTAGTAGTAATAATTAATAATTTTTCACGATCGCAATACTTCCCCTTACAATATATTTCATATATAGGTAAGTGAAAGTAAAAAAATAGATAATGTGCGGAAAATCTAGCATGATCTTGGCCGCACACATATGTTAGTTTATGTGGAAGAAGAAACATGACCTCTTTACTAATGAACGCAGGCATTTTACCTTGTAAATTATTGGTTTTATTCTATAGAAAATATTGTGTTGTTTTTAAAACAGCTGAATCATTTTTCTTTTCTTTTTCTTTTTTTTTTTTTTAGAATACATTAGGTAAAGCTGTTCCTAGTAAAATCAGAGGTTACTACCTTTGATATTATTCCAACATTTATGATATAAAACAGTTGCAATCCTGAACCTATTTAAACTGCTATGAAATAATGTAATGCGTAGCCGTCCTAGTTTCGGAGGCAAGAGCTCATTTAAATTTCAAAACTTTTCGGCCGTGACGCTTTAGACGTTTTCTGGGATGAAAATATAGCTTCCTTTCCTAGCAGGCAAGAACGGTGTATTCAATAGCCATTGCGGTCAAATTAGCTTCAAGGACCGGATGGCTGTGAGGAAGAGCTAAACTGAACTGGTAGGGTAGAGGAAGGGGATCTGTCACTGATAGCGCACTCAGTCAATGATAACTCTTCGCTCCGGTGTCAGCTCTAGTCCAATTTAGGTGAGTCTTTTAGCTCCTAAAATATTTATTTAATATCGTTTGATATATCGAAATATCAATTAATACAAGTAAATATCAGCTACCATTAATACAATAAATAAATATAAACTAATACAGACCATTTCACTACAAAATTAAATACCTTTCTTCTATTTCAGTAGAAAGCTAAAATGCTTATATACAGCTATAGCAACTCATCTTCCAATATTTTCATTACTTTCATTAATATTTAATAAAGTTGACGTTTCGGGGCTTTGTCCCCCATTCTCAAAACCTCTCGAAAAATATATTTATTTCACTCACGTAGACTTTCTTAACCTCACTTAAACTATTCACAACCATTAATATTTTTGTTCGGTAATTTCCTCCGTTGGAGGAGATAAAATAGTATATAAATAATTTTTTTAGCATTTTTTAGATTTTGATCGATATACTAACAAGTTTACGTATTCCATCTTGCTTGTACCTTATAAATCACAATTAAGACAGATACCACCCAAAAAATCTGAAAATTGTCTCGTTCAATTAAAATACGAATTGATATACAATTAAATCTTGGCTACTAATCAAATCAGGTATATTTTTAAGTATAACTTTTCGTCATTTGTTCTATTTGAAATATGTAGTTTCCTGAATCTTCTCCTGTATGTAATTGTCGGCCAAAAAGGTAGAAATTGCTGATAATACTAAACAATATAGGTGGGGGCTTGACTCCCTATGGGTGAGTGGTGCTTCCATATCTTGAGCTTGATTATTTAATGAAAAGTTTGGAATTGAAAAACGGCGAATCTTCAGTAACATCGTGTTGTATCGTACCTAGGTGAGGTTGTACCTCTCGATCGCTTTGGTTTTTGTTTGACAGTCAAACTTTTCGTTGTGTCCATCAAGCTCCTTGATCTTTTTGTTACTGTCTTTCCTCGACATTACCATGTAGAAATATCACATTTCCCACCGTCGATGTAAGGATTAAAAGAAAAAAGAGAGGAAAAAAAGGAAACATTGAAGGAAATGTGTTTCATCGACCAAATTCATAATAAACTCATTGTCCTATCTTAGAGTTTATTTAGAAAGATTGGAGAATTAAATGAGCGATAGGTTTGCATGTTGTTTTTCTGTTTTTTATTCTGACCGTAATCTCTTTCATAAATTGTTTTTATTTAGTTTTCGATAAGGAACGTTTTATCTAATGAGCAGATATTACATAAAATCGGTGAGTCACAGACTCATTGTCATTTTATAGGTCAGCTAATTAGTATTTTTTGTTTTGGTTATTTTTGGATTTTTTTGGCATAAGTTTTTTATTATTCACTTTTACAACATTTTCAAAAAGATTAATTATACAATATGCGATTTAGCAGAAAGAATAATCCCGTATATTAATCATTTTTTATATTTATTATTTAATCGATGAAAAGGATTAACCTTAATCCGCTATTGTTTACTCCTTATTATTGAAAACAAATATAGTTTTGCTAATGGCTGCTTAATGTCTTTATTTGTGCGAATTCACCATCTTTCTTGTTCAAATACCGGTCTATATATTCTTTGGAGGATTCTTTTCTCCAATGAAAGCTTACTTACTTCTCTGGAGCTATAGATATGAAGGTCTTATATAGCTCGATCCTACCAGATTGGGATTTATGGTTAAATAATTTGCGCATACCACACCAGCTTGATTTTCATTTATGATATAAATACAACGGTATGACCCGCATTTCATATTAATTACATTTACATAAATACATTTGACGCAGGTTATGTGGGTTAATATAGAGGTTAATTAATACTCCACTTATTTCGCTGTTACAATGTTTGAATTTGAAAAAAAAAAGAAAAAATAAATAGGTTTAATACTATAGGTAATTTAAAAACACGTTTTTCGAATTGGACACGCTGTATTTAAACTTTTTTTTTTTTTAATTTAATAGAATTTTTATAAATCATGATTCCACCCCATTGTGAATGGTTGTCCTCCCAACTATCTGCTGCTCTAATAGATTCAAACGCATAAACCTAAACCTAAGGAAGAAAACAACATTGTTTTTCAATTAAAATAGTAATGTAAGATATCTATGAGTACAAAGAAAGTTAGAAATTGTACAATAGCAGAGGGAAACGAGGTAATGAGAAATTAATAACTTCTAATAAAATTTGTTGTTTGTTTGTTTAACGTCCTTTTACGCTACTAAGGCTAATCGGACAATGATACAGTGGGAGTCCTAAATTTTTCCTATCCAGGTATAATTAGGACAGGGATCTTTAACGAGTACCTGACATAATAAGGCTCGGGATCTGCATTTTACGTCCTATCCGAGGGACGGCATAGACAAGGATTTTTTACTCCCATTAAAAAATCCTAAGGCCACCGTGGGACGCGAACCTGCGACCTTTAGTATTGTATGTAGCCATGCTAAGCACTACACCATATGTGACCCCTAATAACATTTTTTATAAAATCATATATTTACTTATCATATAATATAAGTACCTACATGACTAAGTAACTGGCATTGTTATTAATAAAAAAACGAGGTTTAAAAGTTATTACTACTTCAAGTAGACTAAATATCCTTAATTTTGAAAAAAAAAATTGATTTGATGAATGATTTAATTCCTAACGAAAAAGTTCAATTTCAACAAACTGTTTAAGATAAAATTTTAAGTGCATCATCGTAAAGTAGACAAAATGTCGGACTTTCATGAGCTCGAATAACACAAACATTTCTCAATATTCCTATCTAACTATAACGGGACGATTTTTAATTGTCAGTTAGTATATCACGTTAGAATTGCTAAGCATATCGACAAGCCTATTTCGACATAACGATATATACTCTTATGTGTATGGGCACTGCAATTTCAGTAATTCTACTATGAATAATTCAGTAATATATAGAGGGACGTGAAAATGAAGATAAACAGGTTTATGATCAAATTAAGATTAAATAAAAATGGGAGTGCTATTACTGGAATTCGTTTAGTCTCTTCCTGTAAATATTTTGGTGGAAATTCTCTGAAATCGGTTTTCATAGTATAATTATAAAGATCATACACTATAAAGACAAAATATTTCGTGCTAAGTTAATGAAATTTATTTAAATTTGAAAAGCAATGATAATTCTTGCAACCTCACATGGAATGCAACAAAGAATGTCATTGATATCAGATTACTAATTTAAATATGAGATGAAGAAAATTGTTATTCAAGGTCTACCGTGTTTTGGCCAAGTATGAAGGCAAGTAGTACACCATCTCCATATTAATGTAACGTTTATTAGTAATTTTAAATTGGATACTGTTCAAAGTACATTCGAGGTGGGTCTCACTATTATCACTACTATAACCTCTTGGTTTGAAGTAATACAACCCTTATATTGAATTAACTTTCTAAAGTAATTAATTTGATAGTTAATTCAATATAATTGATGTATTGCTTTAAACCGACCGTCATAAAAAAAAAACACCGTTTTTTTTTTTGTTTTATGTCATACATACATAATAAATACTTCCACATCTATATATAACTACCAATTATATACTTTATACTTTCATTTCTTATTTCATTTAAAGTTCCTGCACTCTACAAGTAAAACAAAAACCAATATAATCGAAATAATAAAATACAATCATTAAAACATAGATCATTTATTAAATAGTTACATTTGTATACATCAGCTCAGTAAATCGCGTAAACATACATTAAAGAATAATAATTTTACTAATATTAAGAGTTGGAATAATAATATGTTGAGAGATAAAAAAAAACTATTGGTTGTTTTTAAAAACAAATTATATCCTAATTCAAAAGCCATTTAAAAACAAGTCATCAAAAACGACAAGTCAAAATCAGTACGAGAAGGCTGATTGTGTAACTTCAGTGCTTTTAAATTAAAATGTATCAATGTGGATTTACGTACGCAAATATTAATAGTATATGTACATATAAAGATATATATATATATATATATATATATATATATATATATATATATATATATATATATACACATACATTTAAAGGAGTTAATGAATAATTAAAAAGGATCAGCCAGGCATTGACATTAAATACTAAAAGGTAGGAGCTAAATTTTGTTTTTATAAAAAAATTTAATGGAATGTGATTAAATATTTTGAAAACAAATTATGAATATTAATGAATGGATATAAAGTATTACTTAATAGCATGAAAAGGGATAAATGAATTGAACTAAAATATTTTGAGAAAAAACTCCTTAGCAACAGAAATCAGATTATTATCAGATGGTAATAATAACTAAATTGCATTGAAGATAGACATTCATTGATCGATAGAAGGTTTTTTAATGTTTCGTTTTTTTAATAGAATAAATTAATAATTTTCAAACGCTACGATAGTTGATACTTTACATAAATTTAATATTAACAATTTAACGTCATCTTTTAATTCTTTGATTTATTAAAAAGGCTTCTAAGTCAATCTCAACCTGAACATGTTTCAAACTCTTTGAAATGTAAAAAGAGAAAAAAAATATATGTTTATTTTGCCTTTTAATTGGCGATGCGAGATATATTAAGTGTTTATTAAAGTAAGTTTCTTCTTGCGTAAAGATATGTCTTACAGCAATATTTTTTCATGCTATTTACTCGTCTTTATATTTATATGTTATTCTAATATTTAGTTAGGTCCTTATATAAGGTTTTCCGAAAAGTTCGTCAAAAAGTTTATAAACTTGTGGCTAAGCTTTGAAACAGTCTTCTTTTTCACATATTCATACAGTGCTTGTATAATTTCATAATAAGCATTTGATTATTTTTTTTTTTTTTTTTTTTTTTTTTACAAGACTAATTGCGTCAAATAGATTTTTTGTCTTTGAAATGGTTGTGTACCTAATCAGTAGTAAACAAAACCGGTAAAATTTGTTACTTTAACTTAATACGTGATCCATATACAAACACGCTAATCGACTATTTTGGAAACGTAAAATCATTTTGAACTCAGTAACAGTTAAATCGAGCATTTCTGTTGAAAACTTGCAAAGCGAATTTTTTCAAAACAGAAATTCTCTTTCCAACTACCTTTATGTTACATAGATGAGCGTATGTGAAAGCCAAAACTATTGTCTACTGAGCAAATATTATCTGTTCCGCAAATAACATCTTTTTTTTTTTGCTTACCTTGTCAAAACTTTTAATATAACTCCTTTTGACCTAATTTTATTTTATTTTTATTTCATTCAATAGCATCATTCCTTACAATCGTTACTAATATAATTCATTCTATGGAAGATGTTGAATTCTGGATAGATTTTTTCAAACAATAAAGTTACGTAATATTTCTCAGAAAAGTTTTATTCAAATATTCTTTCCATTAAAATACTCAACTATACTTCTTCTTTTTTTTCAACTTAACTAAGGAATTATTATGCAAGACGAAAATCAAATGTTTAGTTTATTAATTATTATACTTCAAATTTTATTTTAGAAATTGATCATTCCCCGCTAATATTATCAATTGATGTTAATCCGTTATTCAAAACTCCACAACCGACTCTTACCCCTGGTTAAGTGAATTGGAAAAGGTTCAAGACCATAATAAATGGATCAGTATCTTTAAACACTACATTGAGGACACCAGAAGATGTTGACGATGCCAATCCTTAACTCGCGCCTTACAACAGGCAGCCTGGAACTCTTCCTCCGGTCCCCCAAAACAGAGTATTAGGATTAATAGCAAACATCAGGCGGTCCAGAATCAATAAGGTATCTCTTACAACAGAAACGAAGAGCTCGGAAGAAATGGCAGCGGACACGTTATCCTTCTGATAAGCTGCTTTTAAATAGACTAACACAGGAATTGCGGAATGAATTAAAGTTAGCAAAAAATGAAAATTTTAACAGTCTTCTAAGTAGTTTTGGTAACAACAGTCATTCAATATGGAGGATAACAAAACGCTTGTTGGACCATCAAGAAACATCCCATCCTATTCGGTATCCTGATGGCTCGTGGGCCAAGTCAGATGCACAGAAAGCTGAATTGTTTGCAAGTCACTTGGAAAACATATTTACTCCACACAGTGAATTTCAAGATTCACTAGGTGAAAGATTAGTTGAGCATCAGCTATGAATTCCCTTGCCAGATGTCTCCACCACCGAAACCTTTCCATCCTGACGAAATTATTATTAATATCAATAGCTTACCTAACAGAAATCTTCCCGGACATGATTTTATCACTAATCGTATTTTAAAAAACTTACCTAAAAAAGCAATAAGATTTTTGACAAACATTTACAACTCAATCTTAAAAACCACACACTTCCTAATCTTATGGAAAAATCGGTTATTACAATGATTCACAAACCCAACAAGCCCATAGATTGTGTAGATTCTTACCGTCCAATCAGTATTTTACCTTCTTTATCCAAATTATTCGAAAAAATTCTTTTACGGCGTCTAAATTCTCTTAATCTATTCGACGTTATTCCAAATGTTCAATACGGGTTTAAACAAAATCATTCTACAATTCAACAATGTTATCGTTTAGTCGAATATATTTTTTTCTCCTTAGAATCGAAATTTAATTTCCCGAGTGTCTTCTTAGACATGAGCCAAACTTTCGACAGAATTTGGCATGACGGATTACTTAGTAAATTGAAATCATTAATACCATCAACCTACTTTCTAATGCTGCAATCGTAAAAATTTCCTAATTTTCCGGGTAAAAATTGATAATCAATTTTCCGAAATAAAAAGAATACGAGCTGGAGTGCCTCAGGGTAATGTCTTGGGCCCGACATTATTTAATATATACTGCTCAGACATTCCCCAACATCCGGAAATCCTATTGGCTATATTCGCTGATGACTCAGCTATCTTGACATCAAACAAAGATGCCACTAAAGCCTCACAAGTGCTCCAAGAACCTAGACGAGGTAGCATGTTGGGCTCGAAGATTGAGGCTAAAATGAATGAAGCCAAGAGCCAATTGGTCTCGTTTTCACTTAAGCACGACTCTTGCCCTCAGGTATTTTTTAACAACATTCCGATACCCACCTCTGATTCATTACGCTATGAATTTGGAAAGACCATTGGAAAGACCAAGTCAGTTTAACAAAACGCAAAAGAAAAGAACTGAACCATCGGTACGGACTTCTTTCAAGACTACTTGACAGACGATCAAAATTATCTGTGACAAACAAATTAACCGTTTACAAAGTACTTCTTAAACCACTTTGGACTTACGGTATTGAGCTATGGGGAACAGCCAAAAAATCCAATATACGACTCATACAGTCATTTCAATCTAAAATACTAAGAAAGATCGTAGATGCCCCCTTTTATGTCGCCAATGAGACCTTACACACTGACCTTGACATTCCTTATTTCGAAGAAACAGCCATAGAGCGCTACCGTAACTTTCATGACAGACTTAATCAAAATTCCAACCCACTAACACAAGCTCTACACACTCCCACAAGCCCTTATAATCCGCCAAGAAGGCGGAATTGAGGCGTTGGCCAAGAGATTTTCTGCATTAAACAATTATCTTACAGTTTTCTCTTTTGTTCAGATTTTGCTTTGTTCTTTTTGTGTCCTTTTGTTTGTTTGTGTTTGTTTTGTGTTTTGTGTTTGTTTTTTGTGTTTAGTGTTTTTCATTCTTTCATATTATAAGTCATGTCAGCATATTTGCTTATTACGCAAGTAGATAGGAAATTTAATAAAAATGTCTCAAGTTAACATATGTAAATAAATAAAATAAAAGAAAGGTTATGGAATAACGCATTTGCTACTGAGTCTAATATTCGGCGAAATGCTCGCTCTTATCAACAATTTTTTCATTGAAAAAATCTTTTAAAAAATTAAAACAAGTCTACTTATTTATTTTAGACCCTACCGTGCCTGATAGGCAATACGGGTTAGCTGCAGTTGGATGTTACCGAAGTAGCAACTAATTACTGCAAACTCAAAACATGATCGTTGATAGTTTTTTAACGCTTTTAAATTTTTTTTTTTAATTTAATTTTTACCAAACGTCAGGATTTTAATGTCCCAACAAATGCGTCCTCTCGACCTACCCATCATGGATAGAATAGATTGGTTACACCACTAGAGTAACCCATATGCCATTCATGGCCAGAATTGTATACCGAACAAACAAAAAGAAATAAAAAATTAAAATTTGAATCCGTTTTAAAAAATATTTTCAATGATTTCTAAAATCATTGAACTTTTTGGCTCTATGAAAAGTTTTTTTTTTTTTTTTTTTTGGTCGATAAATTCAATCTTCTATAATATCTTAATATGCAGCTAAACTATGTAGCGGTTTGCAAGGATGTCCTCCTACCATTGTTTTCTGAAGAGAATCTAATTAATTTTCATTAGAATTAATAACTTTTGAAAACAATGACGCGCCATAGGAGGATTGGATGAATTGCCGTTTTGTAGACTAAATTTTTTTGTTTGAATGCCTACAAGTGATTAGTCTTTGAATTTTAAGGGGTATAGCTACTAGATCTTATTACAAGCCCTTGTTTATGTCAAAATTTTTTGACACTTCGTTCTATAGAAACGCTAAGTGCTTGGGTACTTACTTGTGCCTGAAATCCAGTTTGCTTTGCTGGAGTTTTTTTTATTTTGTATAGAGAATTTCCCTAGGTAATTCTCTTCTCAAAAATCTTACTTGTTAGTAAGATAGGGCGCTTCTGTTGGTTACAAAAGCTGGAATAGAAGTGCATTAAGATAGAAATATACTTACTTACTATAGAAATATACCTATAACAGAAAGTGGTTTTAAAAAAAATGATTTTAATATATACTTATTGAAATTCACAACTGTATTTACGTATAATGCATAAAATATAAATAAATAAGAGAATAGAGCCCACTGAAAGTTATTCGACAACAAATATAAAAAATTAATAATGATAAAACGGTGTAAAAAAAATTTTATTTGTTGTAAACCAACTCCTCTTATCTTAAGATCTTCATTCTGTCATCTACACTTTTGTGATTTCTCTTATATAGAAACTAGTAATTCCTATCTTTTTTTTTTTAAATTATTACAAACTTTTAAAGAAAAATTGTTTACACAATTTTAGAGTAAAAATAAATCATCTAACTTCATGGACATCAGGCGCGGTTCCAGAAAAAAAAATCGGGGGGGGGGGATTGGTCGGTAGGAAAAAAAACAGCACACTTTATTTGCTTATGCTTATACGTTAAGTTGATATGTATAAAATAATAAAATATATAAAATATAAAAGTCTAATATATTCTATAATGTATAAAATATTCTAGTCAAAATTAAACTAAACTTCCCTAGAAAACTAGTAAAAGTTAGATGCGTAATTAATTTTTTTAATTATCCCACTAATTTTTTTTTCGTCGAAATTTCGGGGGGGGATTGATCCCCAATATCCCCCCCCCCTGGGACCGCCACATTATGATGGACATTAAAGTATTGTAATTTACCAGACATTCTGCTCTAACCAGCAAACAATACTTTCTGTTCTACTATCTAACAATGCAGTCGTCAGAGAGATCTTTAAGAACTATCTTAATCTTCTTATTGACTCTCTTCCTGTCCATTTATAAGCTGTCAAGAGAACGCTGACTGGATTCCATCGATCTTAACCTTCCGTCGGGCGCGTCAAGAATGTTACACTGTCGGGCGCGTGTATCTCCGAGATCTTCTAACCATAATCATCATAAAACATTATTTCATTTTATTTAAACTTGAACGTTATGTGTTTCATTCGAATCCTTAAGATTGGAAAGCGTTAGTTTAAAAAAAAAAAAGAATTATAAAATAGTCTTGTATTCCATTACGAAAAGTAGAAAAATACAACACCGGACGCGAGTTGTATTTTTCTTTACAACGCGACTTTACAATAATTCAGATATGAAATAAAATAAGAAAAATATATATGTATATTTTAATTGTTACATAGAGTGTATCTCACCGATAACGCGCCTGCCTGACGGAGGGTTAAGAAGTACAAGCCATCCCCTGTTTGTAAAAAGGGTGAACCGGCGTACGCGGCTAATGCTTGCTAAATATATTCCCTATGGGATGCTTTGACCAGCAAATGCTCAATTTGTGGCTTTAATTCCAAGCTTAATTTCTGACTTAAATAACAATCAGTTACTGCCAGTTCTGCCATTCTGAAAACTCTCATATATATATGAGAGTGAGACTGTATATATACAGTCGTGGTCATAGAAATTGCATCACCTATGATTATTATCTTTTCAATCCTATATGAGTACACAAGTAAGGGATTTCATTTGTTTACGTACTACCATTAGAGATGGATGTAACCAGTGACTTATAGTGTAGTTGCTTCCAGCGTGGCTAATATTAAACACGTTATTTCCTGTTATTATGTCCGATAGAACGAGTTTCAAACCAATGTCCAACGAGGAAAAAGTTAAAATAGTGGCATTTTTTGAAGCTGGACTTTCTTCACGGGAGATAAAAAAGAGAGTGAGGTGCAACCGGTCCACTGTGGTGAGAATAATAAAAAATAAACCCTTCTCAGGGATCTACCGAGCGAAAGAAAGGGACTTGAAGGAAAAGGAAGACAGGTGAGCGTTTAGATCGCAGGATGATGAGATTATCATTAGAAAATCGCTTCAAAACTGCAAAGGAAATATCTAGAGGTCTAGCAGATAGCAATTTAGCAGAATTAAGTCGAGAAACAGTAGGCAGAAGATAAAGAGAAAAAGGTATATGGGCAAGAAAACCAGCCAATAAGTCATTTCTTAACAAAAAAATGAAACAATCTCGTCTAAATTGGGCGCGGAATTTTGAAAACTGGACGACTAATGATTAGGGGAAAGTGATGTTTTTGGATGAAAGTAATTTCAAAATCATCAGTTCTGACAGTGATCCTTACGTAAGACGTCAGTCAAATGAAAGATTTGACGAATCTTGTATGCTAGAAACAGTGAAAAATCCGGCAAGTGTGATGGTCTGGGGATGTTTTTCTTACTTTGGAATTGGCCATATAAACTTTATAGATGGGACGACGGTTAATGCAAAAAAATATTTAAAAAATTTGGAATTGAGTTTATTTCCCTCAATGAATTCCTCCTTACACACTGCGGAGACTTCATTTTTCAAGATGGTTGTGCTGCGTGTCATAGAGCCAAATCGGTAAGCTAATAATTTATTTATTTAAAAAAATGTCTTAGCTGTAAGATGCATATTTTTTTATTACCTTTACCATTGGTAAACTAACCATTGGTAGTACCTTACCATTGGTTTTTTTATTACCTCTACCATGGATAGGTAAGGCAGTTTTCAACAGAAAACGGGATCTCCACGCTGCCATGGACAGACAATAGCCTGTTTCTCGACTTACTTCTGCTAAATTTCTATATGCTAGATCTCTAGATATTTCCTTTGCAGTTTTGAAGCGATTTTCTAATGATAATCTCATCATCATGCGATCTAAACGCTCACCTGTCTTCCTTTTCCTTCAAGTCCCTTTCTTTCGATCTGTAGGTCTCTGAGAAGGATTTATTTTTTATTATTCTCACCACAGTGGACCGGTTGCACCTCACTCTCTTTGTTATCTCCCGCTAAGAAAGTCCAGCTTCAGAAAATGCAACTATTTTAACTTTTTCCTCCTTGGACATTTGTTTGAAACTCCTTCTATCGGACATAATTATAGGAAATATCGTGTTTAATATTAGCCACGCTGGAACCAACTAAACTATAAGTCACTGATTACATCCATCTCTAATGCTAGTAGGTAAACAAATGAAATCCCTTACTTGTATACTCATTTAGGATTGAAAAGATAATAATCATAGGTGATGTAATTTCTATGACCACGACTGCATATATTCTCTTTAAGATTTCTTAAATTCCCTACATTATTTAATGATTTTTTTTTCTTCTGCCGTTAGTAGTGTTGTTTTTACATGTTTTATATATAATGAAAAATATTCTTTCATTCGCCATATTTCTTATTAAAAAAAATAGTGGAATGCAAAATAAAATTAACAAAAACCATTTGTAGGGGAGGATTCGTTTCATTTATATAGTTAAGGGTGATATGAAATCATATCTCATGAGGAAGTTGTATTTACTTATTTTTTTTATCTGAGGGTTGATGTTGAGTTTAATTTAATGATTGCAGGAAACCCTCAGAGCTAAAATCTATGGGGAAAACATGAATACAAACAAATTTACAAATTAAAAGTAAGTTTACTTACCCGGTCTATTAATTAATTGATAGATCTTGAATCTCATCATTATTCATATAGCAAAAGCTAAAAGCATTCTGTGACCTGATAATATCTATACACCATAGTTACATTTTCATATTCTATTTTGAAGCTAATTCATATGTTAAAGTGGGATCCCTATCCTTATACCTCCTACGATCTTAATTGCTGTTCGATTTCCAACAGCATTGAGACGATGACTAGATCTTTACACTTCTCTAGGTATCTATCGCAACTATTGCAATGCCTACATTCCAAAACTTTGAGTTACATAACGCTTTTTCCATGAAGGATTCTCTATCGTTTCTCAGATAGGTTCAGAAGAATTGCAGAGATGCTAAAATTTCGAAGAGGCGATCTCTTTGGTGAATAGGAACAGTGTTTTGTTGCAGTTGCCATGCACACCCGGGCGTACTCCTCCCGTGTACCTACACATGCCAAATTCTTATCTTCGATATTACAATGCTTAGGAATATTATCAAACTTCGACCGCCCGGCCCTGTGGACCACTTACGTATGAGACATGGCTCATTTTTGAATAAACAAAAAAACACATTTTTGTTATATTGTGACAGTAAACATTGGAATTGAATACATTATGTATACGCAAAGAATGGTATCTGCTGGCAATCGAACAGCTGGATTTTAGATTTCAACTAATACAAGGACATAATTTATATTTAAAAGAAATTTGTTGTTAGAAAGAAATATAAACTTCTTTTAACACAAAACTTTCATTTTGTTTTACTTGAGCAAAGAATCCACAGAAACATGGAATTACCCCAGAAACGTCACATTATTCTCTTTGAGTGCGATTACATAAAAACGAAAATCACAAATTCGTATTTTTTCACTATATTCATTAGGTATTATGTAAACGAATATTGTGACATGAAACAAAAACACCTATTTCCACCTATTTAAAGGTCTCTAGAATTTTCTTGAATCGTTACATCCATGTATTGGTACGTGACCAGAGGTTTTAGAATAATCTATGCCTTTCTGTATGTTCCATTCCGGACTAAATAAAAGAAGGGATGGACCAGGGTCTTAGTCTTGCCATGAACTTTGAAGTAGAAGGTTATTTTTGCGTCACCAGTTGTCACTTGCAGTTACTGTTTGTAAGGTTGTTCTAATTTGAGTTCTAATAGTTTTTTTCCCAGTTTGTACTTTAATTTAATGTTTATAAATTTATTTAGATTAATATTAGTGTTACATTATGTTAATTTATTTTTTTATTTATCACTGAGATGGAAATCTCAAAGAATAGTATTGTATAAGAATAGGCTAATGTTGATGAATTTTTTAATAAATAAAAGAAGAAGAAAACATGTTAATTTCAACTGAACCACAACGAAATAACTGGGTGTTGCTAAAATTTGTATTTAATGTAAAGGAATAATCGCTAATCACCGAGTAAACTGGAATGATCATTTAAAAGATAAACTAGAGAGGCACAGTTGACCTAAATACTAAAAAGCTAATTAAACATTGAACAGATAACTGCCATTGTTTGTTATCAATCTTGAATAGATAAGGTTGCGCTGCGATAAGACGTTCTCGACAGCGTGAGGTCACCGAGATAGCAGCTATCACAATGCAACGCATATGTAATCATAAAAACAGTTATCGTGGAGCATTGACAGTAACTAATGAACTACGAGTACAATAACGACTGCTGCGTCGATTCTTTGCTTTCTTGAACGATTAGATTTTATGAATCGTAAAAAAACAAAACAATCTATAACTTGTTTTGGTATAGAATATAAACTTATTTTGTAACTAAAAAATCTGTCTCTAAAGGTCAGTATAGCGCGATCTCATCAGGGTCAGTATTTTCGAAAACTTCGTTTCAAAATTTAACTGGACTGAAATGCTCGGCAACTCTCGGTAAACCCGAATTGAACTACCGATATCCGGTAGGGTGTGATCAAAATGCCTTGTTGTTTATTGACAGCCCTTCCATTATTAAAAAAAAGTGTTATATAAAAGAAAGATAGTCACTTATGTTAAAAAGGATGACCTTTTAGAAAACTAAACCCAGTACATCCTATTAATTATTCATCTAAACTATTCTATTATATATAAAAATTGTATACCTTTTAAAAAAAAATTCAAATTGATTAAAATTGTCCATTGAATCTGAAGGCGATAGACACTAGCCAAAAAAGGTAGGAAGACTCTCTGAGAATGCTGAGAATATAATATTTTAGACAAATATCTCTATGGCCGAACGGGAAATCTATTTCCAAAACGAATAGGTATAATGATATTAAGTATACACTTCGTCTTATAACACAGGTTTGCCATAGTGTTTTACAAGTCAGAACTTCAAACATTGAAGTTTAGCCCTGAAATTCAGGGAGATGTATATTGTTACAATGTGAATCAGTTACATTTCAATATTGAAGATTTACAAATGTCTTGTTCAAGCTGTTTTTTTTTGTTTTGTTTTTTCAACACCGTTTGAAATAAATACTGTAATACTAAAAATTGTTTTACACACTTTTTTTTTGCAATAAATAGAAAATTTTACTAAACATAGTGAATGGATTGATGAACATTTCAAATCACATTTTTAAAATATTAAACGAGTACCTTTTCTTAAGCCTATTCTTTAACTAGTTCCCACCATTTTTTTTTTTTTTTAAATTAACCAAGTTTAGATTAATTCGTCTGAAAAGTAAACATATCAATCGTATTTGAAGATACACTGTTTTTTTTCCTTTTTGCTTGTTTTGTCCATAACTATGTTCGATTGATTTTTACCTAACACTGCTAGGTAATAATTTAAGCTATCCTTGCCAAGCAATTCCAATAAAAATTACCACCCACCAAAAAGCCGAAATAAGTATATTTAAAAAAAAAAAAAAATGAGTCTGGAATTAATAATACCAAACGAGCTACAAGTTTGGTTTATGTGAATAGGTTTTAACTTTTAAAATTTACCTTTCAAATCTTTAAAAAACCAAAACATATTAATCAAAATTTTATAATTCCTATTTAAATTACCTACAGCTTCTAGAGAACTAATTTAAAGAGTTTAAATATGAATTTTAGCTGAAATTATCTCTACTATACTTAAATGGTCTTCTTACTTCAAGAAACTATCTCACTATTCCTGAATGCATTCTATCAATCATTTACTATCAGATAAAATACCCCAGAAATACGAGTAACATATATCATAATTTCAACATATATTATAAATAATTTTAATATATTAGTATAATAACGTACTATAATTATAATTACCTTTTATCCGAGGTAATTTTCGTGACGATGATATTTTTGTATCTGTACTATATTTACAACAAAAATGGTATTCTTAGCTCTTGTAAGAATATTTTATTTTAGAATTTGCTTTCTCCGTATTCTTTTTTTAGAGAGATGAAAAAGTGAAGTAATTCAGTTTGGAAGGAGCTGATGGAATTCTCGATCAAAAGTTGATTTACATTCAATTTACCCTAATTCGGGATGCTGGTACCCACTGATCTAATTCGCTGCTCTTTTTCAGAAGATTGGCCCGTTTACCTCCCAAACATAGAAAAAGAGTTTAGTTTGGGTTTATGAGGAAACCTTTGTATTGTTGTGGGTGGTTAATTTTTGTATCAAGAAGCTCACCCGACGTTTTTCTATCCATAAAATGAAAAATTTGTTTGTGATCGTTTTGAGAAATTCGATTCAAGGTTGTAACACTAAGAAAAACATACATATGTAGATGTAAATTTATACATTTTAATATTTTAAAACCTTGTGAAGGAGCAAACCCTTTAACATTAAGATTCTCCAACATTACACTTCGAGCCTAGCCCCCTAGATGTTATTAGGGTAATCCATACCCCCCTCTAAATGTAAAGAAAGATTTCCACTTTCTTTTCTTTCTTTTTTAAACTGTTACATATTATTTTGATTAAATATTTTATATCAAAATAATGATCTAAAATTATTGTTTACAAGGAAGATTATTTATTCATCTTAAAAGTGCGCCCAACAAAAACATCGAGCCACCATACCCTTAATTGGGCGCAACGTAGTAGAAACACGGAACTACCGTGAGATACACATATTAGTCATTATAAAATTAAGAAAGAATTTCCAATGAATCTTTCTAAAAAAAATCCTGAGATTTAACTGGTTCGCTAGAACATACTTAATCAGAACATTAATAAAATTTTGAAAAAAAAATACGGCTGTACCTTGATTAATGCCTAATTGATATAAAATTTATTGTTTTTGTAGTTATGTGCCAACAACTTACGGTCAACTTTCCCAATTTTTGTTTTATCTGAAACATAATCGGATTATTAAGAAAATTTTAAAAGAAAGTTTTAAGCCGTTCTCAAGTGCGGTTACCAACGAATATTATTTCATTTTTATTATATAAATAGAGGTAATGTCTGAACAAAAATAAAAGCTGTAACTTGCTTAATAATGGTCTGTTATTCATTCATAAGAAATCGCAAGAGTTCATAAGTATTTCATTGACTGATGAAAGAACTATTAAACAGATTTTGATGTATTGTATAATTATTATAATATTATAATTATATTTATAATATTATAATAATATATTCATATTATTATTTATTATTATTTATTATTATATAATAAATAACAAATTATTATTTATTTTATACAAATTATTTATTATTATATAATAAATAAATATTACAATATTTATTTATTTATCTATGTATTTATTTAAATATTTATTTACTTACATATTTATTTATTTACATATTCGTTTATTCACTTGGTTATTAGCTATTTTTCCTGATATAGTCTCTGTATGCGTGCCATAATAGGTTAGGGACGGACGAGAGAAGGAGGGTACAATGCTGCGAAAGGGAAAATTTACTCAATAGAGATATGAACTATAAGATAACAACGGGATGATCAAAGAAGAAAAGGGGGAGGAAGGAAAAAAGGAGAAAATAAAGGAAAAATAAAATAAAAAAAATTGTAATATTATATGTGTATATGCATGCAAATTAAAATGTAATTCAAGATAAATGAATGTATGTTAGTATTGATAATTATGCTATGTTTTATAGCAACCCTATGTATTTGGGCAGCATTGTTTTGTTTTGTTATAAAAAAAATAAAGCATTTCTCTCTAGCGCTAAATCAATTTTAAAAATTGTTGAACACCTTATTTCTAATAATAGTGTTGACAAAGGTTTCTTTATTTCACATGGGTGGCCATTCACAAATTTCACTTTTCTTTAGTAATCTTAATTCTTACTTGTTATACATTTCTTTTATTATAATTTACAAGTGGGGTCACCTGTGGTGTTGTGGTTAGCATGGCAACCTACAATACTAAAGGTCGTGGGTTAGCGGTGGCCCTAGGATTTTTTAATGGGAGTAAAAAATCCTTAGCCATGCCGTCCCTCGGATAGGACGTAAAATGGAGGTCCTGAGCCTGTACGATGCAGGTACTCGTTAAAGATCTCTATTCTTATTATACCTGGATACGCAAAATTTAGGAATCCCGCTGTAGCGTCGTTCGATTAGCCTTAGTAGCAGAAAAGGACGTTAAACAAATAAACAAAAAAAACATAATTTACAAGTTCTTTATTTTATAGAGAGTATCTCTTTAGTCATTTATAATTTATTGCTAATGCATCATTTCATTAAAATATGTAGATAAAATGAAATTTGTGCAATATCATGATTTTTATTACGTGTCTTAAACCATTAATTTAGACAATTAAGTTATTATTTATCACTAACTGTATTATTTAACAAGGCATATAATGAAAGCGACAAGGTGATGAAGACTGCTTCATTTAACTTGTAGGTACTTTTCCTTCTATAGAAAATATTATTTATATCTACAGATGAAATTTATTATATAATGTCGATTAAGGTCTAAATGATATAACTGAATCCCTCGGAAGAAAAATACTATTTGAGAAGGCTCGATAGGATCTTGTCATCTTCAGATCTGAAACTTCTGTGAAGCATTTTAGTCACGCGGAGTAGTGGGTATCTCCTTCGATCTTATTAGGAAGAAACCCTAACAAGTAATGGACCATTTAATTATTTACTGTACTATATAAAACAATTATAGGTTAATATTAATGAATCTTACACAACTTAAATTATAAACCATATTATTTTTTTGGTAGCCTACTAAATAAGGCCTTTTTGTGTAATATGATTGGAAAACGTCTTTTTGGCACCTTTATTGTGTGGATCAGACCAACTGAAATGCGATATGTAATGTTATCTTGTTGTCAGATTAACTTCCTAAAAATTTGGATAAATTTTCTCATCCTTAACAAGCCGAACTTTTTCACACTCCTCTATCCATTTGAAAGGTTCAAAAAGCCACCCGAATTTACTCGATAGAGATATGAACTATAAGATAACAACGGGATGATCAAAGAAGAAAAAGGGGAGGAAGGAAAAAAAGGAGAAAATAAAGGAAAAATAAAATAAAAAAAATTGTAATATTATATGTGTATATGCATGCAAATTAAAATGTAATTCAAGATAAATGAATGTATGTTAGTATTGATAATTATGCTATGTTTTATAGCAACCCTATGTATTTGGGCAGCATTGTTTTGTTTTGTTATAAAAAAAATAAAGCATTTCTCTCTAGCGCTAAATCAATTTCAATCAAAGAACATTTTTCCTCACCTTCGTCATTGCTATTCTTAACAGTTTTCAGCTTGTAGTCCTTTTTCCCACCAAGTTCAAGGCTTATTGTTTTCCATAAGATAAAAAAAAAACATATTTAACATTTTATAATCTAAAAAGAAAAAACTGACCTTTGTGAAAGAGCTTTTCTGCTCATCGTTTTTATTATATATATATATATATATATATATATATATATAATATATACAGATACAAGCACATGTAGCATACTTGTTGTACTGTGTACAAGTTGATGCTAAGTATTTGTAATCTAGATTTTATTGTTTGTGAGGCATTGTGAATTATTATTTTTGCTTAATAAAAATTATTTAAACTCACATAAGGAAGTATATATGTATATTACATAGTTATATATGTACTACCAATATTATCGGAAATTGAAGTGTTTGTTTAAGGAAATTAACGGTACTAATATGAACATGTTTTTCTTAGCCATTTAAGAAGAATGTTCTTTGACAATAAAACCTGATTCATATTGAAGAATGCATCATTACCAGTAAACATGATAAATTTAATAGAAATCGTTTGAGCTTTTTGAGAAATCGTAAAGAGAAAAACAGAGATTGCGATAAAGTGTCCCCTTCTCAATTTAGACGAAATGTTTATTGTGACATTCCGGGCATCTACATACCTCAAATACCTAATTTTAGTTTGATACGACAAATTATCGGTCTCAATAAGGGATGTAGGCATAGACGAACATATCATCAGTGAAGTAGAGGAATCCCCCACTACCAGCGTCCGCCAAGTTGCCTCTCATACGGGAGTTAGTAAAAGTTCAGTTTGGCGCATTTTTAATGGACTTACTTTTACTTTTGTGAGGGGAGGAATTTATAACAGATACAATTTCCATTACTGGGCGACTCAGAACCCTCACGTCTGCCAATCGAGCTCATTTCAGCATCAGTTTTCCTGCTGGGGCCTCATTTATTTGAAGGGAATCTAAATGGAGAAGCCTACCTAAATTTCCTGCAAACTAAACTGCAGATCTACTGGAAAAAGTGGATCCAAAAGTCAGAAGAGAAATTGACTTCCAGCATGACAGAGCTCCACCGCAGTGGAGAATTGGCTCAATGACGCATATCCTGGCCGCCTAGATCCCCGGATCTCACTCTCTTCATTTTTTTGTTTGGTGTGCCTCCAAGGATGAGGTGTACAAAACGCCAATTACATGTGTGTTAGAACTACGAACAAAGATACTTGAGGCTGCTGAAGTAATAAAAGCCAATTTATCATTAAATGTCACTATTGGGGCAATGAGGAGCGCGCTAGAGCCTGCATCCGAAGAAATTGAGAACATTTTGAACACGCAACGTAATAATCCATTTTTTATTTTTATTACATATTTTTTAAATTTAAACTAAGAAGTTTTTTTTTTTTAATTTTTTTAAAAATTTTAATTTAAATAATTAAAAGATTATTATTATCCTTTTTACATTATTTAGAATTAATATATTGTTCTTTCTAGTCTTAAAAAAGTGAGAACGAACATTTTTATTCATGGGAAGTTCAGGAAGAGAAAAACTATTTTAATTTGGAGTAGTGAGTTTACATCTGACCACGCGAGAAGGACAATTTTCTTTATCCTCGTTTTTAAGATAATTACCTATAAGGCCCAAAAGGTGAAGTGCAATTATATCATGAGTTACACCACTAAAAAGGTAACTAATTTCCGCAGTTTTTAGGAAATTTTACGGCTTCTAGGGTGCTCCAGTGGGGAATGAGAAATTTTCAAAAACTATTAAAAATTTTAGTTTTAATAAATGTTTTGTGTTTTGCGCGTAATAAGGCCTACTGAAAGTGGATTTAAAATAACTAGACCTATCTCATCTTTTAGAAAATTTTATGCTGATTAAGAAAATATCATCGTTTTTGTTTCTATTCTAGCCAAAGTAGAGAAAACTTCCATTTTTCAGAAAAAGTAAGATTTAAAACAAAAAAAAAATCTATCTTCTCAACAGATTGAGAAAGGAAACTCGTTTCTGCGCCATTCTACCCCATTTGGCATGCAGTATTACCCACTATTTTTTTACACTATGTCTGGGACACCCTGTATAGGTATGTGAAAGTAAAAATTTTAAACTACCTTTGACTTATTCAATAATAAATTAGAATCTTATATGTTTATTAAAAGTGGAAATCAAAACAATAACCAAAAGTGATTTCTTTGAGAATCTGAAGGCTAAGACTCGCACAGTCCGATTTCCCTTAGCTAGTAGCCCAAGATAACTAACTATAACTATTTCAAAGACCTCGTCTATGGTAGGAAGAATGTAATCGGCCCTGCCGTGCCAAGAAGCCAACCGGGCTGTGAAATGAAGACCGAAGATCAAATTGTTTTTATTTTTGTATAGCAGAAGCGGGGACCTATGCAGACAACTGCTGCAAAACCCCGTATTTCCTTAAGAGGCAGGGTAGGGTGAAAATAAATAAATAAATATAGGTGAGTGAAAGATAAAATAATGGATTCATCTGTTTTCAAAATAACACTACATTTTGAACAAAGTAAAACCTACGATTTCAGATGTAGCTTTATGTAGAGCCCTCATTTGCCAGCCTTGGAACAAGTCTATCGAATACAAGAATTGAAGTGAATGTATATTTGATGTCCATATGAACATTCTTTTACGTTCGGCAGAACTCCAATTCTTTAAAAAAAAAAAAATCATCGAAACGAAGAGAGATTCCAGACCACACAAAGAGAGCTTATTGTAGATGTTACTTATGGATCAAATAATTTAATAAAATAAAATTTATTTGTAATAATGAAACTTTACATACCTATATGCCATTTTCATACCTATTTTAACTCCATCTTTGTGTTCATAATGGTATTTTAGCTTTTATTGTTTATAACTCTATAAGAAAAATACTAAAATTAATTGTACACTATGCAGGTGATGAATATGGACACGACAGTCCGACACGTCCACCAAATTAAAGGAATGTGAGAAAATATATATTGCATGAGACTGTGATAGGATACCATTTTTCCATTATTAAAACAAAATGTTTTATAGCTTACATGAAGTAAAACTGTTCCATGCAATCACTTTTTAGTATCATGTAATAGAAATAAGCAAGACCCGAAGTGCTTTTGATAATTGCATCACATGCTACATGTAAATTTGCAATAATTCATATTTGAAAAGATAGAATGTGATGTTTTGTTCCAGGAGAAATGTGTCTCTGTGGCTTTGACGGATTTGACAGGTAATAACGATTGCAAACCCCGTGAGTGATAACCTGGAACTGGAAAATTGAATGAAACGGGTCAAATATTGATTATGATCGTGGAATGCGGTATCCTCCGAAATTAATAGTCAAGGAATGGAATATCATGAGATTCATACTAATTATGTGTGTAACAGATTTTATGGAGAAAACTGTGTATAGCGCATTCCCTTTGCACATTTAGGTATTTAGTAATTAAACCTATGACGTATAGGTAATATGTTTTGGTTACTCTAAATTACTTAGTCAAGATTCATGTCGGAAATTCGATGAGGTTAAGTGAATATTGTATTACAAATGATTAGGGTAAATGAGTTTATACCTAATTTCCCAATGATCCTTTGTCAATATGAACAAGCGATATCTGTTTAAAACTTAATATGTATAACCGTTTCCTACCCTACCTCGCTCTTTAGGCTATAAGAGTTCTATAAGTGTAATTAAACGCGTTGGATGGATATCTAAGTAACACCTACCCCTCCTCCTCCCTCCAAAAAAAAAAAAAGTGAAGTTGAACTGTTATTTCTTTTTACAAAAAACTTACTCCTTTTGGATAACGATTGTTTGATTGCTCGCATGTATTTTGATATGTAAGTTTGTATACAGAAGATTCCTATTTTCCTAATTATATCTTTCTTCTTTTAAAAGAAGGAATAAATTATAAAAATTAAGCCGCTTTACTAATAAATACGAAGGTAAGGAATATGGGCAATGCATTGACAATGATCATTAGACATGTGTTAATATAGCTCCCATATACCGCATATGTTTATTGAAATATTTATCAGTTCAAACAAACCTGGAAACTGCTTCGAATATTTTTTAACCGACTTCGAACGAAAGAGGAGGTTACTCTATTCGATACGTATGTGACTTTTTTTTTCTTTTTTTTTTTTCTATGTATGTCCACCGATTACTCCGAGATGGATGGACCAATCGGAACGAAACCTTTTGCATCTTGTAGAGTATTTTCCCAATGTGGTCCCATTTAATTCTTTTTTGGGTTCTTAATTTATTTAATAAGTTATCGGTAAAAAACATGAAAATAATTATTTAATTATCGCTTAAAATATTTACTTATTGGAAAAACATATGGCATATATAACATAAGGTATGCTCCAACAAGCTATTAAAACTAATTGATAACTAACAAATCCAAATATTGTATTACTGCTGGATGAATCAAATGGGAAAACCAACCAATCAAATTCAGAATCAAAAGAGTGGGGGGAGAACATGAGCAGTCTGTTAGTTATCGATGTGTTTTACGTGCTTGTTGGGACAAACCTATACATAACCTTAACTAATTTTTCAACATTAGATTTAAATGAAGATATAAATATCAGCAGAATATAATATCGCTGTCGTTTTCTGTAGCGATATTAGCATAAATATTAGCTAGATAACTAGAGTATATTCACCGATAACAGTAAACCTTCTTAATTTAGATCTAATCAACGGTTGGACACCATAATCATAAGACAACAAAATTCGTGGAATTCCAAGAAAGACTGAGTATTGGTAATCGTTTTAAAGCAGAATTTAAGACTTCTTCAAGCTCCCGAAGGATCGTTTAAATTTAAAATCGTAGCTATTATTGATTTAAATTAGATTTTGATTTCTATATTTTATTGACTATGCACATTAAAAAGAATACAATAATTTCTGGAAAAGCTCATTTTCAGTTGACTTAATAAAGGATTCAGATACCTCTGTCTTCCGGATACACTAGGTTACTGTTGAATATCTTGCCGGAGGTCTTGTGCCGATCCTTTATGGGTGAC
This sequence comes from Aelia acuminata, assembly GCA_911387785.2. NCBI lineage: Eukaryota > Metazoa > Arthropoda > Insecta > Hemiptera > Pentatomidae > Aelia > Aelia acuminata. The sequence continues at coordinate 136,105,828 of OU426978.1, read as the reverse complement.
ACTTCTGTTATGTTATCCGGATTACTAGTATCGGTTTTTAAATTTGTTTCTACAACTATCGAGGCTTTTGCTGGTGTTCATCCATCAATAACAACTACAAAATAAAACTTGATAACTACCCGAAAACAACCTCATTGTATGAAAGTCCCCTCAGCAAAAATTTGGCAGTCATGGAAATGATTGTTAAAAATGATGATAAATGCTACGCCACAAGAATTGAAGCAACATTGTTTAGCAATTTATTTTCTGAATAAGGTTTTATTACGAAGGATATAATTCATAGTACTTCGGTAATAAATTTAGTCAAAAATTCATCGAAAGGAATTACGAACATAATTGAATCAACCTTTGGAATTAAGTCAGTAGTCTAATACGGAGAATAATAATATCCTTCGTAATAATAAATTAACCATATGTGAGTCCCAAACCCTGTTGCTTCTATCCTAGCGAGAATGTCTTTTTGATATCGATAAATTTTATGGTTGCCCCTTTTTTGCAGGGACTTCTATCCAATGATGTAATCCAATGAAGTCATGTTTAATATCGCCATAGTTTTTAGAAGGATATTCAAGCAATCAAAATTTAAAAATTACTTTCAAATTTACTATAGGTCATATTAGCATCCTCATCGATTCTCCATTAACGATATCTTGTCTAAAACCGGCCAAAATCTCTACTGTTCAGTGACTTATCTACTTCATCTTGGAATGGCCGGATTTATGTATTTATGTATATTTAACTCGACACATCTCGGAACACTGATTCTCTACGTAAATGACAAGTACTGACGACATTTAGCAAAGGAAAAATATTGTCATTGTGGAAAAACATTTTATGTGTTCCCTTCCCAATTGAACATTGATCTTTTAAAAAAAAAAAAAAAAAATCCATTTATAATCATAAAACGTAGTGTGTTGAAAGTTGTATAATACACGCACCGCTTTCCCACTTTTCTGTGTGTATTCCTAAAATTGAAAAGGTAAAGTGTATTTCATAATAATTTTATACAATTATTGTATAATAAAAAGACCTGGGAAAGACAAACGTGTTAGAGCGTAAAAAGATTTCGAAATTTTTAAACCAACGTTTATTTTATCAACGACCAATTACCAACGAAATTTTTAAACCAACGTACGGTTTTCTACATTCGTTATCTTCTCCAACTAAAAATTGTTAAATAAAAAACATTTTATAAAAAAATATTAAACCGACTTCGAAACCTAGGAACCAGTAAAAATAAATTCACTGAGAAGTATGAAATAATTACCTTCTGATTTTTATGAATACACAGCAAAATTGAAAATGGTATAAAAAGTGGAAAAGTGCAATAAGACGAATAATTTTATTTTGATTTGTACAAATACACACTAATTGTTAATAAAAATTATTAAATTTAAATATTAAATACTATGTTCAATACAACACAATCTTTTCGGAGGCGGCGCAAAATTTAAAATTTTTTACACTAGACATTATGAAAATCTTCTAAATGGATCTTCTCTTCCCAGCTATTGATTTCAATGCCTACTAATGGAATTGTATCAGTAACATGTTATTTCTATTTTGCGCCGCCTCCGAAAAGATTGTGTTGTATTGAACATAGTATTTAATATTTAAATTTAATAATTTTTATTAACAATTAGTGTGTATTTGTACAAATCAAAATAAAATTATTCGTCTTATTGCACTTTTCCACTTTTTATACCATTTTCAATTTTGCTGTGTATTCATAAAAATCAGAAGGTAATTATTTCATACTTTTCAGTGAATTTATTTTTACTGGTTCCTAGGTTTCGAAGTCGGTTTAATATTTTTTTATAAAATGTTTTTTATGATTGTTTAATATTTTACTTAATCGGTTCATTTAAGCCGTCATAATTAATTTGACATAAAATTTATGAAATTATTATAGGATAAAATATAAGTTATGGAAACTTCTATAAAAATTATTATTATTCTTTTATTATTTAAGGGTAATGAATTAATCTACTGATTAATACTCATAATGAGTTAATTAATGTAATGTATTATATAACCAATTAATGAATTAATGTATTAATTTTTTATATGCTTAAGCATTCAAATAAAATTAAAATGTCAGTGTCTATGAGCATAATATAATATGAGTATAACTTTACAATTTCTGACCCAAATACAGATGTATAAGTAATAAAGTGCACTTAAAGTGTCTGTGAAATGGCGTTGTGTTTGTTAAATTTTCCGAAACAAGGTTTTTCTTTGATGTTGAGAAATAATGAGGAAGATACTGACCTTTCTTGTCATTTTTTTGTTAGTCTTATTCGGCCTTGAGATGGATGGGTCACAGGGGGATTTTGAAGGTGAGGTGCAGCCAGTTAATTCAACTAAATGATTAATAAACGCGATACTACTTCCAATTCCATTACCTACCTGTTTACGGCTAACTCTATATTATTTAATGCAACATAGATTTATTAATGTCATTAAGACTACTTCTTACCACCTATCTCTGACTTTTAAATACCTGATGATACCGACCGCAGTCGATATGTCCAAAATAACTGGTATGGAAGGAGAATAAGATGCAGGGAAAACGGGAAGTTAAAGGTTATTCATTAGGACATGGAACAGTAATAAAAAATATAGAACTCTTTTCAAGGGATATTGCTTGAACTAGGAGACCCTCGAATAATACCTGACCGTGAAACGTAGCTATTGTATGAAAATGTTTTTTTATGTAGCAAAGACCTGTTTCATACAAAGACGGAGTCATTTCTTATCGTTATCCTTGGTTAAAAGATAATTATAGTGATAATTTATTAATAGGCCAATATAATATTAATAGATAGAGAATCTGGGATTTAAAAGTGTTTTTTACAATTTCTAAATCAGTTGCCAAGGCTTTGCACTGACTTGAGATAGTTAAATTTATCATACTAAAATTTCTATTGCTTTAAAATGTTAATTACGATAATATCAGAGAAACTGATGCCATTATTATAAAAATTTATAATTATTAACACATTCTTTCATTAATTGATGTTAACAATTTGATCACTTTGAATACATGGGTAGAATACAAACCCTTATGTTGGTTTGCATGTATGTAGAAATCTCTCATGAGCAACTTTTTTGTTTTATTTTACCTTCAAATTTAATTTGCACATGTCGCAATTCAGTGATAATCAGCAAATTAGATATAAACTGGCATTATTAAGAATGAGGGAAAATACTTTCCAGCAGCAAATCATCCCGGTCTTGTTTCAGAAAAGGGGGTCTCTCTTCCAGCTCCTTTTCAGTTGCCTCATATCAGCCATGTCAATTGTAGCCTTGCCATTAATAAGTATGTTGAATGGTAGAGGGTTCTTATTTCTTACTAAAAAATAAGTTAAAAACAAAAATTCTGCTTTTCATGACAGTTTGTGAAAATTTTCTTACTCCATCGCTGGGAAATTTTTCAGACTCGCACTCAATGTGTCAACAGTTTAAAAAGATTTTCGCGTCATGTGTAGCCTTTGCTCTTCAATACAAGCGATATTGAACTAGTGCCAATTTGGAGGTAGCACAAGCTTTCGACCTGGTATGGCTTGCTTTTGAAGCAAACAAAACAAAACAACGCAAAAACAATCTTTAGACTTCGTCCTTCTTCCCTAGTTCCTTAGATAGGGAAGCAATCAAGTCTTCAAAGCAACGTCTTCTACACCTCTACCCTGCCCTTTCTCTCAACATTTATCTATGATATTGCTATTCTAACATTTTAACTCACACCCTGAACTATCCCTCATAAACAGGAAATAAATGCTAAGACGCTTCTCCCTTTATAGATTCTGTCCACCAGTCTTTTCTAATTCCATACTTCTCTCAACCTATCTTTCACTAACAGTGACGTGACTCGTTGAGCAGCACTGGGATCTGCTTGAGTCCTGCTTTGTCTTCCTCATATAGGTAGCATAGTATGTTTTGGAGTTTCTTCGGTTGATCTCTCAAAAACTCCCGGTCTTTGCTATTTGCCGATAGGTGTGAATAATACTCTGAAAATATGAAAAATATAATTACATTAATTATTCTAGTAAATTATTTTTTCTAGGCTTTGTTATCTGATTTTGTACTTTTTATATACCAAGCAAATGTACTTTTTATTTTGGAAATCAAATATTTGAACACCCGGAGAACGTTCTAATTATAAAGGAAGTGTGATGACTTCCAAAGACAAAATAACCATATGATTCGAGCTGAAGAACAAGACTAACTTCATTGCTCCTTATGCTTACCTAATCTGATTAGGAACAGTCCAGAACGTTCTCGACAAGCGTAGAAGGTTCTCGAACAGTCACGAACATGTACTAGTACAGTCATAAACATGTACCAGAAAAGGTTGTTCCAACTGTTCCAACAATAAGCCTGGAACTATTTTAAATCATATTTTTTTTTCTTCACGTTATACTATCGTTGGAAAGCTTAAAATTTTAGAAGTAATAAGTAATGTTTAGTTTTTTGTGAAGAGAATAATAATTTTTATTTACAGATTATTTAATTAAATACACAATTGGTTTCCAGTACTAATCGCCACTGTCTTCTAATCAAAACTTAAAGAATTATAAAAGACCTTTTTAATTTTGTTTTGCAATGAAAAAAGAGAGAAGACGAGAGAAAGCATTGTGAGAGTTATCAAAATGTTATCAATCGGAAAAACAAACATATGGCATTATTTGTGTGAAGCAAATTAATCCCTAATGAATCGAAGTTATATTCCAACAAGCACGTAAAACTCGATGGCATATCTTGCAGGCGCAGTACACCTTTACTAAATGCTCTTTGTTAACAAGGATGGCTTAATCCGCATGCAAAAAGAGCCAACGTCGTGTTTTAAGAGCTTGTTGGAATATACCTAAACTATGGATTTACATAAAGCAATAATAAATGTCCGTGCCTGAAAAAAAAAAACATCACCGTTATTTCTAAAAAAAATTGATGTGCTTAAAATTGAAAATTTAGCTCCAATTTATTATCGGCCGTTGTTAGGAACCCTATGGATTCTTTTATCGTTTTACGATATATGGTCGAATAACATGATCGTTCAGTCCAAAACTCGATTATTATTTCTGTAATATCAAAACAATTTTTATTGAGAATGAAAGTTTAGTGTTTCCTCTCAGTTATGCCATTTTCAAAGTGTTTTCTTTTTTTTAGTGAAAATAAGAAAGTTGTGTGTTGCGCACATCGTACTAGGTTTTTTTTTTTTTTTTTTCTTTCAATGTATAAAACTGTCCCCAAGAAAAATCACAGCGTAATTACATCTAGTCTTAAAACAAACAATACTCAAAAATATTAATAACTTATTATTGGATCGTAAACAAATCTGCTGACTTTCTACATTTTCTTACAGGTTCAGATTCAAGAGGGGATAAAACAAATAAATTAAATAATATAATAAAAGCTTAGGATTATAGCTTGCAGTCATAAAGATGGCTGAATTGGCTACCCTGCGTCTGATTAGTTTTTGGAATTACAGAGATCTTAGTAATGTTAATTTCTCTGTGAATGTGTAATCATATTACTCTTAAAGAATCTGATGAGACACACCTATAAAAATAATGTAGGTACCCCATAAGGTGAATAAGGAATAGGTTTTTTTTTTTTTTTTTTTTCTGAGAGAATAAACTATTAGATCATGAAATATCAAATGGATGTTATAAGTTTCGTGAATAACATTTAAAAAAAAGTAAAAAGCAATAAACGAGTATACAGAAACCACAAAACTTGTTATTGTTGTTTGATCATCCGATCAATAAGTATTTCTGACGTAGTAATAATAAAAAAAAAGTAAAATAAAAAAGCGAAGCTAATTGGAATAGAAGTTAGAGCGGTAGTCGTAGGAAACACATCAGTTCACCAGGTTGAGGTGTAACTTGTTCCTGGTGGCACTCTAGAGTCTGATACAAGTTTTAAAAACCAATATTACCTTCGTGGGTCGGGCTTGATCATCTATTCATCCAGGTAGACCTCATATTTTTTTGTTTTTTTAATCGATTGCTTGATAAATAAAAATGTTACGGAATCGAGCCAGTGAAAGTTATTACATTATGTTATATTACATTATTTACTATGAACACTGTTCAGTTCGATACTATGAAGATAGATAATTGTTAGATATGCAATTTTTAGTTTTCAAATATCTTATTTTTTCGTTTTAAGCTTCTCTGTTATAAAACGTAGAGAATATGTTACCCATTACAAAGATATGTGCGATTGGAATCGAAAATGATGAATAAAAGATAAGTTGTTGATATAATTTAAGTAACACCAGAAGGTCAGTGACGTTTTAACGGAGACCGGTTTCAGAGAATCTCAATCATAAAAAGACCCAGAATATCACTTCCAAGGATGAAACTCTCATCCTGCAATTTAGTTATATAATTATTACAACGAGCATCTTTAATTTTTTACACTCCACGAAAATTGATCCCATCAATTCAAAGATATCCGGTTTCGAACTTCGCATCCTTAAAAGGTTAGCTTCTTTAGAATGTTGGAGATGGTGTATGAAACAAATAAGAAAAATATTTCTTGACATTCAGATAAATACAAATCTTATAACTAATGTTAATACTAATTTCTATGTGCATATCTCAAATTAATTTTATTAATTAACTTTAGCTGCATACCTCAAAGTAATATGTTTTGTTACTTCATTAGTTCATTTACTTCAGCTGATGCCTCATTAGTAAATTTGGTTATCAATTATCCCTAACTTATACTATTATTTATCAATTTGATGAAGTTTAGGTAATCTGGAGATGATTGCAAGATATGTATTAGTATTCCCTAATTGATTGGTGGTAACAGGTTTAATGATAGGTAAAGAACTTACAGGGATATCTAGTGAGGGAGGCTTAGATCGGGAGTACACAATTTATTCAATTTAAGTAGCGATATATAAATTAAAATAAACTATAAAGTAAAATAAATTTTTACTCAAGGCCTATGCTTCCCTCACAAGATATCCTCCAAGATAAGACTCTTTAAAAGGTTAACTAAATGGAAATGAAATAAAAGTCTTCTTACCATACAAAAAATACAAAATTTAGGACTGAATTCCCAGCACTCTCTTTTTTCCTTCATCAAAATTGTCGTCATCATCATCATAATCATAATCTATCCTCGCCTACTACCGCCTAAGCAATGTTAGGTGACCCTTTGTAGAGCTTAGCCTATTTAGAGTTCAGTACCATCTCACTTCTTTACCTCCTTTTCATTCTTCTTTCTGCGAATGCTACCTCCACCCAGTTCTCCCACTTAAGCCTTTGTCGTTTTCTCTCCCTTTCCTTACTCTTGTGTAGGTGCCATCATTGGTATTTAAACAAGAAACTTGCTCAATTATTTCGCAGTTAATTCTAACCAATCTGCTGAGCTTCTTATTAATCCTCATTCCCTGTCTTCTCGTCGGGTTAATGCTTACTTTTATTAACGTCAGCTTTCCTTGGATTACCCTTATATTGAGCTGAAGATATTCTTCTGATTATCTGGAGGTTTCATAACACAACCACATCGTAGGCGGACGCCGGGAAAGATTTTATTGACTCAATTTGAAATATCCTGAACATCTCTTTATATTTTCTGATGGCTGAAATCAGGACCAAAATAAGCTATAGAGGACTAGGACTGCATCACAACCGGATTCCTGGAGATTTCTCGAATACAGTAGAACCCCCTTTATCCGGGGTAATGCTAGATATGAGTCCACGGTTAATCTATAAAACCGGATAATCGAATTACAACATTTTAATGACTTAATTTGATAAAAAAGAAGATTTTAACAAACAACGAAAGTAACAAATAAATTCCTTCAGTGCGTTTTTGTATAAACCACTGATACAGCTTCATCTACTCTTTTAATGTAAAGTTATTCGTTCTTTTCCAAGGACACGATGTTCGCCGACGACGATATCCAAATTTCACGAAACGTTTGCTCGCCGATTCTTAACTCAGCGGACAATCATTTAACACTTTCACCTTTTTCTACTCTGTTTATAATTATTAATTTCTGTACAAGTGTTAAAAGCGTTTCTTTTTTGTGACATTTTGTTAGTTCGTATTTAAAAGGAGACTAAATCGCAACTGAGAATGTACTGTGTTTTTTACAGCCAAAATGCTTAAGTCGAATGTATGTTTGACGCATGTGGGTGATTCTCATATGAATTGACCATTTAGTGTCCCTGAACTTAACATTCGTTTTTCAGATATTTTTTTATATCCAAAAATTTTATTTGGATATTTGTTTTATAGTCTTCTGTTATAACAAAACGATGGTAACATTTAAATGAACCTAGGCATCATAAAAAACAAAATACCTCAATGTGAAGTTTGAAAATGTCACGAGTGTTACAGTCCCCAAGCTGGTTATGCTTAGTTCACCACACCCTGAAATGAACCCCTGATAATTAATTAAATTTGAACAATGAGGTATTTCATTGTAATACGGTGGTGTTTCAAGTTATGAATTATATTTTTAGTTACCTCTAATACTTCGAATGTAAATCAGGAAAATGAATCTGTCCCCAAGGTTAGTAGAATAATCCATGGCGAGTGTTGTCGGCTGTTCTGGGCAACACTGTTCTTTGAAAATGTTAGGAATGGCCATGATAACCTTTGTTTTTAATACCGGTTATCAGTCGATGAGCAAACTTGGTGAAGAAAGTATCTAATAGGCAGTTATCTGATATCCAATGCAAAATAATGAAAATCACAAAAATTAGTTGTCGAGTGTTACGTTCATTGTATGTATCAGCGTTCATTGAAAAATCCGAATGATACGGTAAAAAGATGTTGGTTAGGAACATTTATTCGAGTTCATCCTCTAAAATATGTCCGACACTTGGTTTAGCTAAGGATAGAGATTTTTTGTGAAAACGGAAAAACAATTGTGGGAAAGTGTTGTTATTGTTATGTTTACATGCCTACATGATGCAGTTCTTTTGTATAGCCATTTTAACAAGCTGTAGAAAGGAGCAATAGAGAAAAGAAAAAATTGACTTGGGCCATAATGCAAAATATATTCTTAATAAAAAAGAGATGTTAGCCAAGAGAAAGAAAATAAGCAAATCGTGAAAATATTCAGTCTACTTAGCTTGTGAAAATGCCTCTCAGTCTTTGAATTTGACCAACATGTAAAGCAGTGAACAAGTTAGTTATGGGGGAATCGTTGTCACTGAACTGAGTAAAAACTGTGCAACAAAATCATATATATTTTACAACGAGATGATCAATGAGCTGTAAATATCCGACGAAAAACCTAAGCCTTGACAGAACGTCTTATTCATAGGTCAACTAACGAAAAAGTATAGGCTAAAGTATAGGCTACTAAGCTTGGCAAGTAAAGGAGTAGGAATAGACGCCAGCCTAGTAATTATTGTACAACAAAAAGAAAACAAGATTCGATGCCTTACAAATGAGTTTTTACGGTGTGATATGGAGTGACGAGAGTGAGCGAGAATAGAAAAAATAAAAATACAGAAATGCTCCTCACAAAACTCATTTTTGAGTAGAAAAAATAATAAACAATACTAATACTGAACGAACTGACAAACTTTGTTCACCTTTGTTTTCTTGAACATCTTATTGATGATATGCAGATCAAATTTTATTCATAAGTTGAATTTTTTTAAACCCAAAATTCAATTTCTAAAAAAGTTAAATGGTCAAATTAAATGAGAATCACCCATGTAAATGGTCGCATTATCTGTTTGACACCGCTTAACAGGCGTGAAGAGAGTTAAGAAGAGAATAAACGGCGTTATTAAAAATATTTAATATTTCGTGAAGAAACTGTAATAAAAGGCGGTATTGCAACAGAATAAATATTTGCACCGCATGCATTTTACAATCCAATGCATTTTGTAACACCCAGAGAGACACAATAAACTTCTCGCTGCATCCAATAAATCTAAATATCTCTTTTTCAATTCTCACAAACCGATATTAAAAACATATTTTTTCCATTTATAAATTTATTTGTACTTCCAAAAAAAAAATGTATAAAGCAGTTCATACTTAGATTTACTAATTTATTAAAACAATAAACCTGGTTTTAATAATTTTTTCTTAAAGCATATTGCCATGACTAAAATTTCAAAACCTATTATTCATGGTATTATTGCCATAAGTCCTATTTATAAACCATACCGCGTAAAATATTTTACAAAAGCCACATTAACATAAAGTGAACTTTTTAGGTACCTAAATGGGCAAAATTGTGTTTCGTTATATAGATATAGTTTATATTTATATGTTATCTTGGCAACTCTGCTGAGGAATTATATCCAACATGTTTATTTTCATTTATCCTTCCGGCGGGCGCGCGGTTGATACAAGAACGGGCGCGGGGCGGCTATTTGGCCGCCTCTTGAGTTCGTTCACTTTTCATTTGTATAAATGTGTGTTTGTCGCTGTTTTTTCAACAGATAAATTAGGAAGACACCATTAATATATATATTTTTAAATTCTTTATTCATACAATTTAAAGGGGATAAAAATCTTGATCATCGATAGACAGTATTTCAGCCAACTTACATCGGTCTTATTAATCTATTTATTATCATATATAGTACATAAACAAGATAAATATAGGAAAGAATATAACATGCGATATAACATATCACAATACATAATATAACAGTGATGTCAACATAGGAAAGAATACAATAGTGTTTACACAACTAGTATAAAAAAACAAAAAACAAAGTAAACATAGGGAAGAATACAATACTATTCACACATCTAGTATAAAAAAACAAGGTAAACATAGGAAAGAATACAATAGTATTCACACAACTAATATAAAAAAAAAAAACAATTTTTGTAATTTATTAGAATTTTTGTGGAAGAAATTAATAAACAAAAAACTATCTGAAATTAACAATGGCCATTCATAATATAACAGTGAATATGCGATGTAATTGAAAATGATACACTCCTCGACAAAATCCTAGGCCACCCCATTCATTTTAAAATTTCATAAGAAATCTTCAACTTTTTATCTTTTTCATTTTTTTACCAGCCAAGCCGTGTGCGTTGGAGCGTTGTCTTGTCGGGAAACGGACCTTTCTTTGATGAACTCGTTTATATGCTCCATTACTGGCTCTCTTATGTTTCCCAATACTTTTTAGCATTAGTTTCTAAAGTAAAAATTTTATCTGACTTCGCCACGATAATTATTACTGACCCAAATCATGACACCACCATCACCCATTTGCCAGCGACTTAAAATGCTTTGGTTTCTTGGTGGTCATGAAAATAGTATTTGAGGTCATCTATAAACAATCTAAATTTACCGGTTTTTGGTAGTGAATATAACTTTTCTCAAACTTTTCTAACAACCAATATGATCCTGCAAAAACTTTTTTATACTCGACTTAGCGTTTTTGTGAAACTGATGTTTTTTTTTTCTGAATCCTCTGCCGTTTCAAGTGTTCTGCACTCAGAAGGATTTTTTGCACGTTTCGGATGTTAGTGATCACTGCAGCTAACAAAGCGATGTATCTTGAAGCTCCTGCAGAGTTGGATGCTTCGCAAAATATTCTCCTTTTTGCTAGCATAGGGTAACCCCTTAGACTGTCAGGGCATTTCTTTGTGTCATCTTTACCTCCCATATTTAAATAATTTGTAATCACGTGCCTGCACCGGTATTGAGCCCTAATAATTATTGAAATTGTTCAATTTTTCTGCGTAAGGATTTAATTTCACCTATTTCACAGCACATTATCTCTAGGAATTTCAATTGTTTTGAATTTATTTCTAAACACTTCAGTAATTAAAAAGCAAAAAATTAATTCAATAGCACGAATAGTTTGACTGGGGATTTAATAAAACACTGAGTGGCCTATGTTTTTGTCGCACATGAAAAAGCCTTATAAGAAGATAAAGGATTAAAATGATAACTTAGGGGGAATTTATACATTGATATAATAATCTACTTGCCAAAGACGTAAAATAAGTATAATTACATTCTTTTCAATTATTTACTAGTTCTTGTAATTAAATAATTTTGGGGTGGCCTATCATTTTGTCGCGTAGTGTATATACTTACATTGTGGTTGGATGACAGGAAAACATAGTTCACGAAGAGGCGCGCGGCGGCAATCTGACCGCCCTTACACGCCTGACAAGACGTGCTATTCTTTGGAACTGACTCATACAGACATTTAGCAAAAAATTTTTAATACCGACGCGCTATTTCTTGTCTAAAGTGTTAATTTAGGAATACCAGTGGGTCTCGCTAGGCTGCGCTGGCTTATTGACACATAATTAAATATTTTTTAAAAAGGCGGCCATATTGCCGCCCGCGCGCCCGCCGGAAGATTAAATAAATGTTACTGTTTATGTTATAATAACTGAAATAAACAATAGTCTGTTCCATTCTATTCTATTATTCATAGAAATTGATTTACTGACTTGGGATCCCTATAGTGTTATTAATAAAATTATATTATGTGTGGGAAAAGTATATGTCTTGACCCTTAATTAATTACATAATTCAGATTTCCCATCTAATGGAGACAGAGAGTGCCTTCCGGCCCCAGAGTCATCAACTGCTGATGTAACAAAATAAATGAGAACCAGTTTGAATCCGGGTCTTTACGATAAAGATAAAAAAAAAAAAATTAGATTATAATGATATTGGATAAAATCGATAAGAATTGATTTATTATTAATAAAAATGACGACTATGTCTGTTCAATATTTATAGGAAAGAATATAACACTGAACGAGACTATCATTGATAAAAAAAAAAAATCTTTGTACCATTGACCACGGGCTATTTCGTATCTCATAAACACTGTATCAAAAAAATAAAATGAAACTGTGCAGACAATGTTTCATCATTTTTATGGCCCATATGTCCTTGTCACCCCCCCCCCCACAATTTCAATTACCTTAGCCATCCATGATCGATCACTGAACTTATCCTCGATTGGGGTGAACGATCACATGGCAGTTCAATTCAGCTAGGAACTTTTAAATGTTGAACAAAGTGATTGAATTCATAAAACAATGGGAAGACATTTTCTTGGTTATTCATTTTTAATCTTAGCCTACAAATTAATAAAATTTAAGCGGTCATAAAATAAAAATAAACCCGAATAAGAACAGCGCACACTGTTCAGAAGACAACATTAACTTAACCTAACTACTTTGAGTAGAAATCAGCATCTTTCGCTTGAAATGTAGTTATGGCAGTTATTAGAAGTGCTAAACTTGACAGTCATCTATACTTGTGATTACAGCTGAATCACGAAGGGACTTTTCGATTCTTCCGATATACCGATTCTTTCCTCTCGATTCTACAAATATTTTTATCAACACTTTTTCACAAATACATAAGTGGTATACATTCTTTTTCACCGATACCACGCCATACTTTCCCTGTTTGATAAACTGATCACTAGCGTGAAAACCTTGTATATTTAGGCTCTCATAATGTTTATAGAATTCTAAATACTGGTGAGTTAGTTTTAGTTGGCTCTTGAGATAGTAGTTTTAAATGTAAAATGATACGTTTGAAATACCGAATTCGTTGTTTCATAAGGCAACAGTAATAACAATTTTTTACTCAAATGGCAAAAATAGAACATGGTTATAATAAATAATCCATTCCACCTTTTTTTTCTTCTTCTTTCGGTCTTCGCCTTCTAAGCTAAACAAGAATTTCCGGGGCCAAAGAGAGGGTGGGGATTAATGCAGATTATTACATGTCCCCTGGTTCTGGGTTTTCTACACCGGGTTCTCAATCACATGTTGCCAAGGGGCAACGCGTATTTCCTAACGTGTTAGCCCACTCGGCCATCCCGCAACCCATAATCCATTTAACCGTTGGATTTTATAGATGAGCTCTCCCTGATGGAATTAGGATATGATTTTGTGGTTGTGACGAATGGTTTACTATACAATTATCAATTTAAGAAGACTGCTGGTAGAAAGCGCTCGGCTTTATATTTGTAAAACCTAAAAGTTCAAAGAGTGCAACAACACAAGCAATGCACTGTTCAAACATCAGTTAAAAACATGAAATAGTCATCTGAACAACATACAAACGAACTTTGTTTACAATAACTTAATATCCCCTTACATTTGTCACTACCACCGAATCCCATACATCCACATGAAGAAGAACATAATTTTATCAAAAGTTTGCCATACAATAATCAAAGCCCCGATTACTTTGTTACTTGTCACAATTTAATTCCAAATTTTATCCTAAAAACTTACCTTGGAAAGCAAGCCTTTTGCTCACTAATATCTACAACTTTATTTAAAAAAATCTTATGTGATGTGCACAACATACAACTTTCACTTACCAACGCATATAACATTCACTTGGAGTAGAAACCAACGTGTTTTGATAATTGTCTAAACGCAATTTAAAAAATTCACAGAATGAGCTGTTTTTGAGAAAATGTTAGTCAAGCCTTTGAAATAGGCATGAATGATCGCTTTCCAAACTCAAAAGTTTGCTCCCTCCAACCTCTCACCTAATATTACCTTCTTACTTGGCAGACACTTCACTGTAAAATTACGCGTCGAATTATCCACCATAAAACGTGTAAGAGGAGAGGTTCCACAGAGCAGCATACTTGGTCCCTTGCTTTACAATGTTTAATCTATAGACTTTCCTGAAAACACACTTCAATTGCTACATGCGTGTTCGATTCTCCACATTCTACTTAATAACATTTTGACTTGGGAAAAAAGATTTAAAATTAAGGAATTAATGAGTGTATTCATACTCTTCACTCTCAATCACAGGTTGTGTCCTCAGGTCTATTTTATTGATGTTCCAATGCCTACTTCTCAGGGACTGCAATACTTGGGACTTCACCTGGACAAAAACTGACATCGGAAACCCACACCAGACTAATAAGAAAGGAACTAGAGATTCGATGTGGACTTTTATCAAGATTACTTGATTGACGCTCTAAATTATCCTTAACCAACGGACTTACAATCTGCAACGTGCTTATTAGACCTTTACGACATTCGGGATTGAGCTATGGGGCACTGCAAAGCCCTCAAATATCCAAAGTAACCAATTATTCCAATCAAAAGTATTGTGGGAGATAGTAGTAGATGGACTGTACTATATGACTGATGACTTACTACACATGGACCTCGACATCCAACAGTCATCAATACAGCCAGACAATACTACAAAAACTTTCATCAAAGACTAACTTACAGCATGAACCCATTAACATAAATACTTAAATCCACCACAAATACAAACAGTCAACCCCGAAGACTTTTGAGGCGGTTTCTTATTACAATGGATCACAAAGATGTTGAGATTGCATTTGCAAAATTTTACAGATAGCAAATTAAAGACATAAATAAATGAAATTTAAAAAAAATATAATTACCAGGTAATTAATAAAGTTTTATTAATATACTTTTTTTGAGCGTATTTCTTGTGAAATTCACATTTTATCTTCACAAATAAGAAATGACTTGATTAAATGCATATTAAGAATACAAGTCTTTACTGGTATTATTACATTCTGTCTCTTTTGAGACACTGGTAATGATTAAATGCATATTATATTATGCATTATTATACCTGATTGTAAGCTGCCATTCAAAAATTACCTAAATACAGGAGATGTTTCGCTAAAATTGGATAAAGAGATATAAACGTAGATAGGAATTGGAAGTACTCTCTGAATGGAACTAGATCACTTTTGTACTCGTATGTTGCTTCACGAACATATAGAATGCCAAAGTTTGGGGTCCTTAGAGCATCTAAAAGTTTGTTTCGACTTCTCGGAGTGACTTGGAAGGACGATTGATATCTGTCGAAGTTTCTATATCCACTTAACTTGCCCTAACCCTATAACAAATCCAGCAACAATCGCCTCGTCCTCCTGTTGGGCATGATTATTAAAATTTACTAGACAAAAAAATTAAAGGTATAAAAAAGTGAAGTATTTACATTTTAATGCTTTTAAAGACATAAATATTATCCATCTAAAAACGTCGATGCATTTCCATTCTATATCAATTATACAATATCAATTAATTAGATACAATTACCATTGAATAGATAAAGAGCTATTAGAGGCTAAAACACAAAGTTTAATTTAGGCAATAGATTAGCATTGAACCATGGGTGAAATCATTTGCGTAAGCTGATTAAACAAGCTGAAGATATAGATAGATGTTCTTCTATTCAGCTTAATTAAATAAAACCTCAAAGCACATTTTATAATTGCTCTCATAACTACATCAAATACCTAATTTCAGGTTCGTCGGTTTTTCGTTAGTCTCTTCACACACGTGCTTACAGAGAGACCCTTTCGCGGGACCTGGTTATTTGGACTCGGGGGACCCTAAACCGTGTATTGTGTACGACCTTCATTTTTGTATTTTTGTTGTGCATCAAACGGTATTTTTTTCTGTGACTTAATTTTAATCATTGTTGACTACCATCACTAATATATACCTATGTTGCCTCAATCATCTGCCAATTAAGAAGCAGATAAGACCGATATTTCAATAAAATTTACTAGGTTCTTTTTCTTCACTTAGTGTGGTAGATTGCTGTAATTTATGGATTTTTAATGAAGGAGCTCTTCCGTGTTTGGTAGTTGTTTATTATTTTTTTTCCCAACGTTTCGAGCTATTGGCTCATCCTCTGGGGTATCTACACTTATCTTTAGTTACTTCATTTTCACATTAGCCATTGTCAACTTCTATATTTTTTTTTTTAACAGTATATGAATACCTTTGTCTAATTACATTACAGTTAATAATTACATCATAGTTAAAATGTGACAATGAAATCAAATGAAATTGAAGACAGTGAAATAGGCCATAAAATGTAATTAGACAAAGGTATTCATATACTGTTAAAAAAAAAAATATATAGAAGTTGACAATGGCTAATGTGAAAATGAAGTAACTAAAGATAAGTGTAGATAACCCCAGAGGATGTGCCAGTAGCTCGAAACGTTGGGAAAAAAATAATAAACAACTACCAAACACGGAAGAGCTCCTTCATTAAAAAATCCATAAATAAAATCTACTTTAACAATCGTTTGAGAGCTTAATGGCAATTAAAAGGCCATTTATGAAGTAATGTCAAATTACCAAAAAAGTGTATTCGTTAAATAGTATATTCGAGAGCATTTTTTTCAAATCTTAACATACTCAAACTTTAAGATATAATATACCAGACCCATAAGTGTTTCTTTCTTTAGGTGGTCTCATTACTACTTAAGAATTGAAGATGAAAAGGCACCAATAAAAAAAAATTTCTCTGTTATTGTGAAAATTTACATAAAAGAAATAACAAAAACAGAAGATAACCTAAGATGCTTTCGGCACATTATATTTATAATTCATTTATTGATTGTTTTACTTTATCTAGGTACACAATGTATATCCAGTTATATAATTTTAAGGTATGACACTTAAAATCATGCACTTAAGTTATTAAAGAAAATTCTAATAACAGAAACTCTTTTAAAAGTCGGCAATTTACGTTCCGAAATAGGATCTAGGAATTAGTCAGAAATAATGATTTGCAATTAGAGGAGAGATCATTTAAGTCTACAACTACTATTGACGATAAAATTAAGATTGGAAAAAGGTTCTGATTCATGAATGAAAATTATCTCAGTACGATAATCCTGGCAAAACTCAACATTAAACACTTTAATCAGTTAAAAATTAGTTTTCAGTGCTTTTAAGGAATTCTAATGAATTGGGAAATCGCTCTTAACTTTCTTTTGTAAATTACTGGATGATGATATATTCTTTAAAAATAAAATGAAATTCTTATTTCAGTTTCTTAAGAAATTTCAAGAATAGGGGCCTCTGTTTGAAGCGGTCCCAAACAAGATTTATAATATTTAAATTTTTGGGATGTTTTAAAACTTACATAGGGGTATTCTAAAGGAAGCTCATTATAATTCTGAAGTAAGGTAGAAAGGTTTAAGGTAGTATGAGCGTTAAAAGAGACGTGAATCCATTACAATGCCGGAAGCTATGGAAGCAAAGACCGGAAGTTTTAATATTTGAAGCAGCCGTCAAAAGAGTTGCCGGCTCATGTCACTACAGCACCGATGGAAAATCTTCAGAACCGCTTCTATCGTCAGCAGATTCTTTTGTTAACAGTTACATAATTCATTTCAAATTTTACGATTAACCCCACCTTCCTCCAGCTTCGTGCTTCTATACGATGAATAATAACTAACTCCGATATTCAGTCTTTTAACCAACCACGTTGTGTTGCACATTTCATAGGTTTAGCTTTCAGAGGTTTGAAATGTGCAGATCATACTTGGTTGAAAAAACGACAGAATATCTGAATATTCCCCGGGTTAGAATATGCCGATGTGGTTTCTCTCACGCGTATATTTTTCAGGCTATCGTGCCCCCTACGCATAAAAAATTTAGCGTCCCAAGGATAGTTTTTCGCATACTTATGGAATCAATCAATCAGAAGCAAATTAAACACGAGCTCAGCATTAAATGTTATGAGCAAGATTTGGAGGAAAGCGTGGTCAAAATTATGACTTTTCTAAAACACTTCAGACTTTATAATACAGTTTAAAGACAAATTTACAATGATTCCGTCACACAGTGTGGCCCTCTATGGATTAAATTCGAAACTGCGATTGTTTTTCCAACTTATTTTGCTCCAATAATCCTTTCATGGAGACCTCATTGATATGAACTAGGAGATCTCAATGCAATATTATAAATGCAAATGGCAGAAATCTCGATTGAACAAGTGGAGATTGCTTTAGCAAAACAATAAAATTGTGTAGGCTCTTCTTGCATGATTGATCAATACCAGACAATTCATTATTGGGTTAACCTCAGGCTCGCTCACGTATCGATCGCAACTTATCCGATATTTACAATATTGGGGTCGATTTCTAGGTTAATTGGGGTGCTGATTGTGAAAATGATGTTGATTTTTCGATTCCGCGCACAGGCATCGATTTATTTAAACTTACGCGATATAAAGGATATTGAGGTCCACTCATAGGTTATTTGAGGTGCTGAATTTGAAAAATATATTGATTTTTAGAATACGCGCTCAGGATTTATTTCAACCTAAGCGATATAAACGATATTGGGTACTCATAGGTTTTTAGAGGTGCTGAATTTGAAAATGATATCGATTTTTGGATTACATGCTCAGGTATCGATTTATTACAACTTGCGCGATATAAAAGAAATTAGGGTCAGGATAAAAGATATAGGGGTAGGATAGTACCTAGGTTAGGTATTTGAGGTGCTGAATTTGAAAATGATATAGATTTTTTGATTACGCGCTCAGGTACCGATTTATTTCAACTTATGCGATATAAACGATATTAAAGTCGGCATTGGGCTATGGAAGGAGCTGAATTTGGAAATTATATAGTTTTTATGATTATCGATATTTTACAAACTACATGATGATAACGATAATGTGGTCATAAGTTGCATACATTTTAAATATTTTCATAAAATTGGTTATTTATAAATAGTTTATTATCCATAACACCTTCCATAGCCCAGTTCCGACTTTAATATCGTTTATATCGCATAAGTTGAAATAAATCGGTACCTGAGCCCGTAATCGAAAAATCGATATAATTTTCAAATTCAGCACCTCAAATAATCAAGGAGTGGACCCTAATATCTTTTATGTCGCGCAAGTTGTGATAAATCGATTCCTGAGCAGGTAATCTAAAAATCGATATCATTTTAAAATTCAGCACCTCAAATAACATAGAAATCGACCACAATAATGTAAATATCGGATAAGTTGCGTTCGATACCTGAGCGAGCCTGAGGTTGTATATCGACATTTTTTTCATTATCAGCAGCCTTCAGAATCTAATAATCGATCTTAAGATCGATATAAGGTAATTTATTATACCTATAAGATTTCCATAAAAACAGTTAACCCAATAATGAACAAAAATTTGGAGAAATCCGATAAAAAGCTAATAAATTCATCCTTAAGTAATGAAAATCAAGCTTTGACTCTTATATTAGGTATCATTGTGATAAAGATCATATCAGGACTTTTATTTTCTGGCCCGAAATATAATAGTCATGATGCGATTTTTATTTATTTATTAGAAATATAAAAGTCCGGATTTGACTTTTATTCTCTTTCCGAGAAAATAAGAGTTAATTTCAAACCCTGTTACAAAGTGTCACAGATGCAAAGCCATTCACAAGGATATCAATACGAAAAAAATTTAGTTTCAATGATTCGATTTTTTTTTTGAATGACCACAATCCATTTTTCACGCATACATCCTTTCAAAATATGGAAAATTAAAAATTGACGATTTCAAAGAATTGTAAGATAAAAACAAGAAGAGAATGAACTTCAAATTGCTATCCCTTGCTGTGAACGAACCAATGCCTAGTTTTGGTACGTTAAACACCGTACGTTAACAGAACACTTTTTGCAAATTTCCAGCATCATTGCTGAAATTACTGGCTTGAAAGAAATGCTAATAAATAGTTTTCAATTGATTTTGAGAACATTTCTAGGTGTTAAGCGAGTGAATGTTCGGAAACATTTCGATAATACATTCGGAGATACCTGAAAGGCTATCCAATCAAAAATATCAATGGGGCATATTTTGCGCTTACACTATGGCAAAAAAAGATATTAGTATAAATAAGATTTCAAATTTTTTATTTCTATGAAAAACAACTTAATATTCAACACTTAACTAATAAGTTATGTGAAACGCTCACAACAAAGTGTAATCGTTAAAAGTAAAAAAAAGTCTTATTTTTCTTGGAATTTTAATAGAACATGTAGCTTTTTACTTAATACTTTTGTATATTAGTTTATAGTATGTATTAGAAATTGAGTAATTTTATACTCTTGATGTTTTTGGTCTTACCTACGTTATTTATTATAGTTGCAGCAAATATTCTATTTCAATAGAGATAATTCCCATTTTAGTCGAATAATTAACTATAGAAAGGATGTAACCTTATACTGTAGCCCGACTGAGGCCTGATTGATGAATAGGCAGAGCCTGCGACTAATAATGCACATCAGTAAACCTGTAATATGGAAACATCAAAGGCAAAGAGGTAGGATTTGTTAGATAACCAGTAAGGTAGACCCTGTCAAAGGCTTACGTCATTACCTCAACAATAGAAACGCGTAATACCATAGTGGGATGCACGCGTGTTAGAATTAAAATATTTTTTTAATTACCTTTAGTCCTACTTTGTATTTTACTTCATTTACACAAGATATTAGGGTTGTTAACATAACATTTTTTAATTTTGAAAACTCCAAAGAGAGGCGGATTAAGTCATTAATGAAGGAACGACGAAGTAAAGGAAAACGGATTCCAAAGGTAGGAAATCCATCGCCCAACAACTCTATAGGAGACAGTTTTCCGAGTAGGTTGACGTTAAAGCTTGTGTAGGCAAGTGAGTCCGATATCCAAAAGAGAACCGAGCCACCTTCAGCTTTGGAAAGCTTGGATACCACCAAAGTTTTTTGCTGAAACGAAGCACTAAATTCCGCCTCTGTAACACCCTAATCAGCCTAGTGCTTACATACGGCTCTAAGAGCTGTATAATTCCAAAGCCTCCTACCTAAGACGAATTTTGAAAAGGATCTTCGGAATGGTATGCGTCAAAGTTGAGTTTAGGCAGCGCTACTAACCATCCGAAAGTTATAAGAGAAAAACATTGGAGAAGGTCAGCAAATGACGTAAAAAAAAAAAGAAGAAATAATTGCATATTTAAAGTTGATTTAAATGTTATTATTTTAGAGTTTTCTTTTGTAATATACTTTCTATTTATTAGATTCCCAATTGGGTCCAATTTTTTTTTCTATTTACCACTGTTTCCAAGTCTTTTATTGGGATGGTCACAAAAATACCCAAGAAATTATAATTATCCTTAAATGAATAAAACTAAATAATTTAAATATAATTAAATGCCAAAAAAATGAAAAAGTTTAAAATACTATGAGAAAGTGGATTTTTTTAACTGTTTTGTTCTTGGTTTTGATCTTGAGGAGATAAAGTTATGTAATTTTTCTCACTACAATTTTTTCAGATGTAAATATAAGATAAATAAAAGTGATTGTGGGAAAACATAGCCACATTACATTAAAATCAATTCGCTTTATGTTCGCTCTTTTTAATGTTTTTTGTTGAGTGACGCTCGTGAGTATGTAATATGCGATAATCATGAGAAAACTGTGCACACTACCTGTCTAACGAACTTTACATACAACTGAAATGAATAAAAATAGGTTAAAAATATAAAGAAAAGTTGCATATTGAAACTGAAAAAAAATTTATTCAAAATTTGAATCTGTGACAGAACTTGTGGTAAATTCTGGAAAGGAGTAGATATGTAGGCGTATGTTTTTCAAACTTCGCGTAATATCTTTTATGTTCACTGATGCTATGAGTCTTCGGTATATTTTTATTAACCCTCCATTGGTTTTTCTCAAAAAATTTACACCATAATCCTCATGACTATACTTATAACTCACTTAGCCAATATAAAATCTAAATTTTTTTTTATTCGAAGATAACCCCACAAGGATACCCGAAGATAAATCCCCGGTTTAGAGATCATTTATTAATTAATTTAAAGGGTTTGACTAGGCGAAAATCCAAGGAATTATTGGAAGTTTAATCTTCACTCTCATCCGAATATACTTCACTATGTTTCAATTTATCTCAACTGGAAAGTATATATTTTGACCATGGAACACCTAAAACTTCGGCTAAGAAATAATGTTGAAAATATGGTACCAAAAATTTTTATTTTCATATAAATAGTGTTTTCTATTGTTTGGTGTGAAGGTCGTGAGTGTGACGGTCGAGAGGAACCTCTCATATTTAATTCTATATAGCATGGTCAGAGCCTTACCTAAAAGGCTAGTTAGACTGATTAATTATGTACATCTAAATATAATCAAATATCGATCCTAGGAGCTTTAAAAAAATATGATTAATTTTGAAAAAGCGTGACGTTCGCTAGAAATAAAAAAAATACAAGGAAGAGAACATACTCTGGATTGATGAAAATCGTGAAAATTCATAAAACATGTCAACCAAAGTTATCGCTTACGAAGATGACCTCACTGCATTACTCTGTAGACAGCTCCAAGAAGAACCAGCTTACTATAATAAGTGAATAAAGAAATACTAGTTAGTGTGGCGGTCGTGAGGCCAAACCTAGAGACAAAGATTTTTTTTTTTTTTTTATTGATAAAGAAATAATACAATCTGCCACACTTAAGGGCCTTTAATATCAGTGCTCAAAAGATACATTCACATAAGATAAACAAAATAGTAATTAGAAACGAAACATAGAAACTAAAATACATACAACCAAAATAGAAAATAAAATATATACAACCAAAGTAGAAACTAAAATATATACAACCATCCATTAAAATAAAAATAGAAATAAAATATATACACACATTCTTCTTATATACATTCAGCGTAGAGAGATCCCACTCCCGCTTTGCCTCCCACTCATGGAAAGCAAACTAAGACCCTAGGAGATCCCGGTGCTTCTCTTCAGCCGCATCACTGTCATAAAACCAGTTGAGAATGGGTGAGAGCACTTCAGCTACTACTGTACATGGCTTGGAGAGACAAAGAGAAAACTGAATTATCAATTTACCTATTTAGTTTTAAAATGTTTAAAGGAATGATAATTTATTTTCCAATATATGTATTTATATCCTCGAAAATAAATACATAACTTTTCTAAACCAATACTTAAATAACTTTCGTGAAACCTCACTTTATAAGTTAGGGACAAGTGACGGTCTGGAGCTTATAAGCCTATCCATTGCTATAAACAATGAAATACAATATTTCTCGAAAGTAAGCTGAAAGCTTTAACTTTAAAGAATCGGTTCACTAAATCGATTAGGAAATTCACTAACAATATTAATTTGGAAGTTTTAGTTCCAGCTTTAGTCAAGCAGGACAGTGAAAAATTACCGCCATGAGAATGGCCCAGAGAAGAGGAGCAGACAAAATATCCAGCGGCCTTGACTCTTGGAGAGTTCAGTGCCATCGAGAAAAGGAAGGAATGAAAATGAATTTGAAGGGTTCAAGTAGGTGCTGCGGATCTGAGTTTAGAAAAATGGAAAACAGCGGCCAAATATAGGAAAAGACGTTGATAAGCTTGTTTCATCTGTCATCGATCTACATAACTTATATTACTTGTATAGCGAATAGAAAATATTTTTTTAAATATTATATATGTATTATATTATATTTGATGACAGATCTTAAAGAAAAAATTAAGAAAAAAGCACGTCAAAGTTTCAAAAAGAGGTTAATATAATAATTATACGTAATTATTACGTGTGTGACCACCAAAGTATATTCTCCGATGTAGGCGAAAATTGATTAATGCTAAAGCCCTATTTCTTCGACATAATGTTCGTGATCATGTTTCGCCTAGTGCAAACGCCTCTGGTGGTTAAAAAAGCGAAGCAAAATTAAAATTAACCGAGTAAACAGGTCTTAAAACAATGTTAACAGACAAAGAAATATACTTTTCAAGCAACGTGTACATTTATTGAATAATGACGATCAATTTTCTTAATAAGCTATCTTTAAATTCAATGTTGATTATATTAGACATACAAGACATTCGTGTTTAAAATACTTCTACTTCAATCACTAGTATTCACGAGAACTTCAAAAGCAATATCAATATTGTATATTGGTATGTACAATAAATTATAAAATCTTTACAGTGCTCATTATATTATTATTTCTGTGCTTCCATAATTCTTTGTTCTGTGATGCAATATAATTCATTACTAAGCCTTTCTTATCACATTTAATAGAGAAATACAAAGGTCGTAAAATTTTTAAGATATTTGGGTTTTTGAGCTACGTGCCAGTTACTGCTTTTTCTATGCCCTGTTGGTAAGTTTCGAAAATAAATGTAATTATTTTAATACCTTGCTACAATTTTTTCAATTGAATATAATAAGAGCATAAATTAAAACAAAATTTATAAATTATATTTAGCTACAGTGCATCCTTTATAGAAGATAACAGAATATTTTTTTTTAAATAAAAAAAATGAGCTTACTTTTGCCTCCAAAAGGAAATTACTTTCCAGGGGATAAGCAAGGAGAGTCCCGAGGATTCACGTTATTATTGATTCATATTGTCCTCACAGGGCTTTCAGAATGTTCAAAGATTTTGTAACTATATTTTGATATTAGACACTACTTGATTCGCTGGATGTCTTCCATTTTAAGTCAGGTGTAAATATCAATATAAAGTTTTTTAAATATACTTACTTACAACTAAGTTTAAATTCATATTAATTAATAATATTTCATTTTCATTTTGTTTTCTTTAAGGTTGTTGTCACAGTTTTATACTAATCTTATAGAATTACAAAAGATTACAATCACGATAGTTTATTTAGTTCAAACACCATATCTTTTTTATTAGTTACCATTGCTATTTCTGACATTAATCTAAATTTTATTATGATGTTAAGAAAAAAAAAAGAAATGAAAGCTAAAAAAACTCATTTCCTTTAATTAAAATTATTGTGGTTTCCAAGCTGGTAATATTTAAATAAATTTTACGAATTATGGTAATAATGCTTAATGCCAGTTCTAGTACCAGAATCATTTGTCAAAGCGCTCTAATCTCTTGAGTCATCAGAATCTAATTTTCTTAACTTTTTATCTCTTGTCTTCTTAATTAAAAAAAAAAAAAGGAATTTACTATCTTGAAAACAATTTCATTACTGACGCCACATAAATCACTCATCGAGGTATTACTGTCGATACTGAGGCCGGAAACATTCCAAGTAAAGTTCTTGTGATTTCCTTGACCAGGCTTCAAGAGAATGTCTAACTAATTCACCTTCAAGTATGTTACTTTTTAAATGCTCGCGGGACTTACCAAGGGTACTTATTTTAACAATCTCTATTTTTCCGTGAGATTAATAAGTCGCAAATTATTACTATGCAACAAACGGTGGTGTGCCTGGTGCTAGCTAATCGGAGAGAAGGGGAAAATGCAGACAATTTTTATTTTGCGCTTATATGGATCAATTAAAATTAACCTTTGACTCCTCTACTACGGTTTCATATGGTTATAACGGACAAATTTCGGTAATCTGCTAGTGAATTATTTTCGAGTTTCATGACCAGAAATTTACGAACTAGGTATTATTATCTATAAATGTTAAATTCATACGTATTCGAATTAAGTAATAATAGTCATATTTTCATGATTTATTCATTGGATTGAAATAATAAATTGATAATCTTCTTATTTTACTTTTTCCGAATTTGGTAACTAACTCAAAGCTAAGGATTACCTTGAATTGTTGATAAAGAAACGTAAGATAAAGAGAGTTAATATATAGTTTACCACCTAAAAACGACCATTAAAAATATTTATGTATATCAATATATACTTAATTTAAAGAGGTATCGTATTCGTAGGTATGGTAACCGTTTTTAAAATCTAGTGATTATGAGGAGGAATAAGTTTTTTTTATTGGTAATGTTCAGTGTTTATTTTTTTTAAGTTCGTAAATTTCATATGTGTCTATGTACCTACACATTTTATTCCTCAATAAATTATTTTTCTGTCATGATTGTGTTGTATAGTTACCTAAAAATATAATGAAACTTGTTAAAAAAAAATACGATTTTTGATTTCTTACCCCATATGCTCGTGACACTGTGGGACGTTTGCTTTTATGCTATTATCAAGACTAGTCGCAAGCACGTTGTCCTAACAGTCAATTTCGGACCCTGAGGATGATACAAGATCCGAGTGCCTAATCATTGAATAACGAATTTCTTTTAACTTAAGAAGAAGTTAACTATTATTTTCTAGGAAATAGAATAAAATTTAAATCCGGAATTTTAAGTTCCAATAAATAAATAACACTCAAAGCATGACTTTTGTATTTAGGACCAGAGAAGAAAAGACCTGATTATCTTTATCACAATATTTTTATTCTACAAGAAAGTGTTTTTTCCCTTTTTCTATTGAGCACTTAGTCACGATATTAATTTGGACACTAACAATTAATGATAGTTTCTTTAATAATAAGCATGCTTAAAATTTTTAGATCTAGGGAGATAGAAAATGGACAATTTAAAACACACAAATCAACTTTATCAAAAGACAAAAAAATAACCTGCAATTATAGCCGTCTTACAATATAATTTCATTGAAAATCACAGAGAAAAATAGGTTAAAAAAATAATAAAAACACCTTTATGGTCCTTCATAAAACAGCGTACATTTGGAGTAAACTTGAAATGTACCTTCGTTTTAATAATTTCTGATCTGAACAGGCTTTCCATTATGCACTCTATGTTACAATGGATAATGCATAATCCAGTGCCCCTCTCTTAAACGCTTAGAGTGATGCAAAAATTTATATGGTTATTTTCCATTTATTTACGTTCTGGTCCAGTACTGTTTGTTTTTTATTTGGTTGCGGGGAATACAGGTTTTCTAAAACTTCCCAGTTTTCTTGTTCAACCTCCCGTTCATGAAGTTTATCACAACTCAATTATTACCCATAGTTTGATAATAACCATTAATGTCAAATTGTAAACTTATGTTTATATAAAAAAAAATCTATCGCAACCTAAATGCAATACAGGTAATTGCAGATTATTTACTGCGATACTAAACGCATTATATAACACAACATAGCGACTGTGTTGGGTCAATCAAGCTTCAAATTCTCAAAAAAAAAAAAAAAAAAAAAATGCGATGGGCTCGAAACCGGTTTAGGAGGTTGGCTTTTGAACCGACACAGTATGAATCTTCGCCATTTTACTCCGAAGGCTCTTCGAACCATCGTTCCGCAACATTTTATACATACATATATATATATATATACATATCATTCATAACTTCGATTAAAAATGTCTATATCAATGCAATAATGGATTTACTAAAGTTATTTTTTATTAACATAAAATGCTCCTTAAATGAACTTACATACATTTACATGGTTATTTAGAAACTTTTTTTATTTAAAAAAAAATACTAATTGAAGTATGCACACATTATATTTACAAATTGCTTAAAATCACACGATAACTTATTTGCAGCAGATAACTACAAAGCCGTGGATCAAACATTCTTAGATTAGATCATTACGGGTCTATAAAGAATATGTAAATTATAAAAAAGAATCCTTGAAATTTTAACCAAATGGTTGAGTAGATAGAACATGTTGGAAGATTATGTTATGAATATTCGCCTGGTATTGGAATATGTAACTTTTATATAGGTTGTTTTATAATTGATGTCCTCTCCCCCCACCCCAACAAACTTTTTGAATCTGCCAATACCAAGTATTCAGTATTATCCTAAAATTTATATGGAGGGCTGTGAAAAATTCTGAACAATATTTCTTGGTTCTTTTTTTTCCTTTTTTCTTTTTTTTATCTGCTTAAGCTGTAATTTAGTGGCAAAATACGAAGTCCTGACATGCAACTATTCTATTGTAATTCCTTTTTTTTTTAATTCATAATTAAATCAGGAGTCTTGATTTACATTTAACAATTTCTATCCTGTTCTTTCTTCAAAGACAATTTTATTACGGTTTTTATTGCCAGAGGCAAAGTCAATCGAGAACGGGAAAAATATCCTAAATGGGATAACAAATGCCACTCTTCTTTGAAGGAAGGCCACCTCCTCGTGTAACGATGGGCATTTCATAATCAAACCGTTGCTTAAATTCCGAGAATGGTCGATTATTGAAAACTTCATCATGAATATAACAATCCCTTCATTAAGATAGCGATTTCCGCTTCCGTGAACTCCCAATGGATTGTATCAAAGTTCATATCAAGCCCTTAATTAGCAATGATTAGTTTAACTCCCTGTACTCGCTCAAAGCAGATATAAAAATCTCCAGTGAGTGGTCACCGTTGGTGTAGTGGCTAGTATTAGCAGTCTACAATACTAAGCTAAGGTGCACATTGAGACACAGGCAACGCAGAGCAGAGCAGAGCAGTTTTTGCAATACGTTGGTAGGCAAGAAACTGTGCTGCCCTGCTCTGGGCAAGCCCCCAATGTGCGCGGTTACTTTCTAATTCACGTATCACAAAAACTGCTCTGCTCTGCGTTGCCTGCGTCTCAATGTGCGCTTGGCCTGAAGGTCGCGGTTTCGCATCTCGCCAAAGAGATTAAAAAAACCTTTCCTAGCTATGCCATCCTTCGGATGGGGCGTAAAATAGAGGTCCCGAGCCTGTGAGATGTCAGGTATTCGTCAAAGATCTCTATCCTAATTATACCTGTATAGGAAAAATTTAGTATTCCAATTGTAGGAGCCTAGAGGCATAAAGTGACGTTCAACAAAAAACCAACAAATCCCCCACGACTCCTTTTCATTTGAGGTAGGAGCCTTACTAAAGAACTGGGTTATTTCCTTAATTTCTGGATCCTATCTTAACTGATCAGGAAAGCTTCTTTTAATGTGTTATGTGGAGTCTTATCAGCTGCAGTAACCTCAACGAAAAAACATTAATCATAAAAATTAATAATTTTACACGCCGATTGGTAATAATTATATGGTAATAATAACGGCGTTGCATACAGTTTACGTTTGGTTTAGTTATCATATAACGTATTTCAAATTATTTGAAGGAAGTCATTGGTGCGTTCAGTGAAAAGATATCCCAAAGTTGTTATTGGTATTGGATTTTGAATATCCGCTCACATCAGGCCTTATTATTACCCTTAACATTTTTTTAAGCTCCTCGAACAGATGTCAAGACTGAACCAGAAACGTCAGTCTCCCGAAAAATAGAGATATAATATTTTCTAGTTGATATAATCCAGAGCCCTACAAGGATATAACAAAGCAATCAATCAAACTGGGAAAAAGCGTTCCACCAAACAGAATAATACAATCATTGATACAAGGGAGACTTCCAATAAATATAAATATTTATTATTCTTGTATAAAATAACGGTTGAATTTGAAACATACAGGTTCCTAAAACCGTCAAAAGATATTCATTGCTCAAAGAGAATTTTTATTTGGAATCGAAATCGAAAAAATTCCCATAAAATACACTTTCATTAATTAAGCATAAGCCAACACAGCTTGCCCCCTATCGGCATAAACTAATATATAACCAATAATGGTAAAAGATTAAAAACAGTAAATGATACTTATACAATAGAGAAATTAGTTGCGGGTTACAAAAGAAGAGGCATTAATAACTTTAATCGTCGTTAATTTTTAGACATTCATGAAGGCTATTTGTTGAGAACATTTTACCAATGTCCAAAAGGCAGTAACATAAACTTCTGTCCATTTTTATATCCACAACTCTCTAAATTAATATTGATAATCAGTTTTTACCTTTAATAAAGACGAAATTTTAAGTTTTGTATTGTTTTTTGTCTTTAAGGAATTGTAAAAATGAATAATATTAAAATAACCTTGAAGAATATTTTGATTTTATTTTCAATTCTATCATCAGTTTCAAGAAATGATTCCTGTAACACATTAATAAAAGATCGACTCATATTTAATTTTTATTTTATTTCTCTTTTTTTTATATATCGCGAGATGATATTACTTTTAATTTCCGATTAACCGCGGAATCGGGTGGCGCGCCCACGCGAATAATCCGATTTCTAGGATAATCCGCACAATGTCAAAAAATGTATAAATGCCTAAAAATTGCTGGTTTTTTTTTTTCAAATATTAATTTTTATTAAAAAAAAAAAACTTGGGGTCACCTTTGGTATAGTGGTTAGCATGGCAACCTACAAGAGTAAAGTCGCAGGTTCGCGCTCAGCGGTGGCCCTAGGATTTTTTAATGGGAGTAAAAAATCCTTAGCCATGCCGTCCCTCGGATAGAATGTAAAATGGAGTTCCCGAGCCTGTACGATGTCAGGTACTCGTTAAAGATCCCTATCCTGATTATACCTTGATAGGCAAAATTTAGGACTCCCACTGTAGTAACGTCCGATTAGCCTTAGTGGCATAAAGTGACGTTAAACAAACAAACAAACAAAAAAAAAAACTTGAATTAGAATGCTAAGTTCAATTTTGAGAATAAACCTGCCAAAAAAAAAAATAAAAATATTGGTAAACCAATATTATTTTATCGCAACGTGTTACTTATGAGCCTTTAAATCATTTTCGGTTTAATCTGTGACAGAAGATCTGAAGATTTATTCTAGCGAAAAAAAATAAACAATAGCGTTGTTTTAAATTATATGCATTTCACGTAATATATAGACAAACAGTTTTTTCTCATATCATGTAGACATTATTTTTCTCGCTAAATATAATTTTTTTTTTGTTATACATTATGATTTGTCCTCCATCGTAACTACAATACGTAACTATGTAAACAAATTTGACTACCTCTACAAATTTTTTTACCTTTTACAAGTTTTTTATAATTGTGGAACACTATACACACTGAACTTGTGAAGGCGAAAACATCATTAATGCAGCCATATTCACTTATTTCGAAATTGAACTATGTTTTAGTTAAAAACTCTCATTATTTTACAAGTCATTTAGGAGATACTGAAAATACCCCCCTGGTCATGAGTATTATTCGGCGACCTTCTAAAGAAGCCTCTCTCTCTATTTACTCTATACCGTGAGGTAAATAAGCAGTTGATTGTTAAATTACTGATCCATCTCCACGTAACAACTTAAATTGAACATGTTACTACGTAATCAACATGCTCTGGAAATTTGTGGGAAACTTGCAGAACTTAAAAATAATTAAACTCTTATATTATAATAAACATTTAATTTTCAATAAAAAATATACTAACTGACCCGTGCGAAACATTCGCTCTCTAACCTACCTAATTCCCACTTAATCAAAGTACACATATACTTAATTAGTATCGTATAATACGTCATGGGCATAGGTGAGGGTTAAAGTAAAGAATAGATGTGTTTAAATTGTAGATTATTTATTTTTTGAAACCTAAGTGTAACCTACATATTTATATAGTATTTACGTATTTACAGGACCTCTTTGAACACTATGTTTGAATTTACGGTATGGTCATCTGTGATTGTTTGTTGGTGGGTCTGTTTTTCTCAGACAAAGATGTCACTGAGAGAGCGCACCCTGGAAAACGCCAAACAAAACTGACCGTGTGAAAAACAGGGTCAGGCAAGTACAATCCAGTACAAATAAAAATACAAGTACTTAAATACACATTTCAGTTTCGCGGAAAGCGAGTGTTCTGATTCTATTGACTGAAATCTCATGTTTTTGCTTGTACCTCGCAAACGACGGCGGCAATAGGAAATGTTCTTCTCGACAAAAAAAAAAAAAAAAAACCTCGATAAAGCCCTGCGACCATTTTACGACCATTATCATTGAGAATTGCAGTTATTCGCTTACTACGCGCAAACGAAGGGGTTATTCAAAAAAATGTATAGGACCGAAAATGTTCTCCTTGAAAACCTGAAAAAAATTGATACCATTTAGAAACATCGAACATCTTGATTTTCTCGCAAAAATCGCGGTTTTGCGCTTATAACTCGCATTCGAATTGATTTGTATATTTTTCCGGTGTAGCGGTTAAGGAAAGCTTTTAATTATGCCTCATTCATGAAATTTGATGAAGTATTAAGAAAGTTATGGCGGACCAATAAAAAAAAAGGCCTTAAGAAATAAAAAGAAAGGTCAATTATCAAGATAAAAACTACGCTTTTTTTTAAGTTAGACAAATTTACACCAAGTGAGCCAAATTTTATCAAGATGGATTAACTAGTTTCGAATTGTATCCCTTACGAACATCCTTACTCGAGACTTTAATATATATAAAGTCATTAAAACTCAAATCACAAACTAAAAATTGTTATTTAGGAAAAAATGGTAGCTCCTCTATTAGACGACTCCATTATAATATCATTTGGGGATTGCACTTTATTGTTAACACAATAATGAAAAAGAATGCATGATTATAAAATAATGCCGAAGTCATTATTTTATAACATTAATTTTTTATCCCATTGTCCAGTTCTTACTATTCTTTATTATATTTCAAAAAAGAATCAAGATTAAAAACAAAGAAGTCTTGTTCATTATAAGTTTCGGGAAGGATTTAGATCGAGCTTTCCACGTTTGGCATAAAAATTAAATAAAATAAAGGATTCGCAGAACTTATGTAAGTTTGGCACACAAAATTATATATAAATAAACAATCGCTCCATATTCCTAAATGAACATTAACGCCGTATGAGGAGGCCCGCGTGGCGATAATGAGGATGGAAGAATAAAAATTCATTCTGATAAAAAAAATTGCTTTTTCCACAATCTCCCTCCCCATTACCGATGACATATATATAAAGAAGACGATTAGTCGCTACGACATCCCCTAAAGCTTGGCCTTTGATCCCAGCTCCGACGTCTTGACTGCCTTGCCTGGTCTGACCTTGGCTGAGATCTCAGTATAAATTCCGGTTTTTATCCTTCATCGGCAACTGCTTCCGGAGCCAGTTCCGTTCAGGTTTCCCCCTGCACCAGAGCTCAGTCTGCCTCCTCAGTCCTCCCAATGGAGTCCATCATCACCTCTTCTTTGGAAGCCTCCCTCAGCGGCGCCAGCTGCAAGGGATGGCTCTCCGAACTGAATGGCTTTCAGCCCTCCTCAGGTAATTAGATATCTTTTTAGATTCCCACCAAGCATAATCTCAGTTGGTAGCGCATAGCAGTTCTTTGATAAACCGGGAACTTATTGCGCAGTAAACAAAATAGTCACCGTTAATCAAAGGGAAAAATAAACCAAACGACTGCCTATGTTTAAACAATGGACGGAATTAACCAAAATATTATTATTTCATTTAAATATGTTCCTTTCATTTTCAAGTCTAAGTTCGAGAAAGTTTTAAGAAAAAAAAATTATCTGATCTGACATCGAAATATACCCAAATCAAACAAATCCGGACGCTCAAAAGCCATCTGCCAAAAATGTTAGATTAACACAGCTTCCGATTAGTTTATTGTGGTACAAGCAGCAAAATTTGCCCATTTATGTTTATTTACTCATTCTTTTATGGAGGTAAAAATTATGTTGTTATTGGTTTGCAGATTGAATAAACCAAATCAAATATATTTTACCAAATCAAATACTTTTCTTGTTATGAATAATGCTAATAATTTTTAAGAGATTCATACGATTTACCATGGAAACTTATTTATATTGACAGCCTGGATACAGGAGCTCGATAAGTACATTGTTATAAATATACGAGATTGTTTTTGGCATTAACTTGGGCACAAGTTCTTAAAAAAATGTGTTAAAACGAGTTAAGTCCAGACATACCATTTACCTAAATTCTCATAAAACTGGTTCTATTAAAATATATTTTGTCTTTCTCAAATTACTTACTACTGAGGAAAGTAAAAATTTTAAAATTTTACATTGTTACTCGATTTTTCCTTCAACTGATATCGTAGTACTGTCTCGGAACCTAAATGTTTTGACAGAAATTTTAACCAGGACACTTTTAAGTTTAAAGTCGGCAAATCACCGTATTGAAAAAAGGTGAATTGTTTTCAAAGATTACATTAAATTTCCGAGGAAACACGCTAATTCAACGTCTGCTCTTTTTCCTTGTGATGTAACTATTTTTTTCCTTGCAACTTGATCAGAGTAATCTAAGAGGATGTGGGAAAACAGTAATCTCTCTGATTCACATTGCGCGTAATTATATCGCCATGAATAAAATATTTTTATTATACTAATATTAATATATGTTAATAATATATTTACATTAACATTCACCATCTCATCAAGGGTCAAGACGA
This sequence comes from Aelia acuminata, assembly GCA_911387785.2. Lineage (NCBI taxonomy): Eukaryota > Metazoa > Arthropoda > Insecta > Hemiptera > Pentatomidae > Aelia > Aelia acuminata. The sequence goes on along the minus strand of OU426978.1, from coordinate 136,070,997 downwards.
CTTTTACTTTTTTAAATATTTTATAACTTACTGGAAGAATTGGTCTATGTTATTCCAATTTTGTAAAACAGTGAAAATTGACATCTTCCATTATGAAATATGTATATTTTCAATACATTATAACATTCACAACGTTTCGAGGCTTTAATGTCTCATCTTCAGGTGTACTCCTCTCTAATCCCAATTAACAATATTTTAGTTAATAATTTAGTTAAACAATTCACCGATTTCTTAAAAGTCTTGTCAATAGATAATATGTCAAATTACACCTCTCTCCTAGGCCACCTCACTGAGAGTTTACAAAATTGGAATAATAATTACTGTTTTTAATTTTAAGTCAGTTATCTAAAAATCGGCAAAACATGAGAGTCAAAGCCCAACACGATTTTTAGACTTATTGACCATTAAATATGTAGCCTACCTAATGGAAAAATATTATAAGTTTACGAGTGGTATTTTAGCGGTTTAGTAATTTTAGTAGTAGAAATAATATCCAATGAATATCTATGTTGAAAAAGTACGCGTTTTAGAATGATATTTTAATAGCATCAATAATAAGTAAGGCCAAAACATTAACTTAATAAAATTACTTGTGTATTAAGTTTTTGAATTAAGTTAACAACAAGACCAATTGCCTGATATTATGTTTTGAACTTGTTTTTGAAACATAAGGAAAGAATGTTAAAGTATAGAGAATAAAGTAGAATGTGTAAAAATCTATGATTAAGGTTTGATAAAGGTTAATAATATGATGTTAATTATGATAAAGGTTTGAATAATATTAGGTTGTATATTAGAATTTTTGTCTCTGATATTTAAGGAAGTGAACAATCGCTAATAACCGATGTGGCCATTTTGCGAAAAAGGTGCTTAGAACTTGATCTTTAAGGATCCAAGGCTTAATCTAGGTGATATCGTCTACTTCCGAAAGTGAAGGTCCCCTACTATATCTCGGGCAGACATATTAGCAATAATTGTCTGTAACTTAGTAACTTAATAAGATATATGCTTCAAAAAAATATCGATGTCTTACAAAAAAAAACATCCATGTTCAACAAGTGTTTCTTTTCAAAACTTCAATGTAAAAAAAAATCTTTGTTATTGTCCAAATATCAACAAAAAAAAAAAATGGTTTCAGTCTTTGAATTGCTTGGAATAAATTGAGCTGGAGGCGAAATTGTCTTTGCTTGTTGAGCCTTCTAATGTCCAAGTAAATTTGTGGTAGTGCCAGAACTTTTAAAATGCTTATACCCAAAGGTTTTCTCTTAAAAATCGATATTATATGGTCCATGTTTTTTTTTTTTTTTGTATCGATGTTTTAGTTGAATATCTTTGTTAATTAATAAATTGCTCTGATGAATAATACAACACTTAAAAGATAACCTCGTAGCATAGTTTTTTTTTCTATCGTTTTTCTAACATTTGTGTTGCTTGCACATACAGCCTAGAGGGGTTAGCCCAAATCTCACGTTGCTGCAAGCCATGGTCTCCATGGTGCAGCGGCAGACTGCCGATAGCTCCATACCAATCCCTTTGGTGCCAATTTGGCAGTGTCCTTCCCACCGATGGCGTCAGCTCTCTCAGGTTCAAGGACAGTGACAAACCTATGTTTCCCCGAAGCATACCGTCCTTGTACCAAACCTCCGGGCGGTTACTAACATCTTGGAAAACCACACCGCGATTTTCAATAAGATACACGAGGAAAGCTTATCATTCCTACACGCCCGGTCGGTGTGAGTCGCCTCTTGTAGGCTGACGGGGCTCACGTACCTGAGGGGTGGGGGAAGGCTTGGACTGATTGGCCTTCTCGATTGGCGGTCACCCGAATTAAGCTGTCACCCGACCATTCCATTAGTAGCATTCAAGTACTAACCACGCTCGGCGTTGCTTAACTTTGATTACCTATTGCAAGCCCCTAGCATAGTTTTTACACTTAATAAATATAAGCCTACCTGAACCTTTCTCTTGGGTTTTCGCTAATAAAGTCAAAAGTGACGGTTTTAAATGTAAATAGAGAGTGGTCGTTTTGGTTTTCTTTCAGTTTCAACATTAAGGTGAAAATAATTAATGAGATACTCTCAAAAAGTATCGCTTGGAAATATATTGCACAACGGAAGAAAGATAGTTACAACTAAAAAACTTATTTTTAACTGCATCTTTAATTTTACCTCGTAACTGCAAAGAGGGACTGGGGAAGGAGCAGCGTAGCTCATTGGTAAGGCATTGAGTAGATCCCTCCGTTTGATCAATTTTGATGAAATTTTTGCTGTCATGTTGTGGGCATATACATATACCAAATACCTAATTTCAATTTCGTACTGTTTAAACTTTTTGAGCTAGTCTGTTCACACACACAAAGCCACGCACACTTCAATGTTTCTGAGATATTGACATTTATGTCGCAACTTTTCTTTACTATATCCATATTCATACTAATATTACATGTAGACATACATAGGTAATAGAAAATATTTTCTCAAAATGTAGTACCTATTTAATCCTACCCTATTTTCTTATTTTTATAAAAGGGAAATATTCAGCTACAAGTAAAGGAAATAGTGCAAGAATCCATGGTGGAGTAACTAATAAGAAAAGCACACCCCAGCCCCCCCCCCCCCCCCGCGTCCTATTTGTAATATCTCTAAGTAATTGGAGGATTTTAGAATAACGCTATTTCAGAATCTTTATTTAATAGTGTAGCTGTTAGCAAAATCATTTAAAAATATTCATCAGAAATAAGTTTCTTTTTCTACTAGGGAAGTGATGTCGCTGTTTGAATGGGTCGTTATCTGAAAATGTGTAAATCTTACGTCCGGTCCTTTTTCAACCCCTCACTTAGCTAGTTACTAGAAAAAAATAGGAACTATTACACTCCTTTTTTTGTTCTATGGAGGCTATCATTTAGATCCAAACTAAATTTATAATTGGTTAAAAAAAATTGAAATTTATTGTTTTTTCACTCCCTCAACTTGTCCGACTCCCAGGCAAGCCACTTTAAAAATTCACAGTTGATTATTCGATTTAATAGATTAATCGTTTAAGTGAGTTATTGAATCAAGATTTCATGAAAAAATTACCAATAACAATAAATGAAATGTATGTCCAGACGTTCTTACTTCACTCCCTCACATGAAGTGTTGGATGGTCTGAGCGTTGAGGGGAACATAGCTCAAAGCCCGGGGTGGGAGGAGTCGGTACAGGGAAGATCATAGGATCGTTTTGATTGCCGACCAGGCGCTGAAATGACTTGCCTCCGTTGTCAGATTTATATTATTACTGGAAAGCTACGCTGTGGTCAGTAGCTACATCACTCAAGTATTCTTTTTTTTCGATGGAAAATGCTAACAGTTTTCGATTCTACAGTCTTTTTTTTATCCTAATTACAGTGATAACAAAATAATGAAAAATTTGAAAATTTCACTCCCTCACCTATTTTCAGTTACATTAACAACTACCTCCCCCAGGTTTCAAGCATTCACTTTGTTACAGGTGGCCCTTCTTGCCAGTATAAATACAAATCATTGTTTTTGTTTTTTTTCAACATTAAATGATGGAGGAATTTCCACATTAGCAAAAAATACATGATTGGAACCCACGCATCATTGAAACTAAATTAAGATAAAACCGATTTCAAGAAGTTTTCTGTCCAGGTATGCTGAGTCCTCTAAATTTCAGGCAATATCCTATTTTTGAATTTGAAGACTGTTTTTGTTGTATTTCTTTAAAAAATACGCGCTTTTGCTACATAATTTTTTAAAAGAACAATTAAAGGTTTTCCTGCTTGACTACTATCTAAAAAGTGAAGATTTTATGTCACTGAGCACGTATGAATTTTTTCAGCCCGAAATTGTGACATTTAAATAATAAAATTTTTAGAAGTGAAATCTGATCCAAATACGTTTAAGTTAAACATTAAACCAGTTTAATGTTTAAAGTATGGATATTAAAATACGCCAATGTTCTTAAACATGGATGCTTTTGTTCGTTTTTTTTATGTTTTGCTGTCAATGTCGTATCCCTAGTTAGTATGGAGTTCAAACGCTCAGCCACACTGGGCAATGATTAATATTGTTTACAGGAGCGAATAGTTGCAATGAAAAAAAAAAAAAAAAAAAAAAAAAAACGAAATTAAGTCATTTCTTTAAATGTTTGAATATATCAATATTTGTTTTCAATATTAATTTCAATAAAGTCAATAGCTATGACTAACAGAATCGTCAGGGCAAAAATAAATAAAGAACAAACAGTAAATCCCATTTGAATATAAACTGGAAAATGGAAGCGCAAATACAATAGCCATATCAATTAGGTTTTTTTTTTCTTGCCATTGCAATATTGAATTTCGCCTGGAAATTTTATACTGGGTTCTGATTCGTTAAGGTATCGCTTAGAACAGTCGATCCTACCCATTCCCTCTACACACTCAGTTACTAATTATGAATCTCGAAAAGAAATTTGTTTCACTTTTCCGTGTTCTAAACTTAGCATGTTTCTTGATATGTCTGCATCTATACGTAACATTGATTTTTATGTAAGTGAAACAGGCTTGAAAACTTGGCTGACACGGTCCTTGAAAACACTCACGCTACCTCACACTTACAAACTCTCACAAGGATACTTATGGCAAAACTCCCCGTCACCTAATGCTCTTCTCAGTTAAAAGATACTGTAGATGTCTTCTTTGCATTGGCGAAAAATATTTACAGAGCATGTGTTGCAATTTTACAATCCCGCGTCCGAGAAACTGATTTGTGCTTTAGCCACATTTGTGAGAAATGGAATATCAATATAATTATGGTTTTACTTAAGACACAGTAAAAGCAGATTAAAGACTCTTCTACAGATTATGAATTATGAGAATGGGAAACCTCTAGTTTCATGTAACTCTTATATTAACCTTCTAAAATCTGTAACCCGGAAATAAAGATCACCATGTCCATTTTTTTATTGAATTCAATTTGACACTATGAATTTAAATACCTTGTTGATTTTTTTTTTGTTACTACTACAACTTAATGAACGTTTTTCGCATTGTTGTTGACGTTGGTAAATAAGTAATTGGGAGTATTCAAATCCATAGTGGAAAACTTAATTCTAAAAAAAAAAGTTAAAGTTGTGTACCCCGGGAGTAGACAGTGGAGGGTGGTTCACAATGAAACTAAGGGCACAATGAAACAGTCGGTGCACTAGGCGAACCAAAAGGTCTAGAGCAACCAAATTCAAGAAAGCGGTAAGGGTGGCTCCAAACAAAGTCAGCATATTGCCCCCTTTCGACTTGTTCCGAGACAGACTCCACGTGCTGAAGTGCGGTTTTGTGTGGCAAAACTAGAATTTTTCGTCGAACCGATATTCTTCTCTAGGTATGAGTAATTATTTAATTCAATCTGCTCATACAACATTTTAATTATGTATCTCTTAAGATTTAGCTTGACTTTGGCTTTCCATCCTCTTCACGTTCATCGTAGGAAGTTAGACATCAAAATGGTGCTTATGGGGTTCCTTGAAACAAAGGCGTTCGGGGAACAATGAAACGTTTCATGGATTCCCACGAGTGTTTCATCGTGCCGCAAGTGTTTTTCATTGTGCAATAAGCAGTCGGTTTTTTCATTTTCTTAAAGATTGGTGCGAAATTGAGAGCGGAACACCAGAAAAACTGTATTAATTTATGATACCTTTCTTCCGAAGTCAAACTTTCCTCTTTCCTGAAGAATTTCGTGACTATCCTAAAGCAGAAGAACGAAAAACCGACTGGAAGCACAATAAAGGTTTTTTTGTTAATTATGGTGTTGTTTTTTTTCAATGTTTCATTGTACCCCGGGCATGGGGCACAATGAAGCAAAATTATTTTTCTAGAAAACTTAACGCATTTCTTTTTCAAATTTCAACGCATTTCTTACATAGATAAGATCCTAAGGTAACATGGAAAAAATAAAAAATTGAAAATAAAGTCTCAGGGGGGGAAACAAACTTTTGTTCCATTGTGTCCCACCTCCCCCATATATTGATGGGTGTGGGTATATAACTGATAATTGTAATTACATGATCTGATTCTTATATAATAAAATTTATGAGATTTTATAAAATGAATTTTGAATGGATCAGAATCTTCTTCTAATCCCGCTTTTCGCCTATCACGAGGGTCGGGGTAAGGGCCATGATCCAGTTTTATCGGTCATCTGTCAGCTATTTTCTGCTTCTAGAAGCCCAGCTGTTCTCTCCTTGGTATTCGTGAAACAAATCCAAACCTTCGCAGAGAATTCTCCTCTAGAATTGCTTCTAATGTTTTCGGGCTGAGATTTCTCCTTATCATGTCACTCTGCCTTGGCGAGATTTTCCTTTAATTTTCTGGAGGTATTTCATCTCTATGATGTATAATACTTGGATAAACCGAAGTGGTCTAAGGCTTCCATGCCGATGCTGGTCGAATTTCTTATTTCTTTAGAATTGTGATTGCAGCTTCTAAAAGATTGTCTGTACAGAACAAAGAGATTTAATATTGTTTAAAAGAGTCCAAGTGCCACACATTGTTCCCTTAATGCCTTTTCGCTATTACTTCTATAACCTACGCCAAATAGATAATTACCGTTGTTATTATTGTATTTTGCCTATTTAATATTTCATCAAATATTTGGTATTTATTTACTTTAAAAATTGGTTCACTCCTTCCAATCAAGTTTATAAAGACAGTAATGTCGCTTATTTCTTTTTTTTTATTGAGTAAGCATTTCTTTAAATCATTCCTTACTTTTTTAGATGTTTAGAAAATTTTTTGATGCATCATCAAGTGCATAGAAAACATAGCATATCATATAATTAATAAAAACAACACTCGCTTAGAAAGTGTGAAAGAAAAATTATTAAAAATTTTTATTATTAATCCTTCATAAATAATATAATGCCTCTCACTTAGTTATATGCAGATCTTATCTGTTAAGTACTTATAAACGATGATGACATTTAAGTCAGATATATAATGAGTTTATGATGAGTTTCCAATATAAAAATAATTTCGATGCTTTCTTCTGCAAGAATTATAATCTTCTGGAAGATTATAGATATTCTCATATAAATAATAAATAAATGGAGGTATCAGATTAGATGTAAATGGTGAATGTATCGAGCTGACGGAAATAGAACTCAGTCACCAACCCGTGACCTCAAGCCCTTGTAGTCATGAATCTGGGTCGCAAAGAATGCTTAGTAACTTCCGCGATGTCTTATTTAAGACTAAAATGTATCACAATCAAATTTAACCTTTTTATTTTTAAGATTTACTGCCTAATAGTTCAGAAATGAAAAAAAAATATATAAAAAAATATTTGCATATAACAATATATTTTTATAGATACATTTATCAATCGAACTCAATATATTATAAGATTTTTCAAATAATCTACTGAAGATCTATCGTAACCTAATATAATTGAGCACCATTGCTTTATGGTTAAATTATATCTCACACTACATCTATAGTATGTCCTTGACTATTATTGATATTGTAACAAAATCTGACATAGTATATCATGAGATAAATAGTTGTACAACATACCTGTCTGAGCTGAATATTATAATAATATAAAAATTGCATCTCATGAAGAACATTTTCATTATCTTTGCAACAAATATAAAAGTAGGGACAAACATTTAATCCTGATGGATTTGACTTGGGTAGAATGTATGTATGTACTATAATAATAATTAACAAATATAAAAGTAAATTGAACTCTTGTTGTTCCAAAAAATATCTGATGTTAATTATATCCATTCGAATTCAGTCGTGTACTCATATATACGTATATAACCGCCATATATTTGTATAATACACACAACGAGACTCGAAATCATTGCTAATAATGCTATAAAACGAATATCTATCGAAGATCTATGATATTTATTATGGCGGTAATATCAGTATCTGGAACAAAGGATTACTTATCCTTTAGAAGTATCCGATCCTGCAGTTCTCTTACTGATTCCCTAAGGCTGTAGGAAGATATATAATTTCATGGCCTTCAGTTTTCTCGAAAGATGACTTGAGCTGGACCATTATCCTCCTCTCTTTATATGGCCCTCTATTGCCATTAACGGAGCCAACAAAATCTCAATACCTTCTGCAAGTTCTCCGTATTTTTTAAATGTTTTTTTTTCGTTTTCCCTGACCAACATCCAGAAAAAATATTGAGTTTAACTTATAGGCATTTCTATACATGGTTAACGTGGCCTGTGAATGCAATCGTTAGGTATCCCTTAATAAATCCCTTTTCCGGCTCCAAAGTGTAATTGGTTCTTGTTAATGAGATGTCAAATGAAGGGAAATTTTCATCGGGAGGGATCTTAATTTCCATCCCTAAATTCTCAATATGGCTTAAATAAAAGCGTTAAAAAATGATAGTAAGTCCGACGCATCGCAATCAGCCATAGTGTTTTATACATATTTTTACTACTCACCTAATAGGTTATTGGAAGATACAGATTAGTTCTAGAAAAAAGGTACCATTTTGGCTTTTTTAACCCCGAAAATAGACCGTTTTCAGTAAACGGGAGACAAAGAGATTATGATATTGCCATGAAAGAAGTTTTCATTGTTGGATATTGGAGATTACATTTACTTAGTCATAGTCGTTGTAAAGTATGTAAATTGCTTAGTTATACCTTTTGTGTTATGACTAACGATGTTATATTGTTATATAGAAACAAAATCATATGATTTTTTTTGCTACATTGAAAAGGGATCTAGACTTTTTGTTGGAGCAGTTACATAAATGTATTAAGTAGTACATGTTCTGGATGTCACGAGAAATTTCTAAGCCCTTTTCGAATTTCGGACTAAATATAAGAAGCAATGGACTAGGGTCTTAGTCTGGCTCTGAATATCGAAGCATATGGTTACTGTTGTGTCACTTGTAGTTAATTTTTGCAACGTTATTAATAGTTTGTGCTTTCATCGTTTGTCTGATGTGAATCATAATTTTTCGTTAATAAAAATAATTCAAACCCTCAATAGTGTTACACTATGCAATAGTGTTATATTCTATATAGGTACCTAGAACCTAACAGTTATCCAAATTTCATATAATGTCATTTATCGATCTATTTTATATCAGATCAAATATCAAAGCTCTACGGTATTGCTATCATCCTGATGCCAAAAAGGACTATTTTACAATTTTCCTTTTAGCTTTTCCCGTTTGCATTGATACATCAAAGCGAGCTCTATTTAAATGAATGGCAAGGCTTGTAAACCTTTTAACGAGTCATTGCTAGCAACTTAAATAATCACTCGTCAATTAGTCATTAAGTTAATTACTACCCGTTAGCCTGATCCGTCTTTGAATGGATCCAGCCAAACTGAATAGCGAGTAATCGACGTTAGACCGTTAAATGAAGCTGTTTTTGCCGTTTGCTATGAGAAATATCTATTTGTAGGGATCAGTTGATATCTCATTAATTTATATGGAATCCTGATAGCTGAGCTAACCAACGATACTCCGATAAAATCCTCTTATTATTTCATCAGCTATCATCCCATTTCGAAATTAAACCTATACTCACAACGTCCACATTAGAGAAATTATATTAATAATGTCAAAACATATATCATAGTACAGCAATCGAAAATTCGAAAAAAACTCATGCAGTTACTTAATAGTTAAATATTACTTAGTTTTCTATATTAAATAAATTGAAACAGTAAACAGAACATAGACATTATAGTTATTAATATTGTAACTCTTACACGGGTTTAAAGAATTTTATTCTAAGAAAATAATAATTTAGAACGCTATAATTTATAACAATATAAACTCAAATAATCAACAAAGTTACAAAAAGTATAAACTTTTAACGATACATTAACACACAAATAACCATATCATTCGAGCTTCTGAACAAAACTAACTCTCCAGTAACTAACAGTCCATCGCTTCTTTTATTTAGTCTGATTTAGAACATTCCAGAACGTTTCCGACAAGCGTATGAGGTTCTCGAACAGTCGCGAACATGTACTAGAACAGTCATAACAGGTACTAGAACATGTTCCAACAACAAGTCTAGAACTCTTTTTTGTTTGTTTTTTTGCATGTTAAAGTATTTTTTTTTATAACGTAAAAAGTTTATTCATTCAATTCTTATTCATGTTTAATAAAATGAAGTTCATAAAGATAAAAATGAAGTCTTAAATTGTTAACAAAAAAAAACGGAAATAGTTATTTTAGTTTCTCTTCAGTAATAATTATATCTTATTTTTCAAACCATAGTGAGTATTGTAAAGACATTTTGGCTGCTAAAAATAACTTCTTCCTTTATTTTGTTTAAATTATTTTTTATTTTTATTTATTTTCTCCTCAACCGTAGAATGTCCAAGGAGGATTCCAAGGATATGATTCTCGAACAAATCTTACATACAGCCACTCAAACTCTGCTTCCCCAGATTCTGCTTTAGGTCAATGACATTGTAAAAAAAAAAATGAGTAGATCATCAAGTAAACTACCCTTTTAGATTTTTTAAAATAAAAAAAAGACGTCTGATTCGAATTCTGAAACCTCAGTTTTTTTTTGTTTTTTTTTCCCATTTTTTTTCCATTGAACTAAAACACAACGGAAAAACTTTATTTTGTCCTTACAATTTAACTTAAAAGTAAAAATGTTTCTGCAAGAATCATAAAGATATAATTTTTTTAACTCGAGATATAAAAAAAAGTAGTTTACTTTACTTTTTTTTTTTTTTTCTCGGCTTCTTTGGCCCATTTGTGCAAACGGCAAAATGTGTGTAATACTTATTGGCCAGAGTCAGACGTGAGAGACTGAACGTGTAGTTAATACCCTATTGTTTCCTTACCCTTGTAAGTCGAAAATTGTATCGAATAATAAGATAAAAATAAAAACAAAAGAAGGCAATTACTGTAAAATAATGTGTGTTTTTTACACTTGATTGGTGTGATCTATTGCCTCTGATAAATCTCTTTTTTTCATTTTTGTACGTTTATTAAGTAATTTTCGGCAAGTTTTTAGCTATCAAATAATAGCAATTAATAACAGAGGTTTTTCTAGTTGAGTTATCAACGTTAGTATTTTTAATAATATTCAGCTTACGATTGGGAGATGAAGTAAGTCTTCTCTCTTTTTTAAGCAAGATTAAAATCTCGAATCTTCAAACTGAAGAAACAAAAAGATTTCCCGTTTCTTCATGAACATAGCTCATCGTGACCTTGCCCTTTACACCAGTTTCTTTTGTTTTTCGTATTGGGTATCCTTCAAGGACTTTTCATGCAGAACTTTATACAAAAAAATTATATACCCTTTTTTTAGTTATATACTTTTTTTTATTATTCTCTTATGATTTATATTATTAAAATAAACCTTGAAAGTTATAATCTACACATGAGGGTTTGAATTACCCACTTTTTGATTAACTTAACGATTATCTTATAGGTAATGAAAACTTGATTCGCAAATTAACGTAAAGTTTATTTTGTGTGCAGTATTGTTATTATTTTTTTTTTTTTTTCAATTTTATACTCTATCTAAGTTTCTGTAATGCCAAAATTTGCTGCAGGGTGGATAAAAAGAATACTCAAGAACACTGTATTTTTTTTTTCTTTTGTTTTCTTTAGTCGAGACATAAATGGAGATGGCAATTATTAAAATTCATTTTTATATCTTTTTGACCCAAGGGATCCTTTTGATGTACCAACAATACTTGTAGCTTTTATTTACCCCCGAGTCCCTAAAAAAAAATAATAATAATAAATAACAGACCGGACAAAGGATATTAAGCTAATGACTTTATTGATCTTGAAACAAAAAGCCATTTTCTTTTTGTGACCGTCCCGATGTACAATTGTGAAACGAGAAACAATCTTGCTTCATTAGAATGCCCTTTCATTTTTTTTTCTGCAAGAATCTTTTGTTTCCTTTTTTTAATTAAACATAATACTGGGTATTAAAGTATTCCCATTCCATTTGTACTCCCTAACCTGTTGTCTCAGATTTTCATTTAATTCCTTTCTCAGTTAATTAAATGGTTTTAAATCTTTACAAAAAAAAAAAAATAATAATAATAATAATACATACTAAGCTCGATGAATCTGGAGTGGAATTGGTTTAGCGATATCATTTTTTTTTCACTTAAAATCTTGTGAGTACTACTAAATTAAGAATCCTTCTAATTGTAATAAGCATCTCATTTTTTATCAACATTAAGTTTCAAAAAAGTCACTTTGTACTAAACTGATCTTCCCTTGATAAAGTGGGATTCTGCAAAAGCTAAATTTTTTGTGCTCTCCCCCATTTTTCCCTTAAGAACATTCGTCCCGCAGATCGCATCACGCCAGCTATTTTTCTATTTCTTTATTTCAAATCTTTCTTCGCCCCATTGCTTCTTTTACCGTCACCCACTCCTTGTCATTCCATTCTTCATTCTTTTGAAATATTCAGGAAAGCTTAGACATTTTTCTTTATTTCTTTCTTCCAAGATATATTTTACCACTTTCATCTTTTTTTTAACTATCTCCTTTCTGATATAGCCACTGAGTTATTTTTGATAGATGGGCATTCATAGACAATGTTTTAGTAATATTTTTGAGGACTCATGGTCTATATCGTACAATAAATACGTTAAAACTTTTGTATAAGCCGAACAGAAGCGATGGTCCCATGCTCTCAAATCATAAGAACATTTCATCTCAATAAATTGATTTCAGGCCAAAAACAAGTAAGTCGGATTGAATAGAGAAGTACTTCTTGTGTCCGAACCTTTGAAAATGTTCTTCTCAATTACTCGAATATCAATTGACAACTTGAGGGAAAGTCATGGTCAATTGGACTTCCTGCTTTCTGTCAACGTTCATATGTGTCATTCACCTACACCCGTCACTTTTTAGTTATTCAGTCGAGCTGTATGGTTTATACCTTCAACTTAATGGTAAGGCACAATACCATTAATTGTGAATTAAGTGGACTGTATTTGAAGGTTAGAGATGTTAAAAAGTGAAATTAAGTTAACAGGTTACATAGATTTATTGAGAAGAAAAAAAAACCAAACAAAATACTGCGTGTTAGTAGTTATTTAATATATTTAAAATTACATGGCCATGCTGACTCACTACTGAGTTTTCTAATATGCCCTATCTTCTCCATATTGGCTCTGTAATTCTTCCAGAAGCTCCCTCTCTACTACTACTCTTCATCGCCTCCAGCCGGGGAACCGGCTCCTCTCTTTACTCCCTCATGTCTTCAGTTCGATTGAAGAGAAAAAAAAAGAAATGGATGGGCCAGGCCTGGTCTCTTTTCAGGGATCTATGTATCACCAAGTTCCGTCTCAGCCTCTGCCTCCAGCAGAGTTCGCCGGTGGGGCATTCAAATCTTGGCGGTCCCGCCATGTGATTTGCCCACCCCTGCTTCTGCAATTTGTATGACCTTTCGGGAAGCCGAAACACGAGCTGCTGTTACAATGGCTCAGCGAAAGTTGAAAATTATGTAAAATAGCAATAAATCGAGATTGATTCGTATTGGAATAGAGGAAAGAACTCTCACGGAATTTCCAGTGATTTCGGAACTCCGTGATCCTTGAAAGTACCAGCCCCAAGTATTACCTTCTTCTAGATTATATAAAACAGAATTAAATATAATGAGCCATCAAGCTATTCATAGACATTTGTTTCGAGGAAAATTGTGTATAGAATCGACAATCGAAGCATTTACCTGTGTACAGCGCAAACCTAGAAATTAATCCCAGTAATATCATATTAATATAACGAAATCCTTTTATTATCGTGATATTAAAACTTATTATTATCTAATTATTATCGCGGAAGCTAATTATTATAACGGAAGTAACCATTTTAATATTGATTTATTACATTATAGTATATAATAAAAATAGTGATTTCTGTAACTAGTTGTTAGGAAGAAGAAGAAAAATTGGAAAAAATCTAATGAGTTCTTGGGAGGGCATATTTTCATAATAATTTTGCAGAAATAATTAGTAATTATCTCCTAAGCAAATTAACTTCATTCTTTTTATGCATAATAAAAATTTAAAGAAAAATTGTTTAATTTATAAATTTATTTTTTTCCCTTTCAGAAATGACGCAAGGGTTGCAAGAAGATAACCTGGAATACGAAGTCCTGGATGATCAGATCGTCCAAGAGATCAACAACAGTTGCAATGGAATGCCTTCGGCCTCAATTTCCCTCAAGAACGGCTGCTGTCTCCCGCAGACCTTTCTCAAGTACGCCGAAAGGATTAGGAACTTCCAAGTTAGACCGGATGACGTCTGGGTCATTACCTATCCTAAATGCGGTAAGTACGACTTCATGTCGATGTCTATATTTACAATGATAAGGATCTTGTTACCACATGATTCAAGCAAGGAGAATTTCTCAATATTTTCTGGGAAAGCTGAAATTTAACGATCTAACATTTTTTTTTGCGGTTTGAAGACAATTTGTTGCCGTCTTTCTCGTATGTCTCTTGTTCACGGAGTGATTTGAAAATCATTTTTACGTGCCCTACCTACAACAAAGATATAGATAGTTAAAACGCAAAATTTTAAATGCTATGGTATGAAAACCGTTCCGAGAGGAAATGATACAAATTATGACAGAAAGTATTGTTTTCGATACATTTGAGATTACCGATCATCATTTATGATTATGAGTATGAAAGAATTATAATATTACTATATCGTCTACTCTTCTTTATTACAATGTACAATTAATTGTAATATAAGATAATTATTATAATGAAGCCATGCCAATTTTTTTTAATACTATATAATAAAAAATAACTTACTATGCCTGGAATTAATGAGAAACAAAACGTTTTACTACACAAAAAACTGCAACGCGTACGTCAAAACATGAAATAATTCCTATATGTATTAAACATTTTGAATACTAGCTTAGGGAATAGTAAGCTAATTATTTCTGTATATTTATGCAAGATATTTCATTTTTTAAAGCTACTATTTATTCATTTTTATATTTTACTTGTTATAATTTAATTGTTAAATGTTTTTTACATTAAAAATTTTCTTTTATTCTTATTAGTTGATACATTTATTTGGTGTCAGTTTAATGTTCATGATCTGTAAAATATATCATTATCATCATATCATTATAAGTATGCACAACATTAATTTTAAAACATATTAATTCTTTACATCAGGTACAACATGGACTCAAGAGTTGGTTTGGCTGTTGGGCAACAACTTTAACTTCACCAAAGCCAAGGAGTTGGAACTCTATCGCCGTTCTATTTTCTTAGAGTAAGCTAATATTCCATTAAAATAAAATTTATATTAGTATTAAATAAATCATTAAATGGTATCATATTTTATTTTATTTCTGTATCTTATTTAATTTTATTGTTATTTATATCTATATCTTATTCAATTTTATTTACGTATCTTATTTAACCCATTAGTGCTCAGTGGCAACTTAAGTTGCCAGGCAGCTTATATACTTAGTTGTGTTTAACCCATTAGTGCTCAGTGGCAACTTAAGTTGCCAGGCAGCTTATACTTTTAGTTCTGAGCACTAAATTTCTGTATGATTTTGTTTGTTTGACTTAGGTACATTGCTTATTAATTATAGCTAATCTCTGTCGGACAGAAGTAGCTAGGTATATCTATATGAGAGTAAATTCGAAGCTATGGAGTGATCCTCAAATACTCGTATCTAACAACCATCGGTACCAATAACTCACTCTAAATGGTTTATTTAAGTCCCCTTGAAGATATGGGGGTTTTACGAAAGGATATTAATGCTTTAGTAGGGATTTTCTTCTAGATGTGGGGCCTTATCGACTTATCTTGTTCCATCAATAGCAATAATATATAAGTCAGCCTCTGGAGGAAGAACTTTCAGTATTATTTTGTCAGTTACTTCGAAGTTGAGATGTTTATGTCCTTGTTAGTCACTTGTCAATCAACAATACCTTTTTTTTTTTTTTTTTTGACCGACTGAATTTTTTGAGGTTTTAGATGATCCCCAAAGCCTATACTTAAGTCTAAAGTTATATTAATGCTTTTTAGATGGTTTGCTAGGACGTTGTAACCTGTTTGTTAAGGATTACTTGGAGCATCTGGCAAGTAGCAGTTGAGTAGGTGGCCGCTCTACTTCACAATTTTAGTTTCCAGTCGTTAATAATTTAGATATTTCTTATGTATTAAAGAATGATATAAGAAGGCATAACAAAAATGAGACTCAGATATCATTAAATAATTCTTTATATTTTAAAAAGTAATCTAGGTATCTCTAATTCACAACCGTGGTATCATGTCGAGCCTTCCATTTTGGAACTTTCATTTAAATTTCTTTATTCAATTTTACAACTCAGTACGTACCATTGTTATTATTAATATTAGTAGTTGTGTAATTAATATTTACATGTATATTATTTTATGTAAAATCACCCTAATTATGGATTTCATTCATCCAAGTGAATTTATTCGATTTTTACTAATTAATGTTTTTTTTCTGTTTTTTTTTTTTTTTTTTTTTTTTTTTGCAAATATGCATCATATCAACTGGCAAGAGAGAAATATGATTTATCACTACTAATCAATGAAAAATATTTTTTCCTTAACCGTATACCACCCTTCTAATATATATGTGCTTCTTTTCTTTTTTAGGTTCACTGCGTTGTGTGGTGATGAGGAAGAAGACACGATTGCTAATGCAGAGAATATGCCTTCTCCCAGATTTATCAAGTCACACTTGCCACCTGGGCTTCTTCCCAAACAGCTCTTCCAAGTAAAACCTAAGGTATGTTCCCAAGTTTTTCGTTTATATGAAAATTCACTGATATCCATTCTAAAACAGGTTAGAACAGGATTGTTTTTATTTTTCGATACTAAATCACCGAATTGGAACAAAATATAAAACGCTATAAGTAAATAATTGAAAACCTTTGTCTCTAAACTGAATAGTAAGATATGGTCAGAACGAAACAGAACTATAATAAAAACCATTTCTGACAAATCTTTTATTAGTATTGAAATAAATAAAAAAATATATATTTGGTAATTGTTTGGATTATTGCTTTCTCATTTTTTGATACAATACATCATACTTCCAACTGATCAAAACCCGTTCCTTCACTGTGATTCGTTTGTTGCGAAACCGGGTACATCTATGCTTCCTTCCCTGGTCGTAGGGTTTACTTGAAGGGATGTAGTTTGTTAAAAATTACAAGCAAGTTACTAAAAAGTACGATTAATGAACCAATTATTACTTCCTTTCATACTTATTGTTCCGTTTTAACAGAAGAAAATGCCACAATCTTTATCTTTTTTTTCATTTTTAATTAAATTTGTCTTGAAGTAACTAGTTTTTTCTTTCTATTTTGATCGTATTGCTGTGGAATACGGTTCAATTAGCATATCATTCTGATGACAAATCAACACAAATTCTTTAAAAGTACAATTTATTAAATCTAATATTTACTACTATATTTACTTCCTAATAAACATAAAACAACAAATGATACTAATTATACCTTACAATTTTATTACTCTCGCTAATTAATCTAAATATCCAATCTTATTACTAAATTCCTCTAAATATAAAACTAGCTCTCAGATATATAAATAGCCGAATCTCGTTAAACGCAGAAGTTACCTCTGCAAGTGGGACGATTTTCGTATTCACCTCTATAAGTGGAATCCACATTTTTAAGAAAACGTGAAGGGTTATCCTTTTCAGCAACAGGATTGGGAAAATGTGATAGGAGATACCAATGAGAAGCTTCCAACATTCAAACACTATGCCCACATGAATGACGAAATTATAACGGCAGGAGAGCTGAATGATGAAGAAACCCTTAAAAAATCTAAAACGCCAGACTAAAATAAAAATTTTGACAACACGGACTAAGAAGAAAAAGAAGTCCAAGTAAATTCAGTAAGGGCCAGAGAGGCTACCAGGCACAAAAAAAGATGCACTAAATACTATTGAGAAGTTGCAGACTTTTTTTGAAATGAATAAAGGGGCTGAAGATAAAATGTTTGATAAATTATATCACTTAGAAAAAAACATATTTAAGTGTCAAGGTGAACTGCAGAAAAAAATATGTGATTACTTTCATTAATACAGTTGCACATAATTACCTTGAAATCTGCATTATTTTATTTTCACATTATAAAAAATATGTACCAATTGTATCAATATTTTATGTATATATGGTTTTTAAGTGTGTACTGTAATATTTTTTTATAAAAATTACGATTATTGTTGTTTGAAAACCTCTTTTAGTGGTACATGCCCCCTTAATAAGATACCTGCACCCTGGATAAGTGAAACCTTGTATAAGTGGAATATCTCTGTAAGTGGAATTAAAATCCTGTCACCAAGAGATTCCATCTATCCAGGTTCGACTGCACTTATCACGGCTACATTTCTGATTTTAATCAATAATATTTGTCACCCAGTTTTCTTTAAACCAGCTTTATCCAGAATTTAAATTTTCGGAAACCTAAAATTGAAGTAGTGAAACTACCTTTAAAAAATCTGGTGCGTGCGCGCAACACACAACTTTCACTTACCAACTTACATAGATAAGAAATTGACGTGTTTTGTTAAATATCATTTCCCAAACACATTTTTCTACATTCATATCTTATTACTTTCACTTACCTATATATGAAATATATAGTAAGTGGAAGTATTGCGATCGTGAAAATTTTCGACTTCCGGTTTTCAACGGAAATACACGTTTTGGGGTCCCCTGAGTCAAAATAACCAAGTCCCGCGAAATGGTCTGTGTGTGGGTGTGTCTGTCTGTGTGTCTGTGTGTGTGTGTGTGTGAAGAGACTAGCTCAAAAACTATAAACCGTGCGAACCTGAAATTGGGTATTTAGAGTATGTATATGCCCACGATGTGACAGCAAAAATTTCATCAAATTTGCTCAAAGGGAGGGGGTACTTTATTTAATAACTTTTTAAGTTTTTTTCGATTTTCTCAAAAACGGCTCTAACGATTTTGATTAAACTGAGTATTTGATCTATTGATATGCGCGAGATATGACTGTAAAAATTTCATCAAAATTGATCAACCGGAGGGGGGACTTTACTTAATAAATTTGGTATCATTTTCACGTGTTTTTTTTATTTACTCAAAAACGGTTTTAACGATTTTAATCAAACTTGGTATTTGATGTATTTATATGCCCGAGATATGACTGTAAAAATTTCATCAAAATTGATCAACAGGAGGGGGGACTTTACTTAATAAATTTTGTCCAATTTTTACCTTTTTGATCGATTATCTCAAAAACGGCTTTAACGATTTTTATCAAAGTCGTTATGTTTAATGAAAATTAGTTGTTATTTAATATCAGGTAAGCTTTATCATTATTAAAATGTTCTGAAGGGGCTTAAATGGGGAAGGGGCTTTTTTTGTTTTTCTATAAAGTACCTTTGTTTTAGTTTATATTGGGAAATTATCTGTCTCTCATCACGCTTAAAAATAAGAAACGGCTAAATATGATATATGAAGAAAATCAAGTAAACATATACAGGAGAAAAAAAGAAAAATATTCCGTCAACTCTTAAAACACCTTGAGCTCACGCATGCGCCGTACGCCTTTAATGACAAACCAATGCGTTATAATTAAACTGTTCTGTTCATTTGAGAAGTGGCAATTAACAAAACGCATTAATTTCTAATCTAAGTAAGTTGGTAAGTGAAAGTTGTGTGTTGCGCGCACGCACCAGATTTTTTTTATTAATCGTTAAAGCCGTTTTTGAGTAAATAAAAAACCCCGTGAAAATGATACAAAATTTATTAAGTAAAGTCCTCCCTTTGGTTGATCAATTTTGATGAAATGTTGGCTATCACATATCTGGCATATACATACATCAAATACCCAGTTTGGTCACAATCGTGAAAGCCGTTTTTGAGTAAATAAAAAAAGCACGTAAAAATGATACAAAATTTATTAAGTAAAGTGCCCCCTGGGGTTGATCAATCTTGATGAAATTTTTACAGACATATCTTAGGCATATAAATAGATCAAATACTAAGTTTAATCAAAATCGTTAGAGCCGTTTTTGAGAAAATCATAAAAACACGTGAAAATGTTACAAAATTTATTAAGTAAAGTCCCCCCTCCGGTTAATCAATTTTGATGAAATTTTTACAGTCATATCTCGGGCATATAAATAGATGAAATACTTAGTTTAATCAAAATCGTTAGAGCCATTTTTGAGAAAATCGAAAAAAACCTAAAAAGTTTTTAAGTAAAGTACCCCCTCCCTTTAAGTAATTTTGATGAAATTTATGCTGTCACATCGCGGGCATATACCTACACTAAATACCCAATTTCAGGATCGCACGGTTTATAGTTTTTGAGCTAGTCTGTTCACACACACACACACACACACACACACACACACACACACACACACACACACACACACACACACACACACACACACACACAGACACACACAGACACACACACACACACAGACCATTTCGCGGGACTTGGTCATTTCGACTCAGGGGACCCCAAAACGTGTATTTCCGTTGAAAACCGGAAGTCGAATTTTTTCACGATCGCAATACTTCCACTTACTATATATTTCATATATAGGTAAGTGAAAGTAAAAATGATGGACGTTTGTTCACCCAATAAAATGGAAAATACATAAAAATTGTCAGAACTGATCCACATGTCAATTGGTGTTTTTTCTTATTTCCTGAAAAAATTTGATGAAGCCACAGACCTATAATGATACTAAAAAAAAAAAAAGTATTAAAATAAGAATATTTCATTTTCAGATCATTTACGTTTATAGAAACCCTAAAGACTGCGCGATTTCCTACTTCCATCACTATAGATTGTGGAACGGGTACACTGGTGATCAAGATCTATTTATTGAAGGCTTCCTTCAGGAGAAATGTAAGTTTTAAAAAAAAAAATTGAAAATTATTTTTAGCAATAATTAATAATCATTTTGCATCGTTGTCAATTGCACATATGATAATAATTTAAAATAAAAATGAAAATAAACAAAATAGAAGTAAGAAATATTATTAAGAAAAAAATATACCTAAGAACCCGCAGTTTTGTTATTTATCAAGGAAAATGCGGTTTCTCGAGCAATGGATACAACCAGAATATGGCATGTGGTTAGGTCTAAAATAAACACAAAATAAAAATAAAAGGTAAACTTCAGCAGCTGGGTAAAAAATTAACAGCATTAGTAGTATACAGTATTTACACTGAAGATTAGGTCGTGCCCCTCTTTTTTAAAATGATTACAAACAAGAGGCATGCATTTAAAAATAATGATAGCCAGTCTCAGGCGTAATTTGGTTCGTCCTGACGTAACACTAAAAATCTACGACTTCTATGTTATATTTTTTGTCTTTAAAATTAATAATGATGAAACCCGGACAAGTCACTCTGTAACATATAACATGTACGTTATATGTTACAGAGTGACAGGCCTCGATTTCTTTCTGTAGAAGTAAGGTTGTAGGTTACTACAAATCAATTTCTACTAATCTCTAACCTAAATAAATAAATAAATAGAAATGAAGCCATAAATTCGTTTTAATTGGTAACGAATATGCAAAGTAATTGCAAGTAATGCAAAATATGAATTTTTTTACCTAAAATCATTAATGTAAAGTAAAACAGTTGATATGCAGTTTACGGCAGTTTTTCGTCATTGGATCGAACATGACACTGCATTCTGCAACTTTAGTGTTATCACGGATTTTAGAATAAAATAACAATTTGCAGATAACCGATTTTTCGAAGCGTGCATGAGGCAATCATATCACTCATAACATCATTCATTATTTTTTTATATTTGTTTTAATTTATCAACATATGTCTTAGGTACTTCTAATTGCACCAATCAATAAATTCTTATTACACCAAGGAACAACACATTTTTTGGAAATTACTATTTTATTTATTCCACATAAGTTTTACGATTTTCATATGTTTTCACAGGTATTTTTCAATACTAACTAATTAAAACAGATGATTTTTAAAATTTATAAATAATTGACAGTGTTGCCATATGGTTGCACAAATTAAGAAAAAAAAATATTTACACCATTTTTTACTATATTCAAAGCGTTTCCTGCTTCTATTCGAACTATTGCTTCTGCTTCGAACTCGGCTTCGGAGTCTAACACGAAGTGACTGTACTTCCTTTTCCAATTCTTCTATCCGCTTTTCCATGTCGTTTTGCGGTTTAACGGAATAAACAGAATGAGAAGAGTTCATTTCAACGATTTTGTCCGCCATTTCGGCAAGCTTGTCTAGCTTTTCTTCACTAATTAATAATATATTCTTGACATAATCAGGCATTTTATCAATAAATAATGTACGAAGTACTTTTTCCGTGACGTCATCCCCAGCACATGATTTCATTCGGCGCAGAAATTGGCTAGGTTTTTGGTCGCCTAACTCAAAAGCGGTCACCAGACGTTTAATACGTTTGTTTTCACTTTCACGAAAAATGTCCAGAAGCCTCTTTTTAGCGGTAGTATATTTATTTTCTTCCTCTTCGGAGTTAATGATGTCCCAAATGTTCTCAACGTACTTTGGTTCCAATTGGGACACTAAATAATTAAATTTTGTTTCTTCCCTAACTATACCGTTGATACTAAAATGGGCTTCAACTTGGTAAAACCATATCACTGGTTTTTCAGTCCAAAAGGGTGGAATTTTTATGTTGACCCTGTCAACAAAACTTACGGGGTTAGGATTTACCATTCCACTGCTCCTTGGTCTTGTGAAAATTCTTTCCGTTGTTCTCCCGAATGTTTATCTTCATTAGGCATCGTGCTCACGATTAAATAAAATAATAATTAAATTATTTACTCACGATCACGTCGGGGTCACCAGTTTTTGGTACTTCTAATTGCACCAATCAATAAATTCTTATTACACCAAGGAACAACATATTTTTTGGAAATTACTATTTTATTTATTCCACATAAGTTTTACGATTTTCATATGTTTTCACAAGTATTTTTCAACACTAACTAATTAAAACAGATGATTTTTAAAATTTATAAATAATTGACAGTGTTGCCATATGGTTGCACAAATTAAGAAAAAAAAATATTCACACCCTTTTTTACTATATTAATATTATACTAGTTATTTTCTAATAACATAATTAATAATATTTTACAAATAGAATGTTATTAAATATAAATAACTTTTAAAAAGTTTATATAAAAATTTATATACATGGGCAACACTGCTACATCGATATACATGGGCGACACTCCTACATCGACATACATGGGCAACACTGCTACATGTCTACATACGTTCTATATATAGATATTTGTATTATTTTACAAATATACACCCGCCTCT
Organism: Aelia acuminata; assembly: GCA_911387785.2. Taxonomy (NCBI): domain Eukaryota; kingdom Metazoa; phylum Arthropoda; class Insecta; order Hemiptera; family Pentatomidae; genus Aelia; species Aelia acuminata. The sequence continues at coordinate 136,047,637 of OU426978.1, read as the reverse complement.
TTAATTCATTACATGTATTTAGTAATTTTCATGTTAGAATATGAAAAATATTTAACATAATAATTGGTAGGCTAACATGAAAATTACTAAATACATGTAATGAATTAAAGAGGCGGGTGTATATTTATGTTAAATTATATGTTAACAATTATTATGTTAAATATTTTTCATATTTAGTTCCAGATTTTTGAAAAAATAATTCAATCAAAGCGTATCTACATATCTGGCAATGAAAATCTGATTTCCACTCATTTTTGATTATATATGTACTCTAATAATAACTTTGGTAGCTGTGACATCATTCAGCCGCAAAACATTTTTTTTTTCGACCATAATCTGATATAAGTTTTTATCTGTTGACTGCATCGTTCTTAGTCTATAAAAGTTTAGTCATTTATTCAAACTATCAAACAACTCCTTGAGCATAGCCGGGTACCGCAGATAATTTAAAATATACGTTCTATTGTGTTTAATTTATAATTAATGAAACTATATTTGTTGAAAATACCTTTCAAAGCAACCATCAGAGAGCATTAAAAATATAATAAATTGAAATAGAAACTTTTAAAAAGGAGAAAATCAACAGTGTACTGAACAGAAAATTAAATCAACTCAGAAACATAGCCACAAAAAAAAAAAAAAAAAAAAAAAAAAACAAGGGATGTATACCAATTTTGTCAGTTAAAACAACATTCAAATAACAGCTTCACAGGAAATCGTTTATTTTGTTTATTATTATTATTTTTTTTTTTTTTAGTGGTATTTTCTCCATTTTGGGATCATGTACTTAACTTTTGGAAAATGAGGAATGAGCCAAATATTCTTTTCAACACTTTTGAAGAAATGAAGAAGGTGATGTAAAATTCTTTCATAATTAAGATAAAAGTTTTATTAATTAATATTTAAAATTAAAATTTAGCTAACTTATCATAATTATTTTAGTAATTATCATGATAAAAGTTTAATTCTTCCATAGCTAAATCAATTTTTGACTTTGCAGTACTATCCATACACCATCCTTTTAAAAATTTTAGTTAAAAATTGTACATATTGTTATGCAACAAATCGTTGGTTTGGACGAAGAAAAAACTGGAAAAAAACCAACCAACAAAAACCAGTTTCCAAAAAACTGGAATTTTACAGAATAAGCATCTGAAATTTTACTGATGAAACATCTATAGCGGTTTCTCAACTGTATGAAAGACCGCTGTTTAGCGTTAAATATTGGATTTAAAAATCGGGAATTTTTGAGAAAATTTGAAGAAATATAATATCATGTCAAATCTTTTAAGTAAAAAAAAAAATAAGAAACAATTGCCACGAAGCCACGAAAACTTTCCCATTGTGGCACTCTTCCTAACGAGCGAATATGCTTTATAATTCGAAACTTTAGGGAATGATACTTTAATGGATTTGTTCATTTCGATTGGACCTTAAAAGCTTAACTGGTCAAAAGCAGACTTCCCAGTCCCACAGACTTTTCATGGCTCTTATCGTTATGAGATATATGAAATTGAGGAAAATGATTGAGGAATATTGCTATACACCTCCTCAAACATTGAAGGAGTGTTGATTTATCGACATACTTCTTGCTTAAAAATGTTCATAGATTACAATGTCGGTACTCATGTCTTATTTTAAGAAAGGTTAGAACCTTCACTTTACAGTAATGTAGGTTATTGAACCAAACATTTAAAGATATGTTTTGTTTTGTTTTTTTCGCAGGATTTATATACAGTCGCGAAAAGGATAGCAGACTTCATGGAAGTTGAGATACCTGCAGATGTGAAGGAGCCATTCCTAAAGCACCTCAGCTTTGCAGAGATGAGCAAGAACCCGATGGTTAACTTTGAGAGAGAAATCGAAAAGATGAACCTCTCAGGCATGAAGTTCATCAGGGAAGGGGAGGCCGGGGCCTGGGCCAAAGTTCTCAAAGAGGACGTAGCCAAGAGGTTCGACAAGAAAGCAATGGAAGCGCTCAAAGGCTCCGATTTTCCTTATTATAAGTGAACAGGCATACCAAAGAGAATCTTAAATTAGGTTGTATATTTCTTAATCGATTAGAGAGATGCGTCGTATTTTTATGAAGTGTATGTTATTTTTAAAAAATACATTTATTACGTTATATGCTAGGGCACAACTGAATAGGGTTACTCTTTGTTATATTTTTCGGTCAAGGGATTAAATTTATGTCTCATCACATTTACTACTTATGTCATATCTGATGTTCCAACTACAGAATTCTAAACTTTGGTATCGTAAACTTTAGGCATCCCATCCTTTTTATCCCTGAATTGGAGATATGAAATGTAAGAAAGAGCTTATGCAACAGATGTAAAATAACATAAACCATTCATGACAATAATGTCTTTAAATTTTACGCTATAATCTTCTTCAAGAATATTTCTTGATGCTTTATATTGATTTATATTTAATAATTATCAGAAACAAATATTAATATTTCCTTTCACCATAATTCATACATATTCTTCCCATAAGAATACATAATGCCTGTGACATTGCACAGTTGTTTAAGTTTTGGGTCCGATTCCCACTTTTGTTAAATAATATTTAATTCTTGGTGGAGCCTTAAACTGAATCTTGGCACTCCTCTCACGATGGTCAGTATAAGAAGGCTACTTAAAGACCACCGCCGGTTTTTGGCGAAAAGGCCCACTTGATGAACTTGTGTTCCATTAAGTGCATCATAACAAATCATTGCTAGATTAACAATATAAAAACGGTTTTTACTTCAGTACTATTAACATGTTAAAGTTCTAGATATGTCCTCACCTTCATTTGCAATTTTAACAAAAACTAGAATAATGAAGTATCAAATTTCTAACCGCTATGAAACTTATTTTTTGAAATTAATGTCTGATGATTCATAATTTAAAATTGTCAAAATTGTCTTCTTTTTTTTTTTTAAGTCTAATGAGCTTCATTATGGATTGTATTTGCTTATTATAAAAAACAAATATTTTCAGCTAAGTAGGCTTTTAAAATTAAAAATTAAATTAAAATGGAATATACCTTTTTTTACAGAAGTTATTCGTATTTCGCTTTTTATACATGTAGCTAAACCTTCTTTGATTTACTATTAATAATAGATATAAACATTTGTATAAAAAAATAAAAAAGGTCAGGTTATTTTAGGATTCCCGGACCAAATAATAGAGGTCAAGTCGTTACAAAAACATTTTGCGAAGTTGCGACTACATGAATCAATGAAAGAGTTTATTAGGGTAGCAGGATGAATAGAATGAGATGAGTAACGATTAAGTAAGGTTTGAGGAACGAAAATAAAACGTCCGAAGACAATCTGTGATGCATGGACTGCATATCACATATATTAAATACTTGTTAGCAAAAATTGTGTAAGGAAGGCCCAAGAAAGCAGCAAAACTCCTACTTCTAAAAACATTGAACTATGAATCTTTTTGTATACTTTTAAGATTCAGTTATTTATTATATTTGTAACTGCTAATAAATTACATGATGTCAAATTTACACATTATGTCAAAATCAACTGTGGTTGATAGGTTTTTATCAATTAGTAATTTTATTAGAATGCTTATACTAGTCAGACATTTTCAAATGAATTATTGTTGAAAACTATGATTGGTTCAAAATTATTAATCAGCTTAAGTTATTACTTATATTCTTTTTATACAATTTATGTATGAATTTGTTCATTATTATTTTCATTTCTGTGAGAGAATCACTACTTAGTTTTATTTATTATTTTATTTTCTAACAAGAAAAAATAAATATTTCTTATTGCTATCATAATAAAATTGAAAAGGGGGTTTATCTTAGTAAACCACTGAAATATATATTTTAAAATAACTATTTATTAAATCAATATGGTTGTGTAATTAAATTACTGTATTTCTGTACTTATAATCAATCTCAATAAATAAAAAATAAGATATTTTCCATTCTATTTTGCTATTCCCCATCACATCTATGTTATGTAAAATTACACACACAGAATTTACAATGATTATTTTCTTTTTTCGTTTTAATTCGTTTAGTTGTTATCATTTTTTAATAAGATCAAAATATTAATTTTATATAAATATTTTCTAGTATTTATACCATTGATAAATCAGGGCTTGTCACTAATCTCTTATTAGAATTAACATATAAAAAATTAATAAATTTTAAGAATATCCCGTTGTAGTTCGTCGTAATAAAGTTTAAGAATATTTGAATTGTAAATCAGTCCTTTGAAAAATATGACATGTAAAAATAAAAGTCCATTTCTATTTAATTTCTATTTAACTAGTTCGCCCATACGTATAATTCACAAACGTATTGATCGATGACCTTATAACCTTAATTAAGTATACACACTCTAGACTAATCAAGTGAAAAAAAAATCTCTGTGTAAACTGAAACATGTAAACTCAAACGATGTAGCCTCATAACTAATAGTCCTATTTTCCTGATATTTTTATTTATTTTAAATGGAATTTGAAGACCTTTAATTTTTGAAGTTGCACAATCAAAAACGAAAGTCGACCGTTTTTTAGTTATTCACTAATAAAGTTTTTTTTTCTTCATATTTCTTTTCCGGCGTTTTTTTGGGGGGGTTTGGTTATTTGTCCGGACGGAGGGAAAGAAATATTTAAAATGATATCTCAATCATCGAATTATCAGAACTTGTACCTATAGCTTTTCACCAAAAACCAACATTTAGAAATAATATCAGAAGTTTTTCGGGCGATGACGAAATATAAAATTTAAGAATGAAGTATTTCCAATCCTAAGTTTTAATAATGAATATCTGTCATAAAAAAAGAAAAAATGAATAAATATTGTAAGAGATTCTGGTGACGTTCACTCAATAAATATCACAAATACAAAGAAAAAAAAATCTGGTGCGTGCGCGCAACACACAACTTACTTAGATTAGAAATTAATGCGTTCTGTTAATATCCACTTCTCAAATGAACAGAACGGCTTTAATTATGAACAATGGTCTGTCATTAAAGGCGTACTCCGCATGCGTGGGCTCAACGAGTTTTATGAGTTGACTGAATATTTTTCTTTTTTTCTCCTCTTTATGTTTTCTTTATTTTTATCATATCTCATATTTAGCCATTTCTTATTTTTAGGCGTAACGAGAGACAGTTAATTTCTCCATGTAAACAAAAACAAAGATACTTTATAAGAAAGAAACAAACAAACAGAAAAGGCCCCCCCAAAAAAAAGTTCAGAACATTTTAATAACGATAAAGCTTACCTAATATTAAAGAAAACCTAATTTTCATTAAACATGACGAATTTGATAAAAATCGTTATAGCCGTTTTTGAGATAATCGAAAAAAAAGGTAAAAATTGGAAAAAAAGTCATGAAATAAAGTGCACCCTCAGTTGGCCCGATTTTGATGAAATGTTGGCTTTTACATAATTGGTATATGCATACATCAAATACCCAGTTTCTTTAAAATCGTTAAAGCCGTTTTTGAGTAAATAAATAAAACACGTGAAAATGATACAAAATGTATTAATTAAAGTCCCCCTCCGGTTAATCAATTTTGATGAAATTTTTACGGTCATATCTCGGGCACGTAAATAGATCAAATACTCAGTTGAATCAAAATCGTTAGAGCCGTTTTTGAGAAAATCGAAAAAAACCTAAAAAGTTATTAAATAAAGTACCCCCTCCCTTTGAGAAATTTTGATGAAATTTATGCTGTCACATCGCGGGCATATACCTATACTAAATACCCAATTTCAGGTTCCCACAGTTTTTTGAGCTAGTCTGTTCACACACACACACACACACACACACACACACACACACACACACACACACACACACACACACACACACACACACACACAGACCATTTCGCGGGACTTGGTTAATTGGACTCAGGGGACCCCAAAACGTGTATTTCCGTTGAAAACCGGAAGTCAAAATTTTTCACGATCGCAATACTTCCACTTACTATATATTTCATATGTAGGTAAGTGAAAGTAATAAACCTTTAATAAATAAAACAACTATGTGCATTAATACTTTTCTGAAATAAAAAATGTAAAAATAAATCTGGGTATCTGCAGAAAGAGGTTAAAAGTAACAAATAAAGTAATATTTACAAAAGCAAACAAAGATAAATCTACAAAAACTACTCTGTAGCAAGCAAACAAAAAAATATCTGTACAAAGAAAAATTAAAAGAAAAAAAAATGCATAGAATAAAAACCAAATAGTATAAACTTATCAAATTCTAGCAATAACTACCTCCAAGCAGTTGGGCACTAATAATTACATTATTTCATTAATTAATGCGCAAACAAAAACTAGTTGACATGCGGGTACCAAAGAAACCTCTCTTATCTGACCAGACAGACCAAAGAGGTAGGACAGCTCTCATTGGCCAAAGAGCCATTACTGTATACTCTTAATTCCTCTTAAGTTAGTATTTTAATGCAACTGTAAAAAGGTTTTTCATTTTTTCACAAATTTGCAACTGTGACCAATGAAGTATAAAACAACTACAATCACAATTAAATAAAGAAATGAAAATAGCACTGCACTTAATACTATGGCAACTGATTTTATTTTTGAATAATTGTATTAACACAATAATTGTATTTTATTTTTTATATTAACACAGTAAATGTTTACGGCTTCCACCACATTGTCTGAATATCGCTTACTTCTTGACACAGCTTCATATCTCAAAATACGGTTTTTCAGGAGAATGAATTTAACGTTTAAAATTAGAATAAAATGTGTTTCAAATGCATATTAATGCTGCGACTTTTGATTTTACTATGCAGCAGAGCCTTTTAAATAATTACTTATTTTTTCTCTCTGAAGAACAAAATATTGAATATGAAATTTTAAACAGTCCCTTTCTATTTATGACGTCCTTGTTAAAAATGTGATAGGTTTGATTTGGATTGAGCTAAAACTCTGACGACCTTGCAAATATATGCAGTACTGGTCAAAAGTTTAGACTCACTTGGATTTAATTCACAATCTTCAAGTTTAAAAAAATAATTGTAACTGGAGAGACAACATTTCAAAAATTATATGATGGTTTCGGGGTTATAGGATCTAAGTTACAACGGAGTTAACTCACGTACCAGAAGGTACCCCAATAAAAATATAAATATAATGATATATGAAAATATTTATTTCTCAATTAACACATAAGAATGTAAATATAAATATATTGTTTTTGAGTTTTATAAAAAAACGTTCGTACGTACCAGAGTTCTCTTTTCGGCTTCGCCCACTTGCAGGTGTCGTAGTGCGTTCGTCACCGTTTTTATTTTTTCGAACTCAGGTCCGAAAAATTGCTTTTCTAGCCTTTTTAATTAAACTGAATTATTTTCGATAATGATTAAAACCATATGTGATTTTTTAATCATTATTCTCTACATCGCTCCCCCTCGGGTGACGGAGTCACCGAAACACACTCGTCTTGCATGTGCATGGGGAGGATTGGTCCATCCAGAAATGGGCTGCTGGACTGTGAATACGTTGGCAATGTCCTGTGTTGGTGAAGTTTTTTGAGGAGGCGTTTGCGGCATGCAGTCGTTGTTATCATCTTCTAACAGATACGCCGGCTTGACTCTGTCAATCGAGAAGTTTACGTTTCTGTCGCCAAGAAGGACCGTAAAAATCTTTTCACCTCACTCTATAACCTTGTGTGGTCCAGAATAAGGTGGCACTAGAGGTTTTCGAACCGCATCCTCGCGTAGAAAAAAGTGAGTGCAGGTGGATAGATCCTTGTGCCGGAATGTCTTCCTTAATGTTGTTCGTGGGTCTACTGGCTTCAAGCGCGCCAAATCATCCTTAAGAGCTTGTAGTGCGACGCAGGGTTCTGGTAAATCCTGTGTTTCTAGGAAGTCCCCTGGAAGACGCAGTAGTTGTCCATAAACCGCTTCGGCTACACTCGCACCTATGTCTTCTCGGAAAGCTGATCGTAGACCTAAGAGAACGGTGGGTAGGACTTAGGTCCATCGTGTTGACGCCAGATGTGCCATTAGGGCAGCTTTTAGAGAACTTTGCCAACTTTCGACGCACCCATTGCTTTGCGGATGGTAAGCGGTGGTTCGCTGTCTGTGAATCCCCATGCGAATGCTAAGTCGCTGGAACAACTCCGCTTCAAATTGGCGACCCTGGTCAGTGGTACCCGTTTTGGTGCACCAAATCGTGATATCCACGCGGAGTAAAAATTCTGAGCGATAGTAGAGGCGGTGAAATCGGGAATGGGCACGGCTTCCGGCCATCTGGTCGTTCGGTCCACCATGGTAAGGAGATATCGCATCCCCTCCTATGGCAGCAAAGGTCCTAAAATATCCAAGTGGACGTGCTGGAAACAGTCAGCAGGTTTAAACGTGCCAAGTGGTGCTGTGGTATGTCGATGAACCTTTGACACTGCCTTTGACACTGTATACAAATCTTAGCCCAGCTTCCTATGTCTGCGTTCATTTCAGGCCAAAAGTAACGTTCGGAGATAAGTTTCCTTGATCCCTGGATTACTTAAACCGTGAAACCTATTAAAAGTGGAGCGATGAAATTCAGAAGGAACGTAGGGTCTAGCTGTTTTCGTTGACGTCTCACAAAGTAGCTTCGACTCGGTTCCGGGCAATGACACCAGCTTCAGTTCTATCGAGGTATTTCTCTTAAGATCCTGGATGGTTAGATCCTTCTTCTGTGCTTCAGCAAGAGCCTCCAGGTCATTAGGAAGGTCCACTTCCTCGATTCGTGAGAGGGCGTAGCCACAACGTTCTCACTCCCTGGTCGGTAACGGATGTCAGTCGAGAAATGACTTATGAAATTAAGGTGTCGTATTCGACGTGGAGATGTGGACTCTGAATGCTGGACAAAAGGATGTGTGAGTGGCTTGTGGTCCGTCACGATGAAGAAATTGAGGCCTTCGCCGAGTGGGCGAAAATGCTCCACTGCTTCGTAGATCGCAAGGAGCTCCTCTTATAGGTTAAGGTGGCGTAGTTTTTCTGCGTCTGTGAGAGAGCTCTGGAGAAAAATCCTAGTGGACGCCAAAACCCATTCTTATGCTGCTGCAGGACTGCACCAATGCCGTTGTCCGATGCGTCGCACACTAAAGGAAGTTCGCAATTAGATGCGGGATGCGCAAGTTTTACCGCTTCTGACAGGCTACGCTAGCTTTCCTCAAACGAATTTATAGTCTCCTCTGTCCATTCTATTGGAGTTTTATCACCCTTCTTCGCGTTATAAAGTAGTCGGTTAAGAGGTCCCTGGATGTGGGCTGCGTGTGGTAGACATTTCCTATAGAAATTAAGCATACCCAGGAAACGTCTTAGTTCGCATTTGGTTTTTGGTTGGGGAAAATCTAGGACTGCCTGCACCTTCGAAGGAAGGGGCTGGATTCCGTCTGCATCTACCCTGTAACCAAGGAAGTCAACTTCTCGCTTTCCGAAAACACACTTACCGACGTTCAGTGACAAGTGGAATTCACCCAGGCGTGCGAATATTTCCCGTAAATGCTTTTCGTGTTCTTCAATTGTTTGGGAAGCGATGAGGAAATCGTCTAAATATGCCAAATGTCATCCTGGGGAATTCAAAAAGACCAAATGGGGTGATAACTGCCGTTTTCTCAACATCTTGCTCGGCTATAGGAATGTAAACGCGGTGGTACGCGCGTGTAATATCGAGGGTCGTAAAGATTGTTTTCCCGTCGAGATGGTTGGTAAAGTCCATCAGGTTCGGCACCGCGTATCCGTCCGGAATAGTAAGCTCCTTTAGCCTGCGGTAATCTCCGCAGATTCTAAAACTCCAGTCCCGTTTCGTCACAACGTGAAGTGGACTGGACCAGCTGCTCTTCAATGGCCGGCAGATTCCTTCATCCATCATTCTCTGGAATTCTTCTTGGGAACCGAAGGAACCTGTGATGAAAGAGCGTAAACCTCAGGACGATCGACCTCCATGATCTTATCGTCTACGCTTGCAAGGGCATCCACGTCTTCCTGCTTGGTCGCAGCCAAAATTTCCTGAACGCGTGGGGGTAGATTTCGAAATGTTCGGACGACATCCGCGCTAATTGTCGAACCAGCCAGCTGGGTCATCTGACGGAAGAGCTGAGATGGCCGCTGGCTCACCACTCACGTCGGGGTCACCACTTATCGGGGTTATAGTATCTAAGTTACAACGGAGTTAACTCACGTACCAGAAGGTACCCCAATAAAAATATAAATATAATGATATATGAAAATATTTATTTCTCAATTAACACATAAGAATGTAAATATAAATATATTGTTTTTGAATTTTATAAAAAACGTTCGTACGTACCAGAGTTCTCTTTTCGGTTTCGCCCACTTGCAGGTGTCGTAGTGCGTTCGTCACCGTTTTTATTTTTTCGAGCTCAGGTCCGAAAAATTGCTTTTCTAGCCTTTTTAATTAAACTGAATTATTTTCGATAATGATTAAAACCATATGTGATTTTTTAATCATTATTCTCTACATCGCTCCCCCTCGGGTGACGGAGTCACCGAAACACACTCGTCTTGCATGTGCATGGGGAGGATTGGTCCATCCAGAAATGGGCTGCTGGACTGTGAATACGTTGGCAATGTCCTGTGTTGGTGAAGTTTTTTGAGGAGGCGTTTGCGGCATGCAGTCGTTGTTATCATCTTCTAGCCTTTTTAATTAAACTGAATTATTTTCAATAATGATTAAAACCATATGTGATTTTTTAATCATTATTCTCTTTAATGGTTTCGAATGCAATCTGTAAAAATAAAGATGAAATTCTGTTAGTTTGTTTTTTTGTTTGTTCTTTATAGAAATACATACCGTTTGTCCTAAATTCTCCGAATTTCGCTTAGTGGTTCTTTCATACCAGGTGCGAACACCTGTCCATATTAAAATTGCATAACAGCCAATCTCTGGGTATATTCTTTATTGTTATAAAAATCGTTATGATCTCGCTTTACATTAGATTTTTACGAAATCAACCGTTGGAGTACAAAAAAAAAATCTCATTTCTGTCCTAACGAACTTTTCTGGACCCACGGCTTTTCTCATTGTTTTCAAAATTCCGTGGGTGAAACCGGGATATTAAAGCTAGTTATAAATAAAGATGAAATTCTGTTTGTTTATTTTTTTGTTTGTTCTTTATAGAAATCCACACCGTTTGTCCTAAATTCTCCAAATTTCGCTCAGTGGTTCTTTGATACCAGGTGCGAACACCTGTCCATATTAAAATTGCATAACTTCAGCCGATCTTCAGCTGATATTCTTTGTTGTTATAAAAATCGTAATGATCTCGCTTTAATCTTAATGGTCCTCTACGAAATCGACCGTTTCATTAGAAAAATGAAATTCCCCGGGGGAAACCGGGATATGCAGCTATATTCTATGTAAATAAAGATGAAATTCTGTTTGTTCTTTATAGAAATCCATACCAGGTGCGAACACCTGTCCATATTAAAATTGCATAACCTCAGCCGATCTTCAGCTGATATTCTTTATTGTTATAAAAATGGTTTTGATCTCGCTTTACATTGGTTTTTACGAAATCGACCGTTTGAGTCGATAAAAGTCTCACTTTATAGATTTAAAAACTGGAATTCTCCGGGTGAACCGGTGTATACAGCTAGTTAAAAATAAAATTATAGTTGTTACGTTGTCTAATAAATAAAATGTTGTTACTTATTTATTTTACAAAATCTAAGGGTGAGTCTAAACTTTTGACTGGTACTGTACTTAATCTTTCAGTCCATTCAGAAAACATTCATCCACATTACAGCCGAATTTTTGAGATATAACGTTATTGAAATGAATGTAAATCGGCAATCACTCACCGAAAATTATTCTGATCTTCATATTACAATATTTAAAAATAAAATTCTACATCTAAGTAATTGTTAGTGGAGTTGAATCATTACCCCGGTTTTTGGCAGGTGTAGCGAACAATTGGACCTTTAGTTTCTGGTAAGACATGATATTTTATATGATGATATATATAGTCGTAAAATAGTGAGGTAAATAAACGATTCATTATCGTAATATGAAAAGGAAAAAATCTCATTAATGTTAATAAACCAAATGTTCAAAAACAACTTCTGTTCTATTAATCAATGCTCACAAAGCTGCTTAACTTTGAAATAACCTATGTATCTATCTATCCTTATATATATATATATATATATAGATGAGTCAACCGACTTCTTTATATTGTGGAGAGGTCTACTGAGATGATCACAATATATTTGAAGATCTAGATATATTACTTTGTTCCCAGAATATTATTTAATTTTGGATCCCTCTTAATGAATGCATATCAATGATTCATTGTTTTAAGTTTGGATATAATAAATGGATATAAAACCCTCCTTTCTCCAACAAGTCGCTAACCAGTTAGAATTATCTCTAATCTCCTACGTTCTAGAGCATAAATATGGATCAGAACATAAATCTGGAACACCATAGCCCTTGTTAATTATAGCACTTACTATTTTGGTATAACAGCTCTCTATAAATCTCATAAGGCAGCATGCAACTTACTGGCTTTATACATCATCCACTTCTCAGAGCCACGGTGTTCAAGTTGTAAATTCTACTAATTAGCATTATATAGAATCGGGAACGAAAGCATATCTTTATAGTTTTGTTTCAAACAGAAAAATAATTAAACTCTTGTCAGCCTCATGAAATGTTGTCATAGGTATTATTCATTCAGAAATGGACCTGTCGGTATCCATTCAATGAACAATGTTTTTTCACCTATTTCATTTTTTGTTTGGCTTTTTATTAGGTTCAATCTTTTTCTCAACTTTTTATTCGAAAACTGTCAGCTGATTAAACAATCGGTAAATATAATGGTATTTCAGGTAGCAAGAAAGAAACTGCTTTCCAGGACCTCATTCCGTACTTAAACTTACCCATTAACATGAGAGAAAACCTATGATCTAAGGTCTCTTTAGTTTTATTTGGAAGACCTTGTCACGTGACTATTTCATTTCAGTGTAATTTGTTATGAAAACAAGAATAAACGGTATTTATTTTTAATACAGTAGTGGGTTGATGTAAGTCGGCATGAAGAATTTTGATATTACGTACCGAGTAGCTTCTTCAACACGTAACCTAAGACTCAATGTGTTTGATTGAATAGTTTTTTTTCCATCCCGTTGATTTGTGGGTGTATGATTATATTGGTTAAATTAATGATGAACCATAAATGATAAATCAAAACATGTTACCGGAATTCAATTTACTATGCTAATAATGTTTTTTTTTTATCATGGTGTAAGAATCATACTTTTTCAAACAACTTTATTATAATAGGGTCAGTTGCCTAATACACCGTGAGAACATTTTTTTCTTTTCTATTTTGCGTAGTGATCTTCCTCTAAGAGTCCTCTTGCTGCCATTGCCTTCCATTCATATCTTTTCTAGACGACCTCTCTTCCTGCTTTACCATGGAAGAGGCTTGAATACCCTTTCAGGCCATCGACCGTCCGATATTCTCATGATTTAACCAACTCAGCCTTTTTGCCACAATAGTTAAAGGATATTAAGGGGTTCTCTTACGTTTTTCATGATAGCCGTATTTGTAAAATGAGTAGTCTAGATATTTCTACAGAAGTTAAAATATCATGTTATTGATTACTTATCATAATTAGGATAGTTCCTTTGAGCTGAAAATGCTCCCATATTTATCATTTTTTACTTTACTCTATTCTTAAGGAATTGATGACCGATTTAATTCTCAATGTTTACCGTCGATTTTGTAACCTTCAAAATAATGGCCGATGAGGAACCCATCAACATAACTTTGTCTTTATTCCTTATACATTATAAGTTTGGTTTAGTTTTTTTTACGTTTTCGATAATCTAATGACAGTAGAGGAAAAATCAATCTTCAAACAGGTTCCATAGTCATTGCAATCAACGAAGTATTGAATGAGATCTGAGGTGTCTTCTAAAAAGCTCTGTTATAAAGAATAAATAATCTTAATAATATGCACTTAAAAAGAAATCATATAAAATTGTAGCTATACCTTGATATGGAGAAAATATATTTTGATGATTAATAATTATATTTTATTTTATGTATTAATATTATCTTTATTAAAAAAAGTTCTGTACTTTTTCAAATGACTGACAATTCTAAGTCAAGGCGACTGTAAACCGAAAATTCTCAGATATTTATGTAATTTGGCATAGGTGGACCATTTGATGAGAGATATCGGCTCGATTTTGAACTACACAGTTCACACAAACTTCTTAAAATTGTGCCCAAAAAAATAAGAAGAAAAATGTGGGATGAGAATGTTTACATTGTTAAAAAAAAAAAAAAAAAATAGGAATGCATTTTTATGTTCAATAATTCACATATTTTTACATAATTATAATTTATACTACAAAAACAATTTGGAAAACTTATTTGCTTGAACGAACTAATTTTAGAAAAACAGTTCTAAAAATTAACAGAGGTCGATCAACGAATAGCCAGTGCCAAACGTGCGTTCTTCTCGGTTTCTCGAGTCCTCAGATCTATTAAATCTGCCGCCCAATGAAAATCAGGGTCTACAACGCAATAATCAAACCCTTGCCAATGTTTGGGTGCGAAACTTGGACATTGACCAGCACCTTACAAACAAGAATCGAAAGATTCGAAAGGAAGGTGTTAAGGACAATTGTAGACCCGATGTGGGATAATGAGCTGGGACTCTGGAGATGAAAGACTAAAGAAGAGATTATAGGGGAAACCCAACAATCGATAGCGGTTAGTTTTTTTTTTTTTCTTTTTTTTTCAGTTCACCCCTTCCACGCCGTTTAGGCTATACGGGGTTTCCCGGTCCAGGGGAGAGGGTGGGGGATTAATGCCGAGTATTATTAAATTTCCCCTGGCTCCGGGTTTTGAACTTGCTATCTTCTGGTTCTCAAATCATCTGTCCGGTCGTCAGACAAAAAAGAAAGGAAAAAAAAATCGTTAGTGCATGATATAAAAGCTAAGAGGTTAAAATGGGCGGGACACGTGGCAAGAAGCAACCCATTACCTCCCTTAACATGACGATGAATGCAACAGTCGACCGCGAGGGAGACCCAGAACGAGATAGGCTGACATAATCAAGAAGGAAGCCACCGAACATCGAGTGGCGAATTGGAAAGCCATCGCCCAAGATAGACAGAGGTAGAAAAGGCTAGTTGAGGCGGCTAGAGATCTTCAAGATCTGTGAGCCAACCGAAAAAAAAAATTTAGAAGACAATACATTTATTTGAGAAATTATTTTCCGCTGTATAATAGAGCAAGGTTTTGTGCTTTTCAAATGCCATTAGATTCCAAAGATTTATCACTTAATTATTAAATAATGTTGACTTTCAAAATAATCACGTCTTAAATTAAACACTTATATATTTCCATCAACAATGATCGCAACAATTATAATTATCAGTGACATTAAAAATAATCATGGCATTAATTCAACAATTTATATTGTTTCATTGTATGTATCATGTATGTACATGACGTATGTTGCAACATGTATTTTTTCGTATTTACTTATTTTATTTATTTTCTTACTATCTTTCTTTGTTCTTTCGTTTTCACTTTAATTCATTTATAATATTATCCTTCATAGTAGTCTCCCTTCCTAAGCAACATCTAAATTCTTAATAGCGATACTATCTTCTTTACTGTTTTCTGTCATCCATAATTTTTACTTTGTTACTATTGTATTATTTTATTTTTTACTTTTATATTTCTCTTCCTACTTTTGCAAATGTTCTATGGGGGCTAAAATGACCCAAGTGGTTGAAGAGCCCATTTCGTTATAAATAAATAAATAAATATACTGTTTCATTATATAATCATTGAGATTATTATTATTTATTTCATGATTAAAATTAGAAATTTCATTATCATTACAACTTGTCATTAATTATTATAACTAAAAATGTTTAATTTAATTATGTAAAAATTTATTTCTCAAGCTTTGCCAAGCGGCTTTGTATTCGCGGTTGAATATGAATTATGGGAACCAATATGGCAGTTTCATCTACCTATAAAATATCCAATATACAATCCATTTCATATTAATCTAATTTAGTCACCTTCAATCTTGACAGCAATGACCTCAATAGTTTTCGCTTTGTTTTGAGGGACAAAAAATTATTTATGGATAATTTTATATAATGACATGTAATACCCTAATATATTAATGATAATGTGTATGTAGTGTGCGGTATATTTGTGTCGACAAACTATAAGTAGAACGAATCTGAAATTAGATAGTTGGGGTAGGTTGGTGTATGTATGCCCGTGATGTGACAGCAAGGATAAATTCAAATTAAGTAATCTGAAGAGGCACATTATATCAACCCCACATACAAACCCTAGAGTTACAAAAAAAAATATAGTATTAATTTTTATTACTATATACGGTGCCCTAAATGTTTAGAATCACCCTCAACAACATAAAAATAATAAACCCACATATAACAGATATTCGGAAAAGTATAAATTTTTAATATTAGGAAATCCGAACTAAGTCGTCATGATATTATACGCTTAGTTGTGGGTCAATCTGAATGTATAGATATATAATATCAAAATGATAATCCACAAGGATGCCAGAAGAATCTTTATAAAACATAATCCTACGTTTCACTATATAAAAATGTTTCAAAACAGAAATCTTTCTAATGATTGTCAATCTCGCGGCTGAATAGGCAAGTTACAGGAAGATGACAGGAAGATCATAACCAGCTGACTGAGGAGTGGGAGGGAGGGAGTACAATGAGCTGAATAAGGGCTTCACCCAATCTTCCGATAAATAAATCCTTGTCCACTCATCCGAAAATAATTCAATAAGCAGTCTTGCCCTTTGGGGTACTCCTCGTTTCATTATTTCCTTCTGACTTTATTGAAATATTATTAAAAGTTAAATGAACTGAATAAGAAACACGTTAATAAATTATTTTTCAGTACATATAAAGCTTATTTTTGCGGTGAGTTTTTAAAAGATTCAATTTAATCGTGGATTAAATTGTTTATTATAGAATTATGAATATATTTCATATTACGTTCGTAAAAGAATTATGAATATTTGGTAAACAAGGGGAAAAAAACAAACGTAACGTTAGTTATAAGGACAAAATGCTTTGAAATAATCATTGATTTTTTATCATTTTTCCACTACAAAAAAAAAAAATGCCTTATAAGCTTATTCTGCGTTCGAAATAGTGGGTCTACAATTTTGGAACACCAAAAAAGCTAAAAATTACAAAAGCATTGTTAGGGAATCATTTTTATCCTGAAAGAGTTGCAAAAAGTCATTAAAATAGGCGTCATGCACTCTCATTTGGATTTCTTCAGTCCCAACTTGGGATGGATGATGAACCCGGTTTCATCAAACTATAGCCCAAATGGAGAAGAGGCACTGATAAAAGTAAATGGAATGAGACGATGCATATTGACAACTGCTGGAAATTACGACGGCAGGACTCTGATGAAGACTATAAAAGGATTTGTGTCCAAACTTTGATAACACTTGAGCTCTCATCATTTTTACTTTCACGTACCTATATATTAAATAATAATAAGGGAAACTATTGCGATCGTGAAAAATTTCAACTTTTGGGGTCCCCTTAGTCCAAATAACCAAGTCCGACTAGCTCAGAAACTATTTGCCCTACAAAAATGAAATTAGGTATTTGAGCTAGGGATGCGCCCGCTATGTGACACCAAAGATTTTGTCTAAATCGACTAAACGTAGAGAGCACTTTATCCAAATGTCTATTTTTCTATTTACGAATTCTCAAAAACCGTACTAACGATTTCGATTAAACTTTTCATGTTTAATGCTAATGAAGCATTCTTTAATATAAAGTAGGTTTAATCTTCATCTAATAGGTCTGATATGGGTAAAAATGGCTAAGGAAAACATCTCTTTTTAAACTACAAAAATATAAAATAAAAAAGAATTAAATAATCAAATAAAACAGAAATAAAATAGGTACCTATGTGATTTCTAAAAAAGAAAATTTTGATTCCCCACAATATTAGTAGTAATATACATGTCTAACATATCCTTGGATAGCTTAAAATCAGTTTAGAATTAAATAAATAATCAAGTTAAGAAAAAATTGGATGGATAGAAAAAATATAATATTAGGTTTATAATATGGTGGAAGGTGTTAGTTTAGTATTGGTAAGAATATTAGAGTATAAAGAAAATAATAATAATCTATTTCCAGATTATATAACAAAAACTATTGGTTTCCATGGTACTAATCGCAACTGTTTAAAACTAAATCAAAACTTTTTTTAATTTGTTTTACAATGAATAACAACGGGAACTGTTAAGGCGAAGAGTGTGTTCTTAAAATGTTATCGATTGGAAAAAAAAAAAAACATATGACGATTCTCAATGAATAAAATTTTTGTTCCAACAAGAACTTAAAACACGATGGCAACTTTCGCATGCGCATTAATCCTTGAATAACCGCTCATTGTTAACAAGTCAAGGTTGTAATGAGAATGTGAAAAGAGACGACAACAGGTTTAAATAGCTTGTTGCAACATAAGTAACCTACTGATTTAAATAAAGTATTAATAAGAGACCGTCTTTGAAGGATAAAATATCGCCGTCGTTTTCTGAAAAATACTATTGTGCGGAAAAATTAAAATTGAGTTCCAATTTATAATCGGCTGTAGTTATAAATCCTTTTTATCGATTCTTATTTACCTCGAAATCATGATCGTTCCGTCTAAAACTTGATTATTATTTCTGCAATCTCTTAAAAAAATATTTGAATAAAAAAAAATTCAAACGAATCCCTGGAAAGTACGAACTTCTAGAGTAAATAGAACCGACTTTATTCTTTGTACACCACTGTATGAATTACTGACCCTACGTTTCAATAATAAAGAAAACAATTTTCATTGCGGAAGAAAGTTTAGTAATCCCTCTCCGGCAGCACTTTGATGAAAGCATGCCATTTGATAAAAAAAAATTCAATTTTTAGTAAAAAAAGAAGGGTGGTAAGTGAAATTTGTGTGATGCGCGCACCGCACCAGATTTTTTTATACTTTAATACATTCTAAAGCTTCAAAATCAAATCGATTTTTCCATTTTTCTTATGTATTTTTTAATGATTCAAAAAATGCTCATTACATTAAAAAATACAGACGGAATACTAGTATTCTGCAGATGCTCTCCAAAATCATCGTCATGTGTTAACATTCTTTATTTGATGGGACGGAATGAACAGAGCGACAGGACTTACTATTGTTAGGAGCGACTATTGTTAGAATGAAACCAATGCGCAACTTTAAAATAACAAATTTATTTATTTTTGGAATTATTTTTAATCATTCTTTTTATTTGTTTCCAATTCTGTTGATATATTCATTCCCAGATTTTATGAATGTAACTACAGTATCAAAACCCCCTTTTTAAAAGGCGAAACAAAATAATTTAGTCAGTTTACTGATGCAAATTTCTGCTATCAGGCTCCAAATTTCGCAACCATTTTACTCAAGCACTCTACTGTTTCAAAGATTAGCAGCTTCGCCTTTAATGAGAGGTTCTTGAAAGAAAGAGCATTCCGTATGCGCCAAACGCATTTGTTTCCAGCAGTTAAATTACGTATTGTAATCTGCTCTTCAAAGTTTTTTGCGGTTTCAAAACTTTTTGCAGTGAGCATATATGCAGTCCTCTTGCCATTGATCTCAAGCTTGATCTGTTGCATCTCCTAGGAACCCTTCGAGTGCACCAGATAAAGCTTTCTTTGTTCTTGCTGAGATCACTAGATCATCCACAAAAGCCTTATGTTGTGTTAGGAGTTTGAATATGGTACCAATTGGTGGTTTCCTAATAGACTATTCCTAGGAGGGATATTCCCAAATAATTTTACACTCTATTTGCCTCCCCTTCATAAACAACATACTGACAAGTGATTGAAAGAATTCCTCTGGAATGTTTTTGGAAGTTCATACATCAAAAACAATCTGGTTCACAATCTCCAGATGTCCTGTTCTCCATAAAACACAGTAAATAGATAAATTTTTTATTCAGATATAATTAGAGCATACTTTTTTCGATTATAGCTGTGAAATATTTGATATTGCTTTAATAAAGTTTTATAAGTGCCATTTAACACTTCATTTTTCATATTCTACGTTAATGCCTTAGCTTACCCCATTAAATTTAATTGGCTAGGCCGAGTCTGGTTTTCTCCATTTTTCATTTCTAATTGACTCTTTAAAATTACTTATTCGTATTTCCCCTGATTTTAAGGGTAATATAATTTGTAATAAATCGTAACTTCGGGAGACCATTTATAGTAATGAGATCATTAGGCCTTACCCAACTCTAATTTGTTTTTCTGCGGTGAACAATATGACCAAAAACATAACGCGGGGAGGAGCACTTTGGGGAAGCATAGCTATGGTAGATCGGCTTATGAAGTTGACTACAACCCCAACTTCAACTCCAGCCAAGCCAAAACAAGTCCATTATCCCCATCAGCTCTTGCACCAGTCAACTTGATAACAACTTAACTAAATACCAGATAATTCTGTATATTTCTGCCAGCTTAGTTTATGCCCAAATTATTACGTTAAAAATATTATCTGGCATACGAGAACATATGTCAATGGTATTAGTAATGAAGGTTTAACGAGCCCGAAAGTTCGATGCCGACACCACAACTCGCACACCTGTATCCACCGACCGCCATCCAGACCCAACTTCGAAGGATCCTCCGACCTCCGTCTCGCCCTACCCCTCAGACGTTTCCCATTCTATTCGTCATGCTGCTATCACGTTATATTTACTGGGTACAGTTGACTCAGATCGGCGTTGTTTAAGCGTCTAAATTCTTTGGTTGGTTCACCTCTCTAAATATTCTACGCAGTACTTTATTTTCAAAAACCCTAAGCCGTTGCTCATCTCTTAATGCCAGCGGCTACGTTTCGCATCCGCAAGGGACCGTTGGGAGAATAATAGTTTTGTAAATCTAAATTTTTAACTTTCAGGATTAAAGACGCGAGCTAAGCAATTTCGCTACTGTAACAGGAAAAAATACCCGAAGGGAGGAAAGAATCTATTGTTATTCAGATTCACAAAAAGGGATTAGAGATATGATAAAATCTGCATTACCGGCTTTTATCTAGCCTTAATTCCTCATCGTTTCTTCTAGTTACCATCACCTCTAAATATCTAAATTTCGCTACGTGTTCAAACGTATTCCCTTCTACATTAATATCATAAAAATGTTCAACACTTTTACGGCTAACCATATTTTATCATATCTCTAATCCCTTTTTGTGAATCTGAATAACAATAGATTCTTTCCACCCTTCGGGTATTTTTTCCTGTTTCCAGACATTTTTAACCAAAAGATGTATTTTAAAGATCCCAGCATTACCGCATGCCTTGATTAGTTCACTAGGAATATTATCTGTTCTCTCTGCTTTATGCGATTTTAATTTTCCAATGGCTATTTCAACTTCTTCTTTACTCGGTTCTTTCAACGGTTCAGCAATCTGAAATCCCGAAGGATTACCAAGATAAACCATTATTTTGGTATTTTTAAAATACCATCGGAATAATCCTTGAACTGACTTAAAATGTCCACCGGATCGGCCAAGATATTGTTATTTTTATCCATATTTCCAGTCGTTAATGGTTTGACCATACACGGATCCTGTTGATGCCTTCGTTCATGACTCTAACGTTATTCTCGATTTCGCTACTTTCAATTGCTATTTCGGTCATTGTCCAAACCTACATGAAACAAAATAAATTGTCATTTATTTCTTTTTTCCGTGTAAATTTAATCAGTTTCATTGGACATTTACTACATATTCAAACCATAAAAATGTGATGGAACAATTCTAATTCGATAAGAAAGTATTTATCTTTTTTTTTTTTTTAAGATCCAGTAACTTTTTTAAAAGTTCTTATTAAACAGGGATCCTTTAACTTGAGTAAAAACATGGCCGTCGTTTCTGCTTCCGGCCAAATAAGATCATTTGGAGGGTCTTTAACAAAATACTTCCTTTCCAAGAAGTGAACATACTTCCAATGGTAGATGTTTACCTTATAATTGAAAGCATTAACATCAAAGGACTTTTTTAAAAATTATAGCTAACATAAACATTATTTTTAATAATGTTTAAGTTTCAGTTCTTTAAGTTACTTCTGTTTATTGATTTACTGTTTATATATTCATATACTCTTTTCTTTTGATGAATTTTATACCTTGTGCCTCATTAAAGTGGTCGGATATTGGCTGCTTCAAAACTTTTTGAATGAAACAGTTGGTTCCCTATCATTGATTTTTTGTTATTATTTATCAATACAGTCTGTATTTAGCACCCCGGTCCTACACTCAAGTATTTACTTCCGGCTGACTGAACGTTTGTTTTCATATTTTTATTAGGCGATTATTTTCTATTTGCCATTACGTAAGTGTTAAGTTTATGGTTTAGTAGCTATGTAATTGAATTATTTCTTTAAAAATACATATATATAAGATATATATAGCTAAAATATTAGGGTAGGTAGGTAATGACTAAACTTTGATCCGCTTTAGGATAGATACTATTTCTGACGTTTATTCCGTTTATTCTTTCTTTTTGCCAACACAACATAACCAAAGTGCACCGAATGGTTATTTCGCGCTCTCTGTCAACGCTATGACATCATGGATGTCCAGGAACCAACCTACCATGGGATCATGGTCATGGGATTTGGTTTCACGTCGAGAGTAATAGCTCTAGGCAGTGGAGATAAGAGAACTAGAGCTGTCATCGTGGTTAACAATCCGAACCTCGACTTGATCGAAGATGACATATCTGCAATGGAGATTATCACTACCCGTAACAGAAATAGGCTCAGATACCAACTCCTGGAACATGGTCTGGAGATCCAATCGAACAAACGGAAGAGGTGCTAAATCAGGGAGTTTATTGCGAGGCATCAGCTAGTAGAATGGTTCCTCAGATCTGAAACGAGTTCTTACCATAAAGCCCTGGTGTTCAGTTTTGTACAAGGTCCCACAGTATCGACGTTGGTTCTGTTACCCGTAGGAATCAGGATTGCTTCCGATGTAAGCTGGAATGAGAAGAATGGGGAGAAGGAGAATCGGGATGCGCAGATGATTTGGGTTTCTGAGATTCCAGAATCACCAACGATATCCGTGATGCCGCTGAAAAATCCCTCCAACATTGGAAAGCGAGGGCTCAAGTTATTTCTAATAAATAAATAAGTAAATAAATATAAAAATTAAGATTTTATTATCAAATTAACTTGAATCGCACAAGTGAGTTTTTAATGTAAATAAAAACTAATCCTAGACTATAATTTGTATAATTCCTACTTCACCTTCCGTAAAACTACTTTGTTACGACTTATCTCATCTTATAATGAGAGCGACGGGCGATGTGTACTCGACCTGTCCCATAGTGGACGACGGGCTAAACCAAAAAAAAAACAAAAAAAAAACAGAGAGCTCTACAAAGCTCGACGGTCTAACGACAAGTGTAGATGTGACGAGGGGCCCACTGCACTTCGAACTGAGTATAAGTCCAGAGCCAAGATTTACCGAAATAAGGCGCGATCACAGAAGCGTAGGTCGTGAAATGAGTTCATCGTCGAGGTGTCTGCAAGGTCCTAGGATCCATGGGACATTCCGTTTAGAGTGGCTATGGGTAAGCTGACCTAACCACTGCCAATAAATGGCAGCTCTCATTTATGGTGTTCGGCAGGCTAATTCCCTAGGTGGTCGGCTAACCTCTACATACACGTGACGTATCCCAGGACGATCCGGCCGACAACTTTGTGAGACGCACCCTAGCATATCCCCATATCCACCATGGGACATACATGATATTGCAGTGTATATGCAGAAAACTGTTCGTGTTCTAGGACTTAGTGCCATAGATCTTGAAAAACAGTTCCCTTTACAATGAAGATCAACTATTAGGAATATTCAATGATTGCGTTGATAGGGGATACTTCCCGATTAGGTGAAAGATCTTCGATCTGGGACTCCTCTACAAATAAGGAGGTAGAGATAAGCAGCAACCAAAGTCATATAGATCTATAAATCTCCTCCCTGCGATGAGGGCCTGATGAGCGCGAGTCATACACGGCATTACGGTTCTACGAAAGCAAGGGAAACGCTGACGCACTACTTTGGGTTCGCAAGGACATTGAGCAGAGGTTAGAGGGATTTGTCAGGTCGCTGCTCTTAAAATAGCCTCTGCCTTCGACAGCTTATGGGTCCCTTGATACTAGAGCAGCTGCAGAAGTACGATGCCCCCAGCAACCTATTGGGTTGATGCAAAATTAATGCAGGTTTTTAATATTCATTGAAAATAGGCCATATCTTTACTTTAAAAATATATATTTAATCAAAACATATTACATCCGAATCAATGCACTTTTGCCAACGTTCAACAAGCTTTCTTCTTCCACCAGAAAAAAAATCTGAATCCCTGGACTCAATGAAGTCACGAAAAGAATTTTCAATTTCATCCTGGTTTTGAAAATTTTTCTCCCTCAAAAAGCTATCCAGATGCCTGAAAAAGTGGAAGTCTGTAGGAGAGAGGTCAGGTGAATAAGGTGGGTGTGGGAGAACTTCGTAGCCCAACTCGTGCAGACGTCGTAGCGTTGGTTGTGCGACGTGTGGTCTGGCGTTATCATGGAGAAGGATAGGTCCCTTCCGATTCATCAATGCTGGGTAAAGACGTTGTAATTTTTGATTCATCTTGTCAATTTCTTGACAGTACTTGTCAACAGTTATAGTCTCACCTCGATTGAGAAAGCTGTAGTGGATAACACCAGCAGTATACCACCAAACTGTGACCATAACTTTTTTTGGGTGCAGGTTGGGCTTCGAGAAAGGTTTTGGTTGTTCATCTTTGCCCATCCATTGGCAACGCCTTCTGTTGTCGTATAAGATCCATTTTTCATCGCACGTCACAATGCGATCGAGAAATGGATCATTTTTATTGCGTGTCACAAGCATGGAACAGATTTCAAAGCGGCGATTTTTTTTGGTGGTCGTTTAATTGGTGTGGCACCCACTTGGCCAACTTTTTTACCTTACCAATTGCTTCCAAGTGGATCAAATTCATGGTGAACGAGAGGGTATTAGATAAGGTTTGTTTTGGTATAATAATGATCAATGTTAGGATTTGCTTTGTTTACACAATTGGAATTAAGATATCACAATAGAGGAAACCTGCATTAATTTTGCATCAACCCAATATTTACCCTCGTTGGATGCTACCTCCGGGACAAGAGCGTAAACTTTCTAGGAAGCTCTTTTGAAGTAGAAGCGTCCATAGGGAGAGAATGCCCTCAAGATTCATCCTTGGACCAGCGCTATGGAGGCTAATATTTGGCGAGGTGCTGGAGGTGCTCGAAGAAGTCTTCTTGATTCCCTGCAACGGCTTACATTGACGATTAAGCGGCAATCTTGGCATCTAACACAATAAAGAATTAGCAGAAAGATGCGCCAACCTGATAAGCCAATGGTGTGATAAAAAGAAACTAAGGAAGGCCGCGGCGAAGATTCAAGCCCTCCTCCCAAAAGGGAAGACATATAGAGCACACCCTATATATCTCAATAAAGAAGGAACCAGAATGCGTCCTAGTGAAATGGTCATTTACCTCGGGGTAGTGTTTGGTAGACGCTTTAATGTGACCCACATTTGGACTAGCTGGGGAATAGAGTTACCCAAACATTGAATGGCCTGAGTCGCTTGGGAGGGAATAAAAACATTCTGGGAGGGTAGAAGAAGACCCTGGAAAACGGAAAGTCATCCGAGATGACACTACCGCAGAGCGGAACATGGTACTATCCTACATGAATACTGTACATTGTAGTGCTACCACACTACCGTATGGGCACGTCTGGAAGCAAAGTCGGTCCTCCCAGACTATTGGATTTCGTATTCCTTATCGGGCATGGGGCCTTTTGCGCTAAACTCTATAGCTTTGGAACTATCCTCTAACTCACAATAGATCCCCTATCGTGAGAACAAAGTTCCCTATCGTGAGAACAAGTTCCCTGATTTGATGTAACAGTCGAACTTCTCATACTACAAAGAGTTTGTGTAAGGTGGAAAGAAGTCGTCGGACCTGGCATTTTTAACCTCGGAATAGGGGACCGCCACATGGAAGACCACCGGACAGATAGCTACCCACTGGATAGAAGGCAGTATTATTAGTGTATGAATGAAGATTTTGAATGGAGAAGATTGAATACCAATCTAAATAAGGTGTTTTAGCCGAGATAAGAAGACTATTCAGCGTTCTTATTTTTCCAACAACCGTGTTGGTGAAAGGCCACAGCAGGTCTCGATTGACTTCAACTGTGAAGTCTTTGCACCTTGCGGATTCTTTCGGGGGATCATTCTAAGACATTTTTAGATGAAAAAAATGCAAAAATTAAAATCCTAAAAGTGACCGTTTTTTTCATTTCAACAAATTTCGCATTTTTTAAGTAAAATGTACAAAAATTTGATTTTTATATATACGTATCGTAATCTTTATCATTTATTTTTCTATCTAATTTTTTTTTTTCAATATATACCTATATTTTTCAAATTGCATATTAGCCCTTTTCAAGGCTTTTAAATACGTATTCTTAATTGGGGAAGTTAGAATTGTATGTATTATTCCAGGATCAGTATACAATTAGAAGTTAGTCGGTTTTGAGCGCTAAATATCCATTCATTGAAATTTATTAGTTAAGTAATTTTTTTCAGTGAAATATGTTTAAAAAACGCAAAGATCACGCCCAAACTCATGAAGAGAATCGTTTTTTAGTTTATTTATTATGTCACAGGCAAGGAAGTATGACTAAAATTGGAAATAGTTTGAAAGCCAAAATAAAGACAATATTTAAAAGTTATAATAGTGAAAATGAGTGCCTTCCTTGCGCGGTGTGTGCTAGCGGCAAGAGAAATTTATATTGTTTAGATAATGACGACTTTAAAGAAAAAATTAAAATTAAAGAAATTGATTTTTCCAAATAACAACTTAAAAAAAAAAAAAAAAAAAAAAAAAAAAAAAAGATCGGATTTAGAATTTTTGTGAAATATCAAGAATAAAAATAAAAAAAAAACCTGAAATTATTTTTGCACCTTCTGAGTCGAGGCAAAACCTGAATAATATAAATTCAAAAAATGTTAATTGTAGTAAAACCTGTGTTATTTGTTATTCTATAATAGCAAAAGGAAAACCTCACTTTTGCAAAAAATCGAATCATATAGATAATATCCATAAATCGGTAAATAATTCATTTAATTATAAAACGGCCACCTTTAGGATTTTAATTTTTGCATTTTTTTCATCTAAAAATGTTCCCTAAGTTTCATCTAAGAATGTTCCCCCGAAAGAATCCACAAGGTGCAAAGACTTCACGGTTAAAGTCAATCGAGACCTGCCTTGAGGCAAGTAAGGAGAACATAACCGAAGATATAATAGTAACATAAAATATTGTCTCATCAACAGTTTTCTGTGATTACTTTTATTTTATTTTTTTCTAAAGATGCCTGATGTTTTAAGTGATTTACTCAATAATTTATTTTAAAAAAAAAAATGATAAATCATCCAATCCATCTCGAGATCTTATGATAAATCGGATCCATTACTGGAATGAGCCTTTTCCCCACCTTACACTGATACTTAAGTAAATGAGAAAAAATGATATTCCTTTTACCTTTTGAAGTATTGCTCCTTTGCATGAGAATTTCGAATTACCTGTTCCTTACTTAGGGAGAAGATGGCACGCGAGATTTACCTTCTTGGAACAGCAATTAAGTTCCCAATTATGGATGGTATCCACGTACAACCATTGTAAGCTAAATGCTCGATTTGAATTTAAATCAAAACGAAATTGCATCATTACCTACCGATAGTTTATCTAAGAAATGATTTTAAACGTAATTTAATTAAATCTATCGTAATATAAATTACGAAAAATATAAATATATTTATAATTATATTATAAATATGTATAACATTTTAAAATACAAATTAATACAATACATGTTACGGCATGGCTAAGGATTTTTTACTCCCATAAAAAAATCCAAGGGCCACCGCTGGGCGCAAACCTGCGACCTTTAGTAATGTAGGTTGCCATGATACCACAGGTGACCATGGCTTAAGTAAATTAATTTAATTATTATAAACAAAAATAAAAACAATTCCTATTGTCTTAATTAAAATTATGAAAAAGAGCTTTTCAACAAAATTAATGAAGCCCTGACTTAACGGAACCTAAAATTAAAATATTTTTAGGGTGATTATTGAAATGGAAATGGTTACTATTGAAATGAAAATGGTGACAATTGAGTTTTTTTAGGGGGAGGGGGGTTTAACTCATTCAGGAAGGACTACTTTTAAAACGGAGAGGGTTGCTTGTGACTTGGAAAGGGTTACATTTGATTTGAGCAAGGTAGCCTTTTACTTGGAAAAGGTTCTAATATACTTGGAAATCCTATATCATGCTCATTTTCAGTACTTTAGAATAAGTTATTCTATTTCATTTTTATGTTGTGTTGAGGCCTTCCCCTGAAAACAAATTAACGAAAATATAGAGTGCCGTAAAAATGTGATGTTCGGCACAAGGGCGCTACATTACAGATGCCATTTTGTGTACCAAAACAAGTAGACGGCTGAATAAATATACATCATTTTCCTTCATTCCAGTACAAAGTGAAAAAATTCCATCTGACTTATTATTTAGGACAAGACGATCTCGCCAGAGATTTAGATTTGATTATAGAAAAATCAAAATTATGAGGCTCGAGATTGAAAAAATAGAATCTTCTGAAAATATACATTACATTTCATACTTCAATTATTGCCTTGACTCATTTCTTCAACCACCTTTAATTCAAAAGAAGATGGATTAGAGTTCACTTTCACGCGGACTTCCAAATGGATCAGACCGATAATATTTTCATCAAGATTCAGATTGAGAAACGTTATCAGGATCATGGCAACCCACCATGCCTACAGACTCCAGATGTTGAGGCCTAGCGTACCGTATTTGTAAATATGTTTAAAGTAACAGCCAAAACATACATTACACCTTCATACTATTTTAAATAAAATCAATAAATGTTAACTTCTGTAAAAATTTTATTGATGCACAACTATTCATTATAAGGTAAAAATTATAGAAGAGAAACAGTACACCCAGTGAAAAAGTAAATCCTTTAATTTTGTTCACAGTGAATTAAAACTTTTTATTTTAATTTTTAATGAGAAAAATTTTGATGAGAAAACTACATCAAGGAACAATTATGAAAAAAATACATGAAATGAAAACACAAAGGGCCGCCGGAGAGCACATAGACAAGGAGATGCATTGGCATTTTGATTAGTAATGTTGTAGTGGTGAACGTTTCCTGCTTGTCTACAACTTGACATGGCCTGAGAACTGAGCTCCCTGCCGATGATATTACACCACAGAGGGGCAACTATCTATCGGACCCTCTTCAATAGCAAACGTTATTGATCCTACTTAAACGTTTACCTAGACCAAAGGCCACCGCATGTACATCTACTTGATACAGAACCGTGCCCTCTAATGAACTTTGGTAATGACTAAAAATCGTTTTTTGGGTAATTAAATGCACTTTTTTCACAGTATGAATTTTTGTATGTACAGTTTAATCAATGGCTTACACGATTTTCTTTTAATTAGGATTTAATATTAGCTGTTATTTATTTACTTATTAGTATTTATTTGCGAATGGAGTTTCTCTCATTCTTACTTCTCGCGTCTAGCTTATTATATAACCTCAAAATGCCTTGTGTCACGATACTTAAAAAAATAAGCAAAATAAGCCAAAAGCCAAGATTTCACAGAAAATATTTCGGTAATGAAAGTAAAAAACATTCTGTCAAGAGACGTTTATGCAGATTGTCTTGGTTATTGTATTCCTAAATAAATTTCCTTAAGGGGTTAAATTCTTGAAATTTAATAAAAATAGAAACATTCCGTCGTTTCCAAAGCTTATTAAAATAATGTTGTCAATGCGCGTAATGTTGCCAATTTGGCCATGGTTTATTCACATGTTTGGGGATCCCCTCAGTCCAAATAACCAAGTCCCGCGGAATGGTCTGTGTGTGTAGGTACATAGCTCAAAAACTATGTTCCTACCATACGAATCTGAAAGTCGGAATTTAGTGCATGAATGTGACAGCGAAAAATACATTAAAATTGGTGAAATGAAGGGGGCACATTATTTAATACTAGCTGTATATCCCGGTTACAACCGGGGAATTTCGAAACATCTCCAATGTAAAGCGAGATCATGACGATTTTTATAACAATAAAGAACATAACGATTTTAATTACAATAAAGAATATACCCAGAGATTGGCTGAAGTTATGCAATTTTAATATGAACAGGTGTTTGCAACTGGTATGAAAGAACCACTGAGCGAAATTTGGAGAATTTAGGACAATCGGTTTGCATTTCTATAAAGAACAAACAAACAAACAGTATTTCAACTTTATTTATATAGATATTTTGTCTCATTTTTACGTTTTTTTAGATTTTCTCAAAAACGGCACCAACGATTTTGATCAAACTCGTCATGTTTTATAAGAATCAAGTGGTCTTATAATATCAGCTAAGTTTTATCATCATTAAGATGTTCTGAGGGGGCTAAAATGGGGTAGGGGTCCGATTTGGGTTCCTATAAAGTACCTTAGTTTTTGTTTGCATGGAGAAATTAACTGTCTCTCGTTTCGCCTAAAAATAAGAAATGGCTATGAAATATGAAAAAAATCAATTAAACATATACAGGAGAAAAACGAAAAATATCCCGACAATACGTTGACAGCAGTACTACTACAGCAGATTGACACCATCGTTTAAGGAAAGGCGTTCTGTTCATGCGAAAGAGTTGCCAACCTGTTTAAAACAAAGATATTTAATGGATATTATTTTTTCCCGAGGTAACTAAATGAATTCTCATCAACTAAATAGAGAATTACAAAATCAGACGCGATAGAGTATTTAATTTAAGATATGGACATCGCATTGCCGAATGATCACAAGTAAAAACTTATATTTAACAGTAAAAAAATTTTTTGTACTTTAGAGTGCAAATACAAACAAAAATAAGTAAATGAATGTGGGAAAATGTGTGAATTTGAGGAATGGCGTTTACATATGTATAAAAAAATTTTAATTTAATTTTCACACCAAGGTTTCAATAAAGCAAAGAAAACATGTTTGGTGGAGAATAAAGCCTGTTTTGGCAGCGAGTGCCTTAGGGGGGTATCTTTGAGTGGGCTTCATCAGACGATCAAAGGGAACTGCCTGGATATCACTGTTTATGGGAGTTGTCTGCCATATCTGAAATCTTTGAATTTATAGACCAGATTTATTGGCTTCCTATTACGGTTTCATGATTAATTTCAATATAAAAATAATACTTTAAAAGTAAGGAAAAAGCAACACATATCACACCACATTAACCCTAAAAATATCTTTTACGATCAGAAATAGAGAAGCGCAAACAAAGGTTCTCCTCTCTGCCAAAGGAATTAAATTCCCATATTTTATGATTCATTATGTTCTAGTTCGGTTGAGGTACTTGGCCTATTAACACAGTAGAAAGAAGTTTTGATAGATTTAAGAGAAGAGGCTACCAGAAGATAGCCAAAGTAAACTTGAATATGCATTAAAAAGCTTCGTACACAAACTGGTAAATTTCGGGTGATAAAATATGAGATTTCAAGGTTCGGCGGGGTACATTCACATAACTAATACAATCTATCCGGAAATCTTTCACAATAAATGATGCCTTCTGGCTCCGCAAGTGTCCACACAGGAGTAAATAAAAGATGTATGGGACGAAACAACAACGTTACTAACAGTATGTGCAAAATATCTACCCCAGGAGTTGGGAAAGAATGTATAAAACTCCCACCATCTAAATATAAAAAGCAATTGACTTTGAAGCTCGAAGCACGTGGTTGTCTTAATGTTACTATATTGTTACAAGTACTTACTGTTTGTTATGTTGTTGATAATTTGAGTTTTTATTGCTTGTTTAGAGTTGTAAATTATTATTTTCTTATAATAATCATTAATTAAACCCACCTAAGTTTTACAATATGATTACTGAAATCATTTGAAAAATTACAAGGTAAATATTATCGAAACATATGAATTAATCAGAAATTAAATGTGGCGAGGCTGATCCGATCCTCAAAAGCTATCAAGATCACAATTTATGAAACGTTTAAAAAAATGAGATATAAATTATGCCAGGGCATGCAAATATTGTATATATATTTATTCATTTTATATTGATGAGGGTTTAATTACAAATAAATACAGATTCTTAGAAACTACAATTTATTTTTTTTTTTGCTTCATATTTATATTCGCACCTGTCGCAGCAAAGCGACAATCAGCAAATGTGATATAAACTGCTTTGATGTTGGCATTTTAGGCATGAGGGAAGATATGTGCCCAGCAGCACATCATCCCGGACTTGTTTCAGGAGAGAAGGTCTCTCATCCAACTCCTTTTCAGTCGCATCATAAAAGGCATCTCAGTTGTGGCCATGTCATTGATAAGTCTATTGTTATGACCGTGTAATTTGATATGGAAGCCAGAACAGAGAGTCCTTATTTGTTCGTCGATAGTTGGTAATTGTAAGTCGGTATGTAGTGTTTTGTTACTAACGTACAAAGGTGCGTTCGTTACTAGTCGTAAAATTTTGGATTGGAAGGTTTGTAGTTTTTGCAAGTGTGCCCTGTCAGACAGAGAAAAACCTGTTTGAGAAGTAGGATTGTATTTTCGGACTACTAGTACTAGTTGGGAAGTAGTATTTATGAGTTAGAATGGTCTTAAGTTTGAAGACTAGTGCCAGACTTTGTCAAATGCTTGGGTAACATCCAGAAATACACCAGTAGCGTATTGTTTCTCCTCTAGTGCTCCAGCAATGTAGTCTGTAACTCGGTGTAATTGTTGTATTGTTGAGTGTGAAGTACGAAAACCGAATTGATGGTCAGGTATTATGTTTTGGTCAGTCACTATATCAACAAGCCTTTTGTAAATTAATTTTTCGAAGTTTTGAACGAATTGGAAGGAGACTGATAGGTCTGTAACAGGAAGGATTGTATGCACTTTTGTCAGTTTTGTGTATCATTTAGATATGTGAATATTTCCATTGAATAGGGAATTGAGTTGTCCTAAGTATACAGTTATATATTGTCGTCAGAAACACTAGAGCTTTTCTAGGCATTTGCTGGAGCGCCTCGGCTGTTATTAAGTCATAATCTGGGGCTTTTCTTCTAGGTAATTGTCTTATGTTACCCGTTATGTTATATGTTGTGCGACTTGTGAAGGAGTAAATGAAAGAGGTGGTGGAGTCAATTGTAGTGGTGTGTCTAGAGTATTATGTACTAAAGATTCATGTTCTGTGTCTGTTAAGTCCGTGAGTGGTGTAAATACTGTTGAAAGATGGTCAGCAAATAGTTCAGATTAGATTAGATTAGATTTTATTATGGACACACAACGTCTAAGGTCTTTTGTGCCCTTTAACTATTTAAAAATTGGCTTAAATATATATATATAATATATATATATATATATATATATATATGCACACACACACATATACTCACATACCTATACACACATACTTATACCTTTAAACAAAATATGTGCACATACTTATCTATAGCAACAAACATATATAAACGAATTCATACATACAGAATGGAATATATATAAGTATAGACGTAATTATATATATAAAACGTAGACACCCATTTACCCATATGCACACACACATGTGTATCTCCTCTAAACTACGACCCATTAAATTATTTTTATTTATTTATTTTATTTTTTCAGATTTCCCGGCTATATTTTATTGAAAAAACCATTATTCTTTAGAAATTCAATAATTATTCTAATGTTGTATTCGTTATCTCCCAAAATTATTTGGATATTTCTTTCTATCCTGTGATTTCGAAAAAAGCTATCGAAGATAGGGCATTTTTCTAAAATGTGTTCTATTGTCAGCTGATCGTTGCAATTTCCACATATCGGCGGTGTACTCTTATCAATGAGGAAACCGTGCGTGAGTCGAGTGTGTCCGATCCTCAATCTAGTTATAACAACCTCCTCTCTTCTATTGTTCCTACAGGAGAGCTTTTCCATTCTTTAGTATCATTTTTAATACTTCTTAATTTGTTGGAGCCCTCAACAGTATCCCAGAGCTGATCCCACATCGTCTTGGCTTGGGATTTTAGATAGCTGCTGATATCTGATGATGTAAAGATATTGGTAACTTCCATCGGAGATAATGCTGCTTCCTTGGCCGCTACGTCAGCTTCTTCATTCCCCTCAATCCCTACGTGCGATGGTGTCCATAAGATAACTATATTTTTGTTTAAGTCATTGGTCATGGATATATATGCTTGAATTCTTTTTACGATAGGGTTTTTTGAGTACAAGTCAGTGAATGCCATTATAGTCGACAGGGAATCCGTGCATATGACGAAGTCCTCTTCGTCTCGCTGCATTATGTGGTACAGAGCTGCACTCAAAGCGTAACATTCAGCGGTGAAATTACTTGTGAAGGGTGGAAGTTTATGTTTAATTTTCCAGTTTCTTGTCACAACGGAACAGCCTACGTTGGAGTTTAATTTAGACCCTAAAATATAAAATATACTATTTTTATATTTATCTTTAATTTGTTTATATTCGGATCTATAGGTGTAATCTGAAGTGTTGTTTTTCTTATATCTTTTGAGAGTAAGGTCGACTACAGGGAGTTTTAGTGCCCATGGTGGGAAGTTATATTGTTCACAGGTTGTTTCTAGATTGCGGATTTCCTCAATGTATCTTCGCGCTCTGATTCCGAGAGGTGCAGGTAGTCTTCGGTTAGCAATATATCATCGAGATTTCGGTTGGAAGATGGGTTTCCAGGATGGATTGTTGCGGTTGAATTTTAACCTACCAATGTATCCACAAGCCAGCTGGTGTCTTCTCACCGTTAGTGGAGCTAGACCAGCTTCTACACATAAACTATTGACTGGACTAGTTCTAAAGGCTCCTGTAGCTAAACGGATACCGGCGTGGTGCACCGAATCTAACGAGGAAAGTAGTTTGAGATTGGCTGATGAATACACGATGCTGCCGTAATCTAATTTGGATCTGATTAGACAGGTGTAAACTTTAAGCATGCTTGTTCTATCAGCTCCCCATGAACAGCCTGCTAAGACCTTAAGTACCTTTTTTGAGATTCATCCTTCAGCCATTTGATATGCTCTTTCCAGTCTAGTTTACTATTTAATATAAGTCCTAGAAATTTAATATTTTGTGCGAAATTGAGATTTGTACCTTTGTAAGTCAACACTGGAGGAGGGGTTGGCGATCTGAGTTTTGAAAATAGCATACATTTTGTTTTTTCTATTGAAAAGCGTAAACCGGTTTGAGCGGACCATTCTTCTAGGTTATTCAGGCATTTTTGTACTATTGTTTTCATCTTGTTCCTGTCTTTAAAGGTAAGTAAGAGAGCTAGATCGTCCACAAATAAAAAGGTTTTGATGGGTTTCGGTATGAAGTTAGTTACTTTATTAATGGCGATGGCGAAAAGGACACCACTAAGAACGCTTCCCTGGGGTATTCCGTTCCTCATTTTCCTTACTGAAGATTGGTGGTTTCCTACTCTGACTTGGAAGGTTCGATCGTTCAGAAAATTTCCAATAAAAATGGGTAAACGGCCTCTTAATCCCCAATCGTGTAGCTGTTGGAGGACTAGTGAAGGGTTCAAGTTATCGTACGCTTTTTCAATGTCGAAATATATTCCTACGCATTCCTTCTTGTCCGCAAAACTATTCAATATTTCGTACTCCATCGTTACTAGGTGATCTATCGTAGAGCGTCCTGTTCTAAATCCACTTTGCGCGTTCGATAGTAGATTATTCGTTTCTAATAGCCACATCAGCCTTTTGAACACCATCTTTTCTAACAGCTTACATAAGCAACTAGTAAGTGAGATGGGGCGGTAGTTGGAAGGGTCAAGCTTATTTTTACCTGAATTTAAAATTGGTATTATAATTGACCTGCGCCATGTGTTAGGGAAATCCCCAGTGCACCATATATGATTGTAGAGGGCTAGAAGTGCGTCCTGTGCCGGCTTTGGGAGATTTTTTAACATGGCGTTATGGATCTCATCGACTCCTGGTGACGTAAGTTTTAATTCCTTTATGTTGGCTAGTAATTCGGCTCTTGTAAACGGAAGGTTATTTGCTTTTTCTGTTTGAGTGTCAGTAGTACCAATGTCCAGGTTTCTTGAATCTAACTGTGGTAGTTGTGCAAGATATAAACTTGTATAATATTCTGCAAAGTATTCTGCTAAGATATGTTGGTCTTGCTCCACTTGATCGTTAATTAAAAGCGTAGGGTAGTGATCAATGAATTTTCCGGAAATACTTCGAATCTTTTTCCAAAATAAATGAGGTGAGGTACTAGTTGAAATACTTTTTAGGAATTGTTCCCAGGATTCCTTCTTTTTGGTTTTAATAATTCTGCGGGATACCGAGCGCTGCTTTTTATATTCAACAAGGTTGGTTGAGGTGGGTTCTTTTTGAAAAATTTTAAGGGCTTTTCTTCTTTTCTTGATTGCTTCTTTGCATTCTTTGTCATACCAAGGAGTTCGTTTTTTGTTATTAATATTACTACTGGAACTTTTGGGGATCGTCATTTCCGCCGCTTTTAGAACGGTCGAGGTGATGAGCTGGTTTTGGTCTTCACTATTGTCAATTGCTAATATATTAGGTTCATTTATACTTATTTGATTTTGAAATGTTATCCAGTCGGATTTGTCCGTTATCCATCTGGGGTGTTTGAAAATTTGGGAATCGGTATTAATGAAACTGACTATTAAAGGGAGATGGTCACTAGAATATTGATCTTCGGAAACTTGCCAAATTAGATGGGTGTATATGGTTGGGGAACACCAAGTGAGATCTATGGATGAAAAAGTATTATAGGCTGGGCTTAAATATGTAGGATGTCCGGTATTTAGAGTAATGAAATCGAAACTATCTATTATTCGCCTAATAGTATTTCCACGGGTAGAGCAATATGTAGAACCCCAGGAGGTATGGTGTGCGTTGACGTCACTCATTACGATACACGGCGAAGGAATATTATTTAGAAAATTATGTAGCTCCATTTCTAATAAATTGTCAGGTGGTAAATATATATTACAAAGAAAGACCGGAAAGCGAAGGAAAACCTTGACAACTATGGCTTGAAGGGAAGTATTAATGGGTAACTCAGAAACTGCCTTTTTATGCACAGCAATCAACACACCCCCACATGCCCTATTTCTATCTTCAAAATCTTTCCTATAAACATTGTATTCTTTTAAATTAAATTTTTTTTGAGGTAGCAATTTGCTTTCTTGCAAGCTTATGGCTATTGGCCGATATTTATTTATTAGAAGTTTCAATTCCTCATATTTTCCAGTTACACCGTTACAGTTCCACTGAATTATATTGGTTGAGTAATTCATTTTTAAAGTAAGGATTGAATAAATAAGACATAATTTGTGTAAAAGTTAATAGAGGAATAGAAATTCAAAAAATTAAATTAATTATAAAAAAGATCTTTTAAATTAGGTTTATTAATGTAAATTAATTTAAAAAAATAAAGAGTTTAAATATGTGTTAATAGATAATTAATAACAATTTTTAGTCTAGATCGTGTTTTAATCAGTTTGCATTCTATCTTTGCTCTGTTTTCGCTTAGGTGATTTATTTCTAGACCTACTTCTTGAACGTCTTTCTTTTACTAACGTCCACTCGCCCTGGTCCTCTAAGTGAACGAGGGGAGTGTTTACATCGTGGGATGTGGGTTTTTCCGAAGGCGTAGTCTTCGGATTTGAGGAAGGTTGGCTGGTTTTCACCAGTTTTCCAGCCGGGGGTGGTGGTGCTTGGGGGAAATTTGAAAAACCAGGAGGAGATGAATTTGAAGGAAGAGGAGCGGGGATGGGAGGCGGGTGGTGGGGAAGAGGTAGGGTGGGGGGATCGCCTTTATCATTGCCCGAAGTGCTGGCAATAGCTAAAGGCGCTTTACTTACTGTTGAATCTAACGGTTTTTTAAATACAAAATTATTAACATTTAAATCATCTGTTTGTACACTAACGCTTTTTTTATTTTTCACAATGTTAGAGAATGTAATTTGAGACGTTAACGGATGTAATTGCTTATATTTCTTTTTGGCGGCCATATAGGTTATTTTTTCTGCTTCTTGTATACCTTTAATTTCTTTCTCTTTTATAAATACTGGGCAATTTTTTGAAAACGAGTCATGTTGACCCGAACAATTAACGCATTTTGGGGGACTGTTACATTCTGAATCTTCATGTTTTGTGTTACCACAATGTCTACATAAAGGTTCCTTTTTGCATGTGGTTTTTGTGTGTCCAAACTTTAGGCAAATATAGCATCTGGTTGGATTAGAAACGAATTGCCTAACAGTAATGTTATAAAAACCTATTTTAATTTCGCTAGGAATCGTGGGGTTATTAAAGGTTAAAAGGTAATTATGACTGTCTCTTTTCTCGTTATTTTTAAAATTAGTCAATCTTTTAACATCATGAACATTTTGAGATTTTAATTCGTCTTTAATTTCATCGATTGAGCAATAATTTAAATCTGGGCACCAAATAATACCTTTACTTAAATTTAGTTTCCCATGTGGCTCTACACTAACAGGACAGTTGTTAAATAAATTTTCACATTCAAGAAGCCTTACAGATTGTTTTTCTGTAAAAACTTCTATTAAAAGTGTTCCGTCTTTTAATTTTTTAATAACTTTGAGTTCTCCGACTAAATTTTTTAGGCTTTTATGAATTAAAAATGGAGAAACTTTCCTAAAATCTAAAGAATTACCTTCCTCATCGGTAGTTTATCTTTTAATTATTAAAAACTTAATGCAATTTTTAATCTTAAAATCATTATTTTCAATTAATGTGCCTCTGATTCTGCCTTTTTTCCGCTTTAAGGGAGGAGAATCTGCCATTTCAACCAGTAATTAAATAAAACAAAATATAAATAACTTCTAATATGAATTTATCAAAATATATTTTAAAATAACAGTAAAAAAAAAACAAAGGAAAAAAAAACAATAATAATAAAGTTTGACTTATCAGTCGATGCTTGTTGCTTAATCCCCGGGAGCTCTAACAGCCTACGTCCACACTACACCAGGTATAAACACAAACCTATATGATCAAAATAGTTCAGATTTTTCTTTATCCGATACGACCCATGTACCATCTTCTTTTTGCAGGGGTACCGACACCTCTCGATGCTTTAACAGCTTCTTCTGCTAGTATGCTTCCATAAGCTTCCATTGTCAATCGATAGAGTATTAAGGTAAGCATCATAATTTGTCCTATTAAATTTCTGAATCTGTCGTTTAAGTTCATTGTCAAATCTGTTGAATGTTCGTCTGTCAGTAGGTAGTCTGTTAGTCTGCCATACCTTACGAGCTCTTCTCTTTGCTGTGATTAAGTCACTAATATACTGGAGATAGTTTGGCAAGTTTTCCATTCTAGAAGGTTTTGGTATCGTAGAAGTCCATGCAGCTTTCTGCACACCTTTAGTAAATTTTTCAACTGCTTCTTCTAGTTCCACCTCAGTTTTAAGTGAACCTGAGATGCAGAGTTCCATGTCCAGAAATTCTCTGTATGCGTCCCAGTCCATTTTGCCATAAACTAGCTTAGGTGTTCCCTGAACGTTGCTGGGTGCCTCAAGGAGAGTTAATTGTATTAGAGAATGATCAGAGCAAAGATCGGAGCTCGATTCAATGGTATAAGGTAAGGTCCACAGTCCTTTAGTAATAAAAAAGTCTAATAGGTCAGGAGTTTTACGAGGTGAGGTATGCCAATATGTCGGTGAATCAGGTAATATAGTGTCTAATGAAAGCTTTTGGATAGCAGCCTTCAAATTTCTTCCTCTAGGTGTGCATAGCCGTGATCCCCAACATTGATGCTTTGCGTTGAAGACACCTCCTGCAATGCAATAAAGCATCGCCCTAGGCTTTCGAAATAGTTGCAAAACATCGAGGGTGTTAGTATATATCTAGGAGGACAATACACTGAAGCTATTGTTATAGTGTGATGTTTCATGTTCAGTATTATGCATGTTGTTTGGATGTCAGGTTTAGAGGGTAAGTATAAAGGATTATGTGACAGTGCCGTCTTTATAAGTACAGCCGTACCGCCGTGAGCTGTGTTGTCCGGGTGGTATGTTCTGTACATAATATAGCCAGAGATATGAAGTTTAGAGCGTGGTGTAAGGTGTGTTTCTGTAATCAGTGCGATGTCTATACGTTTTTCGTGTAAGTATATGTCCAATTCTGTCCTATGTTGCTGAAGTCCGTTAGCGTTCCACAGAAGGATGGACAAGGAGCCAACAGTCAGCTGATTATGGGCCATTTTGAGGACACATGACTTGGGTAACCTTGGCGAGTTGTTGGAGGAGACTAAAAAGGGGCTGAATTAGAGAGTTTAGACCAGTTATTAACTGGAACAATTCTGATGGTACATTATTATCAGCTGAAGATGCCTGCCGGGCAGTATCTCGCCTCATACCAGCTGAAGACGTTTCATGTTGAGATCTTCTCGGTTGTTGTCCTGTATATTGCGGTTGTTGTTGTTGTTGTTGCTGGCAGTGCGATTGCGGCTGATTAGGTTGCTGATGGTAAGTTTTCCAACGTGCTGTTAAAGAGAGTTTCTGAATTCGCACGTAATCCTGTTGCGTAGGAAGCGGTTGTCCAGTTGGCTTCTATTGCTGGCCTGAATGAAAGTTTCTTCGAGGGTTAGGTAGAGGCGGAAAATTTTCAGGGTTAACAGTAAGAGGTTGAACACTCTGATTCTTATGAGACTGATATCTGATGGCTTTTTGTTTCCTTAGAAGCCATAGAGTTTGGCACCCTCGATAGTTAGCCGGATGCTCCCCTTGATAGTTGGCGCACGTAAGAAGCATCCCACTGTGTATTCGATGCCAACAATACGGTCATACAAAGTCGTATTGAAATCACGCACCACGGTGTGTGCGATGTGGACAAGGCCATGAAAGCTCCACTCCGCAGCAAAACAAGGGATACACCTACAATTTATTAAATCTAATATTTATTATTACATCTCCTGCATAATATATGGAAAGCTAAAAAGTTATAACTTACTTAAACTTAAGCTAATTACTCACGCTTATAAATCGACTAAAGTCCTTTAAATGTATACCACTGGCGCCCAGATAACGCTTTGTACAAGTCACTCACAACTGATTACTGCTAGTCATAGTCACATGGAAGACCGTTGGAATACTGCACGATAACACAATTCGTTTATATGTTTAAAGACCCAGAAGGATCCATAAAGATCTATAAAGTCTGCTTTTGATCTCGCCTGCGCTTTTAAATTAAACCTTCCGCCTCTATTGTTCCCCTATCTATTGGAAGACGTTACACTTAACAACTAATTCAATTTCAAAAATTCGTTTTCTTAGAGCTGTTGAGACTTTAAATATGAATTATGAATGATAGATGTATTATACACTCTTTTTTTTTAATGCATTGATAGTGCTATAATATAACCATCAACAATTAATTGTATAATAAATCAGTGGGGGCAGTAATCATTGGCAGGTAGGAGGATGTCAAAGAGAAGTTATCCATCAAGCTAAGCGAGAAATTGAGCCTCCAGTAGGAGCACTTAGCTCCGGATAAATTGCTTCTCTTAATCAATGGCGCTCAGGGAGTTGACCACCATGCCAAGCTTTGTTAACCAATCAACCTTTGTCTTTCATTAGTCTAGCCTGGCCCTATGTTCTTCCGGCTCCCTTTGCAAACGTTGGAAACTTCTTTTTTAAACACTTACTTTAAAAGTTTTTTTTTAATTGTAATTCGGAAACGACGTTATTAGCGTGGACGGATCAATTTTCGAATCGAAAACCAACCAGTGGGAGTGAAGTGATCTTAAGAGAAAATTTCAATAATGTCAATACTGTCGAGTAAGATTTCACCTTTATTTATTCTGCACTATTTCGCTGCATGCCGGGGTATTCTTTCATCGAAAATACAAGCTTATGTTTATTACCGTCATTGACTTGGGACGAGTTTTAATGGGTTTCTGTATGTAATTATGGCATTAAAATATTTTCTTCTTTTCCCACTTAGTTTCCTCTAAAAAATGGTGACATTTATTCTTTATTAAATCAAGCATTTTTTTAATTGGAGAGAGAATTTTGCTTAAAACAGTTTTCGATGCATTTTTTATGTCTTAGAAAAATATTATTTTAAGTTTTTTTTTATAAATATTATTTATTGTAAGTCTTTTCCCATGATGAAAGCTATTTACGGTAATTCTTACACGCTAAACAATTGATGCAGCAGTTCTAAAATTAGTCATTGACGTGGTAACTGAAATCATTACTGTAGAAATGAAATTTTAGTTTGAATTACATAAATTTCTTGGACTATGATCATGAACTGCTATATTGCTAGATTTGTTGATGGTACCAATAGAAATTACAGATTTTTACTTTCACTTACCTATTTATGAAATACATAGTAATGGAATGTATTACGATCGTGAAAAATTTCGATTTCCGGAAATACGCGTTATGATGTTCCCTGAGTGCAAGTAACCAAGTCCTGCGAAACTGTGTGTGTTTGAACAGACTTTTTCAAAACTATAAGCTGCTCGAAACTGAAATTCAGTGTATTAGGTAGGTAGGGGTATGCCCATGATGTTACAGCGAAAATTTCATCATAATTGATTAAACAGAGGGTTTTTTCTATTAAAAAAAAATCTCTCAAAAGTGGCTATAACCGTTTTGATTAAATACCTCGCGCTTAATGAGAATTAAGGATTCTTTAATATTAGTTACGATTTATCTTTATATAAATGTTATGATTGGGTTTTAATGACTAAAGAATTTTTTTTTATTTTCCTATGAAGTCCTTTTTATTTTGCTTATATGGAGAAATTAACTGTCTCTTACTATGCCTATAAATAAGAGAATGACTAAATATGAAATATGAAGGAATTTGATAAACATATACAGGAGAAATGAAACAAAGCTATTCGACAAGATGAAAATTTCAATATCCCTTAATGAGTGCAGTTATATAAATATATAATAAATATATCGTTGGAATGCTGAAATTCTCTTATCTTGACGCTTTTGTCTAAAACATGCAATCAATAATTAAAAATTATTAATAGTCATACTTTACAACTAACTTCGACCCACAAATTAAACCCATGATGGAATGATAAGCTTTAAATTTGGAAACTAATTACTAAAATTAATCATAGTGTATTGCATTTGCAATTATTTGATAACGCATTTATCGAATAGCATTCATTCTACTTACAGAAGATAGAAAGCTCTGGAAACATGCGATGTCAGCTTTAAGATTAACTATTCAATACCGACAGTCCAAAGCCACTTTGCGTTATATCTCCCTAAAGCTTTGGATTTTACGCTTTGTGGTTCAGACACGGCATGACATCTGAAAGCCGAAAGACCAAAATTTTACATTTCCAGCTGACCTCGTTAAGGTACATGTCAGCTGCAGGCCTCGCCTCCCCTAGAACCTTTATTTATTAGTCGTTTCATTCGCAATTTATGTTACTGCTTTAATACTGGCAGTATCAGGCATCTAAGTCCATTTCATCTACTTCAGGAATAATCATGGAGAATTAATGATGAAACGTAAATGCAATGGCTCCAGACAAAAATATCGTTAAATTGACTAAATATTTCTAGCTCCAGTTCTATTGTGGTAAATAGAGGGGCCTTTTTCCATTAAGTGTACAAAGGAGTGGCCTAACAAATGAGCAGTAAATGGTCGGTAAAAAGTTATGTGTCGAAATATTGGAAAAAGTTTTGAAATGAAGGTTTGTTAATGTATGCAAAAATGTTTGCAATCACCGCACAGTATTCAAACTTGAATTTATATGCTTCACACATTTTACTTTGTAAATAATGATTATTCAGGTACATTAATATAAAACATTTGCTAATATATTTACCTAATACTAGCGGAAACCCGCATAAGCCCAGAAGATAAAGATGCATAAGATGAAACAGACTTACGAGATAGGAAATTAAAAATAATATCACACTAAACAATCATATTAAAAAAAGGTAAAGGAAGAGACCACGGAAGAAGAAAAAACAAGAATCGAGAACAGATAGGACATGTAAAACAATGAAAAGATTCAGCTAAATATTTGC
This sequence comes from Aelia acuminata, assembly GCA_911387785.2. Lineage (NCBI taxonomy): Eukaryota > Metazoa > Arthropoda > Insecta > Hemiptera > Pentatomidae > Aelia > Aelia acuminata. Next base: position 136,003,329 of record OU426978.1, on the reverse strand, counting down.
TACAATCAAGCCCAAAAAGGACTGGTAAGACGAGTTCACTTTCTGATTTTTTTTTGTTGATAAATTTGATTTTTGAAGTCTTTGTATTTCTCCTTTTGTGTATGTACCAAGATTGACCAGAAATATAAAAAACACATAAAAAACACTATTTGCTTTTCCAACAGGAGTGTCGATATGTTTTGTAATTTTAGGCTACTTTTTTGTAGCTCATTTCTTATTTATAAATCACTCCTAGCATTTTCACGAACGTAATAATCTGATACGAGAGCTGTTTACTTATTTTTTTTAATAATAATATGATCAAGTGTAACTAAAAATTGGTTTGAACATATAGGCATGGATTATGAAACATCATCTGCCATTCATTAAACTAGATTTTGGTGGCTTTGGAAACAAAGAAGGGGAGGCTGAGTTAAGTAAAGATACCACCATTATGCACAATACCTGAGGAAAGGCAGTGGTCCAAGTAAAGGACCTCAGCTATCAAGTCACCGTGCCATTAAAAATGCCAAGAGGCAGCCCCGGCCGCCAACTACTCCACCTTCCATACAGGCTACTTCAGAACCGTTTGCGTCAGGGACTTCATTCCTCCCACTCAATTCAAGTGCACTCGTGAACAGTGAAATTAATGTCTTCGTTTGTTGTTCCTACTATCAGTTTTTTATTTCTTTACAAAACATTGGAGAGGTCAACTGAGGCTACTATCGAGCATTTATAGTTCTCATATTATTATTGTCGTAAGCTTATTCATGTTTATTGTTAGTATATGTTGTTATTGTGGATTTTTGTTGTTATAAATTATTTTTAGTAAACATTGTATATATATATATATAAATATATATATATATATATATATATATATATATATATATATATATATATATATATATATATATATATATAGTGAGGTTATGAGTAGGACATTTTTACAATTTTTGGAATGTGCTCTGAATTCAGTGGACTAACCTATCTGAAGTGCAAAAACGATTGATTTGAAAATTATTGGTTGGATTAACATTAGTAAGTATACTAATTACTTAACTCCTTCCTTTGGTCTATTTAGTATTAATTACAGCATAGAAGGAGTACTGAGTACCTTAACGAACGCTAATTCAAAAGAAATTTTATCTTCGACTCATAAAAGTTCATAGGTTATAATAATGTATCGTATTATAGATAAGCTACTAACTAGATTGATACGACCATCTACTGATGAAAGAGGTCCAAGAAGAAGGCAAGTAATCTCGAGCATCGACAAAAAGGCCTAGGAGAGGGTCTTCTGGCTCTCCACTGAAATCGAAAGGTATTGCAAAGAACAGTATCAATGTTAAGCATGCCGAAACCTGATAGGAAAATATTAGATAAGTCTTGAAAATAGTGGGGGGAAAACAATGGCCACTATCCGAGATCAGATCAACCGTGAGGTTCAATGACTTGTTGATATGATCGAAAAACGTGAAGTCTCAGCTAATGATTAAAAAGATTTTGGAGAGAGGTTATACCGGTGATAACTTGTGTCCTTTTACTAAGTGCCTATAGATATAGTTTATTGTGTTCTATTTTCTTGTTTTGAGTTAGTTTTCTGTTCCTTGTTGTTAATTTAGTTTTTCTTCTTAATTGAACATGTTTTTGATAACTTTTTGTGTTTATTGTGTTAGTTTTTTTTGTAAATAGTGTAAATAGGTTAAACTGGACAGGAGAATTTTGATTAAACCACGAAGTTTGAGACTTATTTTACTAATTTATGTTGAAAGGACAATTGGCTATTGGTAAGAACTCTTATTACTAGTTTTAATTAGAACTATTAGTAGTTGGCTATATAGTTGCTTAGTTTGGAAGGTTAGTGATAAGAACTCATATCACTAGCTTTACCGCATCTACGGTAATGAATGTAATCAGCGTACACCCTGACGTGAATATGGAAGGGTTTAAAGGGAAAATAGAGATTTCCAATTCTGCCAAAAGGCCTAGAATAAGGAATGATGAAAGTTCATCGGAGGTTAAGGAAAATTCCAAAAGTAATGAAGCAAAGATGGTTCAAGAGAACCTTCAGGTTTATATCAAAAACACGAATAAGAACATTGCTAAAAAGGACCAAAGTTACATCAACAGCAAAGTCCAATGGTTAGTTGATGTAATAGGAACATTAGAACAAATGTTAAAAGATAACGCATTAAAGAGTGAAAATGTCTCTGCCATAATATAGCAGGCTGTAAAAGAATCATTGACTTGCCCAGATGTACTGTCTCTCATCACAAGTATAGTACTTGAAAAATCAGTCCCTAAAGTGATTGAAGGGCTTTCGGTTGCTGCTGAATCTCGCCAACTCGGCGGTTCTGCTCAAAGCAGGGCTGAAATGCCAACCGCGAATCAAGACCAGTCTCTGCCTGGAATAGTAGCAGACTCCTTCACGGTTGTAAAAAACAAACGGCGGAGGAACAGGACCAAGAACGTCGCTGAGCCTGCAGGTCTAGAAGGAAGCCTGGTGCCACTGGCCGAGGCGGTATCCCCGAGTAAGCCAACTCAGGCAAAGCCAAAGTCAATGGCAGAGATCGTTAAAACTCTCCCATCTAAACCTACCCAGGCCCCGAAACCAACTTATATCACTATTAGTGGGGCGGGGAAGAGCCCCGTTGACATTATTAGCAACCTACCGTCCCCAACGGATATTGGTGTAGAGGCTGCAATCGTCCGTAAGACAAAGGGGGGCTCTGTTCTTGTCCGCTTGGAAGACAGTTCCCAAGCCAATAAAATCATTGGTTGGCAGGGATTGCGTGATAGCGGCTTACAGGCAAAATTGGCCCTCAAGAAAAAACCAAAACTAGAAGTAATGGGAGTTCCTCATTCCTGGACTTAAGAGGAGCTGCTTCGATTTTTGTGGGGAAAAATAACCGAGAAGTCGGTCTCAACCACATTGGTAAGTTCCGATATCCGGCCTATTTTCTCCTCTTTGGCCAGAACTGGATTTAGTAGAAACTGGGTGATTGAAGTTCATCCTGCGGTGCGGTTCCAACTGTTGGATATCGGACCTTTAAATGGGGGATGGTGGTCTATAACATTCAAGGACTATCTTGACGCTCCTCGGTGCACTAAATGCCAAGACTACGGGCACTCAAAGGCTACATGTAAAGTAGACAACGTAGTCTGTATCTGGTGCGCAGGGAGTGGACACTTGTTAAAGGATTGCCCATTGAAAAAGGAGCAGGGTACCCCTACGTGTATAAATTGCACGCGGGCAAACCTTCCACCACCCCAACGGAAGCACAAGTCAGGTAGCCGAGAGTGCCCTGTGCACCTAAAGTGGTCGAAGGAAGTTGCTAAGAGAACCTTCTATGAATAAGATCACCATCCTCCAACTCAACATGGGACGTCGGCGCCTGGTAGCGGATGAGCTTAGAGCTCTAGCCCAACGCTACGACGTCATGGCGATCCAGGAACCAAGCTGCCGTGGGAACATGGTCATGGGGTTTGGCCTCACGTCAAGAGTTATAGCCCTGGGCAGTGGAGAGAGGAGGCCCAGAGCTGCTATAGTGGTTAATAACCCTAACCTTGACGTGATGGATCTGAGACAGTATACCACGGCGGATTGCGTCGCATGCTATATCAAGTGGGGTAATGTTGCATTCACGCTCATTTCATCATACCTTGCTGATGGAAATGATATAGATGAAGACATATCCGCCATGGAAATTATCACGGCTTGCACAAGGAACGTGATCATATGTTCAGATACAAACTCCTGGAACACGGTCTGGGGGTCCAATCGAACGAACCGAAGGGGTCTTAAGCTTGGCGAATTCATAGCGAGGAACCAACTAGTAGTACTAAACGATCCTTCGGCTACCCCTACCTTTTCTGGAGGAAGGGGGCAGAGCTGGATAGACGTTACGATGGCCTCGCCATCGCTTGCGAACCTCCTTGGGGATTGGACCCTCCGATCTGAGACGAGTTCTGACCACCATACTATAGTTTTTTGCATGACTCAAAGTATGGAAGGTTCCCACGGAACTGATAAGGGCTTCCGAACTAAACAAGCTGATTGGCATGCCTTCCGCTCAGCTCTAGAGGGAAAGCTGGCTGACGAAGATTGGGATACAGCAGTTAAGGAATCCACTGATGATCTGGAATACCGAGTTTCTCGGATCACTGATGTGATTCGAGACGCTGCTGAAGAATCCCTCCAGCATCGGAAGACGGGAGCCCGCCCTGTCCCATGGTGCCTGCCTTAACGCCTGCCTTAACCTTACTAAAGAGAGAGCTCTACAAGGCCCGGCGTTTATATCAAAGGTGTACTATCGATGAGAGGCGTAGTACACTTCGGGAGGAGTACAGGTCCAAAGCCAGGGTATACCGGACCGAAGTGCGCTTACGAAAACGAAAGTCCTGGGATGAATTCATTATCAAGGAATCATCTAAGAGCCCCTGGGGTATTCCGTATAGAGTAGCATTGGGTAAGCTGACGCCAATGGAGGTTATAGCAGCAATACGCCACAATGATGCTCAAGCTAAAACTCCCGAAGATGCTGCCAAAATGTTTATTATGGAAACTTACCCCAGGGATGATCCGTCCCTAGATAATGAAGAGGAGGAATTCGTAAGACGTACCACGGAATGTCCCCCTGGAACGGACCTGTGCCCACCATGGGATATATGGGATCTCCGTGCTGCCGTGGATAGACAAAAGACTGGTAGTGCTCCTGGTCTAGACTCAATTGACGCGGTTGTTTTAAGGAATAGTATTCCCTATATTGAAGAAAGACTGTTGTCCTTTTATAATGATTGCTTGGATAGGGAATACTTTTCCAAAAGCTGGAAAACAGCTGATGTTAGGCTCATTTACAAAGGAGGAGACAGGGATAAGCAACTAGCCAAGTCCTATAGGCCAATCTGTCTCCTCCCCGTCATGAGTAAGGTGTTCGAGAACCTCATGCTGACCAGTTTAAGGCCAGTCTTTTCCAGAGCCAGTCACCCGCGGCAGTATGGATCCTGCAAAGGAAGGGGAACCGCAGATGCACTGCTGAGAGTGCGCCGTGATGTCGAGGAGAGGGCGGAGAGGTATGTTATGCTTCTACTCTTCGACATAACCTCCGCCTTCGACAGCGTTTGGTGGCCCAGCGTGCTCCAGCAGCTGCAGAGATTTGAAGCGCCCAGCAACTTGTATGGCTTGGTTAGAAGCTACCTGCAGGACAGGACATTAAAAATTCGTGGCAGCTACTATGAGGTAGAAGAAACAGTGGAGCGAGGTTGCCCTTAGGGCTCTGTACTTGGTCCTGCCCTGTAGAAATTAGTCTTCGACGAGTTGCTGGGCGTCCTGGAAAAAGAGCGGTTCCCCGCTACAGCTTACGTAGATGACCTGGCTGTTGTAGTAGCCTCAAATAGCAGGGCCAGACTGAAAGATGAAGCTGCACGTTGCGCCAACCTGGTAGCAGGATGGTGCGAGAGGAAGAAATTGAGGATGGCAGGAGCCAAGACTCAAGCGATCCTCTTGAGAGGTAAAATAGATAGGGCTCACCCTATATCAATGAGTATACAAGGAACAAGAATAATTCCAAGTGAGGTTGTCACCTATCTTGGAATCAGGATAGTGAAGAATTTTAATGTGACGCCTCACTTGGACTATTTGAGAAGTAGGGTAAGCCTTGCCCTTAACGGATTGAGTCGCATAGGTGGCGCGTTTTGGGGCCTTAGATATCCAGCTACCATAGCCATTTATAATGCTGTGGTTGTTGGTATACTCCGATATGCGGCCCCTGCCTGGATTGGAGATCTCTCGCACCGACAGAAGAGCAGGTTGGCTACAATCCAACGGATGGCCCTGCTTCGAGTGACCAGGTCATACAGAACTTTGTCTCACGAGGCGGTGCAGATCTTAGGAGGAGCTATTCCTCTCGACCTCCTCCTAAAAGAAGACCTACTTCGGCATAAAATCAAACGAGACGGCTTGGCGGATATCCCAGCAAACTTACGGGGAAGAATCTGTGCAGACCCCACCAAATGGAAGAAGATCCTCCGGGAGAACACTTTGGCAGAATGGAATCGGCGGTGGGTGACGACCCCGAACGGGGCTACGCTAAGGAAATACTTCCCCACCGTCGAATCGCGGCTAGAGAAGACGTGGGTCCTCCCGGACTACTGGACTTCTCAGATTCTAACGGGACATGGAGGTTTTCGAGCGAAGCTTCACAAGCATGGAATAAACATTGATCCTCTATGTCCCAGTTGCGGGGTCCCAGAAACCGCTGAGCACATCGTTATTGCCTGCACTGCCTATGAGCCACTAAGGGCCAAGCTGCTGAGGGAAACTGGGCTCTACACACTGTCGGAGAGCGACTTTCCTCAGCTGGTGTCTAAAGACAACTACCAGCACTTCATAAATTTCGTCTCCGGGTGGAAGGAAGCTGTGGGCCCAACCCACTTCACCTTGGGTAGAAGATCTCCATTGAGGCCGCAGAATAGAGCAGGCGAAGAAGGGGGCAGTGGCTGAAGCTTAGACACTGAGCACCGGCTGTGAAGTAATGTGATCTACTTGCAGCAGTGGTATGTTATGCAGTCATGCTTATCATACCACTGTTGCTAACACTCGTATTACCTTCAAGGTACGGCAGAGTGAGAAATAAAATAAAAAAAATAATGATTAAAAAGCAGTACTGGCACCACTTTCGACACAAAAATTGCGCCATTTTTTAACTCAAATCATAGGTGAGAGCTCCGTCATCTTGAATATTGCCACGGAGGTATCAGGCATCTAATAAGAATTGTCTTCTCAAATATAGCAAAGGTAGTGAAATCACTACCATCAAAACCGACCCACGCCCCTAAATCTACATACGTAACTATAAGCGGGAACTGGAAAAATCCGGCAGACATCATTAATGGGTTACCTTCCGCTCTAATGTAATATCAAATCTCCCACTGTAATAGGTGTGAAGGCATCTATAGTTCTCGCGACGAAGGGGAGTTCTGTCTTTGTCCGCATGATACGTCAGAAGCCACTAAAGTAATCGGGTGGAAACAATTATAAGAAAGAGGTCTGCAAGCCAAAATTGCACTGAAAAAAAAGCTAAAGCTGGAGGTGGGAGGAGTGCCCAACTCCTGCCCAACTGACCTGGAACTCGATGCAGTTGGTGAAATGTTTTGGAGAAGATTAACGAAAAGTCGGGCCCCACATCATAAATTGTTGATGACCTTCGGCCTCTATTCCCTCCGTTGTCAGGAAACGGATTTACAAAGAATTGGATTTTAGAAGTACATCCAACGGAAAGGTTTTTGTTATAAGAAAACCTCTGGGGTTTACCTTACAGAGTGGCCATAGGCAAATTGACCCCGCCACAAATGATAGCAGCGATAAAACGTGGAACTTTCCAGGAAACCACTTCGGAAGAGTTTTCAAAAAAGTTTCTTGCAGAGACCTACCCTCGGGATGACCCGTCCCGGGATAATGTAGATGAAGCATATGTACGACGTACTACAGTACCTATGCCGACCATGGTATATTGGGGACGTACGTGATGCCGTGGATAGGATAGAAAGGTTGGTCACGCCCAAGTTATCGATAATGTTAACGCGGCAATCGTCAGGTGTAGTATTCCATGCATTAAAATAGGCTACTGGAAAAATTCAATGATTGCCTAGATAGGTGGTACTTCCTAAGATATTGAAACTAACTATGTCAGGTTTATTTATAAATGAAGAGAAAAAGACAGATACAAGCCATGTCATACAGACCGATCTGTCTCCTTTCTCTATTTAGAAAAAAAATTGGAAAACCTCATTGCCAAAACCCTACTGCCAGTCTTCCAAACAGCAAGCCATTAACGGCCGTATGGGTGTACCACAGGCAAAGTAACTGTCGAGACCCTACTGGGAGTGCAAAAATAATGTTGTGAAATTATAAAAGTTGTTTGACATAACTACCTTCTTCGTCTGGTTGCCGAGCGTGCTCCAGCAGCTGCAGAAATATGAGGCTCCGAGCAACTTGTAATCCCTGGTGAGCAGCTATTTACAGGACAGGACACTAAGATTGAGGATATTTTTCTATGAAATAGAAGATTCTGTGAAGCGAGGGTGTCCTCAGGGCTCTGTCCCTGGCCCCGTCCTGTGGAAAATAGTTTTTGACGAGTTGCTGGGGGTGCTTGAAGAAGAAACTTTCCCCGCCACGCCATTCATGGATGATTTGGCCGCTGTAGTGACAAGAAGAAGAGCGGTGCACCAACCTGATAGAAGGTGCAAGATGGCAGCCGAAAAGACACAGGTTATCCTCCTTTAAGGTGGGAGTGGTAGGGATTACCCCATTACTATAGGTATTGGGCATTAGAATTGGAAGAAATTTCAATGCGACTCCTCCCTTGGACTATTTGAGAATTAGGGTGACCTAACTCTAAACGGATTAAGTATGATCGGAGGAGCCTTTTGGTGCGAGAAATACCCATGGACAATGACCATCTATAATGGTGTAGTCCTGGGTATACTGTGATATGCTTCCCCTTGCAAGAATCTCTAGCGCCCGTAGAAGAGCAGGTTGACCACGCAGATGGAGGAGTATCATTCACGAGATCATCCTGGACGAATGGAATCAGAAATGGTTATACGCCAAAGGGAGCAACACTGAGGAAATATTTCCCAATCGTCAGCTCAGGTTAGTAGCAATGTGGGTAGTACCTAATTATTGGATCTCCCAACTACTAACTGGACATATTCGGGAGCAACTTAAGAAGAGGGCTTTGAAGTAGGAAGAGCAGGATGTGTATACAGTTCCAGAAAAATAGTGTTACTGTTTTACTTGGAGCCACTGTGGGGTTGGAAATAAATAAATAATAAATATTTCTTACTGTACTGGATCTGTATAAAAAGTACTGGATTATCTTGATTGATCACTTCTATTTGAAAACGATATATCTATTATATAAGAACGATGTAATAACTTATGACAATCTTTGGGTTTATACCGTGGCTAATAATTAAGAAATCATATAGAAAATATCTGAATCCCGGTAGTAAACAACACAGGTTCATACTTGTATTAATTAAATTTTCCAATTTTTTAGTTATATATATATATATATATAATATTAATAATATATATATATATATATATATATATAATATATATATATATATATTAAGTTTATATATCACAATTAAGGTGACTGCTCACGATAAATTGAAAAAGAATCATTATAGTTCGAAATACCAAGTAACATTAATTAAATTAAAAACTATTAATAAATCTAATTTGACATGAACTGATTGCCAAGTGACCCGAGATTGATCGGTCTAGGAAAAGGTAAGGGTATATGGGTGATTCTTATTTAATTTGACCATTTAACTTTTTTAGAAATTGAATTTTGGGTTTAAAAAAATTCAACTTATGAATAAAATTTGATCTGAATATCATCAATAAGATGTTCAAGAAAACAAATGTGAACAAAGTTTGTCAGTTCGTTCAGTATTAGTATTTTTTATTATTTTTTCTACTCAAAAATTAGTTTTGTGAGGAGCGTTTCTGTATTTTTATTTATTTATTTGTTGTAATGTTTTTTTTTTTCTATTCTCGCTCACTCTCGTCACTCCATATCACAGCGTAAAAACTCATTTGTAAGGCATGGTATCTTGTTTTCCTTATGTTGCACAATAATTACTAGGCTGGTGTCTATTCCTACACCTTTTCTTGCCAAGCTTAGTAGCCTATACTTTCTCGCTAGTTGACCTATGAATAAGTCGTTCTGTCAAGCCTTAGGTTTTTCGTCGGATATTTGCAGCTCATTGATCATCTCGTTGTGAAATATACATGATTTTGCTGCACAGTTTTTACTCAGTTCAGTGTCAACGATTCACCCATAAAATTCGTTCACTGCTTTACATGTTGGTCAAATTCAAAGTCTGAGAGGCATTTTCACAAGCTGAGTAGACTGAATATTTTCACGATTTGCTTACTTTCTTTCTCTTGGCTAACATCTCTTTTTTATTAAGAATATATTTTGCATTATGGCCCAAGTCAATTTTTTCTTTTCTCTATTGCTCCTTTCTACAGCTTGTTAAAATGGCTATACAAAAGAAACGAATTATGTAGGCATGTAAACATAACAATAACAACACTTCCCCAAAATTGTTTTTCCGTCACCAGTGTTACGTAACACTCGTGACATTTTCACAAAAACCCTATCCTTAAACCTTATATACCTTAATATATATCTTAAACCAAGTGTCGGACATATATGGGAGGATGAACTCGAATAAATGTCCTTAACCAACATCTTTTGCCCGTATCATTCGGATTTTTCAATGAACGCTGATACATACAATTAACGTAACACTCGTGACAACTAATTTTTGTGATTTTCATTATTTTGCATTGGATATCAGATAACTGCCTATTAGATACTTTCTTCACCAAGTTTGCAAATCGACTGATAGCCGGTATTATAAACAAAGGTTATCATGGCCATTCCCAACATTTTCAAAGAACAGTGTAGCCCAGAACAGCCGACAACTCTCGCCATGAACCTTGGGGACAGATTCATTTTCCGGATTTACATTCGAATCATTAGAGGTAACTAAAGATATCATTCATAACTTAAAACACCACCTTTTTACAATGAAATACCTCATAGTTTAAATTTAATCAATTATAAGGGGTTATTTCAGGGTGTGGTGAACTAAGCATAACCAGCTTGGGGACTTAGGACACTCCTGACATTTTTAAACTTCACATTGAGATATTTTGTTTTTTATGATGCCTAGGTTCATTTAAATGTTACCATCGTTTTGTTATAACAGAAGACTATAAAACAAATATCCAAAAAAAATTTTTTGGATTTAAAAACAAATATCTGTAAAACGAATGTTAAGTTCAGGGACACTAAATGGTCAATTCATATGAGAATCACCCATATACCGTTTTGAATTGCTGGGTATGATTTCATTGGAAAATGTGATCACAGCTGTTCGATTTTTATTTTAGTAAACAATTTTCATCCAAATTCGAATCGATTGATTTAATGAACTTAATACATTCCACTATTAATTAAGTTAATGGCGAATGGTAATCAATGCCAATTTTCATCTATATAAATAAAGTTGAAATTCTGTTTGTTTGTTTGTTTATTTGTTCTTTATAGAAATCCAAACCGTTTGTCCTAAATTCTCCAAATTTCGCTCAGTGGTTCTTTGATACCAGGTGCGAACACCTATCCATATTAAAATTGCGTAACTTCAGCCGATCTTCAGCTGATATTCTTTATTCTCCAAATTTCGCTAAGCGTTTCTTTCAGACCCGGTGCGAACACCTGTTCATATTAAAATTGCATAACTTCAGCCGATCTTCAGCTGATATTCTTTATTGTTATAATAATCGTTTTGATCTCGCTTTACATTGGTTTTTACAAAATCGATCGTTTGAGTGGAAAAAAGTATCAGTTTATAGATTTAAAAATTAAATTCTCCGGGTGAAACCGGTATATACAGCTAGTTCTAAATAATTTCAGATCTTTCAAATAAAAAAAAAATTGACAGTCACAGGATGATCGACTTCAAATTTGGTGATCAATCAGGGTAATTTTCTTATTATCCAAATAATATTACAGTTTTACTGTATTATTATTTGAATATAATTATTTACTTATAATTATAAATAACGTTTATTATATGATTATATATAAATATCAATTAGAGTTCTGTTTGAGCAAAATATGGTCGGAATCGAATAAAATGGTGAAAAGTTACTTATGTATTAACCGTCCTGACCCGCATTAAGTTCCCTTTACAAAATTAAAAAAATTAACATCGGTTTACTGCTTGATACTATTTGAACTATGGACATGTTATTCAAATTTAGTCAATAATTGATAAAAACTTAATAATTAACTCCCCACAATACATATCCTAATAAAATTTATGTGTATTAAACTCCTCTTATTTATATTTGATCTATAAACAGCAAAATAGATAGGAAAAACCGGTAAAAATTTGCTGAATATCCCCTCTCGTAATATTCGTAATAACACTTATAAGGACTGAACATCAAAGAACGAATTTTTTTTTGTATTGAAATCTAAACGGATTAACCGTTTAAAAGTTAATATCTCCTCCCCCCTTATTTAAGGGTTAAGCTAGGCTCCAATAGTGTCTCGCACTCGGTTCTAGTGGCCGATATTGAAGCAGAGGTAATCCTCGGAATAGAACATACGGTTTTCAGCTGAACCTGTAACGAAGTTGTCAAAATCAATAGTGAGGAGATAGTCTGCCATAGTCAGGAACCGGCCGGGCTAGGAGTCAAAGTATAGGCAAGAAAGTGGAACTTTCTGCGATGCGCAACCACTCAACTACCGTTAGGAAAGAAACTAAGGTTGGGACTTGAGCGCCTATTACCTCGGTGGTTCGCTGGTATTTTTGATCTATATTTATATTTTTTATTTTTTAATAAAAAATTATTAATATTTATTTAATATTTCGATCCAAAATACTTCATTGAGGAGCAGTTTGGCTCTACAACCCACAAAGAAAGCGGAGCTTCTGCCCAAAAATGCAGAAGAACTGGGAGGGACCCTACGTGATAAAGAAGAGGATTAACTATGTGACCTACAGCGTCTTCGAACATCCCAAAGAAAAGCCTATGACCGTCCATTATAATCGCTCAGTGTCATATGCAGGGCACCACGACAAAGGAGAACAGGCGCAGCGGTTTTAGAAAAAACCTTCCGGATGAATGTCTCTAAGTATGGGGCAGTGTAACTTGAAAGGAAAAAAAAACACAAAACATAAGATTTTAAAAGAGTTCTAGACTTGTTGGAAAAACTGTTCTATTACATGTTTTTGACTGTTCTTGTACATGTTAGTGACTGCTCGAGAACCTTCTGGTCTGCTTTGTTTCAGACTAAATATTAGAAATGATGGACTGGAGAGTTAGTCTTGCTCCGAAGATCGAATAACATGGCTACGTTTGTGTTACTGTGTGGTTACAAGTTGATACTTTTAGTAACACTGTTTATTATTAGTGTTTTTATGTTTGTCTGGCATTGTGTATTATTATATTAGTTAAATAAAATTATTTAAACCCACAATAGTGTTACAGTATATTTATGAGGGTATGTATTCTTTTCTACTAATCTGAACTAATTAAATACTATTTAAACTATGGCTTCAACTTAATCATTATGATGTACATAACACAAACGCGACACAACCGATCACAGTTCGTTCTTGTTCCTATCGTTCTGGAAAAATAGATTCGAAGAAAATGTTTATTTCTCCCCTTAATTCGAATAATTTATACTTCTAATACATATTGCATTGTACAAAGCATAATTACTGTTCCTCAATGAAGTATTTTTGATCGAAATGTTATAGAAAGAAAAAAGGATTTCTATCGGTAATTTACGTCGGATTTCGTCTCCACCGGACTCCATGGTTATTTCTTTGAAGGATTAATATATTTAAAATTTAACAATCCGAACCATTAACCAGAGAGAATTTTTTTCAAATTAAAGAACTTATATAAAACTTAATTTAATGTTTGCATAATTTTGATTTAGCGTGGATAACGTGGTTACGGAGTACAAATCCACTAAATTCTAAAGCACCGTAAACAATGATGAACGTTCATAATTACAGTAGGTATGTGGAGTAAGAGATATACATTATATAATGGAACAACTTTTTTTTCCATAAGGAAACTGTTAAAGGAGCTTGCCAAGTTGAAATAGAAATAGATTCTGATAACAAGTCGTAATATCCATACCACGTCTCCATTATATATATCCGGTTTACATTATCATATGAAAAGTTTTGAGGGTACTACCAAAAGCGATAGTCTCATCAACCACGGACATCGGCTGCATATGAAAGGTAGAGGAGGGAAATGGAAGAGAAAATTCTGGATTCAATGGCTTACAGTGCATAAACACTTCCTCTCATGGAATATGAGCCATATTCAGCTAGATCAGGAGAGGCGAAGAGATATTTGAATAATTCATTGGGAAAGAGAGAGAGGAAGGGGAGGGGGAAGATGAAAACTGGGATGGAGGGAAAGTCGATAGCAGTGTCCCGGGGCGGTATCGATTCCTCCTCCCCTCGCAACAAGTTGCAGCTCAACAAGTGTTGATTCACCGCTCCGATCAGAATGGCCTCCCACAGTTCAATGCACCATGCAACAGTCACTACTCTTGTGCTAACTAAGAAAATCTATAAAATGATTTGTCTAAAATTTAATTTTTAAAAACAATCACTTTCACACTGTGGTTCAGATGTGATCAGAAATTATATCGATTAGGTAAATGCTGAAACATAGACTTAACTAGTAGTTATTTTGTGAATATTGTTACTCACAAAATACCTACTAGTAAGTTACTAGGTAACTAAATTTTCATTCATATACCTACATATAGATAATCCAAAATGCGTGCTGATTTTTACTGCTACATGCACAGAATAAAGTGGATGAAATGTATACTCGTATTTATTACCAACACGCTCGATTATGGTTCTACAACAGTTCGATTCCCAAATCGCAAAAAGGCTATATAGGATTGACCTGGACAAGATAGAACTACATTGATCTTAAAATAAACTCCATAAAAACCAATTTTGACTATTATCTAGGTTACTTGACGTACTTCAAATTATATATAATTATGAGCATAAGGGATAGATGTACTGAAAACCCCTCAAACATCTAATGAATCCAGTCCTTCCAATCCTAAAATGACAAAAAATTTCTCACTCGTTTTCCGCTCCAAACATTGAGAAAAAATATGGTTACCTTTCTGTCTGTAATCAATTTATTGTGTTAGGATAACATATATCGGACTTCGATGAAATTTTCGATATGTGTGCGAGTCCATGTTCAACACCACCCTATAAGCAAATCTGTTCATAGTTCTAACGCATTCCATTGGGCTTTTCAAAGGCCGATGCGGTTCTATTTTCGAGTCGGCACCGCTTTTTAGATTATTTAAATATAAAAATTAATTTATTTATGTTTTTACCCTGTTAGTGAAGGCACTCCTAGGTACTATTTTTTCTGCCTAAGAAAAATACCGCACAGGCTGGGACGCGAACCGGCTTGAGAAGATGGTATTTGACCGTTCAGCCAAAAAGGATCTATAAAAATATATAAAAAAGTAATAAAAAATGTTTGATAAATGTGAAAAGGAAGAGCATATAAATCCCTGATAAGAAATACGATCCCCAAGTGGGAGGAGGAAGGTAGCAACGGATCTAATATTTCCAAGAGGGTAACAAGAAGACTTCGGAAAGGATATTTTGGGATATGAGATAAAATGACACACCATAAATATAAGGTTTCCGTGAAGAATGAATTATTAGTCTTAAACTAGAACATTGATCAGTAAAAAAATTTAATTATTTGTTTGTATGAACATTTATGTCATTCATTATCACAGGTTAATGTTTATATATCGATTAGGGATTCTACTAGTCAATGGTTAACTGTTTACTGCAAATCATCCCCTTTCAAGCATTTGTTTTAAAGCATTGTGAATTTTGTGAAACGTGGAAGTCTTTCTATCACTTCTATACTGCTAAGAAATGTTTAGTAAAATAAAATTGCTTTTTAACTACAAATCATCAACCTTCATCCAATTGTTTATATTTTAATTAATAACTAGCAGACCCGGCCACGCGTTGCTGTGGCTCAGTAGTTATATCCTAATATTTTTAAACAAATACAGTAATACCAATATTCATTGATAAAGATGAAAACCTTTCAGCTAATCAAAATCCAACGTGATTGAGCATTACACCATTTAAAAGTATTTGGTAAAGAATATAGGAAGGTTTTTATTTTTTACATCTCATATTTCAATGTAGTTTGATTAAAAAGGAGCTGATTGTGTTTACGACTCACAGAGCTGCCAACACTATCGCCTTTTTTTTATGGATCGGTATAAACTAACTCGAAATGGCTATATTTTTCCACTAATTTTAAAAAGGATGACTGAAGTAAGTTTTGATAACCTCAGCCATTGATCTATTGATTATTGGCCTAACACTACTTCAACTTGGTATTGTTAGTTTAACAACGGGTTTAATTTTGCTCAGGGTCATGCCAATCTTGGTTAACGCGTCATATATGTCCTTTAGATAGGCGTTTTTCTCAATTTCTTTGAGACCTCGATTTCCCAACCCTTCGGCTAATAAGTGTTCGGTAGGAGGGTGGTGTGTTGAAGTTTTTAATTTAGCAATATATTTGAGTGATAGTAAATCTCTTCTTAAAGAGGTTTTTACATAATACAATTAAGAATTTTTATTTATTCTAAACTAATTTGTTCAAAATGTTTGGGGTTAACCTGTTTTGTTTTTTTAACACAACCCAAAGATTTGATGGTTTCCACACACATGAGCAGGCGATGCCCATTTCCCACGTGAGTTATTCCATTGCCCATGGGAAAAACACGGATTTTCAAAGTCCAAGTGGACATTGTTTGCCCTTGGGATTTGTTTATGGTCATGGCAAAAGCCAAACGAATAGGATATTGAAGCCTTTTAAATTTTATTGAAAATTCTGTCGGTTCCATGGGAATAGGTGGCAACAGGGCGATATCTCCTGTAAACCTTCCAGGCAACATTTTTCCTTCAATAACATTTCCTTTGATGATCCTTTTAATGACCAAACGTGTACCGTTGCACAATTGAGGTGGATTTAAGTTACGAAGAAGAATGATCGGTGAGCCTTCTTCAACTGGAGATTGTTTGGGTGTATATCCAGGGAATTAAAAAATTCAGATAGGAAATTTACGGCTTCGTTTACATCTAGAACATTGTCAATTGATTTTGGAAGTTTATTTCATAGAAATCAACATTTTTTGCTGCCAAAATAGCACGACTACCCAGCCAATTATAGTCCAAATAATTGTTCAAAATATCAGGAAAGACACTTTATATTTCGTAGACAGTTCATTTCATTTCATTTCATCTCAACAACAGTTCAGAAATTTTCTGTTAATTTGATAAATTTTGAATTACGATGCAGCTCTATTTCACCGTTTCCAATATAGAGCAATTGTTTAAAAAATATATCTGCCGATGGATTATTTTGCAGTAGTACTCTCATATTTATGGCGGATAAATCTGAAACTTGAGGTTACCCAAATAACAATTATTCCTGTTCGGTAGAGGTGTAATAATCGTTAAATGTAAAATTAAAAAAATGCCGCGATTTTTAATCCTTTCTTAATCAACAATCATTTAAAGATAAGTAAAAAATTGTATTCTGGTGAAATTAACAACGAAATATCATTCCCAATAATAGCCTACTTTAAATTAAAGAAAGGATTATAATCTTCGCTAACATTTCTTAAATTTTACATTTAAAGATAATTACAACACTGCTGAACAGGAAGTAACAGCCTCTATTCGATTGGGATTAAATTTTCTCAACTTTAAATTATTGTTGATAAAGGAGGAATATATAAAAGTCTTAATTATGCAGTTCTTTAGCAAATCACAAAGTATCCCAAAACACCTAATCAAAACACACTCTTTTTGTGAGGGAGTTTTTACGACTGTTTACCCGCAGTGTAGCCAGCTTACTAATTTGCACTAATTTTTGGCAACACTGACTCCCCAAGTCAGGTTTCTATTATGTTACACCTATGACAGTAGGTGCTGTTACAACATTTATAGAGTATTATTTCAAATAATAGCCTAATTTAAATTATTAAAATGTATTTACTTTACTAAAAGTTGATATCAGGGTGGGCCACAGCAAAGCGTTTTAGCGCTTAGCTAGTAATTTAATTTAAATACAAATAAAAAAGGAAAAGGAAGAAAAATTACCTACACATTTGAGAATTTATTGTAACTTTTTCTTGATTTATTTATTCTTTAACGAAAATTAACAATAATTACAAATTGGTATTACTATTTGTCTGTGGAAAATAATAATATAGGAACAAATAACTGCACTCACATAACGCAATACAAAATTATAATAATGATAACCTGTATTACAATAGCATGCTTATAAACAAAAACATTATGAAATCGACATATGACGCCATGTTAATAAATCGAAACACGACCTACTGTATTTGCAATAATTCGCTATATAAGAATTATTTTGATCACTAATCAAGTTAAAAACTATCCGGTCCGTTAAGTTGGCCAAAACTATATACATTGAGCCAAATTTCATTAAAATCGGTTGAGTAGTTTCTGAGAAATAGAGAGACAAACATCGGGACACGAGATTTTTATATATATAAGGATATTAAAAATAATTCGGCTAAGTAACTACCTACCTAAGTTTGTTCTATGCATATTTTTGTTTACAACCGCTCGCAGTACATATGAAATGTACATTAAAAACGTGTCAACTTTTAAAAGGTCGGTAACTTACACATCACTAGATCAGTTAAGGAAAGACTAGGTTTTTAACAAAATTTCGTTCGGGAAAAGTTTCTAAAAATGACGATATGTATGCCCTTTTTTTGTTATACCCGAAAATTATGCATCATAAATTTTTTAATGAAGGAGCTTGTTTGAAACAGAATTTGATGCTTTATAACGTTATCCAAAACGATCTTTGTTTGGAGTAGCTAGTTATGAGTTACAGGCGTTAGAACATTATTGATCCATTTTCCCAAATCTTTAATCCGTTACTCAGCTTGTGATCGAGTGAAGATTTAAAAATCATGATAATATCATCTTATTGTTTTATTTTAAACGTTAATTTATTTCGTTTATTAACTTTGTACTTGCAGCAGTAGTGCTTTGTTCTCACCACTGACTTAAGTACACTCTGAACTAAGAGCTCCTGACAGTAAGCGGCTTTTCTGCTTCCAACACAGGCACCCGTTCCTTATTTGTATGCTAACTTATAGTATTCGAAAACGTTAAATGTTATTTACGAATTATTACCAGAATTGAAACTAAGCGATCACTAATAACAATAAATACCTTCACACTCCAACAATATGCATTTATATTTACAATATGCACGTCCGCATTTATATTTATATTTACAATATGCACGTCCGCCTGTTTAAATCGATGGCCATCAAATTCCTAAGACAAACCACCAAATTTGAAATTCATACAGAAGCTAAATTAAAGGAGATAGGTTTCTTGCAGTTAATAAACCATAATTTCAAGAAAAAAGTAAAAATTTAACTTTCTTCATTGGAGAAAACAAGAAATATCAACTGCATGAAGCACTATTTGTGAGTACAGAGCATTGGAAACGTGAGATGATCACCTATGATATAACCGAAACACCCAATTCTCCATTCATGAATTTGGAGAACACAGAATGTAAGTACAAACGCATAAGAAACGCACTTTTTAAAATAGGTATCTGAAACCAATGATTTTATTTGATTTAATGCATTGATAAGAGATAGTGGTGTATCTCATTGGGAAGACACTGTGATCAAGGTCCTGCGTTCGAATCTGACTTAGCAGGATACCTTCATTCATCAGGAGATACCCTGCTGGGGAAATCCGAAAGTTATGGAGAATAATCATGTCGTTTGAGCGTAATCACGGTCAAATCACCCACTTGCATGACTGTTG
This sequence comes from Aelia acuminata, assembly GCA_911387785.2. Classification (NCBI taxonomy): domain Eukaryota; kingdom Metazoa; phylum Arthropoda; class Insecta; order Hemiptera; family Pentatomidae; genus Aelia; species Aelia acuminata. The sequence continues at coordinate 135,983,799 of OU426978.1, read as the reverse complement.
ACCAAAAAACAGTGCTTCCTTACACAGTTCTGAACCCAAGACCCTTCATAGACCGTAGTGGTACGGTTTTCTTTTTTTTCTTTTTTAATGCATAGATATGCATCGTTCAATAATTTTCTTCAAAAACTTGTAAGAATTTTGTCTAAATTATTGATTAAAAATTCATCTCGCAGGTTACTAATCTCTAGTTTTAGTTTGAAAGTAGTGTGGCGGGCTAGGGGTTCAAATAAGAAATAAACGCTAATTTTTAAAATTAAATCAATTAAATATAATATTGTAACACTTCTATGGGTTAACAAATATTTATTAAAGGAAAATATAACAATATCAATGCCAAACGAATTATAACAATATAAATATTCGAGCAGGTTGTACAAATTATAACTTTAAAGCACACAAATCATATGGCTTGAGGTTCAGAGTCAAGACAAAGACTAAGACTAATTGGTCCAGTCACTCGCTCGTCTGGAATGGTCCAGAACCCCGTGGAATCATCGAGGCCTTGAACTGAAACAATCTAGTCCCAAACACGTGCTCTGACGGTCCGCTCCAATCGCTAGTTAACAAAAGGTTTGGGATTTTAAACCATATATTTTTTTTTTTTTTATTAAACGACTTAACGTTACACTGCCCCCTCCTTAGAGACATTCCACCTGGATGTATTCTTTTCCACACGGGTTTGCTCTCTATGCATATGGCGCCAAGCGATCATGATGGACGATTATGGGCTTTCCTTTGGGTTACTTGAAAACCCTATAGACCACATCGTTGACGTGCTTCCTAATCACGGAGGGTTCCCACTTTCCTCGTGGGTTGTAGAGCCAAACCTTCCTCTTATGCACCTGGTTGGCCCTGGTCCCGCTTGGTCTCTTCATCCGATCGCTGGTGACGTGTCTCTTATTGACAGCGATAGGGTGATATCGATTCTCTTCTCGAGGCAATGACGCACAGTGGGAAAATTTTGTGATTTAGCGTCCAAAAATCTATAACTCCTGACTAAATGACGATAATCGAATAATTCTTTATTCATTAAAGAGCATGGGATTTTTTTTTATCAGTGAGAATAAAAAAAATAAAAATACCATCACTCTAAGTATTTCAAATTAATTTTTTAATGAATCCTTTCTTCACTTAAATTTAAATAAAATAGTTTATAAGGTACAGGGTTATACATGGAGAATGAAATGAGTCAGGATTATTATCTATTGAGCTTTCTGCTCATATACATTTAGTTTTCAGGCACTTGCTCTATTTGAAAGGAGTTTAAATAATTAACGTCTGATGAAGAAAAAATTAAATTAAAAATACCCTATTTTTTAGGAATTTTAACCGAAAAAATATTGTCGTATAATTCAACGATAAGTATGTTTTATGATTTAGTCTAATTCGAGGACGAAAATATATTGAAAGCTTGAATATAGGGGTTTAAATCTTAAATTCGATATTTCGTCGATCGATCGAATTCTATTATGGTATTTTAGCACCCTTCACCCACTACCAGTACGGAAAAAATCAGAACCAACTATTGCCAATAATAGAAGTTATATCAATTTAGATACTTTCTTTAAATAAATTTCATAGTCAACGTGGATGAAATTAAAACGCATTTTTATCCAATAATTTTAGAGCCATTCTTCTCTCATATTTATATAATATGTTTGGTGCAATTATATAAAATGTAAGGCTCAATAGGAAAAAAAAATAATATCAGAGACATGAGCATAGATATTGCTTAAAATAATTTTTTTTTTTCTATTGAGCTTACAGAGCTGAGCTCCACATCTCTCTATCAGCCCAGTCTCCCTCGTTTACATTTTCCGGGCAGCTGCCAGTCCAGGACTCTGTACGGCCAATGCTCTTCCGGCATCCTCCTGCAGTGCCCGTACCACCTCAACCGCCGTTTCCCAATTCTTTCCGAGACGGTCTCCACAACACCCATCATTAGCCTCACCTCTTCATTTCGGACTCTGTCTAGCCTTGTTATTTGGAGACATCTTCTCCAATAGTCCATTTCAACGGCCCGAACTCGCTGGTATACAAGCGAGCATTCCTCGGCCATGCTTCACATCCGTAAGTTAATATAGACTCGACTATGGCCGAGAAGATCCGTGCTTGTTTTCGCTTGCGATAGTGTTGTTCCAGAGAACAGGGTGTAACATCCTAGTAGCCCTCCTGGCAAGTTCCACCTTGTTGCGGACGTCAACGTCAGATGTCCCCGCATCTTCAAGAAAGGATCCGAGATATTTAAAGGCATTGACTCTTGTGCACACGTGATCACCTGTGCGCAGATCGTTTTCCTCATTATCACCAACAGCATTATACTCCTTCTTTCAGAAATTAATGTTGAGACCTGCAGCTTCATAACATTGTTTCAACTGGAGAAATATCATCTCCAGGAAAACTATCCTCGTGTTCATCACCATCTGATCATCGGCGAAGAACAATGTCAGGAGCTCATCGTCATCGAAGTAAATTCCGTAATCCCGAAATTGCCTTATCCATTTCTTCATTACGTGAGCCAAATATATTTTGAAGAGACTTGCAGACAGGCAACACCCTTGCTTCAGACCCTCTACATACCGAATCACAACAATTAACTGTGGCTTCAAGTACATAGAAATTAACTTATTACGCAACATACAATTTAAGGTTATATGCATAACAACTACTCTTAAGTGAGATAATAATAATGATGTAATGAGATAATAATAATAAAGTTGAGTGTACTTAGGCTCTTGTGAGACTTTATTAATGCCACTAAGTGGGGTCAAAAGCATTATAAACATAATACTGCAGGACATGCTAAAATAAAAAAAAGATACGCCTATTGTCAATAAACTACTATCGACAGCATTTACCTTCTAACTTCTTTACCTTCTACATCCTTTGGGCTGTTGTATTAAATAAATACTCTGAAAGATGTGCTTAATTTTTTTTCGGCCTAAGCATCACTTAGCACTTCTGAGATGTAAGCTATTGATATAAGTGCCATATGAATAACTCTTAATTTATTAATCTTTTATAATAATGGAGTGGACATAACGACATGGGCACAACCTGGCATGCCTTGTATGAAGCAAGTTAGAAGTTGGTGTGAAGTGAGACAAGGATCATTTTGAATTTATTTAATATAAATTATATACCAAGACTGTAGTATTTTATGTTGCAATCGAATGCAATGGGACAATTCAATATTTAAAAATTCCTTACTTATTTATTTAGAATTTAAAATATAAGATTCAGAGGTCTTGTTAAAGCACCTAACTAATCATGACCATTCAGATTTTAACTTTAATCTTATTTCAATGGGAATGCAGTCAGCCAAAGATGCAAAGGCCATAAGCCAGAGAACATGTAATGTTATTTCGTCCCAACTGACAGCTAGCCCGGGTGGAGCTGGTCGTCTCGGCTTTGTAACCAGATGACAAATGGTTCTCTCTGAAAAGATTACATCTTTGTTTTTTTCTTTTTGTTCCTTTTTTTTTTTTTTTTTTACACAGTTTATGATATACATTCTCTCAAATAACTTCCGAGTTTTTTTCATAAACGTAGCTCGAAAATAGCTTTAATTTATCTCTTTCATTTCTAGCTCCCTTATATTTTTACACTATTTTGATCACATAATCATATTGTATTGAATTTAACTAATAACTTTCCATATTATTTTATTTCCATCTGGGTTGTAACACTGTAAGCAAAAGAGTAAAACCTAACAGTCAATACTCATATCCCATCAAATTTCACTGATTGACACATGTTTTAACCACTGTAAGAATTAAGATTTACCAAAAAAAAAATGCAACCAACATAAAACGACCTAATAGTATAATCATATAATAAATATAACATAGGGTATGCTAATGTAAGTAGTGCAGGAACAATTCAATAACATTTGTTTTTAGTATACTCCTAAGTGCAAGAAAGTTACAAAGCTTTGTCAATTTAATAAATATAATCAATATATATTATAAAGCAAAGTGTGCGTGCCGATAAGGCTCAGAAACGATTCCACGGACGATTAAGAGATTTATGTCAGCGTGTGACTGTATGCCCCCTAACGGAGAAGAAGGTTTCCGTTTTTCTCTTAAGGGTGTGAAATTGAAGAGAAAAGGACTGGAATTTTAAGGCTCTCGCACCATTTAATTAGCCTCTCTTAGATTGAGATGCGAGTTTATGAATGAAAAATTTAGTTCGAGCTTCAGGCTACCAGAAAGCGCTAGGGTGCGTTTCACTCTATGTTTATTGTTCATTCATCCAGGGAGTTTGTAAAGGTTATATATTTTTTCAGCTGTTCTTTTTAAATTACTAAAAAATTAAGCGATAATAATTAGTTTATCCTTTGCTTTCAAAATAAAATAATGATTCAACATCTCTGCAATCAATTAGAAAACCAACTGGTTTCATAAAAAAATTAATTTTCTCATAAGAAGACTAATTGATCAACAGATTACGTTTAATCATTATATAATGTATACTTAACTAAATTTAATGCAATATTAGTGAACATTTCTGAATAGTACAGTGATCGAATAAAAAGACACATAAAAAAAAAGAGATAAATTGACTGAATATAAATCGAAAAAAAAAAGTTTAAAGTGTTCTATTGTAGTTATGATAAAGAAGTTGTTTTGATTACTATGTATGATAGGCATTCCGGTTGAAAAATGACTAACTCCAAATACAGCATTTTTCACCATCCCTCTTGGTTCTTCAAACAGAAATATGGTGAAAAAATTGTGCCTTCATGAAATTTTGCTTTTCACTTTGTAATAGTAATAAGATTCGAGTTCTGCAGAGTCAAAATACGGGTCAAATTATAAATATATCTTAAGGGAGATTGAAATGGAGGAAAAGTCTTAAAAAAAAGTTTCTAAGAATCTTCGGTAGTTTCTATTCTTCTGGATCTAATAGGATCTTCACAGTATTCGGCGCTTAAGTTATACTCGAAATATAATATCTTTAACTGAGGTATTAGATTTTTCAACTATAATCTAATAAGGTATTATCTTCTGACTGCTTGGAATGGGCTTATTCGATTCAGAATTACAGAAACCATAAAACACGATGCATAACTCGACAAACTTTCATTAAAATTAATTGTTCATTTTCCATTTTCAACCCCCTATAAAGTATATAGGGTTCCTTCTTTGGGCAGACTCTACAGTTCTCGAATCTTAATATTGATACCAAGTTAAAACCGAAGTTTCAAGAAGGTGCTAATTTTGTTCTATATTTCCTTTAATTTTAAAGTTTTTCTGTTATTACCGGAGCTAAGCCGGGCACTCTAGCTAGTATAATAAAAATAATAAAACCTTTAGACCATCAAGCAAGCATATATTGAAATTCCTTAAAGTATAGTTATTTAAATAGGAAATTTATGCTTAAGTACTTAGGAAATTCAAATACTAACTATAACCAGAAACATAGTATACATTACTTAAATTTATATTATATATTTGTGTTTATTAGGAATATGAAAAGGTAAATAATCTTTATTAAATAGAAACCTATTATAAACATGAAAAAAAATCATGACTACTAATTACATACTATGTCCAGTTTTATTGAATTAAAGATAATATCAACATAATATCCGGTGTTATTTTATTTTGCAATAGTACTATCATTTTTACTTGATATCCTTATACAAAAACATTTATTTAACTTTTTTTCGGTTTTTGTTTTTATTTTAAAGCATTTCTCTCTCTCTATTACCTATCGAGAATACTTACATTAGGAACCTATGATTTACTTCTTATCATACTGTTGGTAAGAGCGATAGGGAAAAAAACCTATATAAAGGAAATACGATGAAAATATATAAATTGCATACGATATTGAAGAAAAATTTTACTTTTCTTCTTTTAATAGCCATTTATTTTCATGTTTCCAATGTCTTGGTGTCCACTATCTCTCTAGCTTTGCTAAAGGAGACTTTGTCTCCTTGGTATTCTGTCGTTCTTCATCCCCAAAAGACGAGACCAAACCATTTTAGCCTTTGGATTTTGATGCTTGCCGAGATTTTTTGATCCTTCTACTTATTACAGCTGCCGATTTTTATAACGCTGCATATTACAACTTCACATAGGATGTTTGTTCCTGATCAGTGATCTTGCTATCTTGTTATTCGTGGCAAGATTAGTGATCTTAGCAGCAAGCCATCGGTGACCATTTCTCGCTAGCATAGGTAACCACAGGTTTTATTATTTTTTTGTACATACTGAAAATTGTCATATTACTGCCACCCTACTTCTCATAATCTTGGATAGGCCAAAATACGTACTGCTTACCTACGTAATTCTTTTCTTTAAATCGTTCTCTTTGCCCAGCAGCTTAATTATTTATTATTTTATTTAGCCCATAGAGATGGGCTTGTTTCTTTCTTCCATTACTTTCTTTTTCTTTTCATTGATTTCTAGCTCTAATCTGCTGGTTTTATCTTCAAGTTTTGATACAGCATCTTTTACCTAGCCTTCAATGACCTAAGCGGTATAGCAACATCTGCAAAAGCTAGGAGTGGCATAGTTTTATTAAATAGTCTCTATCTACCTGAGCTCTGTTTATGCCGACTTTGAGAGCTACGATGACCAATATCTATCGATACAATTTTTATCGGATCTCAGACCAATTTGATGCTGGGTTCACACCTCACAGTACTTCACTCGGCGTTTCATGTTTGTCACTGAGCATTTTGCCAATCTTTTTAGTTTTGAGAGGATTCCCATTTTCATATGAATGAATATTGTATAGCTCACTCTGCCTTAAAATCGATAAATATCCTCTAGGTTCTTGAATGTATTCATTATTTTTTTTCCACATCAGAGGGAATATTTGATCTACTATACATCTATCACTTCGAAAACCTTCAAGAAATTCACAGATTTCACTTTAAACATAAGGTTGTTTCCTGTTACCATATATTTAGAGAGAGAGCAATCTTTACCTACCTGAGCAATGACATACCTCCGTTTTCCGGTGGAAACCCCAGTTTCCGCAATGCGATGGGTGTCCTTTTACCTTGAATAATGGCACGAAAAAACCATTGGTCCTATCTTCAGGTACCATCTTCTCTCCCCCGATTAGCATCAACAGTAGTCAATAAACCGGTTTTTGTTAATCTATGACCAATATAAAACTAAGAAGACGGCGATTTCTTGTACAGTTTATGATTCTACGTTTTATAGATACATTTAAACCGCAATAACCAGAATGTTGGGGAGAGCGATACCTTAAATAAGAAGTTAACAGGTACAAGTCTCCGACCCCGTTTCAAAATTGCCGGTCATTTTGAGCACATAGAGGAAAAATTAATTATGAGTGGAAAGTATATTATTAAATTATATGGAGAAAATAGATAAAAAAAAAAATAGAGGAATCGTGAAATTTTAAGAATTGTTGATTTACTTGAAATGAGAGAATTACAAAAACAAAAAAAATGTCTGATTTACAAAGAAATAGTACTTAAAAATAACTGAAAATAAATCATAATACAATATCCTAAAATAAAATACAAGTAATAAAGATTTAATAATGGAAAAGAAAAATGTAAATTAAACAATAGAATCAACTTCTTCAGATGAGACATTGTTGACAAGTTGATGTGCATTGCTACACCATCTTCAAAGTGAAACCTCCTTTCGACAGCAAGTCAACAAGTTCGTTTTGTAATTTTAAGGATTCTTCAAGCGTATATGCCCAGTCAACAAACCATCAATGTACATGTTGTCCAGCAAAGCACGTGAAGCGAGCGGATAGTTATGTCCTTCGTATGTGATAAGTTGTTTGATCACCCGTATATCCTAGAAAGATAACCCGAAGGGCAAGCCGTTGAATTCGTAATCCTGAATTGCATCATCAGGATTGAATCGGAAAAACATGTGATGGTACAAACGATCTTCGGGATCGATTAAGATTTGAAGAAACATCTATATATATCAGCTGAAAAAACATACTGGGGTATACTAAATTTTAACAATATGTCCCTGATATCATGTTGAAGCTTTGGCCCTGTTAGAAGATGACAGTTCAGTGATCCAGAGTTGGTGGATGCCGAGGTATCAAAAACAATACGTAAATGGGTGGATGAACTATCTTTGCAAACCCAATGATGAGGAAGAAAATATTTCCCTGTTCGAGTGGTGAGTAAAAGATATACCTGGCTAAGGTAATCCTCGAATACCGTTTTATATTCAAGTCTTGAAGTTTTGGCTTTATTCAGCTTTTCCTCTTGGTTTCTGAAACGATTGAGCGCCATAAACTTTGAGGATTCTAAATTGGACGATTCACCTTTAAATGGCAGACGAACGATGTATCTTCCTTGTTCGTCTCTTGCATGGGTCGATTTAAAATGTTCCTAGCTCTAGCATCATCTGGGTTTATTTTATTACCAGTTGCAACTTCCTCGATCTGCCAGTGCTTCATTTTCAAACTGTGTTTCGGCTACAGCAAGCATAGTTTGACTGGCTGAAAATGGTGAGGCATTTGAAATTGGTCTAAGTAATACCCAACAAAATACTGTGTTCAATGCATTTGGAAATTCATCATCAATGTTAATGGTTTTGCCAATAAGTCAGCCCCTAACAAAAAATCTATTGGACCTGGTTGATGACATAATTTATCTCCAAGTTTCAAATGTTTGAATTTATCCATTACTTGGTAGGAAATAGGAACAGAAGGCATATCTGCACTGATTTGGTCGATTACAATGGTCATAGTATGCAACTGAGGCAAATCCTCTGTTTGCGGTACAATGAAACATGGAACTTGATATTTTCCACCTGATATTAAATGGTTTGAGTGGTATTGAGATTGATGGTGAATGCTTTGAGTAACCTTTGAGGGTTTCTAATCTTCGACAATCCTAATTGGTTTGCAAGTTTGGTGGTAATGAAGGATCGCTGGGAACCACTGTCCACAAGTATTCTCAATTAATGACACTGTCCAAATTTATCCTTGATTCTAGCTTGTGCTGTAACGAGGAGAACATTAATATTGTCTGTCGTTAAAGACGAAAGAATATCTGTACTATGTTGTGGACTAACTGTACCATCTGATTGTAGCTGGGATGGTTGGTGCGAGGATCGAGGATAAACGTCATCTTTGTTTGAGGGATGACTTGTGCTCGTACTGTTTGATTGTGAACAACTCGGTTTCATACCATTTGGGGACTCATTCTTGGATCTTGCTTCAGTCGGAAAATGTAGCATCGTATGATGTCGAAGTCGACACTGATTGCATGAATGTTTTGATGGTCACTTTGCCGCAGAGTGACCCGCACCAAAGCAGTTCAAGCATCGATTAAAAACTTTCACTCGGTTAAATGTTTGTTTCAGACTCATATTGCGAAGATTGAAACAATCTATAAGGCGATGTGTGTTTTTACAAATAGGTCAAACAACTTGTTCAGACTTTGCATTGATCATATAAATGAATGAAATGATTGAAGTTATATAAATTTAAAGCATTGCAGGTAGCTGGAGCTGTTTTTAAAATCCAACAAATAATTAAGGCCCGTCAACATGTCAACAGTTCCGTTCGGAGCAGTTCCAGTCACTGAGCGCAGAACGGAGAAGAATGTAGCAGTTTCTGCAAAATAACGGCTTCCATCACCGGGACAAGTTCCAATGGTGGGGAGTGCCGAACCACTGGTGCAGAATCGGCGAATGTGGAAAATCGATGATCGGCTATCGATCAGTCGATTATTGGTGGCACAACGAGTAAACTCCTTCTCGTACAAAATTCCACTGCCAACTAACTAATACGGCGCGGGAATACGAAATTGTGGACATTTAATCTGCAAACCGTAAAAAAACTAGAGGACTCCAGGCTACCTAATTCTAAAATTGTAAACATCGCTAAATAAAATTAAACACATTCCACCTAAAATTTTTATTTCACAAAACAAAAAAACTACATTTTCTTCTCTCGCTTCAATAAAAAATTATAACTTATTAAACTAATTTACAACAAAAATAAAACTACTCCATGGTTCAATTAAAATAGAAGGATTATTTAGAGAAAAAAAAATTTAGTTAAAGAGAACGGCTTTAACACACAATCTACAATAAATAACTAAACAAATGGTAAAACGAGGCGCTTACATATAACATATACATAAGTCTGTAATTAGCTTAAATTAATCGTAAATAATTGCTTGAAATCTACCTCTTTTCTTTTGCACAAAATGCATTGTAAACCTCAACATTTAATATTGTTAGTATCCATAGCAACCCCGGATTTCTCGAAGAAGGTTGCTTTGGGGCTTAAAATGCAAATTGTCTCTTATGGAATTGTTCCACCGTGTTATATATACTGTATTGATTACTACTTTTTGTGATTTCCATTAACTAAGATCTTCGGAATAACTATAATGGAAAGGGTCGTATGTTAGAAAACTAAGTAAATAATAAAATAAGTCACGTAACCCGAGTTATATTACTGAATTATTAAATAACGAATAAATTGGCTAAAAACGTTGTTCAGTTGTTTCTGTAGACTGTACTTAATCAGAACTAGAACTCCACAAACATCCCCTGGTCAACAGGAAGTTCCGTTAAGTCAGTAACCCCTCCCACCTGGTTATCACCCCCCCTCTAAATGTTTTTCTATATTAGCCTCTGATTATGACTAATAAAAATTTCTCGGACAATAAATACAATGAATGAATAACAAGTATTCCTTGTTATAAGTATGGGGATATTCAAAATCTCCCTTTTTTTCTGGAATTGTTTGATGGTAACTTGAGCCAATATCAAAATATCAATTAATGAGCTCTATTTCCCCAACTACCCAGCGTGAGAGTAATCGGTCGTGAAGCATAGATAGCGAGTACTAATTGGTCTACTAATTGGCGAATCAGGGCCAACAACACTAGCTTTACACAGTACATGTTACTCTTATCTATCTGATCATAAACCAATTCAACAATAACTGAAATATTCAACCCCAGGTATCCATTCAATATTTGATAGTTAAATGGATTATATTTATTTATTTTGTAGTAATTGCGAGCGCTATACAACAGGTTTTTTTCCCCTTTTAATTCCACAATTTACCACTAAAACACTTTCAATATAAGGTTAAAAATATATTCTTCCATCTTTGCAATTAAGACATTTAACTATTTCAAAAGTAGATCTAGATTTTGCTTTACCTGTAAAACGTGTACATAGATGTAAAACCCCAAGTAAACTGACGGAAAAAAAAACACGCGCACCTTGATTATATCAAGAAAAATGCAAATATAAGACAAAGACAAAAACTCAGGATCAATATTTATTTTAGGTTTTGTGATCATTGTTAGTACCACATTCAATACCACAACTTGGCGTGCATCTCGAAGCACGGTGACCCAGCATGTTGAATGTGCCAATGTGCTCAATGTGCTTCCAAACAAATCCTATTAGATCTGACACCCATCTAGTCTCAAACTAGCTGAAAATGTAAAAATGGTCACGAAGCATTGGCGGATCCAGGAAGAGCATTTATGTTAGTCATTTAAATATAGAATTTCTCATTACTAAAAGTAAGAAAGCAAGGTAAAGAACAAATAATATGCTGACATAAGTAAAAATTTTATTGTGTACTAGTAGAATTGTGGGAAAGGTACGTAAATTGACTGATCCAGGAGAAGGGCCAAGGAGATGCCGCGTCCCACCTTTGGAACTACAGCCCGCTCTTTCCAAACTGCTGGATCCGCGTTTGCCACCAAGCGCCTTCAACGTCGAAAAACACCGCACAATCATTCTTCTTATATCTGGCATCTCTTACGATCGCGTCGTATTTATAAGAAATATTTAGGACACCGATTGAATCTCAATTCCATCTCAGGACAATTTTTTCATAATCCGCATGTTTGAAGATATTTTTTTTTTTTCAAAGAAGCTTCTGTAATGAATTTCGATTACGGACACACTCAAAAGGAATCATTTATGTGCCGCACAATTCAACAATGTTAATTGAGGAGTTGAAATATTTATGTTGGTATATATCAAACCTAACGATAAATGTGAACGAATCACATATAATATTCCGAATTCTGTTGGCCTAAGCCAGTGCGTAATGAATATTTATAGAGTGGCAACAAAACGTTAGAGGGGCTTGTCTATGGTTCTTAACATCAGTTTACAGAGAATCATATGTTTTTGTAGTGATCACCACGTGTATTAATTTCAACTGACTAGAAGGTGTGATTTTTGTTCCAAAAAGCAGTTTCTGTACTCTTTAATAGTTGGTGAAAGTAGTTATAGTTTATTTAGTTTTTAAGTGACTTGCAGCCTATAAAATAATAAATGGGAGATAATTACTGGGCGAAAGAGGTCATCATCTTCACGGGATCTGAGAATATGTACCAAAAACCCAACAACATAACGACCAGTAACAGGTCTATAGCTTAGCAGTAACAGGTACTATAGCTTAGCAAATATATCTGGTAAACAAAATAATGCCCAAACAAACTCAATAGATAATAAAATATAAAACCTCCTCCCATATATTTAAAAGATATTCATAACATAGAAGCCTTAATTTCATTTTTAAAGAAAGAAATAGGTCATAGTTATTTTAGTTCTTCACCAAACGTCTTTTGAAACATCGGGAGGTGCCAGCCCCTTTGAGAAAGGATGATGGTTCTTGGGCTGTGACGGACAGAGATAAAGCTGAATTATTTGCTGACCATCTTGCAACTGTCTTCCACCCCCACTCGAACTTAACAGACACACTCCATGAAGCCATTGTTGAGACAGTTTTGAACTGCCCTCTTCTGATGCATCTTCCACTAAAATCCTTTACTCCTTCAGAGGTTACAAAGCAGATTATGAAAATGCCAAAGAGGAAGGCTCCTAGTTACGACCTTATCACAGCTGAGTTACTTTAAATAATCCCTCGAAAAGCTTTAGTCTTTCTCACAACATTATACAACTCTGTACTAAGGAAAACTAAATTCCCCATCCAATGGAAGTACTCAACGATTTTTATTATTCCTAAACCTAACAAAGAAAAAAAAACCTGACTCCTATAGAGCTATTAGCCTTCTTCCTCTATGCTCCAAAATTTTCAAAAAACTATTACACGAACGTATTCTTTACATACTGTGACAACAAAACATATTGCCTGATCATCAATTTGTCTTCCGCTCATTTCATTCCACAACACTACAGCTACACAGAGTAACAGACTTTATATCTTCTGCTCTTGAACTAAAACAATATGCTTCTGAGGCTTTTTTAGATGTTACTCAAGCGTTAGATAGGGTTTGGCACCAAGGCCTTCTTTTTAAACTGAAACCTATTTTTCCCAGTACACAGTATTTAGTCTTAGAATCATATCTGTACGACCGCTTTTTCTCTGTCCGCTAGGGCACAGTAATCTCATGAATAAAACCAATCTCTGCAGGCGCCCCACAAGGTTCAATTCTTGCCCCACTCCTCTACTTAATATATACATATAAACAGACAATAACATACTAACTGCGACGTATGCTGACGATACCGCTATTATTTCATGAAACACGAATCCTATACATGCCACCCTAACATTACAACACAACCTAGACAACATACGAAATTGGTGTAGAAAATAGAAAATTGCGATAAATCAAGACAAGTCACATCTCCTTACATTCTCTTAAAGACACGAAACATGCCCTCCAGTCTACATAGACAATCATCCAATACCACAAACAAATACAGTAACATACTTGGGACTTACTCTCGATCGAAGGATGACGTGGGGCCCACACGTCAAGATAAAACGAAAAAGGTTAAAGTTCAGACTGAGACTATTATACTCCATCGTACATAGACGTTCCAAATTACCCCTCAGACAAAAACTTAACCTATACAGCTATTTACTAAAACCTATATGGACCTATGCAAGCCAAATTTACGGACCGGCAAAAAAAGACACACATTAAAAAAATACAAACCTTCCAATCCCAATACTTAAGATTAATTACGAACTCAACACCCTACGTGTCAAACGAGACCCTTCACATTGACTTAAGAGTTCCGACTGTGAAATTACATACATATGAATTACAAACGATTTTACGACAAATTACATGGACATACCAACAAATTTGTACAAGATATGCAAGACGTGACATACCTCGGCGAAGACTGAAGAGGAGTTGATGAGGGACCTCCTAGACTGACAGTGTAAATCATTTGAATGCCAAGGGGATGCAACACTGGGTGCTATCTCCCTCACGCCTACCAATGCAATTTGTAACTTATTTTAGCACATTTGCTTATTGTAATTATACAGTTGCATATAAAATTATTCAGTTTTAGAAAAAAAAAATCAGTTTATACAAAATTGTTCTCAGGATACAGAAAGGAAAGAAGTTAACTGGGGCTATATATTTTAAAGAAAACTAAAATAAAATCTTTCAGTTTTATTTTACATACTTCTAAAACAACAAATATATATCTGTTTGTGAATGCTTATGTGCCGCGAGGTTCATATATCGACATTTTCAATCAAACATTAGTCAAATTCCCTGCTTAGATAGTATATAATATTCCTTGATATTTTTATGAGTAGCAGTCCCACCGAAGTTTACGACTCAACTTTAAGCAATGTACTTTTCCTTCAACATGGGTGAAGTTCGAACATAACGCCTTAAATCAGAATGTACGGGCCGTATTTATAAACGTTCCTTAGGAACGCCTTACTTAAGGCTTCCTTAAAATGCACACCTTCAGCTAACCTTAACACAATTTTCATTTTATAAACGTTCCTTTACGCTTTCCTATCTTAAGGAAGCCTTAGATCCTAAGGTGTTCCTCTAAATTTGATCTGTTTTCCTTCCTTCGTGCTAAGGTAGATGATTAGCTACCTTTAGCTTCTCCTTAACTATTTAATAATAGAAATAAAAAGAGAAAACAAATATCAGGACTTAAATACTTATTAAAAAGAACCGTTTATTAGGAACAAAAGGAAGTTTTGGAATTTTTACTTTATTTATATGTGGTATAAACAACAAAGGCGGTGATCTATTATTACACTTTTTAAGGAAAATAAAAATTTTAATCTTGGTGAATTATTTTTCTTTTTTTCTCCTTTATATATTTATCAAATATTTTCATATTTAACCATTCTTATTACTAGGCACAATGAGAGACAGATAATTTCTTCATATAAGCAAAATCAAAACAAAAGATGTATTATTTTCAATTAATGCATACTTATTTAGTATATTGATAGTATTACTTAAGTGTACAAATTTAATCACTAACATTTTGATGCAGATGCTTTTGAATCTTTTCCATTTCTACACTTCTAACATTAATTATGTTTCAGTAGCCAGTATTAGAGCTGTAATTGTAAATATTTGATTAGGTGGTGATATAAACATCTGAAAGAATGTAAGTGAATTAATTTTTTTCTTCTGCAAGTAGTACTAGAATGAGCAATATAATCTTAATTATTGATAGTAAAGATAGTTTCACTCAGTTACTCATTGACAAAACAAAATCTTGATCTGAAATATAGACTGAATCCAATTTGAGAAAATTAAATGTAATTTTAGTAGTACCAATTTAACATTTTTAAAGTTTATTTAACTATCTATGCCTATTTTACATAAAAGGCTTTCATGGAATTTGTTGAAATTATATAAGTTTGGTATAACCAGTTTTTGGAAGAGTGGTAAGAGAAATGTAAAAGGAACAGAAATAAATTGATGGACAACTTTTATTTATTATATGAAAATGAAAAATAAATAACAGAATCATAATACACACTCATAAACCAATTCTTTATAAAATTTCAAAACACATGTACCTCCACTAAGATTTTTCAATAATTAAAATGCTAATACAAAAGTAATAACATTATAAAGTAAACAATCAGTTTTTAATAATTCATATAAGAATATGAAGTTGTTGAAAATAAATTTTACCTTATTTTTAAGGAAACTGAAGCTTTAATATTTCACATTTCCAATACACATCCTTTTTAAAATAAGTTGCTGACTAATTTACATATATCTAACATTTACACCCCCTTCTCATGAAGAAGTTTGGAACTACCCATCCAAGAATATATTGAAGAATATTAAGAAATATTTAATAAATATACAATATTACATCACAAACATCTTAATTAGAAGAATATTGCAGTCTCTCATCTCCCAAGCTAACCTCAAGAGAAATAAAGTTTGAGACTAACACTACCTAACATTGTTTTATCACACTTTTTCACACTCATTTGCATCTTCATCTTACATTAAAGATATTTTGGATTGTGATCCTGAAGCATCTATTAAGTTGTTTTGTAACCGGTTAGATGAAACATTGTATACACTAGTTTGTTTTTTTACTCTAACAATGTTTGCACACTATTCAACTTTGAGTGATTTATACTCCAATTATCATGTTCTTATAGTTCTAGAGCTGTAATTGCCACATTAACTACTTAAAACACTCTAAACAATACAGTAAACAAGTGTGAAGTTAACACTGATGTCAGGTTAGGCAGGTTACACTAAGCGGCGGAGTACTCTTATCAATCTTCTCTGATTAGTTGTTTAGTTAAGGTGACCTTAAATTTGCACCTTGATAAAGGCATACTTAGTTAAGGAAAGGAAGTGTTAAGGAATGTTCATAAAATGAGAATTATCTAAAGGAACACTTAAGCTTACAGGTTACCTTAACATAGGAACCAGTTAAGGTTACCTTAACTGCTTCCTTAGGAACTTTCATAAATACGGCACTACATTTATTCATACATACACCCATATCACTTTTCTATAGAATTTGAATAAAAATAGCAAATAATAATCCAAGAAACTAAAAAAGAAACTAGGCAAAATATTTTCAATGACGCATGAAAAAATTATTTACTTTAATATATTAGTATTTTTTTATTCACATAGAAACCTTAGTGAAGATTTAATTTTGTCCAATTATTATTATTATATTTTTTATTTAGTTTAATGCATAGGTATACCCAAAGGCTCATTATTATAGGGGTTGATTACTAAATTTTTAATTTTTTATTAGTACCCTGTGGTCTTCAAGAATTGAAGCAACGTTCTTCATCATCCCCCAGTGCCGTTTTTAAATGTCTCGGGAGATTTATTTTCTTTCTATGTTTATCATGCTGAGAACTTAGGAGATAGCCATCTATGGGTAAACAGGCAATATCCGATTTTTTAAGTCGGTAAATCACTTTTTCCTCAAGAATGTCCTGCGTCGTATTCCATTTTTTGTGTCAATCTTTAATTATTGATAATTTACTATCCATGCTCATCTCCCATTCTAATATTTGTGTTTTGTTAACATGGCTCAACCATTCTTCTACGGTTATAATTGTTTCCTTGAATACGGTGCTTCTCCTTTACTAGCAAAATAGGTTTTTTACAGCTTGGTTGGGTTTTTCATTTCCGGAGTGTGCTGGGGCTCATGTAAAAATTATTGTTATTTTCTAATATATAATTATTATTATTTTTTATGTATCCCATTTCAGCATTCCGGTCCCCAATAATAAGCTGTTTAGGCACTTTACAAAATATCAATTGTTTTGTTTTAATACTTAAATTGTATAAAATTGATATAAATATATATATATATATATATATATAATATAATAATAACTTTATTGGCTCTTAGAATACATTCTTTTAGCCAGGAGTCCGGCCCAATTGGTGTTAGTAAAGCTTTAAATGTTTTTTTTTTTGTTTTTTTATTTTGTTTTTCATTAATGTTAGTAACAAAGTATGTAATAATTTTAAAAAAACATATTAATTAAAAAGTGATAAAATATTAAAATATATCACATATAATATATACTTATTAATATTTTCATATAATTTAATACAATATAAACCTCATTCGACAATTTAAAAGCAGTGGTAGTAATTTGACCGATTTAACAATAACACAATTAATAATAACCGTATATATAATAAATTTGATAATATAATAATAAATATAATAATAAATTTGATAGCATACTCTAACATAATAACAAATACTGTGATTAAGTCTGTGTTTCAATCAGAACATCTTGATTAATATTAAGAATAATAAGTAAATAGAAAGATAAACTATTTTAATTATACAATAAACTATTATAAGGTGTAAAATTCAGTTAATTTAAAACATTTAACATATATACTTATTAATATTTCCATATAATTTAATACAATATAAACCCCATTCGACAATTTAAAAGCAGTGGTAGTAATTTGACCGATTTAACAATAACACAATTAATAATAACCGTATATATAATAAATTTGATAATATAATAACAAATATAATAATAAATTTGATAGCATACTCTAACATAATAACAAATACTGTGATTAAGTCTGTGTTTCAATCAGAACATCTTGATTAATATTAAGAATAATAAGTAAATAGATAGATAAACTATTTTAATTATACAATAAACTATTATAAGGTGTAAAATTCAGTTAATTTAAAACATTTAATTTAAAGGCATTCCTTGACACCTGCGTATATTATCCAGTCAATAGGACAACGACACACACACACACACACACACACACACACACACACACACACACACACACACACACACACACACACACACACACACACACACACACACACACACACACACACACACACACACACACACACACACACACACACACACACACACACACACACACACACACACACACACACACACACACACACACACACACTCACACACACACACACACACACACACACACACACACACACAGAGAGGCATATATACATATACACACATACACATTGTTTTTTTTGTATGTGTTTTTTTTTTGTTTTTTTTATCATTTATTCGTTTATAATAAAAGATCTAATTTTTAAGCAGCCTACTGTGTAGTAGAAAATGTCGTTGAGCTTTTGTTGATTTTCTATTGAAAGTAGGTTTCCTAAAATTGAATTACTTTGTAAATTAATATAATTAGTTATGTAATTAATATAATTATACACCCTTAGCTTAAGGCTTAATTTTCTTAGGCCTCTCTAGTTTGAAAACAATTATAAGACAGCCATATTTTTTGGCCTAATAAGCTAATATAAAGGGAATCTTTAGTGTGAGGGAATTGCTCACGCGCGACTAGCCGTGTCTCACGGAAGGGCGCGACCATCGCGGATTTAATAATTCATTCCTCCCAAACCTTCAGATTCCTTTGCCCCTTATTTACCCCGAGATTCAGCTTTTCCCTCAATCTTTTCACTCTTTCTTAGGAACCTAAACATTTAAAAAAAAAAAGAAGTTGCAATAATCGGTATAAAGTTTAACAGGTCAAATATCAGTAGGTGAACTACCTTTAGTGAAACATGTTACCGCAATATTGAAGAACTGTTCATATCGGACCTCGCCGTAACATAATTTATAAGAAATCATCTTACGCTTAATGTAGTCATATTAACAAATCGGGCATGTCTCCAACTAATTTACTCAAATCAAATCATCCAATTAGGATGCTTGTAAGACATAACAGAAGAAACTTTGGTAAAACGAAATTTTCTAAATCCAACATCTCTGGTCTGGTAAAACTTCTGTTATTATTCCATATTTCAGTTGTTGTCTCTTCTTTTAAAACCGTTTTTTATCTTCAACTCCAAATAAAAAAGGAAAAAAGAAAAACCTTTATTCTAAAAAGGATGGAGTCGCAATGTTCTTTTCTTTAAGGTCGTTATTTTATAATGAAGTTGTTATTTTGCTTGGATTTTTTTTTATGAGTGTTGAGACTTGGTGAAGTGTTTACTCCTCTGCAAGAGCGCCCTCGCAACACATTTTAGTCCATCGAATAACATTTGTTAAGGCAAAGATAGAGTCGAATTAAGATGTTTTATTTTTTTACTAATTTCCGTTGTTGATAATAATAACAATGGTGCGATAATCATCTCATGTTTTTATGCCCCCTAGAGATATTGATCTCTTTTCCACTAGAACTATTTATTTTGTAATTAAGAAAAGGATAATAAATGAACCAGAATGTTAAAAATATTCTTTTGGTTTTTTTTTTTATGTGCCCTTATTAATTAAATACATGTTTTCATGTATCGAAATCATCGAAAGGTCGTGAAATTTATATATATATATATGATTATTTGCGGACGACATAGTGATCCTAGCAGACTCGTGGACAGATTGCCAGAAAAAGCTTAACATATTATACCACTATTGTGAAGAAAATATGCTCCTTCTGAATACAGAAAAAACGAAAATAGTGCCATTTCACAAGGGTGGAGGGAGAATGAAAAAACTTAAACCGTTTTCTTATGGAGAAAACAACATACAAACGGTAAATAACCACATATATTTAGGAATACAGTTGACCTGTTCCGGAAAATTCCTTCTAGCCGCAAATACAGCTATAAAACACTAAAAAAAAACAAAAACCGCTATTGCCACAACCTTGGCCATACTACAAGAAACAAGATCAAGAGATTGGGACTCGAAACACACCTTATATAAGTCCATCATCCGATCCACCCTTCTTTATTGTTCAGAAATATGGGCTCCACAATATTGTAATAACCTCGAAACAATCACAACTAAATACGTAAATTTATCATTGGCCGAAACACACTCCAAATTATATCATCCGTTTGGAGACAGGAATCAAAAGCATGGAAGTAGAAGTAGTCAAAAGAATGCTGGGATGGTGGATCACCTTACTGAAAATGCAAGAAGATAGACTACCTAGGATTTGCTACAACAGATTAAAAGAGTTGGATGGAAATAACAAAACTTATTTTAACTGGTATTCAGAGCTAAAAATTAAACTAGCAAAAGTAGATTCGTCAATCATTCTAGAACGCAACGAGCCTAGTCCTGAAGCTGTCCAACTACACCTCAAAGATATAATAAACAGATTCGAAAATCACTCCATCAGTTCCGACATAAACTCAGTCCTCAACTCTAAGTACAACGAAGAATATCGAAATATTAGCAGTTTAAGCCGGCAAGAACTATACTTAAACTTAAGAACAAACATAAATAAACAGAGAATCGTCAGTCAGCTTAGAGTAGCCAAATTGAATAAACCAACATTTTATTTCAAAGGAACCGTATACAAATTAGAAGGAGAAGAAAATTGTACTATTTGCAACCTTCAAAAACCCGAAAATTAAATGATTCTTGATGATGAGATTCTTAATTAAATAATAGACTGATACATTACCTACAATTCGTATTTATAATTTAATTTTTGGGTCATTTTAAATATTTAATTTAGAAATATTTTTTTTTTATTATTGATAAGGTATGGATACAAAAAATTTGAACGAAAATAAAATTAATAAATGAAAAATAGATTAAAAAAAAAAAAAAAATTATATTTTACAACAATCGTTCAGATCTTTTAGTAAAGTCGAGATAAAGCTCTTTTTTGTAGGTGCAGCTTTTTCAATTGAAGAACTAGATGCTCAAATATTACCGCCTTTGTAATTTTTCGTTTGTGTTGGAATCAAAAATAATATAACATAATTGAAAATATTCGGAATGGCCATCGTATAATATTCTTGAGACTGATTACAATGCTTTCAGCTTGTCAATTACGTCGGCCTTTTGTCAAATTAAAAAATTTGACCATCTCCAGTTTTCTTCTTCTCTCCCGATCTTCATCAATCGTTCCTTCGGAGTGAAAGGTGGAAAGCAATATCTCATTTTTACTTTCACTTACCTATATATGAAATATATAGTAAGTGGAAGTATTGCGATCGTGAAAAATTTCGACTTCCGGTTTTCAACGGAAATACACGTTTTGGGGTCCCCTGAGTCGATTTGACCAAGTCCCGCGAAATGGTCTGTGTGTGTGTGTGTGTGTGTTTGTTTGTTTATTTATGTTTAACGGCGTAAAACCCAACTGGTCATCAACGCCGAGTTGATCTTTATTTTATTTAGTTATTATTCCTATATTTATTTATCTAATTTTTAATTATTATTTTTTTTTTTTTTTTTTTCCCTATACCGTACTTCCGTTTGAGTAATCTCTTATTTGATCATATGCAAGATAGCAAATTGTTTGTTTTCAAAAATCTGAAAAGCGATTCTATCCTTCCATTGTCATCCCTAAGAATCTCTTTTATCACTGGCTTCAACCCAAATCTATTAAGCTGCGAGGTGAAATGTTGGCATTCCTGAAAAATGTGGTTAATTGTGACGTTGCTACTGCAATATTTACATTTCGGAGGGGGCTCCTTAGTGATGAGATAAGAGTGGGTGAGTCTAGTATGACCTATCCTAAGGCGGGTCAGCACGACTTCCTCTCTACGGTTTTTACGGGCGGATGTAGCCCAAGGCTTCACTTCACTCTTTATAAGCTTTAATTTACTTGGTGGGCTCTCATTCCACATTGATTGCCACGCATCTTTAATTTCCTTTTTGAGCGGCTTACATAAATCTGACGGGGTCAGGATATCTTTTCCACGGCCGGGAAGTGCGAGTGCCTCTCTAGCAGCCTGGTCGGCCATTTCGTTTCCCACGATTCCCACGTGACTCGGAACCCATACGAACTTAACCGACATACCTAAATTTTGTAAAGTTGTTATATAGGAGTGTATAAGCGATATTTTTGGGTGTTCCGGATACATACTATCTAGGCCTTTTAGAGAACTTAAAGAATCTGTAGCGATAACTATATTTTGGTGTTTTGTGGACATACAGAAATGAAGAGCAGCCGCTATAGCATTTAATTCGGCGGTATATACATTGCATAATTTA
The DNA here is from genome assembly GCA_911387785.2 of Aelia acuminata. NCBI lineage: Eukaryota > Metazoa > Arthropoda > Insecta > Hemiptera > Pentatomidae > Aelia > Aelia acuminata. The sequence continues at coordinate 135,961,098 of OU426978.1, read as the reverse complement.
TTGAGTTTTATTTTATAAGTAGAGTCTCTGGTAACAAAAGAAGATGCTGCTGATAATGTTGATTTAGATCCGTCGGTATAGATCACAAAGGCTTCGGGTATGTTTTGAAGAATACTGGAAAATTGAGTTTTGTATTCGGATGTTTCGGTGCTGGTTTTCGGAAATTTAGCCAGATTAGAAATTATTTCCGGACGTTGGTTGGTCCAAGGGGGTTTTGCGTTTTCAAATTCAGTAACTTTTATAGTTTTGAGGAAGGTGATAGCCGAGGATATTCTCTCTCCTAACGGGAGAGTTGCGTTGCGTTTTTCACGAAATAAGGCGGAAAATTTAGAATTGAAAATATATTTATGGGTCGGATGTTCTATTTGAGGATATAATTTTGAAGCGTATGTTACGGCTAGTTTCAATCTTCTGAATAGAAGTGGGGAGAGTCCAGATTCCGAGCATAGGCTAAGTATAGGGCTTGTTCGGAACGCTCCTGTCGCGATTCGTATTCCGGCATGATGCACTGTATCTAGCTTTCCTAGAACTTGTGGACGGGCGGAGCCATAAACAAACGAACCGTAGTCCATTTTTGATTGTATCATTACCTGGTATATTCTAAGTAAGCTGACTCTATCTGCCCCCCAGGATGTACGGCTTAATACACGAATTATATTTAATTTATTTGTAGCTTTTGTCTTTAGGTCAGAAATGTGATTTTTCCAGGTTAACTTTTTATCGAATGTTAATCCGAGAAACCTATGGTTATCAGCGTATGGTATTATGGTGTTTCCAAGAGTTAGATCGGGAGATTGCAGTGTATTTCGTTTTCTGCTAAAATGGATGCATTTTGTCTTTTCTACAGAGAATTGTATTCCGGTACTGTTTGACCATGTTTCTATCCTGTTAATTGCGTTCTGAAGCTTCAGTTGAATATCTTGTATATTTCCCGACCGGCAGAAGATCGCGAGATCATCAGCATAGAGAAGAGGTTTAACTCCCCGCGGTAAATTGAGTCCCAGATCATTAATAGCCAAGGAAAAGAGGGTGGGGCTAAGCACACATCCCTGGGGTACCCCATTGATTTGCCTGTACTCATGCGAATTTTCACATCCGATTTGAACCCTAAATTTTCGGTTGAAAAGAAATTGCTTGATGAATGTGAACAATTGCCCCCGAACCCCAATGTACCTTAATTTATTTAATATAATTTTGTGATTGATATTGTCGAATGCTTTAAGCATGTCAAAGAAGACAGCTATCATTTGTTGCCCGTTTACGAATGCGTATTGTGCTTCTGCCTCTAAATTTATCAAATGATCTATTGTAGACCGGCCTTTTCGGAATCCCGATTGGAATGGCTGAATTAGTTTATTATTTTCAATTATCCATTTTAATCTTTTATTTACCATTCTCTCCATTATTTTACTAACACAGCTCGTTAGGAAGATCGGACGGTAGCTAGAAGAGAGACGCTTATCTTTCCCAGATTTTAAAATTGGAATAATTATCGATTCACGCCAGATATTCGGTATTTGACCTGTTTGCCAGACATGATTATAATAATCTAGTAGCCATTGTTTTGAGCTATTTGGGAGATTTTTTACCATATCGTAATGTATGTTATCAGGTCCGGGAGAAGAACCTTTAACATCTTTTAGAATGCTTGTTAGTTCCCACATCGTAAATTCTGTATTGTAATAGGGAGTTGACTCGATTGTACTATTTTGTATTTCTATTTCGTCGGATATATTGTTTTGCCCATTGTTATATATATCGGAGAAATAAGTCGCGAAGGAATTTGAAACTGTAATTGGATCATCGGAGAGTTGTCCATTGATTAATATTGTAAATCGTGGGTGAACGGATTTAGAATTAATTTTACGGATTTTATTCCAAACAATCGCGGAACTCGTAGAGGTGTTTATGTCGCTTATAAATTTTTTCCACGATTCGGCTTTGTAGTGATTGAATATTTGTCTGCAGACAGCTCTTTGTTTTTTGTACGCTATCAGGTTTTCGGTATTTATGCATTTTTTAAATTTTTTGTATGCCTTACGACGATTTTTTATCGCTTCTCTACATTTTTCATTAAACCACGGAACGGATGGTCTTTTTGGATTGCCAGAGGTCATCGGTATCGACATCTTGGCCGCTTGGGTGATTGTGCTGACAATAGCTTCGCACCCTTCCTCAATATTCAATTCGCGTGGTGAGCTTAGTGGTGGGACTGCTAGGTTTTTAAATACGGTCCAATCGGCTTTGTTAAGCAACCATCTAGGCTTGGTCCGGTACGTGGTGTTTATATTTAAAAATTTAATTTGTATCGGGAAATGATCACTACCATGGAGATCTGGGAGGACATTCCAGTCTAGGTTATAATAAAGTGAAGGGCTACAGATGGAGAGATCTAGTGCAGAAAAAGAACTATGGGTTGAGCTAAGGTAGGTTGGCTGATTATTATTTAACAAGTGTAGGTCAGAGAGTTCAATGAATTCCTCTATTATTTTTCCTCGCGTGTTTAGGTCTTGAGAGCCCCATAGAGGGCTGTGACCATTCAGATCTCCGACAAAAAGAACGGGTCGGGGTAACTGGTTAAAAATATCTATCAGATGTTGAGTCTCTATAGTAGGGTCTTGCGGAAGATATAAATTGCAAATAGTGAAGGTGTAATTTAGATGAATTTTTACAGCTATTGCTTGAAGACGGGTAGTAATTGAAATCGATTCGGAGTATATTGAGTCATAGATAGCAAGCAAAACGCCATGACAGCCGTGGTTCGGGTTAGGGCCATCTTTCCTATAAATTTTAAAGTTTTTTAATGTTCTGTTTTGGTGATTTAATAAATTGGTTTCTTGGAGTGCTATACAGAATGGGTTAACCTCTCCGATCAGAACTTTTAAATCATTAAAATGAGTTTTTAATCCATTACAATTCCATTGTAGGATAGACATAGTGTACAAAAAAAAATTAAAATACTATGGACTAAAAGCAATGAAAATTGTTCGAGAGTAAGATTTTGAATTCATTTTTATCTATGTATTGTTTGTTTTTGTTTGAGAATTTTTCCGACGTCTATTTCCTTTTCTAGTTTTTGGGATAATAAACCCTTCATTATCAACCATTTCGTCACTGCTGTCGATTTGACCGGTCGGAAGCGACGAGGATGATGAAGGAGGGTGGGGGGAAGGAGAGGGGGAAGGGTGGGGGGAAGGAAGAGCGGCTGCACCGAGGGCAGCGGGCTCTGGTGGCGGTGATAAGCAGGACGCATTATCAGAGGTGGCCGCACTGGCCTGAGCAGAGCTAGAATAAGCTTTAATGTCCTTAGACTTATGTTTTGTTACTGCAGCTGGGCTGTGTTTATTAATCTCATTATTGACTTTTAACGAATTTTCTGAAAAATAAAATAAAATATTAGCCTGGACGGCAACATCTTTTTTTTCTTTATTATTATTTTGATTTTTTGCTATTTCAGCGAAAGTTTTATTAAGATACGATGGGTTTCTGTCTTGGTATATTTTTTTTGCTTCATATAATGGTATTTTATTATTGACCTGTATTGCTTTGATTTCTTTTTGCATTTTATAAACTACACACGATCGGTCTAATGCATTGTGAGAGCCGTTACAGTTTACGCACTTAGCCGGTAGGTTACATCTGACATTTTCGTCGTGTCTATCCTGGCCGCAATTAACGCACACCGATCTTTTTTTACATTGAGAAGTGGGATGAGAAAAACCCAGGCAATTAAAGCAGCGTAAAGGATTGGGTATATATGGCTGTACTCTAACTGTTTCGTATCCAATTTTTAAAGATTCTGGTGGTTTAGGTGTAGGAAATGTAACGATATAATTATGGGTTAATATTTCATTTCCGTTTGCTCTTGATTTTATTCTTACGATGTCTTTAATTACGGGAGTTAATTCATTTTTTATTTCTTCGATACTCATATATTGAAAATCATAACAACGGATAACTCCTTTGCTATAGTTGAGGGAATTATGGGGAACTATCTCGACGTTAAATAAACCTCCAAAGTCTTTAGAGGATAACAACTTGTTTGTTTGTTGCCCATTTAATGTTTCTACTAATAGACTCCCGTCTCTTAATTTTTTAACCGCTTTAACATTACCAACTAGGTTAGTAATTACCTTTTGGATGAAAAAGGGGGACACTTTTTTAAAATCATCTTGGTCCGTTCTCTTTATTATTAAATACGATGGAATTATATTTTCTGTTTTGTTACCTAAAATTTTGTCCGGAGGAAATTTTATTTTATTACTCCGAGCCCATTTTCTTTTTTTTGTTGATGGGCTAGGGGGATCAGAACTATCATCCATTCCCGTTTAAATGATGTAAAAAGATGTAATAATAAACTAAAAGAATTTTTTTTTTTTCTATATTAGTTTTAAATATAATGATAATAAGAGAGAATAAAATATATATCCTTTGAATTTAGAAAATAGAGAAAAAGAAATCAGTAAATAAAATCAAATTAAATTCATTTTTAAGATTAGAACTAAGAACTAAAATAAACAAAAAATTATCTTCTGAAAAATAAAAAAGAAACACTTTCCTTCAAAAAATTAAAGCAATAATAAATTGAAAAAAACAAAAACAAAAAAAAGAATGAAATTCTTATCTGCTAATCTTCCGAAGCCAGCTCTCTGTGACCGTCCTAGTCAAAGTCTAACGACACACTGTGGTGTGTGTGTGTGTGTGTGTGTCTGTGTGTGTGTGTGTGAACAGACTAGCTCAAAAACTATAAATCGTGCGAACCTGAAATTGGGTATTTAGAGTATGTATAAGCCCGCGATGTGACAGCAAAAATTTTATCAAATTTGCTCAAAGGGAGGGGGTACTTTATTTAATAACTTTTTAAGTTTTTTTTCGATTTTCTCAAAAACGGCTCTAACGATTTTGATTAAACTGAGTATTTGATCTATTTATATGCCTGAAATATTACTGTAAAAATTTCATCAAAATTGATCAACCGGAGGGGGGACTTTACTTAATAAATTTTGTATCATTTTCACATGGTTTTTTTATTTACTCAAAAACGGTTTTAACGATTTTGATCAAACTTGGTATTTGATGTATTTATATGCCAAAGATGTGATAACCAACATTTCATCACAATTGATCAACCGGAGGGGGGACTTTACTTAATAAATTTTGTATCATTTTCACGGGTTTTTTTTATTTACTCAAAAACGGCTTTAACGATTAACTAAAATAAGATATGAATGTAGAAAAATGTGTGACTTTGGGAAATGATATTTAGCAAAACACGTCAATTTCTAATCTAAGTAAGTTGGTAAGTGAAAGTTGTGTGTTGCGCGCACGCACCAGATTTTTTTAGCTTTTGGCTTGTAAGAAACTAGAGGCCCGTCCTTAAAAGAGCTACTGCAAACTAAATTTGCCATCCTTGGATTTATGAAGGCAGGTGGTGTTTCTCTTTTATTCTTTTTTTTAAGACTTCCGGCAATAGCTGTTCTCAATTTTAAAAGTTCATTGACAGAGGAACTGACGTGAAATAATTAACCATCGTGATATTCCGGCCAATATTTTGTTTTGATGCAACGAGTCTTAGCACAATACTAAAGGCACATTCCTCACCCTCTCAATGTTAAACAGAAATATTTTTTTAGAAACATAGCTCGCTGTATTTTTTTTTTGCCAGAACAATTTCTATTATTGCATGCATGTATATAGGACAAATAGAAAAACATGCTGAAGAAAATTAAAGAACTAAAAGAATATATATAAAATATTCTTGACAAATGTGAAGGAAATGCTCGCGGCGGACATTGAGGCAAAACGGCAAAAAATCGAGAAAAAAAAACTCTATATCTTTAGAACGGCATGATTTATCGAAATGAAAATAGTTTCATTCAATTAAGGATGTAAAATCACACCAGGGTTGCAATTAAATTTTGAAATTATATTATTTAAGTGTATATAATGGTAGAGGCAGCATATGACTAAATATTTTAAAGAATTAAAAAAATACCAGCTGACCCATGCGAAGCATTCGTACTCTAACCTACTTAAATCCCACTTAATGTACACACCGTATATTTAGTGCGTTAGTATAGTTCGTATTTAGTGCGTCATGGCCATAGGTGAGGGTTGAAGCAAAGAATATGTGTTCGAATTTCAGATTATCTATTTTTTGAAACATAAGTTTAAGGGATTTACATAATTACAGTACCTATTTGAACGCTATGTTTGAAGTTATGATATGGTCATCTGTGATTGTTTGTTGGTGGGTTTGTTTTATAAAGACATAGATGTCACTGAGAGAGCGCATAGATAACGCCACATATTATGTATAAATACACACATTGGTTTAGCGGAAAGCGAGTTAGCTAGATTCCATTGACTGAGATTGCATGTTTTTGGCTCTAACGATTTTCATTAAACTGAGTATTTGATGCATTAATATGCCCGAGATATGACTTAAAAAATTTCATCAAAATTGATCTACCGGAGGGGGGACTTTACTTAATAAATTTTGTATCATTTTCGCGTGTTATTTTTATTTACTCAAAAACGGCTTTAAAGATTTTAATCAAACTGGGTATTTGATGTATGTATATGCCAAACATGTGATAGCCAAAATTTCATCAAAATTGATTGACAGGAGGGGGGTCTTTACTTAATAAATTGTGTATCATTTTCGCGTGTTATTTTTATTTACTCAAAAACGGCTTTAAAGTTTTTAATCAAACTGGGTATTTGATGTATTTACATGCCAAAGATGTGATAGCCAAAATTTCATCAAAATTGATTAACAGGAGGGGGGTCTTTACTTAATAAATTGTGTATCATTTTCACGTGTTTTTTTATTTACTCCAAAACGGTTTTAACGATTTTGATCCAACTGGGTATTCGATGTATGAATATGCCAAAGATGTGATAGCCAACATTTCATCAAAATTGGTCAAACGGAGGGGACCACAACAACGCATTAATTTCTAATCTAAGTAAGTTGGTAAGTGAAAGTTGTGTGTTGCGCGCACGCACCAGATTTTTTTCTTTAATCAACTAATGGTGATAACTGTTTATGGGAAAATATTGAAATCCCATAGTTTCTAATCGCCTTTCTAATCACCTAAATCCTGATGTTAGTCAATTTTTGAACTGATTAGAAACAGCTAAAGCGGATAACTGCACTTTTTTGGAAGGAGGCTAAAGCAGGTGCATCTGTAAGTTATTGTTCTGTAGATGGACGCATGTTTTTTATTTTATGCAATTTTAAAACAAGGAATCATAACAAATACTTGCTTCAGCGATAAATTCCCACTGTTTACTAACAAACGTACGAAATCCAGACAATACATTCCCTCACTCAACTGAGATTAGTGGACACATAAGACCGTAGACAGCGATAAAATTTACAGATCAGCTTCTTGGAAGTGTTATTTATAATTTCGAATTCATTCGAGAGTAACGACACATAAAGAATTTGTTGGCCAGTCCAAAACGTTGAGGAATTGGGATTATTATCGTGATTTTAGCGAAACTGTTGCAGTAAAGATTTTAAACAAATATTTTTCAAATAATAAATTGCATTCCAGGATCTTAATATTACTTAAACGAAAGTTTTTATCGTGATTTTTAAATCATTAAAAAAAATACAAATCTTTCATTGTAAAGCACAAAATTTTAGGAAGAAAATTTAATAAAATTCAAGCTTCATAGAGTATTTAACTAACCATGTTATATTTTAAATTAATAAAAGTTTAAACCACAATTTTGTAGGTGTTAGGGAATGTACGCAACGATTTTTGAAGAAATTGGAGGGAGTAAACTTTAGTCGTTTTTTTTTCATTCTCGGCCCCATTATGCGGCAGGCCGTGAAAATTTTCACATAAAAGACAATAATTACAGGCAAAAAAAACAGTTGACATAAGAGCAATATTTTATATGATACATTCTTTTCCTAGATCAATTCATTCCTTCTTAAAGTGGGATATAGCTTTTTCTATAATCATGCTTTAAATTAGTTAGTTATATTTAATAATCTTATATAAACCATTATGTAAAGATTCGCTTATTAAGTAAATGGTATTCATAGGACGGCTACTGTCATAAAAATTGTACGTCTATATATATGCACATAAAGACTGAAAAACATCCATCAATCAAATGTGCTGTAACAAGCTTATAATACTTTTATTAAATATAAAACATTTTATAAAAAAAATTAAACCGACTTAGAAAACAAGGAAACAGTAAAAATAAATACACTGAAAAGTATGAAATAATTACCTTCTGATTTTTATGAATATGCAGCAACAATGGAAATGTTATGAAAAGCGGAAAAATGCATTAAAACGGATAATTTTATTTTGATTAGTACGAATACATACTAACTGTTAATAAAAATTAATTAATTAAAATATTAATTACCATGTTCAATACATCAAAATCTTTTCAGAGGCGGCGCAAAATAGAAAATCTATAGAGAATTTTAAGGTTTTCCTAATTTTTAGTGTTAACAGTTTTAAATTTCGCGCCGACTCCGAAAAGATTGTAGTCTATTAAACATGGTATTTAATATTTTAATATAATAATTTTTATTAACACTTACAATTAGTATGTATTCGTACTAATCAAAATAAAATTATCCGTTTTAATGCATTTTTCCTCTTTTCATAAAATTTTCAATGTTGCTGTGTATTCATAAAAATCAGAAGGTAATTATTTCATACTTTTCAGTGTATTTATTTTTAGTAGTTCCTAGTTTTCGAAGTCGGTTTAATTTTTTTTATAAAATGTTTTTTATTTTATACTTTTTAGTGGCGGAAGATAATTTCTAATATAAAAGAAGCGATGCGCTGATTTCTAAAAAAAATTCGATATGTTTTTTTTATACAGATTTTAAGTGCATTTTGAGCTGATTTCTGGTTTTCGAAGTCGTTTTTTTTCAATTTATTTTTTTTTTATTCGGTACCCCTCTTTAGACACTACAAGTGAGTTCGGATCATTAGTTGGTTGTTCCATCCATGGTGGGAAGGACGAGATCTATTCCGTGGGTCCCTCGTGAAATAAAAGTCAGCCCACCCAGGTAGCGCTCTACCACGTTCGTCTATCCCGGGTCTTTATATTATAATTATATCAATTTTAATCAACTTTGTATTATAATAGACACATTTTCAATTTTTATCAATATTCACATAATTGAAAATCTTGGGAAGGATTGGAACTAGAAGTAATAGGTGAAGGACAGGTCGATACAGGATTTACGCTAATCTTTATCGAAAATCGGACCTCGTAGTACGAATCTAAAAAAACAACAGAATTTCAGCTGTTAGCAACATTTTCTGCACTAAAATGCAACAATCTCATTAAAAATCGACTACATTTAATGTTTGAAGTGTTCAGCCTTTCGGGCATTTTCATGTGAAAATCGGCTGTTAAGAAGGGATGTAAGGCATTGGACCCCGGGGACCGATATCGCACCTAACGTCAAAATCAACTAAAAATGAGCTTTTCCAGGAAGTATTGAATTCCTTTTTAATGTGCTGAGCGAGTGGAAGTCGGAAATCAAAATCTAATTTAAAACAGTAATGGCTACGATTTTACGAATCTTTTTTAAAGAGGGTTATTAATGCTCGGCCTTTCTTTTAATTCTATGAATTTTGTGGTTTTATGATTACGCTGTCCATCCGTCGTTTAAATATACATTTAGGATTTTTTACTGTTATCGGTGTTTAATTTGCTTTAATCTTCTTAAATCTATAAAAAAAATCTTTTAAACAAACCATAAAAATGCTCTTGAGTTTTATTTCTTGGCAAAATTTTCCAGGACAGTGTCGAAACAACAATAACTTTGCCGGAATCATAAAGAAGTGTTTCATTTTTCAGAAAACGACAGCGATTTTCCACTGATATTATATACCTTTATTAAAATGTATTGTTGAAAATTTATTTAAGGTTATGTTCCAACAAGCACTTAAACCATGTCAATAACTAACACACTGCTCATGTTCTCCCCCACTCTTTTAATTCTGAATTTGATTGGTTGGTTTTACCAACCGATTCATCGACCATTAAAACATTATTGAGCATTGCTTAAAATCAACCAATCAAATTTAGAATAAAAAAAACGGGGATAGTACATGACCAGTTTGTTAGTTATCAACGTGTTTTAATAGTTTGTTGGAGCATACCTTATGATATACATGTCATATGTTTTTCAAATAAGTAAATATTTTGAGCTTGAGATAATTAAATAATTATTTTGTTTGTTTGTTTGTTTAACGTCCATTTTTATGCTACTAAGGCTAATCGGGAGTCCTAAATTTTGCCTATCCAGGTATAATTAGGATAGGGATCTTTAACGAGTACCTGTCATCGTATAGGCTCGGGACCTCCATTTTACGTCCTATCCGAGGGACGGCATAGCTAAGGATTTTTTACTCCCATTAAAAAATCCTAGGGCCACCGCTGGAATCGAACCCGCGATCTTTAGTATTGTAGGTTGCCATGCTAACCACAACACCACAGGTGACCTTATAATTATTTTCATGTTTTTCCCCAATAACTTCTTAAATAAATTAAGAACCCAAAAAAGGTTTTAATGAGACCACCTTGGGAAAATACTCTACAAGATGCAAAAGGTTTCGTTCCAATTGGTCCACCCATCTCGGAGTAATCGGTACATAGAAAAAAAAAAAAAAAAGGCACATACGAGTATATATCGAATTGAGTAACCTCCTCTTTCGAAGTCGGTTAAAAAAGTAACGATCCCTCAACAACAAAAAATTATAATTTCATCTTAAAACAAATTTTTATTATGGAAGAAACTTATCGGTTTTTATTTGTTAACTAATCAAGAATGAAAAAAAAAATTAACTGCAGAAATGAAAATTGGATTTCGGTTTTTATTTTCCACGCTTGCCCCACTGTGCGACCAACGCCGCACAGTGGGGCAATCTAGGAAAAAACCCAAAATCCAATGTTCATATCTGGAGTTAATCATTCTTGAATAATTAACACATAAAAAGCGATTAGTTCCTGTCTTATCAAAAATTTCTTTTAAGCAGAAATTTAAAGTTTTGTCGTGGTTGGAAAAATGTCATTTTTTTTTATAAAAATATTTTGAGCTATTTACAGCGCATTTGAGTGATAGTTGTTTTACAGCTTTTATGTGCATATACAGACGTGGAGTTAATTTTTATTGTATTTCATTCTTGAATAGTTAACACATAAAAAACGATTAGTTCCTGTCTGATCAAAAATTTCTTTTAAGCAGAAATTTAAAGTTTTGTAGTTGTTGGAAAAATGTCATTTCTTTTTATAAAAATACTAGCTAGGGTGCCCGGCTTCGCTCCGGTAGATGTGTGGTAGTTTTTATAACAGAAAAATTTTAAAATTAAAGGAAATATAGAACAAAATTAGCACTTTCTTGAAACTTTTAACATGGTATCAATATTAAGATTCGATATCTGCAGAGTCCGCCCAAATAAGGAACCCTATATACTTTAAAGGGGGTTGAAAATGGTGAATGAACAATTTTTTGCTTTGTCGAGTCATGCATCGTTTTTTATGGTTTCTGTGATTCTGAATTCTATAAGCCCATTCCTAGCAGTCAGCAGATAATAAGTTATTAGATTATGGTTGAAAAATCTATTAGTTAAAAAACTATATTTCAATTATAACTTAAGCGCCGACTACTGTGATGGTCCTATTAGATCCAGAAGCTTAGAAACTACCGAAGATTCATAGTAACTTTTTTTTTAAGACCTTACTTCCAGTTCAATCTCCCTTAAGATATCCCCCCCCCCCCGTATTTTGGCCGGAAACTGCAACTACTATTACAAAGTGACAACCAAAATATCATGGGGGCACAATTTTTTCATCATATTTCTTTTTATCCTTAACTATGAGGGGTGATAAAATCTTATTGAAAAAATGCTGTAATTGGAGTTAGTCATTTTGTCAACTGTGTGTGAATGCTCATCATACATAGCAATAAAACCATTTTTCATAATTACATACAATATGAACACTTCAAACATTTTATTTTCGATTTATAATCAGTCAATTCAGCTCTCCTTTTTTGTTTTATGTCTGTTTTTATTCGCTCACTGTACTACTCAAAAATGTTCACTCATATTGCATTAAATTTACTTAAGTAGGTATATAGTATACATTGATTAAATATAGTGTGTTAATCAATTAACCTTCTTATGAGAAAATTAATTTTGTAAGGTATCCAGTCGGTTTTCTAATTGATATGTAAAATCATTATTTTATTTGGTAAGAAAAGGTGAAACTAATTATTTTCGCTTGATTTTTTAGTAATTTAAAAAGAACAGCTGAACAAATACATAACCTTAACAAATTGAACGGAATGAATGAACAATAAACATGGAGTGAAACGCACCCTAGCGCTTCCTGGTAGCCTGGAGCTCGAACTAAATTTTTCATTCATAAACTCGTATCTCAATCTCAGGTAGGCTAATTACATGGTGCGAGAGGCTTAAAATTCCACTCCTTTTCTCTTATATTTTACATCCCTAAGAGAAAAAAAGAAACCTTCTTCTCCGTTAGGGGTTATATAGCAACAGGCTGACATAACTTCCTTAATCCCACGTGGAGTCGTTTTTGAGCCTTTTCGGCACGCACATTGTACACTTTGCTTTATAATATATATTGATTTTGAGCTATTTACAGCGCATTTGAGTGATAGTTGTTTTACAGCTTTTATGTGCATTTACAGACGTACCACTTTATGACAGTATCCATCCAATATAAACGATTAAATAAGCGAAAATCTTTCGCACAAAATAACTAATTTGAAGCGTGATTATAGATAAAGCCTTTTCCTGGCTTAAGATGGCAGGGATTGATCTAAGACCGGGATGAATCAGAGAATATATTCCTTTTTGCCTGTTGGGTAGTTATTGTCAATTATGTGAAATATTTCGTGGTGCCCAAAAAATTTACCGAGATGGAAAATACCGTAGAGTTGACTGTCTCCAATTTATTCAAAAAGCATTAATTCACAATCCCTATATACCTACATAATCATGGTTTAAATTTAAAATATTATATGATTAGTGTAATACTCAATGATATCGAGTATTACACCTACAAGTAATCAGGCTGCTTCAGCCTCATCCCTGAGAAAAATAGGTAAAGTTCTATTTTCGGCAATGATTCTGCTCTAGCTGCTTTTATCCAATCAAAACTGTCTAAATATCAGTAGGAGGTGATTAAAGTTAGGGTTCTCAATATTTTTCTACAAAAAGTTGCAAGACAGTAGCTTAATTAAAAACAAAAAAATTAAAGAGAATGCTACCTTAAGCTACCTTAAAGGAAATAGAAATAATTATTGAGTTAAATCAAACTAAAATAAGCTAAATCAAGTTAAAAGTATGTTCAATTATTTTTTTAATTATTTAAAATATGTGTTCTTGAGTTCCTTTTATAATTATATGTACGTAAATAATATAATTTTAAAATTTAGTTGCAATCCTAGTGTAATTTTCGATCTTTAATCGAATACAACAATTTCCATCGCGCTAGGACAAACCGTTCTCGAGATATAGAGTTTTTTCCACTTTTTTGCCGTTTTGCCCCACTGTGCGCCGGGTTAATATAAGTCTAGCCTAGTATCTGCTGCGCCGTATGTATATATAGGTAATAATCTTTATAATTAGTGCTAAATAAGATCATGGAAAAATCGGATGGAAGGAATATGGGGGGAGGTGATATTAGGGGAGCTAATGGAGTATGGAGCTGGGCCAACCCAGCGGGCCATTTACGAATAACGTCGTATCGAGATAAATGAATCCCTAATGTGCCTCTCTTGGCTCATCCAAACTATTGCATAACTAATTATCTGAACCTACCCCGCCTACTTAGCGTCTAGTTGAAAGCACCTCCATCACATTTAACATCCCTCCTGTCGAAGTAAGAAATATTAAATCATATTAAAATTAAAATAAACTGTATAAAACTGAAATAAATAAAAATGAAACGAGAAAAAAAAAATACTGCTCCGTGTATAAATAAGACCGTGTCGTAATACTAACGATATTACTACAGTAATATTAATAACCAAATACATCACAACACTCTATTTCTCATTGAGATGATTTATGAACTTTCTTGAATTATACGGAACAAATAAACATGAAAATACTCAAGAAAATTTGGAGAAGCTCAACACTATTGATTTTATTTTATTCCAGAATTTTCAGAGTGGTGAAACCAGCTGAAATTGTTGAAAGAACTCCATTTATTTAATTAAGATAAAACTTATTCTAAATACATTTTCAGGGAGCTGGGGCGGTTTATAGTCTAGTCAATCTAGGGCTATTACGATTATGATTTCATTTAGGTCATTTCAAAAGATCGAAAATCAAGGTAATACTTAAAAAAAATCATTCTTACTCAATTATTATAATAACCCCACTACGGAGTCGCCTACCAAGCGATTCAAGCCGTTCGTTTGGGCCACCTTTTGGGGTTATGTTAAATCTCCTCCTAAATGTTACACTGAGGTAAGTGATTCCCTCAGTTGGACGTATTCTTGCACCATCAATGTTAAGATTTATAGGGTGAGCCCTATCTTTCTTTCCTCTCACGAAAGACATATTGTCTTCGCCGAGACCATATTCAATTTCTTTGTTTCAAACCATTGGCTTACCAGGTTGGGGCATCTTTCAGCTCCTATTATTATACCGGCTCTACTCTTTGACTCAACAATAGTCGCCAGGTCCTACGACTTAGGCCTTTGCAGGGAACTGCTCTTCCTCAAGCATCCCCAGAAAATCGCCAAATACTAGCTTCCATAGAGCTGCCCCAAGAACTGATCCTTGAGGGCATCCCCTCTCTAAGGAAGCTTTTAGTTGAAAGGAGCTACCTAGAATCTTTTCGAACCTGTCCTGGAGGTAGCTCTTTACGAGGACATATAAAATGCTAGGAGCATCATACTTCTTCAGTTGCTGGAGAATTAGGGTCCACCAGACGATTTCAAAAGCGGAGGATATGTCAAAAAGTAGCAGCATGACAAACCGCTCCGCCCTCTGTTTACGTCTGCGCGAAATCGAAGCAGTGCATCGGGAGTTCCTTTACCTGTTTGGAGCCATATTGCGGTGGATGACTGACCCTTGTTAGAACCGATTTTATGCTTGATGAGATGATGTATTTCGGACTTTTCTTATCCCAAAGACTAATAGGGAGAAGACAAATAGGTCTGTATGACGTATGGAGTTCAGTGTACGAGTATGGAGTCACTGCCACCTCCTTCGTAGATCAATCTTAGGTCAGCAATCGATACGACCGCCGGGCCTTTTAGAGGTCTCTTTTCATGATAGTTAGTGCCGTGGTATATGATATGATAGGTCAACCCCTCGTCTTCAAACGTTGAAGCGATATTTGTTGAATCTATAATGGATGACATCAGTGATACAAGGTTCACTGAGGCAATTTTCCATGATGAGTGATACAAGTTGTCAAGGTCATTTGCATCTATCAACGGCACCTCATCCCTTTTAATGTTCAGGATTTCTTCCTCTAGCATGCATTGTAAGGCATTCCAGTCTCTCCTGCGGGTAATATAACTATTGCCGATGCCGCGGGGGCTGCTTGTGTCCTGCACCAAGCTAAATGCCAATACTTTGTGGTCTGAACTCGTCTAAGATTTAAGGGACCAATCGGCAACATCTGACCCCTAGTGCTAAAGAAAGGGGGGGGGGAGAAGATGGATGATTTACTACTATTAGTTGGCTTCTGGAAATATATATACCGAGTTTATTCCAACTTCGATTGGTACCCCAAACCTTGTTCCAGGAGTTGTTATCTGAGCATATGATCACATTCTTATTTATATATGTGATCGTTTCCAAGGCTGTTTTGTCTTCTTCAATGCCACGACCATCGGGTAAACAGAAACTAATGTAAAAGCTCTACCACCCCATTTAACATAAAAAGCAACACAATCCGCCATGGAAAATTGCCTCAGTCCATCACGTCGAGGTTGGGATTATTTTAACTTTCAGTTACCAATATATGAAATATATAGTAAGGGAAAGTATTGCGATCGTGAAAAATTTCGACAACGGAAATACACGTTTTGGGGTCTTCTGAGTCCAAATAACCAAGTCCCACCAAATGTCTGTACGTGTGTGGACAGACTAGCTCAAAAACTATAAACCATACGAACCTGAAATTGGGTATTTGATGTATGTATATGCCCGGGATAAGGCAGCAAAAATTTAATCAAACGGAGGGGGACTTATTTTATAACTTTTTACGTTGTTTTTTTCGATTTTCTCAAAAATAGCTTCAACTGTTTTGATTAAAATCGTCATGTGTAATGAGAATCAATTAGTGGCCTTTTTTGTTTTCCTATAAAGTACGTTTGTTTTTGTTTGTATGGACAAATTATCTGTCTCTAGATTCACCTAAAATAAGAAATGACCAAACATGAATTATGCAAAAATGAAGTACGCATGAAATGCAGGAAAAAAAAGAAAAATATTCCGTCAACTTAAAAATACGTTGAGCCCACGCATGCGCAGTACGCCTTTAGTGACAGGCGATGTTTGTGAAGTATTCTTATACTAAATAATAATTTAACATTATTTGAAATAAACAATTTTATTCAAGCACACAGGTAACCTCCATTGTAACAACTGTCTTAATGAAAACATACGGTTTTATAAAAACATATGGTTAATTAATAAATAAACTAGAAGTCAAAACTATTAATAACAACTTAATTCTCTAACAGATATATCAGTCCTCCACACTAAATTTTGATGGTAGGAGCTGATCTATATGTCTTCTCCATATCTGTCCGTTGTCCATTTTAACCGAGTAGTGTAGAACACCGTCCCGCTGAATGATATTGCCGAATTCCCACTTCCTCTTCTTCATCGAGTATGATCGCGCCTGAACTCTGTCTCCTATCTTCAGCGAGCGAACACCTTCTATTTCTTTCTTTTCTACTTTCTCCTGAGACCCTTCATTCATCAGGTAAATTTTAGTACGAATATTTCTGCCAAACATTAACTCATATGAGCACCTCCCGGTTGAGTTTGGAGCTTTCCGTAGTTGGGTTAAAAGTTGTGAAACTTTTGAAAGTTCATCTCCGGCTTCTTCTGCCATAGCCAGAAGAGATTTCTTTATTGTTTGTACAAACCGTTCTACTTGGCCATTTGTCGCAGGATGATACGGTGCTGTCGTCTTATGAGTAATGCAATGATTTTTTAGAAAATCTTTGAACTCCCGAGAAAGGAATTGCCGTCCATTATCACTTACTATTACGTATGGGAGACCAAAAGTTGAAAATAATCCCCTCAGTTTAGATATACACCAACTGGCCGTAGTTGTCTTGCTAGGGAAAACCTCGACCCATTTAGAAAACGAATCAACAACTATTAAGAAGTATTTCCCTGACTCTGGTTCTGCAAAATCTATATGAATTCTTTGCCAAGGTCCTGTCGCTTCCTCCCAGGGGTGAAGAGGAACTTTTGCTGGATTGTTTCGATTCATGCAGCAATTCATACATTTCTTCACCAAATCTTCAATGTCCTTGTCAATGTTTTTCCAATAGCAATACGAACGTGCCAAACCCTTCATCTTCGACATACCTAAGTGTCCAGTGTGTAATTCTTGTAGAACTCTCTTCTGCAATGCTTTTGGTATGAGGACCCTTGGACCCTTGAGCAAGCATCCATCTTGAAGAGATAGCTCGTTGTCATGAAAACCAAACTTTTCAACGCTTTCTCCACTGTAAAGGTTTTTAAGAATATTACTAAGTTCAGCATCCTTTTTTGTTTCTTCCGAGATAACTTTTTTGCATACAGGCAGCACTGAAATTTGGTTCAGCTGAAATTTTGCATATTGGTCAAGGTTATTGTCTGTTTTGGCCAATGCAAGGGGGAAACGGGAAAAATAATCAGCATTAACATGTTCTTTAGTACCCCTATATTCAATTATATAATCAAAACCTGATAGAAAATGTGCGTAGTGGAACATTCGTTGCGCAGAGAGAGTTGGGAGTGTTTTTGAAGGGTTAAAAATTGAGATTAGAGGTTTATGGTCTGTGACGATTATGAATTTATGACCGTAACAATAGTGCATAAATTTCTTAAGACCCCAAAATATTGCAGTTGCCTCTTTATCGATTTGGCTATAGCGCTGTTCATTTTTTGTTAGTGTACGAGATGCGAAAGCAATTGGTCTCTCACTTCCATCTCTTAATCGATGTGAAAGGACGGCCCCAAGACCGACAGGTGATGCATCTGTGGCTAGAATGATTGGTAACGATGGATCGTAATGGCAGAGAACCTTTTCACTCATGATTTCAGACTTTACTTGCTGAAAGGCATTTTCACAGTCCTTGTTCCATAGAAATTTTGTATTTTGTTTCAATAATTTATAAAGAGGAGTCAAAAGTGTAGCAAGATGCGGAATAAATCTATTGTAATAATTAACGAATCCTAAAAATGTTCGGAGATCACCTATGTTTGAAGGGGGTTTAGAATTTTTCAGTGCTTCTGTCTTTTCTTTGGTTTTATGCAGTCCATGCTCATCAATTGTATGACCCAAGTAATTAATACTTTTTTGAAAGAATTTACACTTTTCTTTGTTAAGGCGCAAGCCGTTCTGCCTAATTACTTCCAAAACTTCTTTTAATCTTTGAAAAGCTTTCTCGTAATTTCCCCCTTGAATGATTATATCATCGTAAAAGCATTGGACCCCTTTAATCCCATGAAGCATGTTATCCATTTGTTTTTGCCAAATTAACGGAGCATTTTTCACACCAAACATGAGTCTATTGACTTTGTAAAGACCCTTCGGAGTACTTAGAGTTTGCATAAGAGAACTTTCTTCATCCATTTCTAAGTTAAGGTAAGCCTCCCGTATGTCCAGGGTTGTGAATAGTTTTCCCCCATTCATTTGTGCAAATATGTCCTCGATCCGGGGTATCGGATAATGCTCACTTCAATGCATTTGTTGCAACTAAAGATGTTATGTTCGTTTATTGGAAATTATTTGTTTCATGGCAACTATAGGAAGTTTTCAACAACTACATAGATTATTATAAAATCAGACGACTTGAAGCATTATGCTTGCATTGCTGAATTACTACATGTAAAAACTTCCTTTAATAAAAAAAAAAAAAAGTTTAGGGGTAGGTAGTGTAGGGGAGAGCGGGTTTGGTTGACATAGGGGGTAGGTTGGCCATTGGCTTATAGTTTCCGTCAAACCTGTTGTGAAGGCCCCACCATTGTACCATGTGACCCACTCGACCTCGGGAGTCTTGTCCCGAATTTTCAATCCGATGCTAACGGTGTAGATAAGAGTGTGCTTCACTGATTGATTTTACAAAATGTAAGTAAATTTTTATATTTTCAGTAAAGTTGGTTTAAAGTCATGGTAAAACATTTGACTCCGATTCTGTTCACATAGCCCCTGTAGTATCTATATGGACATATGTTTATTTAGGAGGTTGGGAACCCGGAACGGTTATGAAGAGGACTGGTGAGCTATCTTACGTGGTCCTGGCAGGTGGACAGGAGAAACGGAAGCATGCTGATCAGCTGCGGATAAGGGAAGGAGCCATCGAAGAATACCCGGGAACTATAACTCCTTAAGGGGGGAGAAATGTAGTATCTATATGGACATATGTTTAAATTATTATTATTGTTATTCTCATTGGTTATGTGATCAAATAAAAGTTTTTAATTTGTTTACTAAGATCAATATTTATTGATACTTTAGCCCCAAACTCCTTTGAAAAACCTAACCTTTCGATTAACCAGTTTCTTGTTTGACTGTTCTCGCCTGTCTTGGCAGTCATCTTTCACATGATAGATGTTACTATCATTATCACTATGTTACTAACTGTGGGGTTAGTTGGCTCTCTTCAACTTCTTTTTTTGCGCAGTAGCAATTCACAAAAGCAAGGTAAACATAATCAAAGGTGAAACTACCAATTGTCTTTAGTTCCAGCGAGGAAGATGAGAGCAATTTTTCTTATGCAAAAAGAAGTCTTAACTTCTATCTTCTTCTATTGTCATTCTATTTTCCCTTAAAAGCTGTTAAAAACCGATTCAAAATTATTATACCATCATAGTGCAGATTTTAATAACAATAATATGTGGCAGGCAGTACTTGAATGAGATGGCTAAACAACCCCACCTTCTGGGCCAACCTGCCCCACATAGGGGTTAATTGGCAAACTCTGGATTGATGATATTCAATTTTCTTAATCTTAGTATTAAATATTATTTTGTGAAAAAAATACTTGAAGTACTCTAATACTTGGAGTTCACAGTGGTATCAGCCCCATTGGAATTATATTAACAGGAACGACTGTGACAATCAAAAAAGTGAAAACTTTTGCCAACCAACCCCGCTCTCCCCTACTTTAAAGAGGTTTATTTTATTTTTTTCGTTCCTCACCTTATTACTCCTACGAGGTTTTCCAGACCAGGAGAGAGGGGGAAGGGGAGTAATGGCGATTATTATTAAATTTCCTTTGATTCCGGGATTTGAACTTGCTATCTTCCGGTTTCCAATCATACATTGGTTGGGGCTATTTACCACAATGGCTACCTTTGGCCTCCTCTCTAGGCTCTCGTTATGCTGGCTTCCCTCCTTACATCGGGATGTTAAGAAGGTCCGGCTGTAGGTAAGGGACGTTGTGGTTCCACACGAGCCGCAGTTTAAGTCCTTCGACCAACTTTGGAACTAGTTTTTCAGCAATATCCTCACAAAAACACTTGGTAGTGCTGCGTGTACTGCCTTGTGAATTAGGGTCGAAATATCGTCACCCGGTTGGTCCATTTTATTTTTTTTCCTCTTAGCTTTCAATTATAGCGATTAAAGTTTTTATTTTCCCTTTGTCTGTTTTGTCTGCTCTTTGAATGTAAACCCTCATATTATCCTGTACTTTGAGCGCCGAGCTAAAATCATCTCTCGATTCCTCTGGGAGCATCTTCTATACCAGGAGACCCTTTTCTTTCTCTTTTTATTGTTCACGTTTTTGCCTTCAGCATATTATTGTTCTCAATTTTAACAGAGTTGGAGTCAGATATACTCTTCAGCACGTATTTTCCACAAGCAATACTTTGAATGTTCATAGTAAAGATATGTGATAATGACTAACCTAATGTTAAGGTTGCCTTCTATTGATAATAGTCATGTTAAAAACTGAAGCTGTAAAACAGTGAAAAGTAAAGGGATACCATAATCTTAAAAAATATAAATATTAATAATAACTGAAAGCATTGAATAACCTGAGGATATGACAGTTCTGAAAATTCATTCCGAAGAATCAACAACCGAACAACAGAAGGTAAATATTTTCCCCTCGAAGTAATCGATAAATCTTCACTTGACATGTTCGATGACCATTACATAAACATTGCCAGACAGAAGAGTCCCAAGCAGGATGGAGTCCATATCTAGGCTATATGAGCGTAATAGAAGAGTCACCACACCGAAGCGGATTTCCAAATTCCTTGCCATTGCGAGGTTCTTAGGACTGATGCCGGTTGCCTCCAAATTCACTATATCCAAAAAATGGTTCTTCTTCACCATATTTTTTTATTTGCCTTACGCTCTTGTTCACATCGCTTATTTCTCAAGACGAAAAATACCGACAACCCTCATGATCATTCAGAAATTCATAATAATGGCGAGCAGTTTGCACTATGCACTTTCTGCTATCATCTACTCGTTGGCTTTAATCATTAATAAAAATTTAGCAAATGAGATACTTTTGAAAATGGGGAAATCGGATGAATGTAAGGGCGAAGGAATTACTTTCCCGCAGATCTGGTATACTGCTTTCGGTTTGTTCCTCGTTTTTCATATTGTGGGAGTGGTAATAGTTGGCTTTAAAATAAACCCTACCCCACTCGGTGTCGTATTTTTATTCTTGTTTCACATTATACCTTACATACGGACCATTTCGATTATATTGCTCTATTGCTATATAACAGATAAGGCAGGAAGCGCGGCAAAACATATAAAGAAAACACTCAATCCGTCGATTCCCCAATTTATTTTTAAATTCGAAAAATTTGAGGACGTCATGCGATTGATAAAATTAAATAATGAATATTTCTCTTACCATATTTTGATATTTGTTGTACGATCTCTTGTATTCATAACATTTTACAGCTATAACATAATAAACTCCATTCGCAGTGATTTTGAAACATTCGGATTAGATATAATCTTATTGGAAGTGGCAGATATGTTTGGAATTCTTCAGCTATTAATGATATACTGTATTACAATTTCTGTAACAAAAAACAAGGTACGTATTTCTTTTTCTGATACTTTATTTTCTATATATATATAGTAAGAGAAAGTATTGTTTTCAACGGAAATACACGTTTTGGGGTCCCCTGAGTCTAAATAACCAAGTCCCGCGAAATTGTCCTGGTGTGTGTGTCTGTGTTTTTGTGTGAACAGACTTGCTCAAAAACTATAAACCTTACGAACCTGAAATTGGGTATTTGTTATATGAATATGCCCGAGATGTGACAGCAAATATTTCATTTCAATTGGTGAAACGGAGGGGGTACTTTATTTTATAACTTTTTAAGTTTTTTTTTTATTTTCTCAAAAACTGCTCTAACGATTTTGTAAAACTGGGTATTTGATGTATGTATATACCCGCGATATGAAATCAACAATTTCATCAAAATTGATAAAAAGGAGGGGGCACTTTATTTCATAACTTTTTTCCCCATGTTTACGTTTTTTTCGATTTTCTCAAAAATGGATTTAACGATTATGATTAAACTCGTCATCTTTAATGAGAATCAAATATTCTTTAATATCAGGTAACCTTTATTATTATTAAAATGTTCTGAGGGGGGTTCACATGGGGAAGGGGCCTTTTTGTTTTCCTATAGAGTACCTTTGTTTTTGTTTATATGGAGATATTATCTGTCTCTCGTTTCGCCGAAAAATAAGAAATGACCAAATATGAAATATGAAAAAAATCATGTATATATATACAGGAAAAAAAAAGTAAACCACGCATGCGCAGTACGCCTTTAACGACAGACGATTGTTTATAATTAAACACTTGGAGTACTCTGCTTGCATTGCCGAATTATCAAAAGTTAAAAGTTTTATTTAATAATAAAGAGCAAATACAAACAAAAAGAAGCAAATGAATGTAGAAACATGTGTCACTTTGAGAAATGCCATTTAACAGAACAAGTCACTTTCTAACGAAAGTAAGTAGGTAAGTGAAAGTTGAGTATTGCGCGCATCGCACCAAGTTTTATATAGCTTTTTAAATTATAGTATATCATATTATAACACTTATATGGATTAAACAATTTTTAGGGCGGATTCACACTATCGCTCCGCTCCCGCTCCACTCCCGGTCCGCTCAAATATTCTAAAGAGAAATAGACAGAGAATTCCACTATCGGTACCGCTCCGGTCTCGCTCCACTCCCGGTCCGCTCTCACTCTACCCCATTCACACTAGCGCTCCGCTCCCTCTCCGCTCCAGGTCCGGTCTCACTGGCAAAATATTCTAAAGAGGAATAGAGAGAGGTTAATCACAATATTGGCACAGGTCCAGCCTCGCTCCGCTCCCGCTCCACTCTCGCTCCACTCCCGCTCCACTCTCGCTCCACTCTCGCTCCGCTCCCGCTCCACTCTCCTAAAGTCTTTTCATATTCACATTATATAATTTTACACCGTTCACGATTGAAGCCATTAATAATCGAAACCGTCTGTATTTGGATTTTAATTAATAATTAACTTTCAGTTATTAAAGTATTTATTTATTCATCAATTTTACGGCCAAAAATGTTCAACTTTAAAATATATATATATATATATAATTATAAATTGATTTAATTAATGGTAAAGAAATAATTTAAATTTTTTTTCCGAATGTATTCGAATACGCTTGAAATGATAAAAAAAAAAAAAAATCACCAACAATACGCGCGGTTTTTCGACGTGAAAAATTCATGTTTTGTTTGAGATATATTTTGCTATGAATTAATGTACTCGTAAAAAATGGTCACCGATTTATTTATTGACTACACACTCATTGCTATTATAAAATAACGTTTAATTTGAAACGAATAAAAATGCAGTATATTATGAAAAATGTCAGATAATTAACAAAAAAAGTATATTAAAGCAAAAAATAATTAAAATATTAATCAGGAAAAGAAAAGAATACAATCAGTAAATTTGTAGCATTTACCTATTTCAACTTGAAATATTCAAGCGTATTCGAATACATTCCGAAAAAAATTTAAATTATTTCTTCACCATTAATTAACTTAATTTATAATTATTATTAATAATTATCACTGTGTTGCAATATATTCTTCTTATTATATTTTTTGATAATATTATCTTCTTCTTCAAGAAACTACACTTACCAGCTATTTCTACAAACGAAAAAATGTTTTTTTTTTGGCCGTAAAATTGAAGAATAAATGAATACTTAAATAACTGAAAGTTAATCATTAATTAAAATCCGAATACAGACTCAGACTTCGATTATTAATGGCTTTAATAGCTTAAACCTTTCAAAATTGAACGGTGTAAAATTATATAGTGTGAATATGGTAAGACATTAGGAGAGCGGACCGGGAGTGGAGCGGGAGCGGAGCGCTAGTGTGAATGGGGTAGAGCGAGAGCGGACCGGGAGCGGAGCGAGAGTGGAGCGGGCGCGAAACCGATAGTGTGAATAGGCCCTTATTGAACGAAAATAATAATTTATAATGCCACACAAACACAAATAATTAAACACCTTTCAAAAATTATCATTGTAACACAGAAATAACCATTTGACTTGAGCTTCAGATCAAGACTAACTCTCCAGTCCATCGCTCCTTACATTCAATCATGAGGAGGACAGCCTTGAACGTTCGAGGCCGGTGTACATGGTAGGCGAACATCACAGCCACAAACATGTTCAATGAGTTTGTTCCAACTGTTAGTTCTTTCCAACAACAAGCCTAACACAAAAAACTGTTTTGTTTCACGTTACAATATTTAGGAATTATAAAATATATGTATGGTACAGTTATTTAATTCATTACACTTTTACAGATAGATCAATGCAACAGAAAAATATTCAAGCTTCTAATGGAACATGAACATCTTCTCAAAAGCGTAAGTTTAGCAGTTACATCATTAATGAGAGTTTTGGAAACAATGTAGAGTGGTAATGTTCATTTCTCATATCATTGATAGTTTAGTTTTGATAATGATTGCGAGGATTTGATACTTTCAGGTTCTACGTTCATATCTGTCATCCTAGTGAATAAATGGTGGTATTTAGCCCAAAGTGGATTAATTGGCTAAAAATAAGCTTGGAGGCGGTTAAGTGTTTAAGTCAGGGGATCATTTAAAAGTTAGTTATTATAAAATGAGTTAAATATGCTGTAATCGGTCGTTAAACAAGTAGTCAACTGTGATATCTCATTACTGATACGATTGATTCAGTTTTATGCCCCTAATCAGTAGCCTCTATTCTTGAATTTTAAACGAATTTTCAACCCTTGATGATGATGACCAGATTTTACTATTTACTTAAATTTAAGTGTAATGTCCTGAACAGTAATAATTCGATAAATTCGACTTAAGCACTGATTCACTGGGATGGCATATATATCCAATCATTTTTACCTCGTATCAGTACCTCGTGGTGCCATAAAGCGTGTCGAAGAGAGCGGACAGCAACTTATGTTTTGAAATTCAGTTAATATTGAGAAAGCAGACAAATACCATTCACTATTAAGGATTAAAATGTATGAATAAATTGCAAAGAGGGTCTACCTTTTCAAAACATGCCCCTCTGGAACTCAATAAATGGGTTTACCTGAAAAATTTTGCGTTCTCATGTTTTGGAGGGTGTTGAATACGAATTTAGGGCTTGACGCCAAAAATGTTTACTAGAAGAGTCTTTTTTTTAATCCCTGCTGATTATCAGGAAAACCACCTATCACATATTGACAATATGATTATAATCATGTGACCAATAATAATTATATTATTAATAATAATTATTAAAGAGAGTTTAATCAATATATATTATAAAGCAAAGTGTACAATGTGCGTGCCGAAAAGGCTCAAAAACGACTCCACGTAGGATTAAGGAAGTTATGTCGTCTCTTAGCCATATGACTCCTAACGGAAAAGAAGGTTTCTGTTTTTCTCTTAAGAGTGTAAAATTGAAGAGAAAAAGACTGGAATGTTATGCCTCTCGCACCATTTAATTAGCGTCTCTGAGATTGAGATACGAGTTTATGAATGAAAAATTTAGTTCGAGCTCCAGACTACCAGGAAGCGCTAGGGTTCGTTTCACTCAACGTTTATTGTTCATTCATCCCGTCCAAATAGTAGAGCTTATATATTTGTTCAGCTGTTCATTTTAAATCACTAAAAAATTAAGCGAAAATAATTAGTTTCTCCTTTGCTTTCAAAATAAAATAATGATTTTACATCTCTGCAATCAATTAGAAAACCAACTGGATTCCTTAAAGAATTAGTTTTCTCACAAGAAGGCTAATATATGATCAGCACATTTCATTCAATCTATATATAATATATACTTAAGTAAATTTAATGCAATATGAGTGAATATTTCTTAGTAGTACCGTGAGCGAATAAAATCAGACATAAAAAAAGAGATGAATTGACTGAATATAAATCGAAAATAAAAAGTTTGAAGTGTTCTTATTGTATTTATGAAAAAGAATTTGGTTTGATTACTATGTATGATGAGCATTCCAGTTGACAAAACGACTAACTCCAATAACAGCATTCAAGATTTTATCATCCCTCATAGTTCAAGATAAAAAGAAATATGATGAAAAAATTGTGCCTCCAAGAAATTTTTTTTTTCACTTTGTAATAGTAGTAAGATTCGAGGTATGCAGAACGTACGTGTATATGGGGGGATATTTTAGGGAGTTTGAAATGGAAGCAAGGTCTTAAAAAAAATTTCTATAAATCTTCGGTAGTTTCTATACTTCTGAATCAAATAGGACCATCATAGTAGTCGGAGCTTAAGTTTTACTCGAAATATAATTTTTTTAACTGAGATACCAAATTTTTCAACTATAATCTAATAACTTATTATCTGCTGACTACTTGGAATGGGCTTATAGGATCCCGAATCACAGAAGCCATCAAAAACGATGCATAACTCGACAAAGTTGCAGCAAAATTAATTGTTCATTTACCATTTTTAACCCCCTGTAAATTATACAGGGTTCCTTATTTGGGCTCACTCTGCAGATCTCAAGTCTGCAGAATATTGATACCAAGTTAAAACCGAATTTTCAAGAAGGAGCTAATTTTGTTCCCTATTTCCTTTAATTTTAAAGTTTTTCTGGTATTAAAGCTACCACACAACTACCGGAGCGAAGCCGGGCACCCCAGCTAGTATTTCTATATTTCTAAAAATATGTGTCCGAATAAATATTTGTATGTAACGTAGTTTCCGAGATAAAGTTTTCGAAAAAATAACAACATTTTCCGTAAAATCGAGAATTCACTAATCGGTGACTTCGTTTTTGAATGTATCTTGCAACAGCTATTCTTATGAAGAAAAAAAAATATTACAAATAAACAAATTTAACTGGCTTTATTTTTAGCCACAACATTCTCGATTTTTTTTTTTTTTTTTTTTGAGACCTTCGGTTTCCGTATCCCAGGCTTCATCCTCCATCGATCAATCCCTCCATCGGCCTTCCGGCCTGCCCTCAGCGGGCTCCATGCGGAGCACTAGTAAACACTATTATTGTAGTTAGAGTGTACATGGCCACTCTCTCTTACGTCCTTATACTATGGCCAAGTCATTTTAATGAAACAGGAGATGCTGAGTTCCTTTCAGAAATGGAACATTTAACTGATTTTTCTAGGTCGATATTTGACCCTTCTTTCTATCAAATCTGTCCAGCAAGTTAATGTTATTTTTTGATGGACCAAGTTTCTTCATCATTTGCGACTAAAGCTTACTAGGTGGCAAGGCTCACTAGTGTGCTTTTAAGTATTTTTCAGATGGCAATATAGGCTCCATTGACATCTGATATTCTAGTTCCCCGAAGAGGTTCTCAATCTCAATTGTTGGGCACCATCCGTCTAAACATAGATCAAGAAATGATATGGTAATGGACACTAGAATGTTAATATTATGTAAACGATGCAGTTGTTTTGTTGTAATCTTCACCTATTCACATTGAAAGTATTGTTTACACAACACTCGAATTATTTCAGGAAAGGATCATATCCCAGATAATGAGAATGAATGCTGTTGACTTCAACGTTTCTGGATTTTTTCATGGAGGGTATCCGTTAATTACTGCGGTAGGTGAATATATTTTTATTAACTTGTGAATAAAATACACATCGTTATATTTTATGAAAGACTTATAACTTATATGCAACGGACAAGAATATTACGGTTTAACAAATATGGAAATGCAGATCAAAATACATTTTGTTTATTTTTCTCAAAATTCATTTTGCACCAATAGTATTTTTTTTTCTATAAATTTGAAAGCATAAGATTTAATCGCTTCTGTCATTAATGCAGATCATATCGATTGTAGAACTTTGAAGTTTTTTGGTTTAATATTTTGGCTGGATACCTATTGAAAAATACTTTCAAAGTAGGAGGAAATAACAATACAATTTTTACTTTCACTTATCTATATACGAAATATATAGTTAGGGAAAATATTGCGATCGTGAAAATTTGGACTTTTCGTTTTCAACAAAAGTACACGTTTTGGGGTCCTCTGATTCCAAATAACCAAGTCCAATAACCGATTTTCTCAAAAATAGCTTTAACGATTTTGATTAAAATCGTCATTTATAATGAGAATCGTGTATTCTTTAATATCAGGTAAGCTGTATCATTATTAAAATGTTCTGAGGGGGCTTTAATGGGGAGGGGGCCTTTTTTGTTTTCCTATAAAGTACCTTTGTTTTTGTTTATATGGATAAATTATCTGTCTCTAGATTCACCTAAAATAAGAAATGGCCAAACATGAATTGTGCAAAAATCAAGTACGTATGAAATACAGGAAAAAAAAGAAAAATATTCCGTCAACTTAAAAATATGTTGAGCCCACGCATGCGCAGGACGCCTTTAATGACAGACCAATGCTTATAATTAAAGATGTTCTTGTCATTTAATAGAATTTATTTGTTTCATGGTTACTATATGAAGTTTTCAACAACTAC
Organism: Aelia acuminata; assembly: GCA_911387785.2. NCBI lineage: Eukaryota > Metazoa > Arthropoda > Insecta > Hemiptera > Pentatomidae > Aelia > Aelia acuminata. The sequence continues at coordinate 135,931,879 of OU426978.1, read as the reverse complement.
GTAGATAATTATGATCAGAAAAATAAAAATAAATAAAAAATCAGACAAATTGGAGTATTATGCTTGGAGTCGAATTATCACATGTAAATACTTTTATTTAATAATAAAAAAAATTAGTGTACTTTAAAGGGAAAATACAAACAAAATGTGGGAGAATGGGAGATGAATGGGAGAAAATGTGTGACTTTGAGAAATGGTATTTAATTTAAGCACGCCAATTTCTTAGCAAAGTAAGTTGATAAGTGAAAGTTGTGTGTTGCACGCGTCGCACCAGATTTTTCAGTACTATTATTGCTCCCATTCTTTTTCAGATCCTGGAAGCTTTTATCACACATATTGTGATGCTCGTACAGTTCAATACCTAAGGTGAATCAACGGTATGCCATTTCTCGAGGAATAAATATATTTCACCATAACGTTAACGATAGATTTCCAAGAAATACGAGAAACTTCTTGTTTTTATTTATATGGAATCACAATTGCATCAATCCTTCAAGTGGCAGATGTAAAATCCTCCTAAATAAAACTGGAGAGTTTCAGTCATAATTCACCACATGTTTACATTTTTGTTTCATTTCTTTCTTTAGTTTGGTATATAAAGCATGTAAATGCACTGCAGTCATATATCTTATATGTATCAATAAAGTTATATTGATGATATTCAAACACATGATAAAACATTGGACCATTCTTTACCTTTCTTTTCCCTCACATTGATTCTGGAAAATTTTCTACAACTCCCCAAGACAAGTAAGTTCTTTGAGGTTTCAGCGCTTTCCAAGCTTAATCCCCTTCAAAACATTGCTAATATTTATTCTCTTTTATTGTTTCATTCCTGAAATATCCTCCCCCATCTATCTGAATAATATGTGTAAGCAGGTTATTTCTTTAACACCGCTATTAGCGACTTACTTGACGCCACTTTGCATGGCCGGAACTAGCATTTTCGGTTAAAATTTCAAGGTATAAATATTTCTTAAATTTATCTTTATTTGGTACTTTAAAAGGAAAAATGCTTGGAAGACCAAGAGAATCTTAAGAAAAAAAACTACATCACATTAGGAAAATTTCTATAACGATTTCTTAAATCCTTAAAGTATTGTAATTAAATGAATTAGTCACGCAAAATTTAAAAATATCGGCCCATTAAAATTTAAAATTGTGGGTTTTTCTTTTTTAGTTTTTTTATTATAACTAAGAAACATTATACCGCTAGGAAAATTCATATTGAATAAGTTACTAAAATTTAAAATCGATTATCAAGAATCAATTATTACTTTTTATAGTGAAAGAATGAATGACATTCATAATCTAACTAATTTGAAATGAAATATTTTAACGATGAAAGTTGTGCAGCATCAAATTTCGTTTGAAGCGAGCACTTTAATTTCAAAATTAGCTCACTCCTGTTTAGGGGTAAAAAATAATAGGTGAGAACACTCGTAACTTTTGTGGCCTAAAATCCACAAAATGTTTGAACTTCTTTTCTGGCCTGTTGCATCTTCTCGCAAATTGTTAACCACATAGTGATGTTTTGTCTATATAAAATTACAAAATTCTTGTGCTAAAAAGAATTAAATATTTGATGTTCAAATCACAGGTCGCAAACTCTAATGATCTGCAATTTTTAGTATTGTGGTGAAAACCCATTTTCGAAAATAACAACTCTAAATGAAAATATTACAAATACAAGTTGTAGAGTATCAATTTTTGTAGATAGAAAGCTTCCTTATTATGCAAATTAGTTTTCTCCTGCAATGAGATACGAATAAAAACGTGATGGTATTCGTAGAGCTTACTTCTTGCCATGACATTTTTGTAGCTTTTTCAGTAGTGTTGGATTCCATTGAATAAGAGGGCCCTAAAGAAGCATATCTCAATGTGGGTGGGCGCGATGAGGGGTTAGGATTAGGCGCAAAACTTAACTATTTTAGAAAATGAAAATGAATTTAGTGAATTATGTTAAAATTGAACTCACTGTCCTAATTCCTATAATCCTTGAAGATACGAATATGGATTAGAAGTAAAAGTAAAGTTGTTATAATAAATTCACACATATACACGTTTAAAGGGGGGGGGGGAGGGGGAGCGCAGATAGTTAAACCCTGGGATGGTAGGGGGTTCAAATGACAATTTTGAGAAGGGCTGATTCAGAGTATATCTGTTCAAAAATAGTAAAATAATACACAGTATAAATCTCCAGAAATGTAATCGAATCATTTGTTCAGTGTTTGGAGAATTACTGTAACAGAATTTTTCATCTCAAGTGCATCGCTTAATTTTCTCCTTGTTCATTTTTTTTTTTTAATAAGCTTAGCGTTGTAATATTCTAAAAATAAAAATATACAGGTATATACAAAAAGTTTAAAATGGGGAAACAAGAAGATGGTCAAATTAAAGGGAAAAGGATAGCAAGGGGTAAGCCATAATGAGGCAGCTTTACGCTATAATCTTAAACGTGTAATTTATTTTTTCGGGGCAAATACCAAGGCCCTTCATCTTTAATTTAGCGTCTAACGATATATACGCTTTAATTATGGACGCTTCAGATATATAATATATTTTTAAACCTTTGATAATAAAGAGGTTACAGAAAGAGGTATATTTAGAAATAATATATTTTTGTAATAACAGTATTTAGAATTTAGGTGACAAGTTGGTTTTAGAATAGACATATTACCAGATAAATACATTAAAATATAAACATTCCAAGGTACATACCCTGGAGGTAAACATTTCCATTTTTAATTTCACTTATCTATATATGAAATATATAGTAAGTGGAAGTATTGCGATCGTGAAAAATTTCGACTTCCGGTTTTCAACGGAAATACACGTTTTGGGGCCCCCTGAGTCCAATTAACCAAGTCCCGCGAAATGGTCTGTGTGTGTGTGTGTGTGTGTGTGTGTGTGTGTGTGTGTGTGTGTGTGTGTGTGTGTGTGTGTGTGTGTGTGTGTGTGTGTGTGTGTGTGTGAACAGACTAGCTCAAAAACTATAAACCGTGCGAACCTGAAATTGGGTATTCAGTGTATGTATATGCCCGCGATGTGACAGCAAAAATTTCATCAAAATTTCTCAAAGGGAGGGGGTACTTTATTTAATAACTTTTTAGGTTTTTTTCGATTTTCTCAAAAACGGCTCTAACGATTTTGATTAAACTGATTGTGAGTATATGATCTAATAATATGCCCGAGATATGACAGTAAAAATTTCATCAAAATTGATCAACCGGAGGGGGGACTTTACTAAATAAATTTTCTATCATTTCAAGTGTTTTTTTTTTATTTACTCAAAAACGGTTTTAACGATTTTGATCAAACTGGGTATTTGATCTATTTATATGCCCGAGATATGACTGTAAAAATTTCATCAAAATTGATCAACCGAAGGGGGGACTTACTTAATAAATTTTGTATCATTTTCACGTGTTTTTTTTTTACTCAAAAACGGTTTTAACGATTTTGATCAAACTGGGTATTTGATGTATGTATATGCCAAAGATGCGATAGCCAACATTGCATCAAAATTGGACAAACGGAGCTGGCACTTTATTTCTTATTTTTTTTCCAATTTTTACCTTTTTTTCGAAGATCTCAAAAACGGCCTTAAAGATTTTTATCAAATTCGTCATGTTTAATGAAAATTAGGTGTTCTTTTATATCAAGTAAGCTTTATCATTATTAAAATGTTCTGAGGGGGCTTTTTTTGGGGGGTGGGGGTTGGGGCCTTTTTTGTTTGTTCGTTTCCTATAAAGTACCTTTGTTTTTGTTTATATGGAGAAATTAACTGTCTCTCGTTACGCCTAAAATTAAGAAATGGCTATATATGGGATATGATAAAAATAAAGAAAACATAAAGGAGAAGAAAAGAAAAATATTCAGTCAACTCATAAAACTCGTTGAGCCCACACATGCGTAGTACGCCTTTAATGACAGATCATTGTTCATAATTAAAGCCGTTCTGTTCATTTGAGAAGTAGCAATTAACAAAACGCATTAATTTCTAATCTAAGTAAGTTGGTAAGTGAAAGTTGTGTGTTGCGCGCACGCACCAGATTTTTTGTTTAATACAATCATCATTATAAAAGTATCAAGCGATTCTATAATTATAACTACAAATTTAATTAATTAATCGAATAAATAATTTATTCTCGATTAATATGGTAAACCTAACAATTTTTGTGTATGTTAAACAATTTTTATTCAATGAAAAATAATAATTGCTGTACCACAAAGATATTTGAAACATAAATAACTAATCAGGTTACAAAAATCAACACTTTTTAACATAGAAATAACCCTATGACTTGAGCTTCAGAACCAGCCTAACCTCGAACGTTCTTGACCAGCGTAGAAGGTACTGGAACATCGCATTCACAAACATGCACCAGGTATGACAGTTCGTTGCAACAACATGTCTAGAACTATGGATTCTAAACCATATGTTTTGTGTTTTGTTTCACGTTACAATAACTTAAAAATTATTTCCGCTGTCGCTCTATCTCATAATCCCTTTCCTTCCCATTAAAAAATGGGGATATTGTGACGAAAATATTTTATAGTTGTTTTTCGTAGTTAAAATAAAGATACATTTTTATTTAAAATATATATCTTATAAAAAAACAAAAACAACTATGAATGAAAGCTATATGTTTAAGTACATTATGTCTATGTCTGGCTAAATACAGAGATGTAGCATGTACAGATGTAGCGTATTTATACAGAGCTTAATGTATTTCTGTAAATGATAAGAGTAAAATCCCGACTATTATTACTTATATTTATTAAAATACCTGAATAGAATTGTATAACAAACAAATATTTTTTCTATCAGTTACATTTAATAATAAAAAAAAAAATAATATTTTTAAAATATTCAAAACTTCATAACTGCTGTTGTGGCCAACACGTAAATATTTTAGTGTACTAGGTAATAGCATGTGTACATTTAAGAGTATTAGCGACGTACACAAAAGGCATATGAGTCAGGCACTATCGTCTAATTCTGTACACAGTTCGGCCCGAGCTCCCGGTACTGCAATACGTACGTGAAGATTTTTGTTTCTGCTAATTATGCCTGCCCACATTGGGCCATTGCAGAGCATCATTTATGAACACTTTTATTGATCTGGCCAGATCGAAGAATTGGATTTTTCCAGCCAGCAGTCTCCATTTTCCATCTATTGCAAACTATTTTTGTGTTATGATTTTTTTTTTGTGTTTATTTTATATAGATTATTAAAAACAAGTTAAAAAAAAATTAAATGAATGAATTAATGAACAAATTAAAAATGAATGAACAGGATTAATGTCAATTATTTAACACGTTTAAGTGTTACAACTATTATTAAACGTGATATTAACATCACCAAATATTTTTTATTGTCCTTTTTTTTTTAATATAAGGTAAAAGGTTTATTTTTCACTTTTATTTATTTATTTTATTCTTTTTTTTCACCTTTTTAAATTCCTTAATTTTTATGCTTTATTTATTTTTTAATTTACCAGCCTATGGAAGGCGAGCGGAATTGGTGTATTAAAATAATCTTTTTTTTTTTTATCGTCCACCTCCGCCACAACAGCTACTAGAGAACTCTTTTGGTGTAAAATATTGTTTTGAATTCGAAACGATAGAATCAACATTTTCAAGTTAACCACCAAAACGGTCGCTACATCTGAAACTACCTTTCCGGTTCTTTCCTGCCTGAGGCTCATTTCCTTCAAAGACCAAGATTCAATAATTATGAGAAACTCAACAGTAAGAGAAGTTCTTCGATCTGAATTTCGAACAAGAAACAAAACTTTATAAGTCGCAAACTCCAACAATTTCATTTTATTTTTCAGGTTATTGCTACATAGGCGTAATTAGTAATATAATAATATACCGTTAGAAACGTACCGTTAATTGACACTTATAAAATAGAATTTATTACTTTATAAATAAATATCAACGATCAGTTCTGTACATCATAGTTGCATTGATATATTTTATAATATTTGATAACATTTTATTCTTCCAAAATATTTTTTCATTTATAGAAATAGATTATTTATTATTTCACAGCTTTACATTAAATTTTAGGTTAGATGACTTCCTTCAATAAATCTGAGGTATAACTCAGTCAGGAGAAGACGTCACTACCTCGTCGTCAATACTTGCTAACAAACTAAATTACTGTCTCACTTTAGAAACACGATTTTGTTCAACTTCACAAAGATATCTCCTCCTTCTGACAGAATTTATTACTAACTTTAATAATGGATGAGAAGAGAGTTGTTTCAATAATAATGTATTCTACAAAGATTTGAAGAAAAAAAAAATCATTGCCTGCCTCTCAATTCATACAATATTTTTCATCATAAAATATTATTAATCATACAGCTAACCAAATTATTTATTTATTTATTTGGTTTGATATGCCTCTACCCGAAGGGGTCATTGACATTTTTTTTTTTTTTAATTCTATTGTAAAATCCAGTAAGCTTCAAAAAATTCATTAGCTTTTCAACATTATCTTCGGTATCCCGTAGCACTTCTTTTAATGATGTGTTCATTTTTAGTTTTGTTCTTGCAGGCTGGTGGTGTTCGCAGTCCACTAGTATATATGAGACCGTGGTCAGGGCACCGCATTTGACGCAGGTAGGGTAAGCGAGGTTGTGAAGCAAGTATGCATGGGAGAATTCGCAGTGACCTATTCTAAGCCGGCAGAGGATTATTTCTTCTCTCCTAGATTTTCTGTTGCTGGTTGACCATTTTTTACAATTTGCTTTTATTTGTAGCAGTTTGGAGGGGTTCCTTCTCCAGGCTTCATTCCATTGTGTCATTAATTTGGATTTCACGTGCCTCACCCAGTCTTCTCGGGGATAATGTCTATGGATTTGACTTGACTGTCATCACCTGTTCGAGCCAGTGTAGATGCAGCATCTGCCTTCTCGTTTCCTCCAATGCCACAATGGGATGGAGTCCAAAGAAAAGCTATTTTTTTTTTCCTTCTTTTTGTAATTGCTCAATAAGATGTAATATTTCCATTATCGTGGCGTGCTCTGGTTGTTGTCTCCTTATTGCCCGTAGAACGCTCATTGAGTCAGTGACAATGACTGATTTTTGGTAGTTAGCTACTTTGCAGTGGAGCAGAGCTTCCTTCCTCCAATAAAAACCGAGCAAGCTCCAGGGAGCTTAAAAAGGTATATGTCTTCTTCTTTTATTACAGCACATCCCACTGCTGAATCTTCAAATTTAGACGCGCTAACCAAATTAAAACGCAATAATAAAATTATAATAACACGTATGAACTTCAACGATCTTAAGGTAGAAAGAATAAGAACATGTATGTCGCTTCTAATCAGTAGGTATTAAAGATATAGATATTGGTTCAAATACAACAGTACTGCACTAAATTTCAGGTGTCCATGAAATATTGATGGGCTAATTTCTGTAAAGTATTCTATTATATTCTGTTACTGTAAAGTATTCTAAGTATATTCTGTTAGATTCTCTCTCAATAACTTTAGATCTTTCTTCTCTGTGTGTACTCAGATCCCATACGTTCCCAGTCAACGTGAAGAAGAATTTTTCACAAATATTTCTACGTTGCTGATCCTTGTATCGCAGCCCCGCATTGAAGAGCCTTAGAAATTTTTCGGAATTTCAATAAATTTGAAGAAGAGTTGTTGCATTTGTTGTACGATCCATTGGACGTTGGTACATTTCTGAAACGCTGTATCAGATTATTTCGAACAATATGTGGTGAACTATTTAATAACTTGTTTCCATAACGTTCATCCAAATAAATACGCAATCATAAAAATAATATATATATATATAAAAATAAAATAGAGAAAAATAATACTAAAATGGCTCATTTTAATGATGCTATTACGGCCAACAGCTTCTGTAAATAAATATAAATTTTCACTGGTTTTGCAGTGAAGACTATGAAGAATAAATTAACCATGAGTTGTATCTTCTAAACTTATGTAAACTTCACTCCAAAATATTAATTTTTATTCTCAACTTTTTCTACCTGATTTTTGACTCGTATATTTAACAAAGCCTTGTAAACGATATAGGTTCACTAATTAGTACAGGTATGTTATTCTTGTACGTTTTGTAATTACGGTTATCATTTCCTAATATGGATATGCATTCAGCTTATAGTATAGAGAAAAAAATTCTTGGTAGAATCAGACAATGAGAGTCATGAATAGAGTCACAGAATATGTTAATATCTCTATTGATGCCAGAGCTACTTACTAAGATGGTGGCATCTTCCTCAACTACTTGAGTTGCCTTAAATATTCATGAAACCGTGGAAGAGGGGAGCCCAAACGCCAACTAAGCCATTTAAGACACCAGTTCCGGTAATTGCGGAGTCTTCCAGGATGATCCTATGTTTCCTGAAGATAACAGACTCATTTCGTAGCTCTAGTCTCATGCCATATAACAATATAACACTAGTACAATCGGCCAAAATATATATTTAAGTAAAAATGTTTGCTATTAACTAAGAAGGCTACATCTGTTGCAGGCTAGACTTAAGTTTGACGATCATTAATGATTCCGAGCAGGAGAGAGAATTATCGTAAAAGCCTAGGCTTAATACATCACAACCAATTCCTAAGCCATCCTGCTGCAGACCACCTGTTATGGCTACCCCACGCGATTAGCTGCACTCGGACAGTCAATAATACCACGATGCTTTCACTTTATCTTTAACCACTATATATTTAAGTGGTAGTCTTTTGGAAATATCTTAAAGTCGTAGTGCTAAAAAATAATCAAGTTCAGTTTGTAGAATTGCATATTTCAACCATGACGAAGATCTTAATCATAATTGATTGCCACTAATTGATGATAATAATTTATTTATTTTTTAGGAGATTACTTCTGTTACCCTTGCATCCTCCTCTCAAAAAACAAACTGAAAAAATAATTCAATTTTTTCAGATCCAACAGCTAAAAAATGAAAAATTATCATATCATCTGAAAACGAAAATACATTTTCTGTGGAAACTTCTGAATAAAACGGTGTTTGATTTGAAAATAGAAAGTAAATAATAGCAGATTTAGAGTGATAAATCTAAAAAGCCATTTCTTTTTCAATTGTTCACGAAATAGAGTTGTAACAGAGAAGTTGGAAAACCAATTAGCCAAGATCTCCGTTCTCCCTTCAATCTTATTAAGCAAGGTCTCCACTTCTCTTAATGCCCTACAAACTCTTCTCAACAATTAGGGAGATGTTCTCGTTTTCCATTGGGTCTTAGGTACTTAAATGAAAATAAATACGTTTATATAATTATATATTTAGATATAAGTATGTATGCTAACTTTACATTTTGCATTTGAGAAATATAAAATATGGTGCGATAGTAAAAAAAATATTTTTTAAAATCATTTATTAATGGGCATTACGCAACGTGATTATAAGGACAAAAATAGCAACAAAGACTCGTAACTACTTAAACCGTGTTAATACAGTTAACATTAGGTAAAAAATACCACTAAAAAAATAAATGAAAAGTCATAAATTGTTCATAAACTTTGCAGCATAATTGGTAAAAAGTCCAAACGGATCCCGTATCTGTTTTTAATGATAAGGGAGGGAGAATGGGAAGAAAACTTATTTGTTCTCAGTTTTTCACTTATAACTCGAAAACAATGCAACTTACTTGTAGAAGACAATAGAATTTTTTATTGAAAAGAACATAATAATTCGCTTCGAATGTTTCTATAAGTTAAATCGGTTTAGTCCTCTCGCCAAATTTAACATTTAGCCGGAAATATGAATTACGCTCATATTCCAATTTCTGCAAATATAAAATGTCTGTTCGAAAATGATGTATTAAGTATACATTTTATAATAAGGGACCTCATATAACGCTTTACAACTTTTATGTTTTCATGGAGGTTCCATTTTTTATTTGGAGTAGGTAGCCGTTTTTTATGTTTTTCATGTAAGTTTCCCCTTGACAAAATGAAAAAATATTACTTAGAACTAAATATTTAGATAAGTAGGTACAAGGCCAAATGATGTTAAATAAAAACTAATGGGAGAAGTTCGGTGACATGTGGATGAAGAATTTTATTTTCTTGTTTATTTAGTTTTTATTTTTTTTTTTTCGTTTTTTGTAATCCAGCTTCCACTTTTTGTTTCCGCAGGTACAACATATGAGCTACTATGGCTTTATTGTATCTTAAAATGTCATGCTAATAGTATCGCATATGTTTTGGTATTTATGTACTTCGTATGTCAGAGTCATAATCAAGACTTACTTTATAGCACAGCCTAAATAAGAGATTTGTGAGACTTTTCCTAAAGTTGAATTATTCAAAAAACTGTTTTAATATATTTTATTTAGAAAGCCATCATTTATGATTTTATTACTTGATAAAATATACTTTATTTGAGTTTTCACTCGTATATAATAAATTCTCTCTGATTCATATTAGTTGAGTAAGGTAAGACAGCTTTTTACTCTCATGAATTATTAAACTCCGAAAAAAATTGCTTATTCAAATCCTTTAAAGCTCGCTGTGAAATAAGTAATTTTCCTTTATGTACTTTTTAAATTTAAATCATCGATAAAGTAACCTTTTAAGGTCGTTAATTCAGACAATATCTTTATCCAAATCAAGATCAATAAAGGAATGGAAAACGTTTTCAGAAGAATAATTGTTACTATCAATAGGAATGGAAATTTCCTTTATCGGATGTGACAGTATTAGATGATAGGATAAAAAAATCAATAAAGTTTATGTCTATGAATAATCAACCTCCTCGGAATATCAGTGGAACAGCAAGCAGTAGTCGATAAAGTAAGATAAGCCTTGTCGTAAGTTTTAACTGCATCCTATCATAGGCAGGCAAGTTTTATCTTTATTTATTTATTTATTTTTTTTTTTTTTGTAATCATTCAAACCAATGCATAGTGCAACTTCTGATGAAAAAAAAATTCGTTCGTAGTTTTAAAATGGTGTAATATTCCAATAAAAAAAAAAAAAACGAGCTTAATTTCCTTTAAAAATTCAAATTATTCTTTCAGTTAAAGATAGCGGTATTTTAGAAAACATTATAAATATAATATTTAATTGATAATTTATTCAATGGATTTTAATAAAGGGATTCATAGAGTCAAAATTATCAATTCCTCGTCTACAAGAACCCTAACATTACTCAAACCAGTAATCCATCCAATCAAACCAACTCTTCAAACTCATTGGTAGTACATTGGTCAAATTTTCGCGTCCCTTAGTTACTTTCTATCGCTTCCTTTTCAGTTAATAAAACAAAAAAAAAACCGGCTTCGAATGCTAAAAACCGGTTATTAAATTCATTGAAATGTATTTAATTGAATTATCTTTAGGTATTGATGAATGAACACCGAAAATTGAAAAAAATTTGAATGAAACCGAAAGAATGAAATTAAGAGTATGAAATAAATAATTTTCTTCTGATTTGTACGAATACACACACGCCGTGAGTAAAATTTATAATACAATAATAAATAAATTATTAAATAGAAATAAATTAAATAGAACAAAATATATAATACAACAGAATTTTTCGGAGGCCGCCCAAAAATTTATTGATAAAAAATCAGTGATTGAACTAAACTGAATTCATTAAAGGTTGCATAATCCATGTGTTTCTCCTGTTAGTAAACGTTTGAGCAATACTTTAATTTTTTTTTTTTAAGATAAAATCGTAATTAGTGAAAGAATGCAAAAAAAAGTTTTTGATTTGGACCTATACATCCCATTGGGATCCCGGGAACATTCTCTTTAAGATGCAATAGAGTTCGTTCTGAATGGTCCATCTATCACTGAAATCGGTGAAAATTGGAGAAAAAAAGGAATAATTCTCGGCATCTATCCTAAATCATATAGCCTAAAAGGCTAGGAAGGGTTTCTATAGAATTGAGTAGTCCCATCCTTTTTCGAGATCTGAAGGGATTAATGTCCTATAGGGTCCTTTTCAGTTAAGATCGAGGTCAAACTAAACGGCACCATTTTTGCAACGGCCGGAAGTAACTTAGCGGAAAAAGTACAAGAAAAACTTTTCAGATTCTGTATCTTGATAGGAGGATATAATCTGCTACGTTTCCGGGCTCCCGCTTTTCTAAGGCGGGTGGGGGTTACCAGGAACGGCTTATATCAAATTAATATATGTAATTAATGTAGTTAATACTCCTTAATGTAAATTGGATACTTTTCCAAAGGTGACGTGTTTACCAATTCTATTTTATTCTAATAAACCTGTGGCATAGGGTAAATGATAATAAAGAAAAAATTCTAAATTGAACTATATCTTTAATTTTATTGACTAATAATGAAAATCATTTATACCCCCTTTAATATATCATATAAATATATTTTACTGACACAAATTAGTTAATGGATGCTGACTGGCAATTTAAAATTATATAATAAATACTGACCATATATTACAACTAGTACTGTATATGTATTAACCTTATCTGATGGGCACTCTCTGGTGTTGTCTCTGGCCTATCTGCTGGATCAGTCCCTGCCATCTCTGGCGCTCTCTCAGACTCAGCACAGCATCCCTTCTCAGCATGTCTGGCTACGTGGACTCTGCCGCTCCTATCTATCTGGTCCTCTGCCCTTCTCGTTCCACTCTCCCCCTCTTGACACACTTCCCGACCTCTGTCCACCTCCGAACTCTCTCTCCTTCGAACTCCTATTCTCCTCCTCAAACTTCTCTCTCCTCCGTATAAGTCTTCTTTCCCCCACTCTCTTCAGAAATCCTCTGATTGGCTGGCTGCAGACTTCTCCTGATTGGCTAGCTGCCTAAAATTTCCCTTCCTTTCTATATTTAACGTGTTTCCCAGCGGTCTCTTTGCCGGGACAAAACCAGGGTTTATGGCCACAAATTTCTGTAACAATCTTCCTAGGTATTTCCCTGGATGTTTGTCAGCAGCATTGTCGGTCCTAAGCTTTGCTTATTTTGAATCTCTAACAGAAGGTTTATGGCCCCAATAACTTACAAGGTGGTATTTCCAAGACCTAGCCGCCTTCAGGTAAAACCGACCACCGGGTTGAGCATATACAGTACATTACATATTTTGATATTAAATTATTAATTCAATTTACTTTTCCTATCACGGCAGCATCCACAATACATAGCAAATCTTACATTATTGAGAACGTTGTTCTTGAAAAAATATTCATTTTGAATTTTGATGAGAGGGGACTCTTGTATTGAAACAGTTAAACTTTCGGATTTCATTGACAGGAGGGTCTATTATTATGTTTTCGGCTACGGTGTTTCCAAAAAAATACTTTTTTTGAATTTCGAGGGGGAACTGGTGAAACAGCGAGAAAGTTAACCTATTATATTAGTCTTTCCATTTTTTAATTGTTAGCGTTTTGAAATTTCTTAATATATTTGAATATTTGAAATTTCAAAGTCTATTAAAGTTTTTCTTTTAAATTTTTCAAGTCTAATAGAACCACTACATCATGTTCAGAAAACGTTGGTTTTGAAACATATTTTCATTTAAAGTTTTGATGGGATGGAGGGGGGGGGATGGACTATTGATATAGTTAACCTTTTCGGATTTCTTTGTCAGGAGGTTCAATTATTATGTAATCGGTGACCGTGTTTCCGAAAAATATCTTTGATTTGAATTTTGATAAAGGGTGCACTTGTATTGAAAAAGTAGACATTATTTAAATAGATTTATGGATATAAATAATGTATAATTAAATAGATTCTACTTTTGTTTCAGAAATGATATTTTGTGTTTTCCTGATCGGGACTCTGTTAACCAGAACAGAATTGTTTCCTCTCTATGGAGATGTAATGTTACATAATGCTCATTGTACCTCTGACGATAAAATACAGCAAGATGAATTTTTCGATTGTGAAGTCACAAATGACAGCGATACGTATTTTCTAAAGCGTATTGAAATCTTAGAAAGCTTCAACCCTCTTCTATTCATGCAATGAAATGGAAACTAAAGCACTGAACTTAATTAAACCTATTAATAATTTTCGTAAGACGTTATTTCTTATTAGCCATTAATCATTTTTATCAATAAATTTCAGAGCTCAGCTATTTTATGTAATTTTTCAAATTATTTAAAGATTTTAGAACGCACTATCTAGCTTGAGTAGTAGCCGTATCTTTAAATTTTAATGTGACGTAGGTATTTCATTTGCCTTTTAGCTTGTTTACAAAACTTATACATTTAGCCTAAATATGTTAAAATATTGAAAATACCACAATAATGTATACTATGTATTTTAGACACTGATATGTATATCACTGTGTTTACGATATATTAGTAAAAATTAAACTTTGTTATTTTGTTTAATTATTCTACATCTAATTTCTTACCATTAAGTTTATAAAAGATCTATGATCTATGGTCACTCCCTTTTCGATGAATAGCAGTTTTTGTAATTTTTCAACTAGGAGTTGCTTTTTTATTGAAAACTTGCTTTTAAATAAAAAACATTAGAAATTTATAAACTAAATCTATAAACATGCCTTCTTCTAGTTAAAACGTATATAAATTTGTTTAAAATAATGATAGTAAGTAGTTTAACCAAGATTTAATGCTTATCATTGATTTTTTTTTAATATGAATGAAACCTTAATTTACTACAATAATGAAATTCAAATATAACAAAAAACCCTGAACATTTTTTAGTTATATGGAAAGAAGAATTGATCTAAATTAAATATTGGTAAAATATTTAGGTCGTTTATATTTATTTCAATTCCTTAATCATTTTTATTTTACTAAATATACTGTGTTTTTAGAAAAATGCTTCTTTATTACTTTCACATATATGAAATATATGAATATGTGAAATAGGGAAAGTATCGCATGAAAAAATTTCAAATTCCGGTTTTCAAAGGAAATACACGTTTTGGGGTCTCTTGTGTCTAAATAACTAAGATTTCGTCAACATCAATAAAACGTAGGGAACACTTTATCCGAATGTCTAATTTTCTATTTAAGATTTCTTAATAACTGCACCTTGTCGTGTTTAATCCTAATGAAGCATTCTTTAATATGAATTTGGTTTTACCGTCATAAAATGGGTCTGATAGGACTTAAAAGGCTAAGGAAAAAAAATCCTTTAAAGTACATTTAAATTAGTTTATTTGTTATTCATAGTTACAAGCAATGGCTAAATATAAAATACGAAGATTTAATAATCAAATAAAAGCAAAAAAAAAAATATATGATTTCCAAAAACAAAAATTTCCTTTAATAATAGTAGTAAATTATATGTATAATACATCATTGGAAAGGTT
The DNA here is from genome assembly GCA_911387785.2 of Aelia acuminata. Taxonomy (NCBI): domain Eukaryota; kingdom Metazoa; phylum Arthropoda; class Insecta; order Hemiptera; family Pentatomidae; genus Aelia; species Aelia acuminata. The sequence goes on along the minus strand of OU426978.1, from coordinate 135,916,585 downwards.
AGGATTTAAGAAATAATAATATGAAGTTTTTAATATGGTAGAAGGTCGAAATATTAGAGTACCAAGATAATAATAATTGAAGCATGGAAATGCATAAGGGTATAAGTGCCTTTGAGAAAATTTTCCAGAAATGATACGACTTATACCGACTAGGTGAACTACGTTAGGCGCTTACACCCATGCTATCTTTCAAACGTTCAATGAACTACTTATTAACAACTAAATATTAATTATATTCATTTCTGAAGAATGGTTTGGACACACATAACAATTTAGCAAAAAACAAACCTTGGTATATATTTTTGGGACTTATACCCTTATGCATTTCCACGCTTCAATTTCTAATAGACTTCTAGATTATTTAACAGAAACTATTGGTTTCCATGGTACTAATCGCAATTGTCTCAAAACTTAAAGAATTATAAACAACCTTTTTTAATTTTGTTTTAAAATGAAAAACAAAGAAACCTATTCAGGAAGAGGATTAGAGAGAGCATTGTGAGAGAGGAAGAAGTGCGTGTTGTTCAAAATGTTTGATGTGAATCAAAGGTATGCTCCAACAAGGACTAAAAACTCGATGGCAACTTTCGCATGCGCAGTAAACCTTTACTAACTGCTCATTGTTAACAAGGAAAGGCGTACAGCATTTGTAAAGAGTAAATGTTACCAACAAACGTTCAGAATTAGATGAACACTTAACATCATTTTAAAGCTCATTAATGTCTCCAGTTTTTTAGTAATAGAAGATATATATTGATTCAACCAAAAAACAACTTATGATACCCATAAATATAAGTAATAATAATTTATTAATTAATGAGATGAAACCTGGCGGTACAATTAGCTTATATTAGCATTATATTAGCAGCCTTTCAAGTAATAGGCTTTTGTTGTAATGGAGGAGTCTCATAAATGAAAACTTGTTTTATAAGGAATTCATTGTAATAATGAATATTAGTGAAGATAAACTGAAAACAATTATTATAAAACCAAAAATAATTTGCAATGACTGACCTCTAAAAACTATGATTGGAATTGGCATAGATAATTGCGGAACAACAAAGGAAGAACATCCACGTTCCTGGAATCACATATGATTCAAAGAAAGGGAGACTAGAATAGACAAAGCTAAGCCATAAATTTCGCTAACAACGTCCAACTCCTACTTTTACTTTTACTTTACTGTATTTTACTTTTTATACATTCCAACTTCTACGCAATAAATTACTTTATTATATTAAATACTTTATATTATTTCAAGAACATTCAAAGGAAGTGACGAAAATGTTTTTAAAAAACACTTGAGATCTTATTACTAAAAGTCCAGATCTAATTACATTAAGCATCGACATATTTTTTATATTATTTAACTTTTTGTGTTTATGTCAGGAATGAAGTAAAAGTTGCCTTAAAATAAAAAAAACAAAAAAAAAAAAACACTTTTTATAACTTAAATATCGAAAATACAATAGCTCGTTAACATATGAATTTAGCCGACAGGACTCAGAAATGTTTTCAGTCCAAACGGCTCTAGCTGGAGTTGTGTACGGGCCAATTTTTGCTTTGTTACGATGAATTATTAATATACACAACAATCCCACAAAATCAACACCTCCTTTCTGAGCACAGATGTATGTGTGTAAATGACAAATATTTACGACAATATTTCAATATTATATTAAAATATTATATACCTCGTTAATACAACACGATCTTTTCGGAGACTGCGCAAAATAGAAAATCTTCCTAATTATCTGTTACTGATTACGATTTCATTAGAGTTCAAGGTTCACGCGTGATAAAATTTCGCGTGAGCCTTGAAATTAAAATGAGTTGTGGCAGGTTAGGGATAGATCTGAAAACAGTTTAAAAATCTTCAAACCTTTATTTATAATAGGATATGTAGTTTTTCGGGCGATTCCGGGCGAAATATAGGTACATTAATCTTAAATATAAGAAACAGGATTTTATTATTGTCATGTTTCATCTCATATTTTGTCATTATTAATGCAACAATTGAGTTAAAAATTATTGCGCTTGACAAGATTCTAGTTAGTAGTAATAAATATTACAACAAAACCTTGAAATTTTATTCATTTTTTGGTCTAATAACCGACGGACAGTTGGATCGCCCCACTGTGTGGCGGTGTCCTTTAATGCGTTCTAGCTGCACCTGTTCCCTAGATCTCACTGTACAATAGTAGCAAATTTGAATTTAAAAAATATTCTATTATGCTTCTATTCTTAGATCTTAATATCCTTTAATAGAACAGTCTGTATTGAAGTTGCTAACTAATTGCACAGTTAAGATAAATGAAAAATCTTATAGGACTCATAAAAATCGAAATAGTATATCGCTATCAGCAGTTAAGTTTGATCGGTAACATTATTTCAAATGATTCATGTTAACGTGAGGCGGTATTGGTTCTTCGATTGCAATGTTCGTCATCAGCGATAAGTTCGGGGTATATCTGGGCCCTAGACAGCATCCTCAGTCAAAGCACCTCTGGTTGTAAGCAAGAAGGTAAGCCAATATTTAAATGTAATAATTAAAATTAGTAATTTTGATATTTATCTGTACTTGGTCTGTAATCATTCATATTATCTTCGCTTTTATATTCTTTTTTTTTTTTCGGAAAACGATTCTTGAAATGAGAAATATATTTTATTTTGGTTGGTCATTATTTTTAATTTCTCAATCGCGGATGTTATTCGTGCCATTGTTATGAAATGTACAATTCTTGGTTATTTTTATTTAATCTGTAACGAATAAAATCCAAGAGTCGTAAAAAAAAAAAAAAAAAAAAAAAAAAAAAGAATATGCTATAAAAAGATTGAATGAACGCCAAAGGTCTAGGCTACTTTGAAGGAATTTTTCAAACAAATTCTTATATATATTCTAATATTTCTTCCCTTTTTGCAAATATGTATTTCATTACAACCCTCAAGGTTATATTTTTTATTTCTATATGTAAAGTCTCTCACAATAAACCAACCACCAAAGTACCTGATACGTTGAATGAGAGTGAACCAGGCGGCGAACAAGAAACGATCTTTTGCTGTTTGAATGGATTGCTTAGTCTTGAAACATCCATAAAAATCTATAATAGGATGATTAATAGTCAGTATTTTCAGTTAAACATTTTTTTTTTTTTTTAAGCCAACGTTTCGATCCTAGCATGTGAATCTTCATCAGGTAAAAAGAAGACAAATGTATGAGCAAAATGTAAAGAATTAAATTGTTATCATGCAATTATTAATTATAGATAGTAACAAGAAGGATTTACAAAATAATGAAAACCAAATCCAACTGATGGTATGAAGGAATGACATGGTATCTGATGATTATATGAAAGTAAAATTATACATGAATGAAGACAGTAAAAGTATACATGAATATTTGAATAAGTAGCTGCTTAGCATGACAAAATTGAATATGATATTTGCCTTGTTGAGATCAGAGTAATACAGAGACTGCGGGAATTCTTTTTTTCAAAATAACTGATAACTATTAACTGAAAATCCTGACTATTAATCATCATTCAAAGGGTACTACAAAAGTTTTGCAATGTAACTTGACAGAAAGACCTAGGAGGCAAGTTACTGCGTGTTCAGACCTATCCATGCCTGCATAGTGCATAGTGCATATCCATCCGCCAGTATCGCATCTCTGGGCTCAGTTGTTCATTAGCAGTGACAGATTGAAGTGCTTATTATGGCATCTTGGTCACATAGTGAAGTAAGGGCAGTTTCCCGATATAATTTTGTGCGTGGTTTAAGCATAGATCAATGCTTAGAAGAAATGAAGATTGCATTAAATAAAGATTGTCCACATCGTACGACTATATTTAGATGATAGAGAGAATTCGAAAAGGGCAATTTCACTCCGGATGGACGCTGAGAGAGAAGGAAGGCAGCGAACGCCTGTAACGGAGGAAAATATTTCTGCTGTGAGGAAAATGCTTGATGAGGACCGTCGAGTGACATATCAACAGATAATGCCTTCTTGCACCAGCAATTCATTCAATTATGAGAGACCATTTAAAGGTAAAAAAACTTTGTTGTCTTTGGGTGCCCTATAGTCTAACGGAAGACAACAATACTCATCGTGTGACTTGGTGCCGAAGGATGCTGAAACTATTTAATAAGGGACATTCTATATATGTGAACAGCATCGTGACTGGTGACGAAACTAGACTATACTATTATGATGTGCCGACCAAGGCTCAAACAAAGTTTGGATATTTGACGATGAGGATACACCTGTAACTGTCAGAAAATCAGAAGAAAAAAAAAGATCACTGTATTTTTCAGATCAAGCGGCATTGTAGAGCGTGCTGTTTTCGAGACACAGAAAACAGTCACTGCTCAGTGGTACATGTACAGTTACTGTTCAGTGGTACACTTGCTCCCTGTGACTTTGCACAGTTCCCACTTATGAAAATGAAGCTGAAAGGAAAACGTTTTTCAAGCGACGAGGACCTTCTGAGGGCTTGGGACAACGAATGTGCCTCAATCTCAGATGAAACTTGGCAGAGCTGGTTTAATGACTGGTTTCGATGTATGGAGAAGTGTATTAAATGTGGTGGAAATTACTTTGAGAAAATTAAATAAATAAAGCAGTATTGCAAAACTTTTGTAGTAACCTTTGTATAGTAAAGAAAAACAGTTGACTGTTATACACTTATAAAAATCTATAACGTAAAGAAATGATGTTGTTCGTTGTTAACCGCATCGCATGGTAACTCAATAGTCCGAAGTGGAATGTCCCTGCGAACTAACCAAATAATATCTTTTCTGTCAGTTAATTGGAAATTCTTTCTTAAAGTAATATCTGTGTTTCTCAAAGTTGGGGCGTGACCCCCATTCGTAGTGCAAGAAGGTTTTGGTAGGAAGAGCGCCAATCTTAGTTATTTAAAATAAATTAACTTCTTAAACTTTTCTACCAATACTCATATAATTTGAATATGTAACTTAATCTACCAGTAAATGTGTAATAAAAATGCACATTTCTAAACATATATGTAAGAGGCGGGCATGGATTACAGTTAAATCGTATAGGGGGGCTCGATCAAAACTCAAACTCAAAATCAAAAATTTTGAGAACTTCCGATATTAACGATCTACTTCTCCAAAAATTTCGAAATCTGAAACGAATTTTTCATAATATGAATAGGAAAAAGTCTATCCGGCCAGCTAGTAACTATATAATAAACATCTCTACTCTAATGTGTAATGTATAATAAATATGTAATGAAAACCTGCAGATAACGTTGAAATAGTAAATTCGCTAAGAGTAATAATACCCTGCTAAGGAGAAAAGGGGTTAACTTAAAAATTTTTAGATTAAGGTATCGTTTCCATTCTATGCTCCATAAAAAAACACTAAAAAGTCTAAAATAAGTCAAGCGAACACATTATCTCACAATTTTCGAGTTACTACTTTTCTCTTTGATAGGACATAATAGGTAATGATGGATTCATTTGAAAATATTAATAATAATAATAATTTGTTAATGAATAATATTAAGATACCATACCATTAGGATACATTGCATTCGGATGTAAAAACAGCCACATCATAAATACATAGTTTAAGCATCACTTTACTATTCATGATTCCTAAAAAATTGTATTTATTTTTTTTCTTAAATAAATACCACAGGGGCCATTCCACGCCAAATCATCTAGCCGAAGTTCAATATGACACCCTACCCCCTCAGGCTAGAACCAATTTCGAGAAAATTGATTACTTGTTAAGCGCATACAGCAAATATGAAAAAGTACCAAATTTTACCGGAATCTAAAGAGAAGCCGTTCAGAATTTTGGTCATTTGAACTTCTGAGATATTTGATGTTCCAATTGTGTGTCCAACAGCAAAAGTGACTTGCTGAACACCATCTTGTACGTCTTAGGACTTTCCACTGTATAATGAGTATTTATTGAACTGGAGCTTTCAAAATGTATTCATTTTTTATACATTTCATTCGAATTAGATGATACCCTAAATATCCGAAAGATAATTTTACATTGTGGAAAAAAAATTCATGCCTCTGGATGATTTGGCGTGAAATGACCCACAGGCTAATTACTAAAATCTATATAGGAGCTAACCCGTTGCATGCTGTGATGTTCTTCATTATCCCAATAATTTAACTATTTGTATTCATTGTATGTCTATAATATACTGATGATTAGTTTCCAATACTCCTTCTTACATTAACATTTGATTTCAGAATGGGTCACTCATCGAAATTGTGGTTTGCGCTCGCCATGGTGCTTTATTCTTTTCTTTTACTCAAGCAAGTCGTCGGAAGAGAAATATCTGTGCATGGTCACCGCCAACTGCTAAACAACAGAGATTTCCAAAATAAAGTTTCAGAATGGATCCCCAACGACCAAGTACAACTAATGCGCAGAAAGAGGGCAGATTGCTGCGGACACCTCCAAGATGGCATTATTATAAGTAAACCAGGTGATAAGGTTCAAGCCGTACCTGCGCAAGAAGACATGAGAGACTTCGAGACAGCCAGGCGCTTATCAAGACAAGCGGACGTTCCCGTTGTCCCTTCGTTGCGAGATGTGAAGGAGCAAAAGGGAGCTGCGCCGAAAACTACTGAAACCAATATTAGCACCTCTTAGAAGAATGTTAGAAAATATACTTGAATGTTAAATAATCTATGGCATGGGATATGGCAAGGACTAATTTATTCTTATTATTATTATCTATACAACTAAAAAAAATCGTATTTTGTGATATGGCAATCTAATTTTAGAGAATATATGATGCTTACTGATTGTGTAATACTTATTTCAAAAACATTAGTTAAATGAGTTACCTTTGTTAAATTAAGTAATGAATTGATTCTATCATCTTAAATATTAAATATTAACTATAATACATTAAATATTAACTAAATTCAACTAAAACAAAAACAAACTAAAATATCTGGTGCGATGCGAGCAACACATACCTTTCACTTACTAACTTCCTTTGGTTAGAAATTGACAGGTTTTTTTTTAATGGCCATTTCTATAAATAATATGATTTGATTTTGATTAAAAATGATTAATTTAATCAAAATTATTAAAGCTGAAGAGTAATGATGTAGAAAAGCCTAACACCAAGACAATATGGTTTGATGATTTTGACTCATCTGATCAGGAAGCTGCAGGATTGGAAGAAGATCATCAGGAAGCTGCAGGATTGGAAGAAGAAGATCAGGAAGCTGTAGGATTGGAAGAAGATGAGCAGGAAGAACAAAATCAACATGAAGAAGAAAATGTAGAACCAGAAGAAGGAGATGAGGAATCGGAAAAAGGAACTGCAGAACTCGGAAGAGGTAAAAGAAGAAAACGCTTACCCAAAAAATTGAACGACTACATCCTCGGTGAAGATAATGACCCTGAATGGGCCCTGCTCACCTACAAGGAAGCTGTAGCTGGAAAAGATTCCGACAAATGGAAGAGGGCCATGGCTCAGGAGATGCTTTCTTTGGAGAAAAACCAAACTTGGACTCTTGTTCACAGAAAAACTCCTAATGGTCAGAAAATTCTAACCAACAGTTTTCGTGTTAAAGATAACCAAAACTATAAAGCCCGTTTAGTTGCACGAGGCTGCGAGCAAGAGCTTTGCGGTGATGAAACTTACAGTCCTGTTGTGAGCAGTGATGCTTTGCTCCACATACATGCCTTGATTGCGCAAAGGAACTACCACGTGGCAACATTTGATATTAAAACAGCATTTCTGTATGGAAAATTAGAACATCCGGTTTATATGGAGATACCACAAGGATGGGAGAAACCTAAAAATAAAATTTGTAAAGTAGAAAAGGCTCTATATGGACTTCGAGAAGCACCACTTAGATGGAACAAACACTTTACAGAATTTCTACTAAAAAGCGGACTAGAAGCTCTAAAGAATGAGCCATGCATTTTTAAAAATAAAAACTCAACTTAGTTTTTAGCAATCCACGTGGATGATGGCATTGTTGCCTCGGAGAATGAGGAAGAAACATCAAAGTTATTGTTGCAATTAACGCAAGAATTTGAAATTACTGCAGTAAAAAACCCTACAACATTCCTAGGATTGGAAGTTGTTCATCAATCAGGAACTGTGAAGATTTCCCAAACAGAGTATGCTAAACAAGTACTAAAGAAATATGGAATGCATGATACTAAGCCAGTAGCTACCCCATTTTTAAAAATGCCAAAAAGGAATGAAAATTTAGTCAACTTTCCATTTAGGCAGGCGGTAGGAAGCCTTCTTTACATCTCGACGAAAACAAGACCAGATTTAGCCTACGCTGTGGGTATGGGCAGCAGAAGAGTAGAAAACCCCACTGATGATGATCTCATAAATCTCAAAAGAACATTAAAATATATTAAAGGTACGATGAATGAAGGCATTCGATACTCCAAAGACTCTACTGATGAAATAATTGCCTATTGTGACTCGGACCACGCCGGTGATCCCGAAACAAGGAAGAGTACAACAGGATACATCATCTTCTATGCTGGAGGCCCAATAAGTTGGAGTTCCTCGATAGAAAGTGAATATATTGCTGCTGCAGAATGCTGTAAGGAAGCTGTTTACCGTAAAAATCTTTATGAAGAGCTGACAGGTATACCAATAAAAATAAAAAGAAAAACAAAACATATCGATGTACGTTTCCATTATATTAAAGATTTGGTAGCAAATAATACTGTAAATATCCAATATTGTCCTAGTTCAAATCAAATAGCTGATGTGCTTACAAAACCTCTAGACAAGACTAAGTTTTCATATTTTAAAAATCAAATTGTAAAATTGTAAACGTAATGTGTTTTTTTACTTTTCTTTCATTGAAAATTTTATTTTATTTTTTTTTGTTAACAAAATTAAGAGGGTTGTGTTGAAGTTAATTTTGTATTTAGGAGGGAAGTTTACTTGCACCCTATTGGCAAGCCCTGGACCAATCAGAAAATTTCGTCTCGCATGTTCATGTAACCTTTATGCTGTTATCTCATATATTAAAATGTGTCTCACATGTGAAGTGTTCAGTAATTAAAATAAAGACTTATTAAACTTCCACTGTGTTAATTAAAACCCCATAATCCAACAAATTATCCCTAGTTAATTAATAGCACACTGATTTTATTTTCATCTGATTATGGGCATTCTAATCCCTAAAGTGGAGAGAGAATAATACAGAATTTTAATCAGACAACCCAGGCGAAGAAAAAACTGATAAATTATGATGAAAATTATATCGAAGATTATGGGAAAGTGAATGAGATTGAAGTATTATACTTTACTGTAAAGTAAAAACATAGAACTCCAAGATTAATCTCATAAATCATAAACCATAATTAAATTGCCACCACTTAGTATTTTTAATTTAATGACAATTCATAAAATTTAATGTGAATTGTAATAATTTTATAGTTTGTATTAGGGGATTGCAAACCTAACTCGGTTGATCGTAAGGAATGTTGAGTTGGTAAAGAACCTTCGATACACAACATGAATCTTTTCCCAAACTTAAAATGTTCTCCATTTTTTAGACGGAAAAAAATGTTAGAAGTAAGCTTATTTTCATTCCACTCACTCATTTCCTTTAAGCCAATATTTGTACATTAATAATTTACAGAGAGAAGAAGGGAGATCGTTGGTAGAAAAAATGTTTATGTAAAGAACTGTCTGACCCACCGGCGTACCAGAGGCAATATTTAACTTTTTTATATTAATAAATATAAGAGATACCGAAAAAGTTTCTCCTACCTCGATGAGGGGGCGAATACCCCACGCATTTTCTCTTGCTGTTTACCGACGTCCTCGTCGTAACCAACGTTTACTTCATTATAAGGGTTCTCCAGATCAATACTTACCGCTTTTTCTTCTACTTCAAACGTAAAACATGTTTTTAAAAGCTTAGAATATTTGAAGAAGCTTATCTTTTCCTAACTAATAGGAATGGTCAGACGGACGAACGGACACGATGACCTTATTTTCTGATCTATAATCGTTCAGCATTTAACGTTATTTTCTAGAATGAATAAAATCTGCAACGATGCTCCGGAGGAGTTTGATCTGTTATCCTTTCAGAGATTCTGACCTCATGGATAACAGTGTCATCTTTCCAAGATTCTGACAAAGCAAGGTCTTGTAAGTAAGGATGTATTTTTCTTTAAATCTGGAATTCAACATTGCATAAGATGTCGCAAAAAAGACCTTAGTCCAAACAAAAGTTTTATTAATACAGCACTATTGTTATAAAAACTTGAACAGAAAGAGGTAATGAAAGTTTTCACTTTTTTAAGAAACTAGTGGCTCTATCGTCGGAAGTTATCAGAGTTTCAGTGAATGTGAAAGCGAAGTAATATGGACGCCGCATCATTTCAATATCATCTCTTTGATACAAGGTTATTTCGCTAGTATTTAGGGCGATCGAGTGACGCAGCCTCACATACGGTCCTATCACCAATTATGTTCTAGTGAAACATTAGAAATGGAAAGAACGTAAATAGCGGCAAAACCAGAGGCTGCCGTATCGAGATCGGCCGAAGGTATCACAGGACAGCTATCTGCGTCACATTTTGGATAGCCCTTACTATTCCAACCTATTTCTGCCTCTCCGGATGAAAATAATCTCAAATATCGATTATTTTTCGCTTAAAATGTATTAAAATCTTAATAATATGATGCAATTACTATAACGCTTTTGAGATATTACTTAATCATTTATTTCGATGACAATGAATTATTTGTTCCGCTCTACACATATTAAAATAGTGAATCTTTATTTTGTCATCTTTCCAATATTACTCTATAGATGTTACAGAACTGAACCACAACTATGGATCCTTTCACAGGAATACTGTTATCTTTGAGTGCCGAAGCATCATCAATTAGACAGAAAGAGATTCAGTAAAGCTGTTGCATAATTAAATTTTTCATCATACTGCATCAAAGACATGTGTTTTCAATACTCGGTTTGAGTCGGTAAAGTAGTACTTATCGGGCCTAGGCCTGAAAAATCTTTTTGGTGCGCTAACCTTACCTGCTACTAATAAATATATATAAACGTGTGTTTGAAGGAGTTTACTTGTAGCTATTCTGTGCTTCATTCTAATATAAGTAGTATGTTTGAAATGCAAAATAAGCGTCTGGCCACACATGTCCGCACCGGATCATCATCAGGTAATATGTAAGTAAAATTAAAAATATTCTGAACATAACCTATATTATTGCTGCGGTGCAGATCCGGTGCGGACATGTGTGGCCAGACCTTAACATGGTCATACCAGAAGAGGTTTTAGAAGAAGCCCAAGAAGGTTTTAATATGGGGCCCGGTGTGGCTGTGCGGTTAAGCGCCGTACTCCCATGCCGGAGCTGCGGGTTCGAGTCCCGCCCTGGTTGGTGCTTTTCTTTCGTAGGAGAAGTATCACCCAGTGCCATGGGTGTTAGTCTGGGCAGTATAGGGCTTCAGTGGAAGCCTTGAAGCCAAAAAAAAAAAAAAAAAAAAAAAAAAAAAAAAAAAAAAAAAAAAAAAAAAAAAAAAAAAAAAAAAAAAAAAAAAAAAAAAAAAAGGTTTTAATATAATGATTAACCAGAATAGTACTATAAATATTATTGTAAATATATAAGTACTTTTCTTCTATTATAGGTTAATAAACATATGTTTAAAAAAAAAAAAAAAAGGTTTCAATTTAATTTCTTATATTGTATCTGTAAGTTCTTAATGAAATATAAAAGTGATTTTTTGTACCTAAGTATGAGCCATATGATAAAAAGTATTGTTCATAACACGTACCAAAAGTGTGTCTTCGGTCTAATTTCCGCACTCGGCTAGACCTCGCGCGTTAAACTGGACCGCGCACCGAAAACAACCTCCTTTGTTACTAGTGATGAAAATAACTATTATTTCAGAGCTTTCAGAATTAGTAGCAAATTTTGGTCCTATGTAGCAATAATAGGATCAAATTACAGCACAGATCGTTAAATGTAATTGAAGAAGAATATACTCACCACCATACCTCATCTACTTTTTATTAGCCACTAGCTAGGTTGCCCGGCTTTGCTCCGGAAGTCGTGTGGTAGTTTTAATTACAGAAAAACTTTAAAATTAAATAGAATATTATAGGAAATATTGAACAAAAGTAGCACCTTCTTCAAACTTCGGTTTTAACTTGGTATCAATATTAAGATTCGAGAACTGCATAGTTCGCCCAATTAAGAAACCCTATATACTTTAATTAATTTGGCTGCATCTTTGTCGAGTTATTCATCGTTTTTGATGGTTTCTGTGATTCTGAATCGTATAAGCCCATTCCAAGCAGTCAGCAGATAATAAGTTATTAGATTATAGTAGAAAAATCTGATATCTCAGTTAAAAATATTATATTTCGAGTACAACTTAAGCGCCTACTATTGTGATGGTCCTATTAGATCCAGAATTATAGGAACTACCGAAGATTCATAGAAACTTTTTTTAAGACCTTTCTTCCATTTCAACCTCCCTTAAGATATCCCCTCGTAATTTGAGCGGACTCTGCAGATCTCGAATCTTACTACTATTACAAAGTGAAAACCAAAATTTCATGAAGGCACAATTTTTTCACCATAGTTCTTTTTATCCTGAACTATGAGGGATGATAAAATCTTATTGAAAAACTGCTGTAATTGGAGTCATTTTTCAACTGGAATGTCCATCATACATAGTAATCAAACCAACTTCTTTTTCATAACTACAATAAGAACATTTCAAACATTTATTTTCGATTTATATTCATTCCAACATCCAAACAGTTTAATAAGCAATATGGTTGACATTCGCATGGATACGAGAAGACTAAAAAGGCGCTGGATGAGGGATCTGCTCTCTTAGACAGCCAAGGTAATTGACTCAAGCCAAGAAGGGGGTGCTGTTGGGTGCTTTCCTTCCTCATGCCTGACATGTCATTATTTCATCTTACCGCCATCTCATTCGCTGATTGTCCGCACTTTGCAGACAGGTGCGAATTAATAATTAAAGTAAAAAAAAAAAATATATTCAGTCAATTTATCTCTTTTTTTTTGTTTCTGTTTTTATTCGCTCACTGTACTATTAAGAAATGTTACTCATATTGCATTAAATTTACTTAAGTATATATTATATTATATATTATTATTATATTATTATATATTATATATTATATTGATTAAATGTAATGTGTTCATCAATTAGCCTTCTTATGAGAAAATTAATTTTTTAAGAAATCTAGTTGGTTTCGTAATAAATTCCAGAGATGTAGAATCATTATTTTATTTTAAAAGCAAAGGATAAACTAATTATTATCGCTTAATTTTTTAGTAATTTAAAAAGAAGAGCTAAAAAAATATATAACCTTTACAAACTGAACTGGATGAAAGAACAATAAACATTGAGTGAAACGCACCCTAGCGTTTCCTGGTAGCCTGGAGCTCGAACTAAATTTTTCATTCATAAACTCGTATATCAATCTCAAATAGGCTAATTACATGGTGCGAGAGGCTTAAAATTCCAGTCCTTTTCTCTTCAATTTTACACCCTTAAGAAAAAATGGAAACCTTCTTCTCCGTTAGGGGTTATATGGCTACTTGACGATATAACTTATTTAGTCGTATGTGGTGCCGTTTTTGAGCCTTTTCGGCACGCACATTGTACACTTTGCTTTATAATATATATTGATTACCCATGCATGACATATATAGTAAGAGAATTCGTGATAAATTTCGACTCCGAGTTTTGAACGGAAATCCATCTTTTGAGCTCCCCTGAGTCCAAATAGCTCAGTTTCTGTTTGTTAGTGAATGTGTGTGAACCTACTAGCGTATAGAGAAAACATCTTAAGAAACCGAAAGGAGATATTTGAAGAAGGCCGAGATTTTAGAGCAACTAAGTAAAAATTACTAACCAGAAATGGAAATTATTTTGATTAAAATCGTCATTTCGATAATGTATTAAGTAATTATTTAATGAGAGATAGATCTCTTCATAATTGAAATATATGAGCTTAAATAGTGAAGGTAACATTTCTTACTATATAGTCTATTTAATTTTGAATAGAGGGAGTAATTAACTGTCTTGCATTATTTCCGGGCATAATTTAAGTAATGAATCGCAAATATAAAAAATATAAGAATTGTGAAAACTAATACATAATACTGAAAAGATTTAACTTATCGAAAAAATCGATGGTTACAGGAACCAACCACTTCGGTGCTCACTTTTTCCCAAATATTGATCTTCTCTTTTTTTCTCGTTACTCTCGTTACCTAAATTTTAAGTCGCATGTAGATAGGAAAAATTTATACTGGAGTGGCGGCGTAATATTTCAACCATCCCGAGCCGGGGCACCTTAAAAGCCACCCTCCCAAGAAATAACCCAATTTCTAATTATGGCCCCTAGTGGAAAGGATAAATAACAGAGGCTTAGGCCAGCTCTCTCTTTCTCTCCTCTTATTTAATTAATGTTTATTTAAAGTCGGCGAGGGTGTTGGTTTCACTCAGCCCAGTGAAATGAACTTCGCGAACATCTTAAGAAAGGAGTTAGGTTAATTAGAGAGCCTGATAAAAATTATTAACTTCCTAATGGTAAACTACTATTCAACTGCAATAACAATGAAATTTGGAAAACTTATTAAGTATAACCCTTCGTTCATCCATTTAATTTTACTAAATTAGAGAACACCAATTTCCTATTTATTTTCTCTTATTTACTTTTTTATTGAAAAAGAAATAATAAAATCTGCCACACTCAAGTGCATTGAATATTAGTGATATAAGGATCCATTCATACTCAAGCAACTAAAGAATAACCCAGTCAGAAAAGAAAAATAAGGAAATACAAAATTAAAATACAAAAAAATATATGTAAATGCATTCACACCTACATAGAATATTTACATTCAGGCAAAGGATCTCCGAGTTGCGTCTTACCACCCACATCCGGGAGGCAAGACAGGCCTCGAGGAGATCCCAGTGCTTCTTACCCTGCTGCATCACATGTATTATAAGCCGGTGGAGGCAGGGTGAGAGAACTACATGCGCTAAGTTCTTAAGTGGAGATGCTGATCCTTACCAGGACTCCAATAGATGTATTTACAGAAGGTCTCGAGGCCACTGCCGTTTCAAACTTTGAGGCGGATAGTAGGAGTGGTTGGTGCAGGACAGCGATTGCACATATCATTGGGATGACGGCTAAGGTTATCTAATGTCTGAAACACTTTGGGTATTTGGTTGGGATAAAGTCGAGGAGAAATGGATGTTAAGGTCATGATCTAGGGTTTTGTTTGAAACGTAGAATGGTGCATTGACTATAGTTCGATGGACTTTACAGCGGAAGGATTGGATGCGTTTGATGTTCAAAACTTTTGCTTCAAGTTCAAGTATGTAGGTCCAGTTGGGTTTAAACATGGTTTTGTAAATCAATGTAATTTATTGTCAGTTGAGGATGGTCCAGCTTAGTATTCGATATAGTTGACTAAATCTTCTGTTAAGTTCTGGTCTTTTAAATCTAGTATGTAGGTTCCAAGTGAGTCTTTTGTCTAGGATGAAACTAAGGTATCGCACTGTGTCAACTCTATGTTAAGGAATGTTGTTAAAGAGGACTATGGACAGGGGCTTTAGCGGAGAATGTTCATTTCGATTCATTAAATTGTATCCGCCTGCAGTTGCAACATTACTCGATAAAGGAGAGATGCCTTTGGAGACTGGATCGGGATGGGACGAAAGAATGGCTGTGTACTCTGCAAACTAAGAATGTACGTAGGTATATGGTAGTAATATCTGTTGTGAAAAGCATACAGAGAATAGGACTCATGACACCTGCCTTGAGGGACTCCTGCTTTAATATGATAAAGGTAGGAAATTCTGAGCCACTGCAGACTCAGAAGAATTAGGAATATGTTTTGGGGAAGGATGCTGATTAAAGATGTTTCATAATTTTTAATTTGTAATAAAATAAATACTTAGGTACATATTTATTTTACACACAAATTAACAATATACAGTCACAATTCTAAAAAGTCTTTAAGTTGAAATAATAGTTTGAACAAGTTAAAATAATTTATTTAATAATGTATGTGTATGATCAGGATTTCCGGAGTGCAGTGTTCTCAGATCATTACTTTTCAATGTTACATTATTTACCATATTACCGGGGAGGTTAATGTTTCAATCTTACTCGCGAAACATCCCTAATGACAAACACACTCTCACACCACTACACAAATTCCACAACTCTGAAAAAGCATGACTAAATTACTGGTTAGGGTAAAAGGTTTCCTGTCTAGGACCATATTTCCCTCATGGTTTATTATTGATTTAAAGTAATGACAAAATGGGAACAACGAAGGATAACAAAGATGTTTAACTGAAAATAAATTAAGATAAATCAGTTTTTATCATTGTATCCCCTGGAGAAGCTCAATTACAGATAGACACAGAGAATTGATGAAACAGGCTCAAGTATTGGTCACACTTGCTTTACCCATGGCTACCTTAAGGTGCCTTTACACTCTACGAACCTCACCCTCCAACAGGTTATTCCCCGAACCGATTGCCGTATCGGTGTTCCACGATCAGCCATTTATAAATAACCTGACGTTGAGCCAACAAATATGGTTGACGCACCCAACGTTAGCCTCTGATGAAGAAAAAATCTTCATTGAAGAAAAACGCTAAAAGGTGGAAATTCAAACTGAATGAATTTAGTGTTTTCACACATTGATGGACCGTGTCCTTAAGTTTATTTTAATAATGTTCCAATAAAAATAATAAAGAATTATTCTTCTGCCTCGAGTTAAACTGTTCTAGGCATTATATTTCTTTTTCACATTTTTTCTTTATTTTTGTTATCTTTAACAAGGGAACAGCTCCTCAATGTGACCCCATTATCTGGATAAAGTTCTTGGAGGGGAGGATATGGATGAATTGAATGAGAACGGAAGACAGAGAAAGAAATGAGGGGGAAAGAGTGACATCCGACGGAGATGTGGTGTTATTAATTTAACTGGCAACCGCTCGGTTCCACCACCGTCCCGTTCCTTTTTTCTTCCTTCCAACTCGAACAAATAAATAACCTCCCTTTATCTTCCTGTTTTTTATTTTATTTTCTAGTTTTGAACGGAAATTCAAATAGAGGCGAGGAGAAGAGAGTTTGTATCCTCGAATGGATTTGTTTTTCCCGGGAACCCATAGTTCCCCCCTCCTCGTGTTACCATTACGGACACGTGTACCTGCACGTAACAGGGTGATGATTTTGTGGTCCCTAAATCTTTCTAGTCAGCATATTCGATCTGAAGACTATAACAATTTTGAAAGTAATTTTTCTCACTGGTGGGACTTTGGCATATAAACATTATACTAAAATAAAAAATATTCGTATTAACTAAATAAAACAAAGAAATAAATAAGCATTCCTTAAAAAAGGAAAAAAAGTTTTCGAGTATAATGCAAGAAAAAACATTATTCATGAAGATCGGACGGTGAGAATTCATTAATTATTGGACAATCACATGAATTATGGGAATGGTCAATAATCAACAGCAAGCTGTGGGACTGGAACAAGTGGATTGCTTGAAAAATTGTAGTTAGTTGATAAGACTTATATGTTGATGGGAAAAGAATCAGTGTTGCAAAAAAAAATTTACTACCATAAATGTGAGATTTCTAAATAAGAGATAGATAAATACGGGAAGATGATTTAAATACTTGTAAGGGATAAATTGCATAATTCATAAAGAACAAAAAATCTGTTGTTTAAGAAACATATACTCGTAAATACCAAGTCCCGCTGCATTAGAGAGGCTTTTTAGGGGCAAAGTTAGTGGATCAAGGGGCCAATAGGATGCAGCTCTGTAAAAGGGAGCTTACACTGCTAAGCGATAGGTTCTGGATATGGGGAAGATTAATTTTATTTTGTTTTTGGAGTTTGTGTATGTAAAACACCGCGATATCATTAAGTACTAGCCTAAAACTTTTTTCGATCAGCACTATTCTTACAACAATAACAGATTGCTTATGGGCCCATGCACAACCTCGAGGGGATGCCCAAACTGAGGTAGCTACAAGGTCATCCGTGTCTACATACACTGATAAAAAAAAAAAAAAGGAAAGTAACAAAATCCTAAGCACCGTTACTGGTTTCTGTTTAGGTTTTATAGACACATCGTTTCTTGGCTAAACCTTTATATTTTATTTATTTCAACATTTAACTCTGGCTATAATACATCTTTAATCAGCATCCTTCCCCAAAACATATTCCTAATTCTTCTGAGTCTGCAGTGGCTCAGAATTTCCTACCTTTATCATATTAAAGCAGGAGTCCCTCAAGGCAGGTGTCATGAGTCCTATTCTCTGTATGCTTTTCACAACAGATATTACTACCATATACCTACGTACATTCTTAGTTTGCAGAGTACACAGCCATTCTTTCGTCCCATCCCGATCCAGTCTCCAAAGGCATCTCTCCTTTATCGAGTAATGTTGCAACTGCAGGCGGATACAATTTAATGAATCGAAATGAACATTCTCCGCTAAAGCCCCTGTCCATAGTCCTCTTTAACAACATTCCTTAACATAGAGTTGACACAGTGCGATACCTTAGTTTCATCCTAGACAAAAGACTCACTTGGAACCTACATACTAGATTTAAAAGACCAGAACTTAACAGAAGATTTAGTCAACTATATCGAATACTAAGCTGGACCATCCTCAACTGACAATAAATTACATTGATTTACAAAACCATGTTTAAACCCAACTGGACCTACATACTTGAACTTGAAGCAAAAGTTTTGAACATCAAACGCATCCAATCCTTCCGCTGTAAAGTCCATCGAACTATAGTCAATGCACCATTCTACGTTTCAAACAAAACCCTAGATCATGACCTTAACATCCATTTCTCCTCGACTTTATCCCAACCAAATACCCAAAGTGTTTCAGACATTAGATAACCTTAGCCGTCATCCCAATGATATGTGCAATCGCTGTCCTGCACCAACCACTCCTACTATCCGCCTCAAAGTTTGAAACGGCAGTGGCCTCGAGACCTTCTGTAAATACATCTATTGGAGTCCTGGTAAGGATCAGCATCTCCACTTAAGAACTTAGCGCATGTAGTTCTCTCACCCTGCCTCCACCGGCTTATAATACATGTGATGCAGCAGGGTAAGAAGCACTGGGATCTCCTCGAGGCCTGTCTTGCCTCCCGGATGTGGGTGGTAAGACGCAACTCGGAGATCCTTTGCCTGAATGTAAATATTCTATGTAGGTGTGAATGCATTTACATATATTTTTTTGTATTTTAATTTTGTATTTCCTTATTTTTCTTTTCTGACTGGGTTATTCTTTAGTTGCTTGAGTATGAATGGATCCTTATATCACTAATATTCAATGCACTTGAGTGTGGCAGATTTTATTATTTCTTTTTCAATAAAAAAGTAAATAAGAGAAAATAAATAGGAAATTGGTGTTCTCTAATTTAGTAAAATTAAATGGATGAACGAATATGTGCAATCGCTGTCCTGCACCAACCACTCCTACTATCCGCCTCAAAGTTTGAAACGGCAGTGGCCTCGAGACCTTCTGTAAATACATCTATTGGAGTCCTGGTAAGGATCAGCATCTCCACTTAATACATAATTGCTGTATGTATTAAAACGAGCTCGGGCATGCAGAATAAATTTAAATGTTTGGGTGCCTGAATAAGGCGTAACCATTAGATGATGCAATTATTTATTAGGAAGTGGCGATTAATTTAAGGGTAGGGGATTCACTCTTTATTTCGTAATAAGTTTCTTTCAGAATGTTTAAATAATAACCTGTCGCTGTTAATAAATTTTTCAGAAATACTTGATAAAAATGTAATGCCAATTTTGTATGTTTCCACTTCGAAAAGGAGGGATAAGGCATCGACTTTCCCCCTTTTCAACGTTGAAAGGGAAGATCTGCCCCACCTTGTTCCCTGATTATTGGTTGTAAGAAAAAATTATCGATGAAAAAAAAAAATGGGGGATGGGTATCAAATTTATTTTTAAATAACGAAGAGGATCATAGGTTCGGTCATAGGTTGTAGTCAACTTCATTAAAAGGTTTTAACATATTTTTTTGTTTTTTAAAGTTTTTTTTTTTTTGTTCTGGCTATTTATTTTCGGGTTATTCAATACCCCCTTTTTGCTATTTCATGGATCGAATAAAAAAATATATAAACAAATATTGATTCGAAATAAAAAACATTAAAAAAAATCAAACCAACTTCGAAAACTGTCAACCAGTAAAAATAAATGCACTATAAAGTATGAAATAATACTGTTTGTAGGGGAAGGGGTATTATTATTAATTCAAATACTATCCTTCACACCTAATATTCGCTGATTCATTTTATTATTTTCCTATGTAAATAATAACTCTGTTTTATTGCTTAATCATATGTTCAATATTCTATTGAAAAAAAAATTAATATCACTGAAATTGATTAATGAGTTTAGAAAACATTTATTGTTGCACACAAAACAAAATACATTGTTTGAATATTAACAGAATAATAACAAAGATAAATTCTTCCATAAGGTAAAGAAGACAAGAAAAGAAAACTTATGTATAGTTTATCTAAAATTAACCAATACAAAAAAAAACTGATTTTAACCTAAAGTAAACTAAAATAGATAAACAAATGTAACTAAGTTGTTTTATGTTTTCTAAAGAAGTGTTTCTATTTAAACAAAATCAAAATATAAACTTAGTGTCTTCAAATGACAAAAATAAACCTTTTGCTGTAGACCGATGTTTAAATGGAGGTCGCTAGGGCGATGAATGAAGGCCGGGCCTGGTGGTAGGGTTGGCTCTCTGGTGGTGTTCCAATAAAAAAAATTGAGAAGATGCATTAAAGTTTACTTTGTGCACTATTGAACATAACACTTTACCCTAACACTCGAGACTGGGAAGCACGTGGCGTCAGCTGTTTTATAACTAACTAATAACACCACCTGGTGTTATAAACAATGCGCTTATTTACGTTCTATTGTTAAATAAACATAATTGAAATTAAACTTATTTTAAATAAAATATAACAACTTTATGTTGACATAAATTTAAATTATATTCTAAAATTAAAAATAAAATAAACTTTTATTCGGGCTTTAACATACCGCCCACCAAAATTTATATTAAATTTTCAAATTTTGAACTTAATAAAATAGTCATCTACATCATTTTTTATCCCCACAATGGATGCCAGACGTAGCTGGCTTATAGATTAAACCGCAGGGAGCAGCGGGGCTAGTTTTCTAACTGGGCATGTATATATACCCTGAGAAATTTTGATTTACACTACACGGCAAGGGACTGTTAGCGAGCCGTCCGCCACCCTGATAATTCCCTGGTTGTCGAGAAATGGTGACTAAGACTGCAATTGTGAACGAACCGTTGAATTAATCCAAAAGTGCTTACTAATCTGCCCCACATAGATAATCTTTCAATTATCTGGGGCATCTCGGATTGCGCAGTAATGTTCATTACATTTGAAGATTCTGTTTTAAGTTCGGGCACTTGACTGATGTAATTTAATTTTGAATTCGGCCAGCCGTTAGGTTCCATATACATCCAAGGAAATCCGGTCCACCAGAATTCACAGTTTATCAAAAGTGAGGGCGATGTACCTCGAGAAGCAAGATCAGCCGCATTGTCTTTTGATTCAACATGATACCAATCTTCAAAAGAAGTAGATTCTAAAATTTTAACGACTCGGTTAGCTACGAACGTAACGGGAGACAAATACCCTAGAGGGTCGTACATCCTAGCTATGGTTGACATGATGCCTCGTTTAGTCGGGGTGTAATCCAGGGTTTGGATTTTGTAAGATAAAAAATCTTCAACCGAATCCCATTGAATACCTAAAACTTTGATTGAAGGCTCTTCCAAATTTGATAGTGATATGGTTTGTTCATAATCATTTGACTCCAAGCTGTGTAGCAACTTTTTGTCATTGCTGGCCCATTTTTTAAGTTTAAACCCCCCTTTGCCAAGAATAAATACCAATTCTTTCTGCAGTTCGATAGCGTCTTCTATGGTGTCTGCACCTGTCAGAATGTCATCAACATAAATATTTTCTGCAAGAGCTCTGCTGCCTAAAGGGTAACTCGTTCCTTCGTCGTGAACGAGTTGTCGGATTACCCTAAGAGCTAAGAATGGTGAGCATGATAACCCAAATGTCACACGATTGATCTCAAACTCCTGAACGCTATCTTTGATATCAAATCTATATAAAAAATGTTGAAACGCCCTATCATCGGGATGTACTAGTATCTGCGGATACATCTGACGAATGTCTGCTATTAACGCAATCGGAAAAAGGCGAAATCTCAGCTGCACATCCCTTATATCCAACTGAAGTTTGGGTCCGGCTAGCAACTTATCGTTCAGTGACCCGCTAATAGTTTTTGCTGACCCATCAAAAACGATTCTCAAGCTGGTCGTAGAACCGTCTTTCACCACTCCATGATGAGGCAAAAAGTATTTTGCTTGTTTGTTAGTAGGAGAAATGTACTCTTGTTGCAAGTGTTCTTGCAATACATTTGCATATTCTCGCTTAAATTGTGGGCTTCTTTCCAATTTCACCTCCAATCGATGAAGTCTGTGTAACGCCATTTGGAATGAATCCCCAAGCTCCACTTTGTCTTCCTTAAACGGTAGACGAACAATATAACGTCCGGTTGTATCGCGTGAATGGGTTGTGACAAAGTGTTGTTCACACTTTAAATCGGTAGGATTTTTAAGTTGTATCGAAGCTACCTCTTCTACCTCCCAGAACCTTTTCATCACCTTGTCGATAGATGAATTTTCTAATATTTGGGTTGAGGCCATCAGAGTAGAAATCTGCGAATTCTCCTCCTGTGAAGAAGTATTAAATGGACCGAGTATGACCCAGCCATATATTGTTTTCAAAGCGTTTGGCATTCCTTCGGGAGTGGATAATGATTCCCCGGTTAGGACTTGAGCCAATAAGTCGGCTCCCAGAAGAAAATCTATCGGTCCTGGTGATGCGAAATTTGGATCTGCTAATTCGTAATGTGAAAAATACTGCTCAACTGCCGTAGGAACTCGACTTGAAGGCGTGAGGTCGGTAATGTTTTCTATTATTACAGCGTTCGTGGTCAATTGTGGATAGTATTTATCTCTTGGTATTAACGCACAAATGGTTTGATATTTTCCTCCTGAAATAGGGCTGCTCGCGATTCCTCTCAGAGTATGTGGATTATGGGAACGAGGTAACCCCAATCGTTTGGCACATTCATTTGTGATGAAGGATCTTTGAGCCCCACTGTCAATGATAATACGGATTTTTCGAAAATTTCCGCGAATATCTTTAATCCTTGCAACAGCTGTTCCAAGTAAGATGGATGAGGTCCCAATGGTGGCAGAGGATAATACAGTACTGGCAGGATTTTGTGGCTCTGGTGAATTAGTTTGAGGTTTTGGCGCTGTTTTCTGAGACTTTCCACCGTCATCTTTGTTGTTAATAAAATGCAAAAGTGAATTATGCCTCTTTCCACATAACCGACAAGAATTTATAGATTTACAATCATGTGAGGAATGAGATGAAACTAAACAGTTCACACATAATGAATGAGCCTTAACTTCCCCAAATCGCTTGGTAGGGTTCAGTTTAAGAAATTTTTTGCAACGGTATATTCTGTGACGTTCGTGACATAACGGGCAACTATTGGACCTGTCTTCGTTCGTTGTCAAAACCACTTGTGTAGGGTTCCTATAAGGAGTAGGATTTATAGCACATTGCTGATTAGGACTTAGGCTCAGGTTATTGCCTTGTAATTGTAAAAATTGCCGATGTATAAATTCCGCAAAAAATTCAAAATCTGGGATATCTGGCATTCCGGCACCTTCAGCTTCAAAACGTTCACGGGTTCGAGCATCTAACAATCGCAACGCATACGTATAAAGAATAAATCCAGCTGGATCGTTTACATTTAAAGATTTGAAGGCAACAGCGCTTGCCTTCAATGTTGCCTTTTGAATAGGTTTGAAATTGAAAATTTTCACTAGATAATTGGACGCCTGGAGGCGTTTATTGTTATATCTTTTACACAGACTTTCCCATGCTTGTGCATAACCTGCTGCTGAAATAACTATTGCTGATATTGCCTGTGCGGCTTGCCCTTTCAGTGAAGATTTTAAATAATGAAACTTTTGAATTTCCGCTAAGTTCGGATTTTCATGAATTAATGATGTAAAGGTATCTCGATATGAAATCCAATCCGATACATCCCCATTGAAGGTGGGTAAATTGATGGATGGCAATTTTAAGGTACGGGTCGAGGGCTCCATAATGCTCTGATTGTTAGAAATTGATTGGGAATCAGATTTTAATTCCTTAATTTCTACGGCTAAAATTTTGTAGAATAATTCACGACATTCTTTCTTGAGAACCTTTAAAGTCTCAACTGCATCAATATACGATAGGGACTGTCCTAAGCTAATAGCTTCATTTGCCATTGTTCTAAATTTTTCATATGTAGAGTCTAGCCTAGACACTCTAGCTTTAAAAAGGGTCACCTGACTGGGGTTGTTTGCAATCAATATACTTAACTGTTCGGTCTCTTTTATATCATCCGATAAATCATTGACTTCAGCCAAAAGGTTATCGAAACGTTCCTGTTTAGGGTCAGGTTTAGGTGCCATCATATATTTTAAAGATTAATGTAAAAAATTAATACTGAGATAGAGAAAATTAAAATGAACTAAGCACCGCTACTTTACAATAAAATTATTTAAATATATTAAATTGGATTGAAAAAGAAATTTACTTGCTAAGATTTAAAAATAAAAAATTATTTTAAAAAATGTGCAACAATAAAATCCGGCCCGGAGGACCAGAATGTAGGGGAAGGGGTATTATTATTAATTCAAATACTATCCTTCACACCTAATATTCGCTGATTCATTTTATTATTTTCCTATGTAAATAATAACTCTGTTTTGTTGCTTAATCATATGTTCAATATTCTATTGAAAAAAAAAATTAATATCACTGAAATTGATTAATGAGTTTAGAAAACATTTATTGTTGCACACAAGACAAAATACATTGTTTGAATATTAACAGAATAATAACAAAGATAAATTCTTCCATAAGGTAAAGAAGACAAGAAAAGAAAACTTATGTATAGTTTATCTAAAATTAACCAATACAAAAAAAAAACTGATTTTAACCTAAAGTAAACTAAAATAGATAAACAAATGTAACTAAGTTGTTTTATGTTTTCTAAAGAAGTGTTTCTATTTAAACAAAATCAAAATATAAACTTAGTGTCTTCAAATGACAAAAATAAACCTTTTGCTGTAGACCGATGTTTAAATGGAGGTCGCTAGGGCGATGAATGAAGGCCGGGCCCGGTGGTAGGGTTGGCTCTCTGGTGGTGTTCCAATAAAAAAAATTGAGAAGATGCATTAAAGTTTACTTTGTGCACTATTGAACATAACACTTTGCCCTAACACTCGAGACTGGGAAGCACGTGGCGTCAGCTGTTTTATAACTAACTAATAACACCACCTGGTGTTATAAACAATGCGCTTATTTACGTTCTATTGTTAAATAAACATAATTGAAATTAAACTTATTTTAAATAAAATATAACTACTTTATGTTGACATAAATTCAAATTATATTCTAAAATTAAAAATAAAATAAACTTTTATTCGGGCTTTAACACTGTTCAATATAACAGAATCTTTTCGGAGGCAGCTCAAAATAGGACTGATTATAATTTCATAAGAAAACAAAAGACTTTGAAATCAATTGCGGGGAAGAGAACATGCATTTAGGAGAATTGCAGGTATGTGGAACCGTTTTTGAATTTTAGGACTTCCAAAATTTCTATTGTCAAACATTTTCAATTTTGGGCCTTCTCCGAAAAGATTCTGTTGTATTGAACGTCATATTTTATATTTTAATTTACTAATTTTACTTTCACTTACCTATATATAAATGCCCGCGATGTGACAGCAAAAATTTCATTAAAATTGGTCAAACGGATGGAGCACTTTATTTAGTAAATGTTGTCACATTCTTACTTTTTTTTCGATTTTCTCAAAAATGGCTCAAATGATTTTGATCAAACTTGTTATATTTAATGAGAATCAAGTATTCTTTAATATCAGGTAAGTTTTATTACCATTAATATGTTCTGAGGGGGCTTAAATGAGTAAGGGGACTTTTTTGTTTTCCTATAAAGTACAGTGATATGATGTGAGAAATAAACTGTCTCTCATTATGCATAAAAATAAGAAATGGCTAAATATTGAATATGAAAAAAATCGAGCAAGCATATACAGGAGAAATAAAGTCTCTTAAAACACATTGAGCCTACGCAGTACGCCTTCAATGATAGATTATTGTTTATCAATGAAGAGATATGAAAAAAATCACAAGTAAAAAACATAAAAATAAAACCTTTTGTTTAACATTAAAAAAAAATAGTGTACTTTAGAGAGCGAATGCAAAAAAATAAACCGACTTTGAAAACTAGGAAACAGTAAAAATAAATGCACTAAAAAAATATGTTAATCAGTCTGAGGGTTCTAATACATAACAGTATCGAATTGAGTAACCTCCTTTTTCGAAGGCAGTCAAAAAGCTAAAACCTAATTATGTTAATATCTTGCGAATTCGCCAAAACTCATTGCTAAAATATTTCAAATTAACGTTCAATTTTTTTTAATTTTAATTTAAATTCAAAAATGCTAGTAGCAATATTTAAGAAATGCTAAGAAGAAATATTTTTTCCACAACTATGTAAAGGTTTAGTGAACTTACTAACCTGACTTTAGATGCTCTAAAGACTGCTCATTCAGAACCAAAGGTATATAGCGCGTAAATCGTGAAGCATCTGAACATATTTCGTATTGAACGAGCAGTTCAACAAGGCGTCAGCTGTGGCCCTCTTCTCTTCTACTTCTCGTTGATGAGATCAATAAATAAGATTTGCAAAAAGAGGACATTCATTGCAAAGTTGATTCTCAGGACAAACCATATAGTACTTGGGCCAGACCCCCCCCACACATCCCTATAAATTGCACATCGTTGTGTTCCTTGCGATAAAAGGTTAAGAAAAAGCCACTTTCTCAGAAAAAAAAGTGGCCGCACTTACCCAAAATGGCGTTCAAACATAGCGGAATGACGAATTTGATTTTAGTTAGTTTTTTTATTACTGACATTCACCCTTATGCTTAATTTCGCCATAACTGGTCTTTTATTAAAGCTAGATAGTTCTAGATTCAGAATAAATAAACAAACGTTCTAAAATAATTAGTCTTGACGACATAAAAAACCTTTAAAGTCAATTTTTTCAAGTCACTCGCGTAAAAGGTAAAATTTCAAGTAAATTTGTGATTAAACGGCCATCGTTAACGAAAAACGCCTTGAATGAAATAAATATGAAATAAAACATCTGCAGCAATTATTCTTCTTTAAAAATCAGTGGTCAAATTTCAAAATATATCAACTAGTTTTATAGAAAACGGACCTTAGCGGCGAAAAGGCGCCAGTGACTCGGGCGCCTCCAGTCCTCTACCACATCGTTCAGTTCTCATAAACGATATAATTATAGCGGTTTTAGGATATTATTTCGAATGTATAATCGAGCCTATGTAACATTTTTTTTTTTTTTTTTTTTAATCTGATAAATAATAATGAATTAGTCGGCGATTGCACATTATCTAAATCTCACTGATATTGACATAAACTGGTTATCTTGAAATGAAATAATAATGTTCTCATAGTAGTAGTTGGGTTAGAGACACTGGCTTCTAATCATTCGTGAAATTTGAAATAAATGCATTTTTGCAAAGTATTTATTATTTGCAGTTTTAAAAACAATCAAAATAAAAAAGATACATCAAAGTTCTGTTTGTTGGTAGATATGCAGAAATTATTCATAATAAAATTTAGGAAGTATATACCTAAAACGATTTAATAGCTCACAACAATTAATGAATTAACAGTTACGCGATATATATAATGATTAATTTAAAATTAAACCACTACTGGAAAGGAAAACCTATTAAAACATGTAAGTATTCATACATCTAATGGTCTATAAATCAACGAAGTTGTGGCTTTTTTCGGTTTCTGGCATATAACTACACACCCAAAAGTTTACTTTCTCTTTTTTTCCAAAAAGGGTATACTAATATAAATAAGATGAAATATTTGAAGTTGAAATCGGATTAGTTACTTAGCCAAATTCGAACATCAAAGATCGTTAATTTTTATTATTTTGGTGGAAACTCATGTTCCAACGCCTATAACTCGACAATATGTACTCTAAATGAAAAATGTCTCAGATAAAAGTTTTAGGAAATTAAATTTAGCTTAAAATAAGCCTATTTATTTTAAAATTAACTTATTCCTGCGTAGAGATCCAAATGAAAACGTGAAAGTATTTGTAGCGCTTACTTCATTCTTTTAACTACATCTTCTTTCCTTGATATAACTACACGTCAAAAGGTTTACTTTTTTTTTTTTTTCGAAAAAAGGTTTTACTAATACAAAGAAAATCATATATTTGAAGTTGAAATTGGATTAGTTATTTAGCCAAATTCGAACATCGAAGATCGGTTATTTATACCATTTTGGTAGAAACTCATGTTTCAACGCCTATAACTCGACAATATGTACGTTAAATGAAAAATGTTAGGGATAAAAGTTTTAGACCATTAAATTTAGCATTTCATAAGCCCACTTATTCTTAAATTAACTTATTACTAAGTAGAGATACAAATGAAAACGTGAAAGTATTCGCAGCGCATAATTCCTTTTTTTGCGAAGCCTAAGGGGTTATGATAAAATATTCATAGGACTAACTATTTAGGTGGGCTTATTTTATGCTAAATTGAATGGTCTAAAACTTTTATCTGTAACATTTTTCATTTAGAGTACATATTCTCGAGTACATGTACACCGTGTAATACAACATGCTATTTATTAGCTGTTGATATTGCTATTAAATACTAATGAGAAACTGTAAAAAGCGACAAATGAAGGGCAAAAGGAGTTTCTGTGTTAAGGCATGAATATCAATACTTCCACTCAGCATCATCACTAGTATTTACTCTAGTGTTATAGAGAACAATTTGAAAACACTAATGATTATGGCTACCTGGAAATAAATCTAAGGAAATCAGGAAGGATAGACCAGGAAATTTGAAATATAATAAAGAAAGCAAATGTAGTCTATTGTTACATATTGTGCAAAATGAGTTATAAGAAACCCACACGGAAGGTGATGGAGCATAGACTTTTAGGCAGGATATTCTATAAGGATATCACCTTTGGAAATGGGAATTGAGTTATGGAACTCTACCACAACACCAAATTACATTCATATCCAATCCCTCTAATCAAAAATCCTTAATGGTCCTTATTTTGTCAATAATACAATTATCTATTGAGAACTTAACATTCCATATGTCACTGATTCGGTATAAGCCAGATACCTATCCTGTCACAATAAACTTCCTATTTATCCTATGTCTTTAAATTGCATCCTTGCTTCCTCCTCTAATCCTTGCAATCCACCGAGGAATTCTTCTCTATAAGCCAAGCATGTTATTTTTTTTTCACTTTTTCTAGATTTATTACGTTCTAATACACTTTTAAATATCAATAAACGCAATTATAAAAATCTGGTGCGTGCGCGCAACACACAACTTTCACTTACCAACTTACTTAGATTAGAAATTGACGTGTTTTGCTAAATATCATTTCCCAAAGCCACACATTTTTCTACTTTCATATCTTATTTTTGTTAATCGTTAAAGCCGTTTTTGAGTAAATAAAAAACCCGTGAAAATGATACAAAATTTATTAAGTATAGTCCCCCCTTCGGTTGATCAATTATGATGAAATGTTGGCTATCACATATTTGGCATATACATATATCAAATACCCAGTTTGATCAAAATCGTTAAAGCCGATTTAGAGTAAATAAAAAAACACGTGAAAATGATACAAAATTTATTCAGTAAAGTCCCCCCTCCGGTTAATCAATTTTGATGAAATTTTTACAGTCCTATCTCGGGCATATAATAAGATCAAATACTCAGTTTGATCAAAATCGTTAGAGCCGTTTTTGAGAAAATCGATAAAAACGAAAAAAGTTATTAAATAAATTACCCCCTCCCTTTGAGCAATTTTGATGAAATTTTTGCTGTCACATCGCGGGCATATATATACACTAAATACCCAATTTCAGGTTCCCACGGTTTATAGTTGTTGAGCTAGTCTGTTCACACACACACACACACACACACACACACACACACACACACACACACACACACACACACAGACACACACACACACACACACACACACACAAAGACCATTTTGCGGGACTTGGTCATTTCGACTCAGGGGGTCCAAAAACGTGTATTTCCGTTGAAAACCGGAAGTCGAAATTTTTCACGATCGCAATACTTCCACTTACTATATATTTCATATATAGGTAAGTGAAAGTAAAAAATCTGGTGCGTGAGCGCAACACACAACTTTCACTTACTAACTTAGATTAGAAATTAATGCGTTGTGTTAATGCCACTTCTCACTCAGTTACACATTTTTCCACATTCATTTCTTATTACTTTCACTTACCTATATATGAAATATATAGGAAGTGGAAGTATTGCGATCGTGAAAAATTTCGACTTCCGGTTTTCAACGGAAATACACGTTTTGGGGTCCCCTGAGTCGAAATGACCAAGTCCCGCGAAATGGTCTGTGTGTGTGTGTGTGTGTGTGTGTCTGTGTGTGTGTGTGTGTGTGTGTGTGTGTGAACAGACTAGCTCAAAAACTATGAACCGTGCGGACCTGAAATTAGGTATTTAGTGTATGTATATGCCCATGATGTGACAGCAAAAATTTCATCAAAATTGCTTAAAGGGAGGGGGTACTTTATTTAATAACTTTTTAAGTTTTTTTCGATTTTCTCAAAAACGGCTCTAACGATTTTGATTAAACTGAGTATTTGATCTATTTATATGGCCGAGATATGACTGTAAAAATTTCATCAAAATTGATTAACCGGAGGGGGGACTTTACTTAATAAATTTTGTATCATTTTCACGTGTTTTTTTTATTTACTCAAAAAAGGCTCTAACGATTTTGATCAAACTGGGTATATGATGTATGTATATGCCCGAGATTCGACTGTAAAAATTTCATCAAA
Organism: Aelia acuminata; assembly: GCA_911387785.2. Lineage (NCBI taxonomy): Eukaryota > Metazoa > Arthropoda > Insecta > Hemiptera > Pentatomidae > Aelia > Aelia acuminata. The sequence goes on along the minus strand of OU426978.1, from coordinate 135,885,332 downwards.
ATTGATCAACCGGAGGGGGGACTTTACTTAATAAAGTTTGTACCAATTTCACGTGTACTAATTTTTTATTTACTCAAAAACGGCTTTAACGATTTTGAAGAAACTGGGTATTTGACGTATGTATATACCAAATATGTAAAAGCCAACATTTCATCAAAATTGGTCCAGTTGAGGGGGCACTTTATTTCATGACTTTTTTTCAATTTTTACCTTTTTTTCGATTATCTCAAAAACGGCTTTAACGATTTTTATCAAATTCGTCACGTTTAATGAAAATTAGATATTCTTTAATATCAGGTAAGCATGATAAAGCATTATTAAAATGTTCTGAGGGGGCTTTTTTTTTTGGGGGGGGGGCCTTTTTTGTTTGTTTGTTTCTTTCTTATAAAGTACCATTGTTTTTGTTTACATGGAGAAATTAACTGTCTCTCGTTACGCCTAAAAATAAGAAATGGCTAAATATGAGGTATGATAAAAATAAAGAAAACATAAAGAGGAGAAAAAAAGAAAAATATTCAGTCAACTCATAAAACTCGTTGAGCCCACGCATGTGGAGTACGCCTTTAATGACAGACCATTGTTCATAATTAAAGCCGTTCTGTTCATTTGAGAAGTGGCAATTAAAAAAACGCATTAATTTCTAATCTAAGTAAGTTGGTAAGTGAAAGTTGTGTGTTGCGAGCACGCACCAGATTTTTTTTGTTTTCATTTGCTCTATAACAAACACTAATTTATTTTATTATTAAATAAAAGTTTTTACTTGAGATAATTCGGCAATGCAAGCATAATACTCCAAGTCGACTGATTTTATAATTCTCTATGTATTTGTTGAAAATTTCATTTAGTTACCATGAAACCAATGATTTCCATTAAATGAACAGAACGGCTTTAATTATGAACAATGATCTGTCATTAAAGGCGTACTACGCATGCGTGGGCTCAACGAGTTTTATGAGATGGCTATATATTTTTATTTTTTTCTCCTCTTTATGTTTTCTTTATTTTTATCATATCTCATATATAGCCATTTCTTATTTTTAGGCGTAACGAGAGACAGTTAATTTCTCTATATAAACAAAAACAAAGGTACTTTATGGGAAACAAACAAAAAAGACCCCCCCCCCAAAAAAAGCCTCCTCAGAACATTTTCATTACCTAATTTTCATTAAATATGACGAATTTGATGAAAATCGTTAAAGCCGGTTTTGAGATAATCGAAAAAAAAGGTAAAAATAAAAAAATTAACCCTCCGGTTAATCAACTTTGATGACATTTTTACAGTCATATCTCGGGCATATACATACATCAAATACCCACTTTGATCAAAATCGTTAAAGCCGATTTTGAGTAAATAAAAAAAAACCACGTGAAAATGATACAAAATATATTAAGTAAAGTCCCCCCTCCGGTTAATCAATTTTGATGAAATTTTTACAGTCATATCTCGGGCATATTATTACATCAAATACTCAGTTTAATCAAAATCGTTAGAGTCGTTTTTGAGAAAATCGAAAAAACGTAAAAAGTTATTAAATAAAGTACCCCCTCCCTTTAAGCAATTTCGATGAAATTTTTGTTGTCACATCGCGGGCATATACCTACACTAAATACCCAATTTCAGGTTCGCACGGTTTATAGTTTTTGAGCAAGTCTGTTCACACACACAAACACACACACACACACACACACACACACACACACGCACACGCACACGCACGCGCACGCACACGCACGTGCACGCACACACTCACACACACAATTCGCGGGACTCAGGAGACCCCAAAACGTGTATTTCCGTTGAAAACCGAAAGTCGAAATTTTTCACGATCGCAATACTTCCACTTACTATGTATTTCATATATAGGTAAGGGAAAGTAAAAAAATGATTTTATTGATATGTTTTATTGTATGTTTTTACCAACTTTCATGGATACTAGATAATATACTTTTTTTTTATTATTTTTAACTTTCTTATCTTTTTCTAAATATTATCCATTTTTCTCTCTATCATAATGGAAATTTTCTCAATAATACCTAATCCTACCCTAAGTTCTCGTTTTTGTAAAGTGGAAAATACTAATCCTCAAACAAGACAAATCATACAAAAACTCATAATTTACAAACTAAAAAAAAAGCTCACCCTGGCGCCCAGCGTCTTATTTAAAATATCTCAAAACTTATTGAAGGATTTAAGGAAAACGCTATTTCATAATCATTATTTAGTAAATATTTACCAAAAATACGTTTCTAAAGAAATTTTAATATGTTTAGACCCTAACAGATTTATGTTTTTCAAAATTGGTATTAAAAAAAATTCATGTGTTACATATAAAATAAAATGATATTATGCTGTCGAAGTCGCATCCCCAGACTATGGGCATCTTAAGAAGATATCTATAATGGGGATTGATTAGAATTTTATCTGGTAGCGTCACATTCATTTCTAGTTTTAAGACATTTTGAATAAACCTGTTGTTATTAAGTTGTTTGAAACAGATAATTCCGCATCTCGAACTTTTAGCACTAACTGTGGAAACAATTCTGTTTCATTCGGATAACATGTAGGACCTGAAAAGAAAAAGTACTTTGCTGAAGTTTCCGTATCAAGTAGGAAGAAGTTAAGCTTGCAGGCTGCGAGAAAGGGAAAATCACCCCCAGCCAAAAAAAGCAAACAAAAAAAAAACAAGAAAGTGAAAGAAAAAAAAAGTCCTCTTCAACGAAGGCCTTGATACCTTTTTTTCCGGCAAAGCTTTACCTTTTTAGACCTTCTTTCTCACATTTATCACCCCTCGCCTTCAGATAAATGCTTCAAAAAACATTTCATGAAAATCTAACCTATGGTATGAAATATATGGTGAAATTAAGTTATCACTGAATTAATATATTTTTATTGTATATCTATATAAATAAAGTTGAAATTCTGTTTGTTTGTTCTTTATAGAAATCCATACCGTTTGTCCTAAATTCTCAATTTAAATGTCCTAAATCTCTCAAGAAATTAGGTATTTAGTGTATGTATATGCCCATGATGTGACAGCAAAAATTTCATCAAAATTGCTTAAAGGGAGGGGGTACTTTATTTAATAACTTTTTAAGTTTTTTTCGATTTTCTCAAAAACGGCTCTAACGATTTTGATTAAACTGAGTATTTGATCTATTTATATGGCCGAGATATGACTGTAAAAATTTCATCAAAATTGATTAACCGGAGGGGGGACTTTACTTAATAAATTTTGTATCATTTTCACGTGTTTTTTTTATTTACTCAAAAAAGGCTCTAACGATTTTGATCAAACTGGGTATATGATGTATGTATATGCCCGAGATTCGACTGTAAAAATTTCATCAAAATTGATCAACCGGAGGGGGGACTTTACTTAATAAAGTTTGTACCAATTTCACGTGTACTAATTTTTTATTTACTCAAAAACGGCTTTAACGATTTTGAAGAAACTGGGTATTTGACGTATGTATATACCAAATATGTAAAAGCCAACATTTCATCAAAATTGGTCCAGTTGAGGGGGCACTTTATTTCATGACTTTTTTTCAATTTTTACCTTTTTTTCGATTATCTCAAAAACGGCTTTAACGATTTTTATCAAATTCGTCACGTTTAATGAAAATTAGATATTCTTTAATATCAGGTAAGCATGATAAAGCATTATTAAAATGTTCTGAGGGGGCTTTTTTTGGGGGGGGGGGGCCTTTTTTGTTTGTTTGTTTCTTTCTTATAAAGTACCATTGTTTTTGTTTACATGGAGAAATTAACTGTCTCTCGTTACGCCTAAAAATAAGAAATGGCTAAATATGAGGTATGATAAAAATAAAGAAAACATAAAGAGGAGAAAAAAAGAAAAATATTCAGTCAACTCATAAAACTCGTTGAGCCCACGCATGTGGAGTACGCCTTTAATGACAGACCATTGTTCATAATTAAAGCCGTTCTGTTCATTTGAGAAGTGGCAATTAAAAAAACGCATTAATTTCTAATCTAAGTAAGTTGGTAAGTGAAAGTTGTGTGTTGCGAGCACGCACCAGATTTTTTTTGTTTTCATTTGCTCTATAACAAACACTAATTTATTTTATTATTAAATAAAAGTTTTTACTTGAGATAATTCGGCAATGCAAGCATAATACTCCAAGTCGACTGATTTTATAATTCTCTATGTATTTGTTGAAAATTTCATTTAGTTACCATGAAACCAATGATTTCCATTAAATGAACAGAACGGCTTTAATTATGAACAATGATCTGTCATTAAAGGCGTACTACGCATGCGTGGGCTCAACGAGTTTTATGAGATGGCTATATATTTTTATTTTTTTCTCCTCTTTATGTTTTCTTTATTTTTATCATATCTCATATATAGCCATTTCTTATTTTTAGGCGTAACGAGAGACAGTTAATTTCTCTATATAAACAAAAACAAAGGTACTTTATGGGAAACAAACAAAAAAGACCCCCCCCCCCCAAAAAAAGCCTCCTCAGAACATTTTCATTACCTAATTTTCATTAAATATGACGAATTTGATGAAAATCGTTAAAGCCGGTTTTGAGATAATCGAAAAAAAAGGTAAAAATAAAAAAATTAACCCTCCGGTTAATCAACTTTGATGACATTTTTACAGTCATATCTCGGGCATATACATACATCAAATACCCACTTTGATCAAAATCGTTAAAGCCGATTTTGAGTAAATAAAAAAAAACCACGTGAAAATGATACAAAATATATTAAGTAAAGTCCCCCCTCCGGTTAATCAATTTTGATGAAATTTTTACAGTCATATCTCGGGCATATTATTACATCAAATACTCAGTTTAATCAAAATCGTTAGAGTCGTTTTTGAGAAAATCGAAAAAACGTAAAAAGTTATTACGTTAAGTACCCCCTCCCTTTAAGCAATTTCGATGAAATTTTTGTTGTCACATCGCGGGCATATACCTACACTAAATACCCAATTTCAGGTTCGCACGGTTTATAGTTTTTGAGCAAGTCTGTTCACACACACAAACACACACACACACACACACACACACACACACACACACACACACACACACACACACACACACGCACACGCACACGCACGCGCACGCACACGCACGTGCACGCACACACTCACACACACAATTCGCGGGACTCAGGAGACCCCAAAACGTGTATTTCCGTTGAAAACCGAAAGTCGAAATTTTTCACGATCGCAATACTTCCACTTACTATGTATTTCATATATAGGTAAGGGAAAGTAAAAAAATGATTTTATTGATATGTTTTATTGTATGTTTTTACCAACTTTCATGGATACTAGATAATATACTTTTTTTTTATTATTTTTAACTTTCTTATCTTTTTCTAAATATTATCCATTTTTCTCTCTATCATAATGGAAATTTTCTCAATAATACCTAATCCTACCCTAAGTTCTCGTTTTTGTAAAGTGGAAAATACTAATCCTCAAACAAGACAAATCATACAAAAACTCATAATTTACAAACTAAAAAAAAAGCTCACCCTGGCGCCCAGCGTCTTATTTAAAATATCTCAAAACTTATTGAAGGATTTAAGGAAAACGCTATTTCATAATCATTATTTAGTAAATATTTACCAAAAATACGTTTCTAAAGAAATTTTAATATGTTTAGACCCTAACAGATTTATGTTTTTCAAAATTGGTATTAAAAAAAATTCATGTGTTACATATAAAATAAAATGATATTATGCTGTCGAAGTCGCATCCCCAGACTATGGGCATCTTAAGAAGATATCTATAATGGGGATTGATTAGAATTTTATCTGGTAGCGTCACATTCATTTCTAGTTTTAAGACATTTTGAATAAACCTGTTGTTATTAAGTTGTTTGAAACAGATAATTCCGCATCTCGAACTTTTAGCACTAACTGTGGAAACAATTCTGTTTCATTCGGATAACATGTAGGACCTGAAAAGAAAAAGTACTTTGCTGAAGTTTCCGTATCAAGTAGGAAGAAGTTAAGCTTGCAGGCTGCGAGAAAGGGAAAATCACCCCCAGCCAAAAAAAGCAAACAAAAAAAAAACAAGAAAGAGAAAGAAAAAAAAAGTCCTCTTCAACGAAGGCCTTGATACCTTTTTTTCCGGCAAAGCTTTACCTTTTTAGACCTTCTTTCTCACATTTATCACCCCTCGCCTTCAGATAAATGCTTCAAAAAACATTTCATGAAAATCTAACCTATGGTATGAAATATATGGTGAAATTAAGTTATCACTGAATTAATATATTTTTATTGTATATCTATATAAATAAAGTTGAAATTCTGTTTGTTTGTTCTTTATAGAAATCCATACCGTTTGTCCTAAATTCTCCAAATTTCGCTCAGTGGTTCTTTGATACCAGGTGCGAACACCTGTCCATATTAAAATTGCATAACTTCAGCCGATCTTCAGCTGATATTCTTTTCTCTAAATTTCGCTCAGTGGTTCTTTCTGACCAGGTGCGAACACCTGTCCATATTAAAATTGCATAACTTCAGCCGATCTTCAGCTGATATTCTTTATTCTCCAAATTTCGCTCAGTGGTTCTTTCAGACCAGGTGCGAACACCTGTCAATATTGAAATTGCATAACTTCAGCCGATTTTCAGCTGATATTCTTTAAGTGTTACAAAAATCATGATGATCTCACTTTACAATGTTTTTTTTTTTTTTTTACGAAATCGACCGTTTCTTTAGAAAAATGAAATTCCCCGTGTGAAACAGGGATATACAGCTATAATCTATGTATCTAAAGATGAAATTCTGTTTTTCTTTATAGAAATCCATACCGTTTGTCCGAAATTTTCCAAATCCAATCAGTGGTTCTTTCAGACCAGGTGTGAACACCTCTCCATATTAAAATTGCATAACTTCAGCCGATCTCAGGGTATATTCTTTATTGTTATAATAATCGTTTTGATCTGGCTTTACATTGGTTTTTACAAAATCCACCGTTTGAGTCGATAAAAGTCTCAGTTTATAGATTTTATAGATTTAAAAAATGAATTCTCCGGGTGAAACCGGTATATACGGCTAGTTACTTATAATTCGTATGATATCTAATAAAATATATTCATTTATCTAAATTGTACGTAATGTAATATTCTATTTGCAGGACTGCACTGATGCACATCTAAAAATTTGTAGAGAATGTAAACTGTATCAGGGATTTGCTTGATTTAATTGTGTGTTGGAGCGTATCCATCAGCCATTGCCTTTTCAATCTTCGTTGGATGAATAACTGGGATGAAGAAACGAGTAGGTTTGAGTGGTTGTGAATTGAGCAGTGTAATATGGTGTCATGAATGTATGATTTTACTGTCGGAATATCCATGTTTTTGTGTATTGTGTGAGAAATATGCCAAGGAGAGTTTACAATTTTCGACTGTGTGGTTTGAAATTTGTTTATGCATAACGGTTTAGTGGAACCTCAAAGTTCTGCTTCGTAGGTATAAATAGGTTTTAGTATGGTGTTATATATTAGTCTTTTGTTTGTAAATTAAGTGGTGATCCGTTGTCTAGAATTGCGAAAGTAGTTTGTATCGTCTGGTAAGTAGTTTTGTGTGAATGTTCAAAGTTATTATTTTTTTCAAGTATAGTCGTAGTTAACGTACATGGTTTTTAGAAGGCGTTGAAGTGTTATTCATTTTTATTGGTGGAAACATTGACTCCCTCAGAGAGAAGGTTATATGGTTCAAATTATTTGCTTATAACTTAGTAAACGATTCTGAAAGGGCAATAGATGCTATTTTGGGATCTTGGTGGGAAGAAAGGATAGCAGTATCGTCAGCGAAGGTAGAGATGGAGGTGCTAGGGTGGACAATCCGGAGATCAGAAGTGTAAAGGGAGTTGAGGAGAGGGCTTAAAGCGTTTCCTTGAGATACAGTTCAGGAACAGTTTTTCAAATATTTTCCCCGTTATAGGTAGAAGTCTATCGCAAGACGGTAAGATGAAGGATTAATTGTGGGTTTAGGAATCATTTTGATTGTAGAGAGTTTCCAAAGAAGAGATTAATATGCTGTGCCTAAAATAGAACTATAGATGTGTGTAGGAATCTAAACAGATTTTCGGGGTAGGTGGCGAAAGATAAAGGGAGTGATAAGATCATTGCCCGGTGCTTTTTGATTCAGAAGTCTGTTGATTGTTTGATTTATTTTGGGTTAATCGCCGGAGAAGGTGGTGATAGAGGTAGTGAAGCTGTTAAGTCGTTGTCTATTTCCGTGAGTATATTCGGTATAGATTTTGTTCCCAAAACCTGATTAAGAAATGCGAATTCATTTGCTTTGTTTCGCTAGTTATAGACCGAGTCTTATCTGAACATCGAAGGGAGGATTAGATACATATAGATTCAGTTTCAATTCTTGTTATCTTCTTTACTTTTTGTAAAGTAGTACTTGTGCATTGCCGAGTTAGTTGACTGTACTAATGGGAACTGTTGACGAAATTTCGTTGTTCAAGTATTTTTTAAAGCTGCTACAGTTAATGTATCCGTTAATTAATGAAGGGGGCTTAGGTTTAACGAAAGGGTGGTTCGACAGGTCAAGTAAAATTGGGCTACGATCCGATGAAAGGTGAAATAGGGATATATTTTTAAATATAAAATAAAACTTCAATAAACTCTTATAATAGTGTTGAAATCTAAGAACTATATTTACACAGATTTCGATCCTAGACAACTTACATCTGTAACATTTTTCATTTGGAGTGGAACTTTTCAGGTTATGGCTTACTTGTTCGATACGAAATGCTATAAACAAAATAATTACTAAACCCTATTCAGCGTTTAAATTAAAAGAGAGGATGCCAGCAAGTAAGTAAATGGTATAACGAGGGATTGCTGAACCCGCCCTGCACATCGTGATACCCGCTTCCGGCCCTCCGTTCACCGTATCACACCAAAGAGATGGGCTCCACTTATGTCGTGAATACGCCTCCTGGACATAATATGATTCGGTCGCTGTTCTGTTTTCTGACGAGTATATATCTAATATGTTCATCATGGAGCACACGGACGAGATCAAGTGTAGATAAGATCAGGTGAGCGGGATGCTACGTCCATCCAGGTAGGATTGCAGATCGAAAGAAGGTCGGTGTCAGTTGTTTTAAGACATTTTCAGACCTTTTTATCTATCCCGAAGGGCGGCGCTAATAGCAAACACCTACATTACCGATATCCTCGAAGAATGTGTATCCTGTTTATGCCCCCCGTTTCCTATTTAGACAGGTCATCCGACATCCCAAATTTTGAGGATTAACTGTATGAGGCGCTTACCTTAGAGTGGCCAACTCCCAGCAGTGACCTAAACCTTCTTGTCTATGGACGTCCGTCAGACAACAGAACCCTCCATCTGACTTTCAAGAGCTTGTTACATGGTTGTGACAGATTCCTCAAGAACGGTAGCCGTTCATTGAATGCATTTAAGAGGACAAGCCGCTAATAAAAAAAATTGGAGGCAAGACTAGGCACTAGAAACTCTGATCTCCCTATAAAAAAAGAATTAAAGGCGTTTTATTAGTCAAATTTTCCAAAAAAAATTTACATAATGTATCCAATGTGATCAGCGAAAGGAGGATGCGGTATCTATCCGTTGGAAACCTTACAACAAAATTTTGTACTTTTAGAGCGCGTCTGAATATGAGTTTAAATTCGGAACTTACAGGGTTAGAAGTACCAGAGAAATGGTAGGGTTGTTTCAAAATGTCACCGAAAAACCTTATTTTTGTCAGTTTCTGCATAATGCTGCGCCCAAACGCCTACTTCAATTTCAATGAAATGTTTTCCCCTTAAAGCCCTCTGAATCTATGCATGCGACAAAAATTCCAGAAAATTTTATCAATCAGGAATTACCTCGAATATAAAATTTTATTCAACTAAAAAAGGATAGCCATATCTCATTTGTCATCTTCTTCGAAGTTGACTGTCTGACGTGTGGATTTTCTCACACCGAATCCCGAACCCAATCCAATTTCCAAAATTACCATCAAATTTTGGAATAATTTTGGGATTGAATTTATTTATATGTAGGCTTAAACATCTTGATGAAGTGCATTGCTCTGTATGGAAGCCAACAAAGCTCATGGTGCGATTGATTTCCTAGTCTCGTACTCACCAATGTTCTCCATTTCAGCTGCTAAACAGACTTACTTAAACAAAAACATAGATTTTAACCACACAATCATAATATAGACTCTCCATTCTTCTTGACCTACCAATCAATAAAAACTGTCAATTGTCAATAATTTTCTAAACAAAAACTGGTCTAACTCAAAACCATATTTTTCTGGGCCTTTTTTTTTTTTTTTTTTTCTCACAAATTGTACTCCTATTTTCTACTATTATCTCGATACAGATGATGCCAGAATATTTTCAAGGGGAAAAATTGCTAATTTTCTTCCGTTGAGAAATAAATAAACAACAAATTCAACGTGCGCCGGATTTTATGACCTCCATCGTATAACATAATTAGAATTAAATACGCTGTAGATTTATGCATCCCTAGAAAAGGACTTCAAAAAGTAAAAAAAATTATGGTCCTATTTACTAAACTATTTAAGTTTTAAAGACATATTTACCGTCCCATGACATATATCAGATGAGATATAACTATAAAGGAAAAATGTTCGAACCATTAGTAAAAAGAAAAATCGATACTTCCATAGCTTAGAGTAGACACGACTGTTACTCGCTCACCAAACAAAAAAATCTGGTGCGATGCGCGCAACACACAACTTTCACTTACGAACTTACTTAGATTAGAAATCGACGTGTTTCGATAATAAGTAAACGCCATTCCTCAACTTCACACATTCTTCCACATTTAAGTATATACTTATATTTGTATATCTCCATAAGTTATAGAATATCTGTATAGCAAAAATTGTAAGTTCACAGCACTTTTCGATTCATTCGAATTTCATCAACAGTCGAGTTTTTTTGTACTGCTTGCTTGTTTTTTACTACTTGTTTTTTGCAAATACATCGTGAAGGTGAATCGATAGGTGTATTTACGTCTCTTATGCCTTTCTTGAAATCAAGAACGATTACTGTTCCTCTAAAATCGCTTTATATTGTTTTCAAAAATTTGATATGGAACAAAAGTTTCTAGACTAATATATACCTATATTAATTATAGACTAATATCTTATACCATATTTTTACAAACCTGCGATGCTTCAAACATTTGAGCATCACGTATTTACTCTCTTAAGTAAATTTAAACATTTTATTAATAAAAAAAATTTTTTATTTTCATAATAAGGTCAATAAAATTTTGGCAATCCAAACCACATATACATACATCAAATACCAAGTTTGATCAAAATCGTTAAAACCGTTTTTGATTTAAAAAAAAAAAAACACGTGAAAATGGGACAACATTTATTAAGTAAAGTGCCCCCTTCCATTGATCAATTTTGATGAAATTTTGACTGTCGCATCGAGGGCATATACATACACCAAATACCGAGTTTAATCAAAATCGTTAGAGCCGTTTTTGGGAAAATCGAGAAAAAAGTAAAAAATAGACAAAATTCTTTAAATAAAGTACCCCCTCCGTTTGACCAATTTTGATGAAATTTTTGCTGTCACATCGGGGCATATACATACACCAAAGACCCAAATTTCAGTTTTGTACGGCCTATAGGTTTTTGAGCTAGTCTGTTCACACACACGCACGCACGCACGCACGCACGCACACACACGCACGCACGCAAGCACGCACGCACGCACGCCATTTCGCGGGACTTGGTTATTTGGACTCAGGGGACCCCAAAACGTGTATTTTCGTTGGAAACCTTTTTTTTTTCGAGTCTGGTGTGCGGGGGGATTAAGTTAATTTCGGATTGAGAAAAAACCACTGGCTCTCGGGATTTGAGCTTACAAACTTCTGGCTATTGCTACTTGTCAGGGTCATTCCAAGGTAAAGGGTACCTATTTCAGCTTGTTAGCCCGGTCGGTCACCCTATACCGATCCTAAAGGGTGTGCACAAACACTACTGTGACATAACATTAGATGCGTAAATTTCACAAATGATATTTTTTTTTAAACTTTTAGGAATATATGTGGACAGAAAAAAACTCCAGCCGAGCTCGCCGACCAGGCTGCCAGAGAGGCACTAGAACTACCCGGCCGGGGAACTGCCGTTCTTACCCAGTCAGAACTGAGTAGACCTCTGAAAATGGAAGTGTTGGACAGATGGCAGCTCATGTGGGACGAAAGTCCCCCAAGCAAATTGAAAACTATCAAAAAGAAGGTGAAAGCATGGTCTACATCCTGCCGCAGCAACCGCAGGGAAGAGGTCGTCCTCACCCGCTTGAGAATAGGCCATATTGCATTAACACCTAATTAGGAACCTGCCTCCCCCACTATGCCAGCACTGCGGATCTGTTTTCTCTGTTAAACACATACTTCAGGAATGTCCCAACTACATATCAAGTATGAATAAAATGGAATTAATCCCAGATTTAACTGTTGCTCTTACTAACAACGAAAATGCAATCATACTATTATTGGAATTTTTGAAAAAACATCAATTTCTATCTAAATTTTAGTACTTTTGCCAGTAATTTTACAGACCCTTAAATTTTTAGTAATCCTTATCTTATTATTATTTATCTACTATATAAATTATATTATCATGAACCATATTTTCTTTTCCATCAGTTTATTTAATTTTTATTTGACATATGTCTATATTATAAGTATATTTATAAAATAAAATAATCAAAATCGTTATACATAAAACATGGTGACTTCAAACGTTTTACGCCTCTAAACAACAAGAAACAAACAAAAACTTCAGCTGAAAGGATAACAAAGGATTGAAAAAATTTCATTTTTTATTCTGTTTGTATCAAATAAGTAATTTCTAAGATAAGCAAAATGTATTGAATATGAACTTCGAAAACATTTCAAAATAAAGATCAAACACTTTTATTATTTATTTAGTCAAGGTGTTTATAAGTATTGACTTATTCAAAAAGTTTTTGGTAGAATGAAGGTAGATACGAATTCATAAGCTCTATATTATATCAATCGCATGTCTAAATGAAACATTTTGGTCTTTCGGTAACCCTGGTATAGAGGAAACCAATTTTTAAAATGGAACTCAAAAGTTCCTCAACCTTTGAGTCAAAAGGTTGCAATTTTACTATCACTTATTTGTTGTTTTATTTAATAAAACCATTCTGAATATTTTTTTAAAGATATTAATCATAAGTGAAGCGTCATATTTTTATCGGATGGCCGAATCTAGAGGAAAGTATGCTGTATACAAAATAAAAAGAGTAAATAAATTATTGTTTACTCAGACAGAAAAAGACTTGACAGGAGATAAAAGGAGGCCCAGTGGGTGAATCCTTGTGTCATCCGATGAGCTCGCTGGCTGTCCAACCGCAAAGCCTTTGGTCGAGGGGAGCTTATCCTTGTCAGCCTCTGTCGAACTAACTGAACAACAAGAAAACAATAGTTGCACAATGGTGAATTATAACACCTTTATTTAACATACGTTTATGACGTCTACGGTTATAACGATGTATTAGCTTTTAAGAAGAGAATCTTTGGTCCCATTAAGGCCTTCTTTGCTTACAACTATCCTGTAACGCCTCTATTTTAAAAAATGTATAGTATACAGTTGCTGGAGTAATGGAGTAAGTTTACAGTACTACTATATTTCAACTGATTTACAATAAAATATAATTAATATGAAATACAATAAAATATGATTCTAGAGTTTTAAATAAGTAATCCTCAAGCTCAGTCTAATGATTCTTTCTAGTTTATCATGCAAGATTAACAATGTAGTTTAAAATACTACCAAATAATCTTCAACCGGACCATCATAAAAGGCAAAACCCTGATTTAGAGTTTAACAAAAGAAAATTGAACACCATTAAAATGTGACATTAATATCGGAACAAAAAGACTGGAGGATATTGTTAGAGCAAGGAAAGCTGATCTCACTAATTAAAATCATCATCTAGAAACGAAATTGACCTAATTACACTACAACAAAAGGTCAGGTGCAAGGGAAATACCGGTTTCATCCTTCGACATCATAATACTCCTTCAAGATTATTCCATTTCTATGCAATTATTTTAATTAGAATAAATCAAGATTGTTGTATTTTCGCCAGAACCCTCTGAGACATTGGCTGCGTCTACTCCATCCTTTCTTTTCTAACCATCGGAATAAACATATTCCCTTGGTCAAGAGATGCCCAAAAGTTGGACAAAAATTGTCCACCTCCCGTAAATATTCGCACAACTTGCGAGATCGTGGGAGAGGTGTCAGTGAGGAGGAAGGATTTGGCACCGTTTGGAAGCGACTCCGTGGTGTAATGGGTAAGCATACCGCGCATGTCACGCGGAAGACCAGGGTTCGATTCCCGGCGGAGCCAAATCTTTTCTCTTCAAAAATAAATCATTTAAAATAATTTAAAAACAAGAGTGGTCATCCACGATAATGATTAAATTAAAATAAAAAATTATTTTAAATATTCAAACATTTTTTTTAAATCTATGAACTCAAAAATTAATGGCAGGTGTAATCAAGTTGCAACATTTCTTTAAAACTTTCTTGATTTGTATTATTTGCCTCCTACGCGGAACCGAACGTATAACCACAATGCACTGACTCGCCCGCTGTCTCCTCCACGTGTAATCACCCCAATCCTCAATATTTTGCTCGGCCGAGTGACAGAGCGAGCTACTAGGTCGGTGTAATTCAGGCTTAAGCCATGAAGTGATATTTAATAAGGTTTCTTGTAGAATATCATGAATAAGCATAGTATGTTTCCCCTTAAGGTAAAACAAAATATAATTAGCATACATTACAATTTTTATTGCGATTTTATCTCTGTTGCAATTTTTTATTGCAAGGTTAAATAAAATCGGACTTAATACGCTGCCTAGTAGAACGCCACTACCTTCATCAAATTCTCTTGACACATCATTACCTGATCTTACATAAAACTTTATATTGCTTAAAAAGCTGGATATAAATCGAAATATTTCACCGGCTATTCCGAATCCAAATAGTGATTTTATTATGTATAGTTTTATTTACTCAATTGCTCAAGCATTTTTAAGATCTAAGAACGCAGCTAAGAGGAATTCCTTTGATAGAAACGCACCTATTATACATTATGTAGCTCTAAAAGGTTATCTAATGCACTTCTACCACAACGAAACTACTTTGCCATAAATTAAGAATATTTTGATTTTCTAAATACCATTTTAAAGGATAACAACTAAATAGAGAAATAAAATAAAAAACCAATGCATTTTTTTTTACACTGTCACATTGTCAAAGATGAAAATAAAAACTATTTTATCAATTCTTAAGCGTGTGAATGCATAAAAAAAACACTAGTATAGTAGAATGGTAAAAATATTTAAAGCTTTTTTTTTCAACATACGATGCAATATATTTCTTATTACACTACTGTAATGTGATAGTTTAGTTCCATAATAGATTTCTGAATGAAATATAAGGTGGTTTTTGCTTGGACAATCATCGATAATCATCCTCATCGGTTTCTGAAATCCATTAGAGAAAACAAAGTTCCGATTTTCTAAAATATCGCTTCTATTTTTTTCTAATTTACGATATACTTATTTAGAAAAATCGTTTAAGAAAATACTCGAATATTGATGAAATTAGGACTATCCCCTTACAAAAATAAATAATAATATATCAAATATTACTGAAGACTTTCAGGTTTTGCTATAATGATAATACTTCATACCTTTTGGAGAATAACAAACAAAATAAGTAAGTAAATAAGGATAAAGCTATTTCCTGTGAATTTTCAAAATTGTGTTTACACAATTATCAAAACATTTCGGTTTCTACTCCAAGTAGGTTGGTAAGTGAAAGTTGTGTTTTGCACGCATCGCACCAGATTTGTTATTAATGCATAAAGGCGGGTTCACACGGGGTCGTGAATTGGGCGAGAGCACTACTTGCCGGCTAGTCAGTCGTGATCACTACCACGTGTGAACTAGTGGTAGTGGGAATGTTGGTAGTGCACGACCTTGAAGTGACGGGTCGTGAAATCTCCATTTAGTTGGAGTGAGCACGCCCGCTTCAGTAGTATATCGTCGCTGGATTGCTTGAGAAATAGGGTAGCTCTGACTCTAAACTGCCTCAACCGAATAGGGTGCGCTTTCTGGGGCCTCAGATGCACTAATAGTTCGCATACAACTTTTGCGGCTTCATATTCTGCCATAACGAGAACAAGTGCGAGAGAAGCACGACCAACAAAGCCACTTTACCGTGTGAACTAGATAAGGTCGTGATCTCCTACTGGGAGAAAGCAAGTCGTGTGACATGCGCATTACTGGTCGTGTTCTCGCCCTGTTCACTACCTCGTGTGAACCCGCCTTAAGCGTTAATTATTTGGATAGAACACCTCGCTAATTGTCAATTAGATATAGTACATAAAGTTTAAAGTGAAATTAATCTAACGTTATTTTTATAGAAATCCAAAAGAAATTACCGGTTATATATCTAGTAAACTTCATCTGATTTTAATTATTACATATTAAGCACACATACTGAACAATTTTGATATAACCTTCTTAAAACCCATTTCTCAGTATATTAATTCTAAAGATTAATTAATGTTTAATAGAAAAACTTAATGAAGTAAGGATACTATGAGGTATCTCATCTGGCTGTCATGAAGCCACTAAGGTCTCTGGAAACTTCTCAATTAGCTTCTGGGAGGGAAGTTTGGAGATGGGAACGAGTTTCATGGCCAGAGGTTTAAGTGAAAATTAAAATGATAAGTTTGTTTGCGGTATCGACCGCTAGGTGGCTCCCCATTACTCATAGCCCGTCGATGATAAATGTCGTAATTACGAGAGACCCTGCCTGCACTAGAGTCCCCTCAATGGCAATTTATGTAGGGAAGTGTTCATCTTCCTCTCTGTTTTATCAACCGCTATTTTCTTTTTGTATGCGGATTTTCAAAAATAGTATGTTATTCCTTTTTTTCAAGAAGTGAATTTAATATAAAAACAAACATCATTCAACCATACTTTTCAATATTTATGCAAACATTGTGACTCAGTTTACTACAACACATCAAGTCATAAGTTATTATTTTTAATTATTTTTTATCCTAAGCCTCGTAAGCCTACTCTTATAGGTAATATGTCATCTATTGTTGTAAATAGTTTATCTTGTAACCCTGCCTCCAGTGAAAGTTTTAATAGTGGTATGTTGCAGTATATCATACTGTTTAGATGTTCTAATCATTTCTCTAACAGAAAGGTGTTTTTCCGGATGCTAGGCAGGGGTCTGAAGGGCTACGCCACTGCCTCATAGTTGTATCTCGTATAGCTATAAAGATTTTATAACTGAATGGTATTTTCCTTAGTGAATGATAATTTGCTAAATACCTTAAGTAACCTGATCGTATGGCAAACAGTTTTCATTGAGACCGATACTAATTGTTCAAATCAATCTATTGTCCAAGGAAAGTACTATAGGTGGTGGATCATATATGTAGCTGAAAGCAGGGTCAAGCGAGTAGGTAGTGAATTATCTTTCACCCAACTAATTTTTATTGTTTATCTGGGAAATAAAAATAATACGCATCTACCTTATCCACTTACCAGGAGGTTAACAGCGTCAATAGTAAATGTCAAGAAAATCTGATTATGCTCGAATAAGCTTATTATTCGACAGTAGCGTATCTTGAAAAATTAAAACACACACACTCACTCACTCAGCGGCGCAACAACTCATTGTTGAGTCAAGGCCTTCTGGATCAGCCTGCGCCATGTGTCACGATCCTTTGCCGTTTGTATCCAATTGCGCGCTCCCAGCAGTGCCCAGGCATCGTTGGTCACTCCATCTCGCCACCGCAGCTTAGGCCTTCCTCTACGCCTGGAGCCATGAATTCTTCATAAAAAACCTTCTTTGGGATGGAATTTTCGTCCATCCTCGCCAAATGCCCAGCCCACATTAGCTTTACGAGACGGATGAATTTTGCAATGTCGGGTTCATTAAACAGGGTATACAGTACAATATTAGTTCTCCGACGCAATTCATTGCCCTCCTTGATTCCTCCGTAGATGGTTCGGAGGATCTTCCTTCCATGAATCAGTAAAGCAGATTCATCCGATTTGGTAATTGTCCATGTCTCGGAACCGTAGCTCAGGACTGGACGGATCAAGGTCTTATATAACATTATCTTTGTAGCTCTCGGAAGTAGGCTATTGCGGAAATGGTAACGTAGGCCATAGAAGCATCTGTAGCAGCATAGCAACATATGTTTTGAAATAATTGTGTTCAGTAACCAACACTCATTCAAGCCTTACAGTCGAGCTGGGTTAGGTGCAGGACGCATATTTTGCAAGACTTAATTATTAGTGAAAAATAGTATGTTGCCGGCTATTTAACGTAATAATTACAGTCAGGGTGCACCCTATAGAAAGATTTGTGAGTAATTTACAATTGATATTTTATCACTTGTCCCATAAATGTATGGATGCAATTTATTTCTGTTTTGTTAGTTTATAATAATGCTGCTTATGTTTTCGTTACTATCAATCATCATTAATTTTCTGTAAACCTTTATTTGTGTTCTTATATTTATGTTAATAAATTGTTTTTGTTATTTATTGAGTGAAAACAATTAATTATAAAAAGCCATGTGACAAAGTTAACCTCATATAGGTTACAGTGGTGAACCCGACGTGATTAAAAATTAATTGAGTTCGTCACATGTGTTTAAATTTAATTTTTCAAATCATTAATTTCCTAAATTAAATTTTCTATTATATTCTGTTTTCGAGACACTTTATAATTTGATTTATCTATTCACTCAATATTTAATATTTCATTACATGCGTAAAGATGGGTAATGAAGATAATACGACTGAAGATCCTAAGCTTGAAGTCGCGGATTCGATCTCTGTTGAGAAGAAAATCCCTCCCTTCTGGAAGTCTGAGCCGGAACTTTGGTTTGTTAGGGTGGAAGCAGTATTTTCCCGCTCTAAAATTACCAACAGTCATACTAAATTTGAGATTATTGTCCCTCTCCTTGATTTTGAGGTTATTATACAAGTATCCGATTTGGTTAAAAATCCCTCATCTACCCCTTACGAGGATGTTAAGCAACGTCTCATCGAAGTATATGCTGAATCCGAGAATAAAAGAATCCAGCGCCTGTTGGAAAGTAGACAAATGGGCGATGAGAAGCCTTCGCAATTCCTTCGTTCACTCAAAAACATTTTCTAAAGAAGTAATTAAAACTCTTTGGATGCGTTCTCTCCCATCTTACACCCAGGCTATGCTGTTATCAACTACTCACACAGATGTTGATTTACTTGCTACCATTGCGGATAAAATACATGATGTTGATCCTCCAGCTATCTTAGCTGTCTCTACGGCAACCCCACTCAGCGGAACTTCCAGCCTGGAAGAGAAGGTCGACAAACTTGCCAAACAGGTCGCTACTTTGGTTGCTGGAAGTCATACGACGGACCAAAGCAGATGTAGAAGAGATTCACGGAATCGCCAACGATCAACAAGCAGGCCAAGAAATACTCATTCCGAAGACTGGCTTTGTTTTTATCACTACAAATTCAAGCAGAAAGTACGGAAATGTGTTCAACCATGCGCTTGGGAGAAGAAAAACCAGAAAATGGATCAGGAAAACTAACAAGCGGACCGGAAATGGCGTTAACCGGCATCGCCTGTACCCAACGCCGCCTATTCATAACTGATCAGCGGTCAGGTTTAGCTTTTCTAATTGACACTGGTGCATCAATTTCAGTTATTCCACCTAACAAAAATTCAAGACCGGAGCCGCACGAACTCGTATTATATGCGGCCAACTCAACGAAGATCACAACTTATGGCATACGCCATCTAAAGTTGGATCTTGGACTAAGGCGAATATTTTCTTGGGACTTTGTCGTGGCTGATGTACCTAAGCCAATTATGGGGGCCGATTTTATGTTTAACTTCAATTTAATAGTTGATCTTCAGGGACAACAACTTATTGACAAGATCACTCGACTTTCGTCGAAAGGAAGAATAGCTGAAGAAATTCCTTCTAGCATCTCTGCCGTACCGGAAAGCCACCCATTCGCTACTTTACTGCGAAAGAACCCTGATATCACAACGCCCTCCTCTACTAAAAAACATGTCAAGCACAATACGGAGCACTTGATTGAAACTACAGGAAGGCCAGTCAATGCGAAAGCCCGAAGACTTCCTCCGGAAAAATATCTCTTAGTAAAAGAGGAATTTCAGCGCATGATGGAACAAGGAATATGTCAACCATCAAAGAGTCAATGGAGCAGTCCTCTTCATATTGTTGTTAAGAAAGACGGTTCCCTAAGACCCTGTGGAGACTACAGGCAACTGAATGCCCAGACCATTCCAGATCGTTACGGCGTTCCCAATATAATGGATTTCCGTAACACTTTGTATGGGAAGAAAATTTTTTCCAGACTCGATCTTGTCAGAGCCTACTATCACATACCTATCAAGAAAGAAGACATTCCAAAAACCGCCATCGCGACTCCTTTTGGTTTGTATGAATTTTTGGTTATGTGTTTCGGCTTGCGCAATGCAGCTCAAACCTTCCAAAGGTTTATGGATAATATGTTCAGAGACTTGCCATTCTGTTTCGTTCTTCTAGATGACTTGCTGATTGCTTCCGACAACCATGAGGAGCATCTCATTCACCTGGAAGAGATCTTCAGACGCTTAGATGAAAACGGCTTGACGCTGAACATCGATAAATGTGAATTTGGGCTAAACGATATCGACTTTCTTGGATATCATATTACAGCCGAAGGCATAAAACCACAGATGTCGAAAGTAAAGGCCATTATGGAGTATCCAAAACCCCAAGATGTTAAGTCTCTCAGACGTTTTTTGGGCATGCTAAATTTTTACAGGCCCTGCCTACCGAGAACAGCCGGAACGCAAGCATCCCTAAATAAATATTTGCATGGCAGTAAGAAGAACGACCGCACCCCGATTGAGTGGACTGAAGAAAGTAATGCTGCATTTGAGGAATGTAAAGCTAATTTAAGGGACGCCGCTCTTTTAGCTCACCCTAAATTTGACGCAGATTTATCCCTGGCATGCGACGCTTCGAACCACACTATGAGCGCGGTACTTCAACAACGAGATGGTGGAGTATGGGTTCCTTTAGGTTTCTATTCGAAGGCCCTATCGGAAAGCCAACGCACATATTCAGCCTATGATAGGGAGTTGCTGGCAATATATTCCGCTGTTAGATACTTTAGACCTGTTGTCGAAGGTCGAACATTTTCAATCTGGACGGATCATAAACCTCTAGTTTATGCCATGTTTCAAAAGCCCGAATCGGCATCACCAATCAGGATAAGATGGCTAAATTTTATAAGCCAATTTAGTACGGACATTAGGCATATTGAAGGGCAACACAACCTCGTCGCAGACGCTCTTTCTCGTGTAGAAGAGTTGCAGCTTACGAACGACCTTGAGAAATTGGCCGCTCTTCAGAAGTCCGATCCTGAAGTGAAAGATCTGCAAGGGCAGCCTAATCTTACTCTGAAGTTCCTGAACTTGCCTGGATCCTCCCGACCAGTTTTGTGTGAAACCTCGACCTCGACAGCTAGGATCTACATACCAAAAGAAATGAGAAGGGAAATAATCGATGCAATTCATGGTCTTAGCCATCCTGGTCTTAGAACTAACCGGAAGTTGATAGCAAAGAAATATTTTTGGCCTCAGATGAATAAGGAAGTAGCAGAATGGGCCAAATGCTGTACTTCCTGCCAGGCGGTCAAGGTCCACGAGACATACCGTTACAGTACCTGGTAAATTTGAATTTTCTGGCCGTTTTGACCACGTACACGTAGATATTCTTGGACCGCAGCCTCCGTCGCAAGGAAAAAGATATTGCTTCACCATCATAGATCGTTTTACACGATGGCCAGAAGCTATACCTGTTGAAGAAATCACGGCTGACGTTGTAGCAACTGCTTTCTACGATGGATGGATATTCAGATTCGGAGTCCCTAGTAAGTTGACAACTGATCAGGGGCGACAATTTGAAAGCAACCTTTTTCAAAGTCTCGTCAAGTTACTCGGCACAGAGAAAATGCGTACAACCCCCTATCATCCTCAAGGGAACGGTTGTGTAGAGAGATCACAGGTCACTCAAATCAGCCTTGGTTGCTCATCTCGACGCCAAGAACTGGTCAAGAATATTGCCAAGTGTTCAGTTAGGTCTCAGAGTAGCCATTAGGGACGATTTAAATTTAAGTGCTGCTGAGGCCGTTTATGGTCAAACGCTACGCATACCTGGCGAGTTCCTCAGTTACTCGCAGTCCTCTACCGATCTACCAGATATGGTTCGTGAACTAAAAGAGTTCATGTCAGATCTGCGACCTGCCGAATTCCGCCAGAGCCACCGATGCATTTTTCTTCACAAGTCCCTTCCGACCGCATCTCACATGTTCCTTCGGGATGACAAAATCAAAAAGGCACTTAAACCACCCTACACCGGACCCTATCCTGTCATTAGCAGAACCGACAAGTTATGTACATTGAAGCTTCCGAATAGAGAACTGACTGTTTTATTGGACCGTGTAAAGCATGCCTTTCTTCTCACTGATCCTAAGACACCTCTAGAAGAGTCTCCAGCCGCTGTGCCAAACACCTTTCTGCCACCTGATCCTGATTCTCCACATCACTCGGAACAGGCCTGTGAAGATGGCAAACCTAGAACACCTCAAGAGAACCTAGAGGAGCTCAAAAGAAGACCAGGAAGTAATAACAAGCCTAACGTTCGCTTCCTGAACACAATTATTTGAGTGGAGTCCTGTAGCAGCATAGCAACATATGTTTTGAAATGATTGTGTTCAGTAACCAACACTCATTCAAGCCTTACAGTCGAGCTGGGTTAGGTGCAGGACGCATATGTTGCAAGACTTAATTATTAATGAAAAATAGTATGTTGCCGACTATTTAATAATTACAGTGGGGGTGCACCCTATAGAAAGATTTGTGAGTAATTTACAATTGATATTTTATCACTTGTCCCATAAATGTATGGATGCAATATATTTTATTTATTTGTTAGTTTGTGATTATGCTGCTTATGTTTTCGTTACTATCAATCATCATTAATTTTCTGTAAACCTTTATTTGTGTTCTTATTTTTATGTTAATAAATTGTTTTTGTTATTTATTGTGTGAAAACAATTAATTATAAAATGCCATGTGACAAAGTTAACCTCATATAGGTTACACATCTATTGGACTTGCCTATGCGGGACCTTACCTCCCTGGAGATATCGTTTTCAGAATTAACTTCACAGCCGAGGTACACAAATTCGTTAACCTTCTCGAATTTGTAGTCCCCGATTTTAACTTCCTCGCCATGCACTGCTTGTTCTCCGGAAACCATATATTTTATTTTTTTCTAATTGACAACTAGACCCATTCTTGCAGCGGCCTCGGCAAGGGCAAGGAACGCATCAGAGACTGCCTGAAGTGATCTCCCCATGATATCAATAACATCAGCATACCCCAGCAGCTGTACCGTGCGGTGAAATATTGTACCACCGACCTGAATATTGGAACTCCTGAGAATTCTCTCCAGGCCGATGTAAATAGGAGGCAGGCTAGCGCATCACCTTGGCGTACACCTTTACTCGTTGAAAATGGCTCGGTTATTGCAGCTTGAACCCTCACGTGACACTGCACACCCTCCATCGTTACCTGGCACATCCTCGAGAGCTTACCGGGTATTCCGAGTTCCTCTAGGGCCATGTACAGTTCCTTCCGTTCAATACTATCATAGGCACTTTTAAAATCTATGAATAAATGATGCGTTCGGATGTTGAATTCCCTGCCCTTCTCCAGCACTTGTCGTAGAGTGAAAACCTGGTCCACAGTTGATTTACCTTTGCGGAAGCCGCACTGGTAAGGTCCCACAATTCTCTCTGCTAAGGGAAGCAGACGGTCAAAGAGTATAAGCGAAAGGATTTTATATGCAACTGGTAGCAACGATATCCCACGATAGTAATTACAATCGAGCTGGTCCCCCTTCTTGTGAATAGGGCAAATGATGGTTTTGCACCAGCTCCGCGGCAGCATTTCCTTCACCCAGATAGACATTAGGAGGTCCTGAAGCGTCTTTATCAGTTCCATTCCACCATGCTTGAAGAGTTCCGCCGCGAGGCCGTCATAGCCTGGTTCCGTATTATTTTTGAGTTTGGATAAGGCAGTCATATCTTCCTCGTTGGGTGGATCTAGATCTTCAATTGGAGCCAGACGATTTTGTGGTACTTCTTGGGGATTTTCCTCGCTAAGAAGGTCTCGGAAGTATTGGCGCCATCTACCTAAGATTTTACTTTCATCATTCAATAATGACCCGTCCTCAGCTCTACATGTATTCAATCGAGGTTTGAAGGGCCTTCTTCCAACTGTTTATTCCTCCACTGTCTTTTCTTCCTCTGAAAAAACCTCTTTTCCATATGTCTTCTTCGTCGATACTCCTCTACACTCGCTCGAGTACGTCTCTGAAGCATCAGTTTGTAGGCCTTGTTTTTAGTTACATTTGCATTAGAGCATTCCTCGTCGTACCAGGGGTTGCGTGGCTCTTTTTCCTGCAAGCCCAGAACCTCTTCCGCGGCCACCGCCATAGCTTCTTCGATTCCCTTCCAGTAGTTCTCTAAGCTGCATTCAGGAGTAACCACTATCAACCTAAGGCTTTCATCTAGACGTTCCTCGTATCTCCTCTGCATGTCCTCATCTCTTAGCCTCTTGACGTTAAATTTCTTGATTCGGCTCGTTGGTTGTTTCTTAACCAGAGATATTCTATCTCTTAACCGAGCTATCACTAGATAGTGGTCCGAGTCCACATTTGATCATCTGAATACTCGAACATCCATGAGGTTCAACTTATTGCGAGAGGAAATGAGAATGTGGTCGATCTGGTTAGTGGTTTCTCCATCAGGTGACCTCCATGTTCCCTTATGAATATTTCTGTGGGGGAATAACGTTCCTCCAATTGTCAGACCACATGCCTCTGCCATGTTTATAAGTCGATGCCCATTTTCATTGGACACATTGTGAAGGCTGTGTCGACCTATCGTGGGATAGTAATACCATTCTCGTCCGACCTTGGCATTCATGTCGCCAGCAACAATTTTGATGTCATGATCAGGACATTGATGTAAAGTTCTTTCGAGTAAGTCATAGAATTCGTCCTTTTCGGTTTCTAATGAAGCTTCTATAGGGGCATGGGCCCTCGTATTCTTATTATACAGAGTCTTGGGCTTATGGGTTTAAAGTCCAAGACAAGACTTCGGAAGCGTCCGGTCACAACGAAGCCAGTGCCATATACATGATGACTTTCGTGGCCGCTGTAGTAGATGGTATGATTCCGCTTCTCAAGTATGCTGGACCCTGTCCATCGCATTTACTGGATAGCAGCCAAATCAACCTTGTAGTGATTAAGCTGAGAGAGTAATCCCTGTAGTGCTCCTGGCCGGTATAAACTTAACACATTCCATAGTCCCAAATTGAAGTCAAGGTACTTGTGATGACTGGTTGCGTTTCTCGCAGTATTGTGGCGTTCACTAGGTGCTGACCGGGGCCCCCCCGGATCCGAATGGGCCCCTACGGGGAGTAGATGAGTCCTCATCATTTTGTAACCATTTATATCTAATCTATAAGCGCAGAGCTGTTCGGCTTCTCCACGAATTTCAGTAGGTGGATGAGGGCTGGGTGGCGGGATGGCCGAGTGGGCAAACGCGTTGCCCATGGCAACATCTGATTGGAAAAACGAAGACAGCAAATTCAAAACCCGGAATTATACTCGGCATCAATCCTCCACCCTCTCCCCTGGCCCGGGAAACCCCGTATAGTCTTCAAGGCGAGGAAGGGGAGGAACCAAAAAAAAAAAAAAAAAAAAAAAAAAGGTGGATGAGGGCTCGTGACATCCTCGATCCACCATCCTGACCGAAGACAGGACCCCCATCTCTCGTCAATCAGAGTACTTATGTCTAAGTAAGGCTTAACAGGGCCCACCCGGAGATAACGTAAGTTAGGTCCTTCGAGAAGGTGAGAGTGGAGTTGAGAAGGAGAGGCTATGTGACCTCTAGGGTCATAAGATCGCATCACTTCCCCTTGGGCCCCAAAATTAAAACACAGACCAAATTTTCATTATTTTTTATTTTTGGTCTTGATCGATGAAATTCCTTTAGTCTTCAGGATTTGACCATGTAATTATTATTATTGACAGTTCACCAAGCTTTCGCTTACTATGCCGGGGGATTCTTCAGGGCTGGTACTAGAATGAATGAAAAATTTCACAAGCCTTGACGAAGCCCACAGCGTGCTAGTATTCAAATGAATGTCGATAATGTTCTAGTCAACTATAAATAAGAGCTTGGTAAAATAATAGATTACGATAAAGTTACCATTGAGATATTTTAAAATAAAAAAGAATCTGCGCTAATAACTACACCTTCAGACTAGGTATAATATGAACTTTCAAACTCACTGATTCCTGGGTACTTGATCCCAGTTATATGTTTTCTAATCTGCATTTTTCCATATGCGAATCTATCTCAAGCATTCTATTTAATGACCACTATATTGCATGTAGATTATTAGAAAAGATTTGAGCGCATTATTATCTAGTTGAACTATCCGATTTCTAAACGTGGTCTTATTAAGGATCTGAATAATAATAATAATGAGTTGATTTAAATATTCAAAATAAACAACTATAAATAATAAGTAAACATTAGATTAATTGTTACTTTTTTCACTAAGAAAATGGTTGAGGCCAATTAATACTGAAGCATTATGAAATCAAATGAATCGAGAAACAAGGTAGACGTTTAGGACGTTGGACAACAGGAAAACTAATTCCCTTCCCGAAAGAAGGAATTTACTTTAGTAAGAGATGAATAAAAGAGAATTCTGTTGTAGCGATAAGCACGGGTACACAGCCTTCCTAATGGAATTCTCCAAGGAAAATCTATTTGTACAGCCTTATTTCATTTTACTGATCCCTTTCCCCTCTACCTACTGAGGATATGACGACCAACAACTTAAAAATACCTGTTCATTCTCCAGCTCTGTCTTCCATTGCTGCTATTATTAGTACTTGAAATGAAAATATATATATATTTTAGTTGGAGATTAGCATCATAAATAAACATGGAGTTGATCAATAACACCAACCATTCTTGCCTTCCTCTACAAAAATTGAAAGTCCTTTGATTTCTACCAGCCCGAATCATAACATCCTACGATTTACACCATGATTGCTTGCTCATCGAATTGATTAGGCTTTTTTATGCCTGTTCCACAAGCTGATCCTGAAGAATAGTTAAATATTTCATGTAATATTGCATTTAAAAATTCAGCAGAGTGTATTTATAAATTAATAGCTTCCAATATAGAATATGGCCTTCTCCGCCTATTCCGGTACTACAGTTCTGCACATAGCGGCCTTAAGTTATTCTAGATCAAAAATTTTTTAGTCTGTAAAATATTATAATTAAATATTTTATTATTGCTCATTACCAAGAATTTCTTTTTCTGCTCTTCTTATCCACCCCATCTACTTCTATGCAGTAAAATAGGCAAATATTCGTCTTGGATGTCCATACCACCTTAGCCATCACTGCCCAATTCTTTTGGGCAGGGGGGTCTCCATACTGTGTACTCCATACCAAACGACCTCGTTTCCAATTTCGTCTATACTAGTCCATCCATGATTAAATATTATATTTAATGCTTAAATTAGTAAAATATATTTTGGGGAAATATTAACACATTGGGTACAGGTCAGTCTTTAATTTAACTTTGAAATTAGTTGGGAATATTATTTTAATATTTATTTTATATACGATTGTGATGAAGGAGAAAGGTATTGGGACATCAGCCGACAAAAATATCTCAAAAACCGGACAAATAACTAGGCCACGACCATTTATATACCAAGCAGGAGTGTTATTTTTGCCAATTCAAATGTTTTCAAGCCATATATATGTTTTCGTAATTATAACCATCATGTGAGGTCATGATTAAAAACGTCTTCGGACAGAATTTGAGATATATTGATTTATATGAAATATACAAGACTAATTTATCTCAAGCAAGACTTGAAGAAATATGACTATTAACCAATTTATCCAATTTATAATAGAACTAAAAGTCAATCTTAGTTTTTCAAAGGAGTACCATTTCAATATAAATAGAACCCATGTCAAAGTATTCTGTACTTTGTTTTCTGATATAGCTTATATTTTCTAATAAGGGAAACATGATAGCGGAAAAAGATATAATAAATAAATTATAATTTGAAAAAGTAATAAATAAGTTTAATACCATAAATGGACACTCTAATGGATTTTGGCTGGCATGGAGACCTATATTAACCTACTTGCAGCTCAATAATACATATCTGCATGGATATTTTATTAATAACTTATCTGATAAATGGGATGCAATCCTGGCCCTCTATATATAATTCTGCTCCTGTCTTTATTTAATCCTCCATCTGCCAGATCTCCTTCAGCCTCGCAATCTCTGAACTACCTTCGCACTCTCCGTGATCTCCTCCCTTCTGGTTCTCCTCAAGAACTATATACTTTCCAAATATTCATCTCAAAAGATTACCCTCACTCTCTTCAGTCTAATTTCACCATAGGGGACTTGCACTATAATTTATTTTAGAGGTTCAAGAATTCTTATACCTAACTTCTGCGGTTTTCATAAGAGAACCAGGATAAGGCGTAGGCCATAGTCATATGTCATTCTTATAGTATTAAACAAGTCAACTGTGACATCTTGAAAACAATATCTAAAGTTCCACTCGTATAGTAGAACGAGGGGTTGCCGGACCCATGGTGTCAGTTACTGGTATGGTGTTTAGTAGCAATCTGTTTATTTTGAACAGTTTCTTTCATTAAACAGAAAAAGTTAACTGTTTCGGAAAAAAATAAACAGATACAACAGTGCAGTGGTGGAAATTAGTGGTAAATAATAATAAAAGATTAAACAGAAACAATTAGCTGACAATATCACAGGCGCGACCTGTTTAATAAACAGTTTCACTGAAACAGTCCCGAGAAGCAGGCTGTTTCTTTTTCAAGGCCAATGTTTCAAGTATCTGTTTCCGGTAGCTGGCTGTTTCATTAAACACTCTGTTAACCGAAACAGGTCCGAGAATCAGTTGAAACAGTGGCCTTGAAAAACAAAACAGTTTCCTAACCTGTTCGGGTAGCAGGCTATTTAATGAAACAGCCGAAACAGATAGGTGAACAGTGGCCTTGAAAAATAAACAGATACATCAAATATGAACGACACGCAGCACAGGCGTGTATTGGATCTGATTCAAATACGAAGGACAGATACTAACGGGTCGGATGACCCGGTGTCGGGCAAATGTGACCAGACCTTTAAAGTACATAAACGGCTTGACCACCTCCGTCCACTTTCGAACCAATATGACGTCAGGAAGGAGGATATTATCACTAAAGGTCTGGTCACACATAACCGCTCATAACAGCACGGATGCATGAAGCATCATATATCGGACCTGATTCAAATACGAAGGATAGATAGTAGTAACTGGTCGGTTGACCCGGTGTCAGGTCATCATGGTTGAATATTGAACCAACCCATTACTATCTATCCTTTGTATATGAATCAGATCCGATACATGCCGGTGCTGCGGTCCGGTTATGTGTGACCAGACCTTAGGGAGTTTGAATAAGATTTTGGCTAATTCATTGTGGACAAGCCGCACTTTTGTAGTACATAGCCATAAAATAAATACTATTTATGACCTATAAGGCCCTAATGAAGGCCTCAAACTTAGGTTGAAACGTTAGAACAACAAATTTAGTTTGTTTAAATAGTTCATTTTTTGTCGGATACCTTTCCTGTTTAGGGGTATATATGTGGTTTCATATTTTAATCGGAAAGTTGTTTTAATTAATAAAATGTAATGGCTTTATACTTAATTATGAAGTGGTTCTAATTACACCAAAAACCTATAAGTAAATGTTAAAATGTCGTATAACAGTAAACAGTGTTGCTTTTGGTTGAAGGAAAAAATCAACCGAATACTTTTCATTATTATGTTAAACGAACAAAACAAAATTATTATCCTTAAAAAAAATGATTTTCAAACACTTTTTTAAAATATTTTATTTAAAAAATTAATATCTGTTAGATAAGCTTAATCAACACTGTAGTTAGGAAGGTTATTGAGGTTTGGCGTGTTCTTCTTTAGTTCTTTTAGAATACAATAAAATGGCTTTAAATTTAACTGTGAAAGTACACCCTGTTGTTTTGTTTCAAATAGTGGATGCATATGAACGAAGAAATGCGGATGCACATCGTGTAATAGGAACACTTTTAGGTAATGATTGATTGACATATTGCTGGTAATGTCATGTGGTTTGTGTTTGTGAATTTAATTTCTGCTTTCAATTATGTCATGAGTATCAATCTATGCATTCCGATTTTTTTGAAGACATTCCCGGTTAACATATCTAAAATATTTGCTCTCTTTAAGGGTCTGTTGAGAAAGGAGTTGTGGAAGTTACAAACTGTTTCTGTGTTCCACACAAAGAATATGAAGAAATGGCAAGTATTAACCTCTAAATTATTATTGTTTTGTATAAAAATTTGAATACCTATTAATAACTACATTGAATGAAAATTTTATTTTGATTGGTTACATTACAGACATATTGCCCCCTCTTGTCAAAATATACATTTTCTTATTGATGTGATTTTAACTATCGGTACCAATATTTCTGATATTTTAATATATTATGAAGGTTGATCCATGAATGACAACCTTAACTAACCTCCTCCAACATTGTGATCATCTTTGACATTCAGAAATGTCTCTATAAAGTTATTTCAAATTGGATTCGTTGGTGCATAATTGTTCATTTGGTTCTATCCAATGTACATGTCTATCATATCATCTTCATTATGTTCTAGAAGAGGAACAATTTTTGGGTTCGATTGTTACAGTTGATTGAATGTGGGTTTCTCGTTTCACTCTAGATACATAATAATCTTGAGTGGCTCCTTACCATATTGACACCACGAAGATTGCAAACTTCAACCAAATAGTGCTTTTTTTCTTTAGTTATATGTTGAAACCTTACTAATTTATCAGTGCTCATATAAAAATCAGTTGGTTCTATCTTGACTAAACATCTAATGCAGAATCAATAATGGTCTTTAATCCTTAGTTTAATATGTTTGTAGTTATATAACGATTTCATTCTATAAAATACTTTCAGTTTTTTTTTTTATTGCAAGTAATGAAATATAATTCCAATATGTTGTAATAGGATAGCTTAAATGAAGTTATACTTTTGCTTATGTAGGATTTTCTATGAAATAATGTCAAATATTAATAAACACTTAAATTCATATTTCATGATTAAATAAAATTAAGTAATCTTATCCAAACACACACAATTGTACATTCGATGAACTTATGGTGTTTTATTACTTCCATGGGTTTGGTGTTACTGTAATGGAATACAGCCAAAAAATGTTTATTGATAGGGAAACATTGGTTGTTTTAGGTTGAAGCAGAACTCAACTATGCAATGGACCTTTATGAAATGAACTTAAAAGTAAATAAACAGGAAAGTATAGTTGGTTGGTGGGCAACAGGAAATGAAGTAACAAGCCATTCATCTGTCATTCATGAATATTATGCTAGAGAATGCAGTAACCCTGTTCATATGACTCTTGATACCACGCTACAAGGTGGTCATATGGGAATAAGGGCATACCTCAAGTAAGTGTTTTCTTTATTCATAAACTAAGTAACCCTTTAACTGCTGTTGGCTCGTATATGAGCCAGCCTGTTTTTCTGCTTCACTGCTGTAGACTTAAATACAAGCCGGGTAATTAACGCTTTCTTTCAAAGTTTTTTGGAATCTATAATATTTCGCCATACCAGTAGAGGGCATTCGATTGTTCTTTTCCTTACTATATTACCTTGATACACGGTTGCTTTTCAGCTTTCTGTTATTAACACGTTGAGCGCCAAGCGGTACGATCGTACCGCTGTTGGACTATTGGCTGGGGCCGAGGTGGTCCCCAGGTACCGCCCGCTCCCGCCAGCTAAAAGATTGTTCTGGGCCAGGGGACCGCCTGCCGAGCGTGATTTCAAGGCATATTGGACCGCTCCGGCCCCGAACAATTTGCCAATGCAATTGGCCCAAATGTTTTTTTTTTTTTTTTTTTTTTTAATTTGGGGGGTATAAATAAATAAAATAAATTAATTTTATTTATTTTTTTACAAAACAAAATATCTTATTTATTAAAATAACATATTTTAAGGGGACAAGGGTTGACGTCGCGGTCATAACCGGGCAGCCCCCGTACCAGAATAGGTAGCGGGCTTTACCCTGGGGCCGGGCGGTACATACGTACCGCTCACAAAATTATTGTTTAATTGCCAAAATTAAACTTTTTATTTATTTCTTTTGCAATTTTTGTATCATTCTAATCATATTAAAGTTATAAATCAGGAAAAATTGCTTTGGCCCCAGGCAAAAGTACATCATCTTTTCCCTGGCGCTCAACGTGTTAATATAACCTTTTGCCTGATATAAAACCTTTCTATACTTGCCTATTTATCCTTTTTCTAATTTTAGTTTATTTGCAACTAGTTTGGCATAAACATGTGTTGTGAAATAGTTGTGATAGTGAAAAAATTACGTAGTGAGGAAGAGCTTTCCGAGCTCTTAGCAGGTGCAAGTGCTAAAAAAAAGTTTTTAACTCCGCCAATGCTGGTCCACAGTCCGAATCAAAAAGTGAGGATGAAGAAATGTGTGTAGGATTTATTAAGCTTACATAAGGTATTAGAAGCAAGAGCTTGAATGCCGTAAAAGTACTCCGCATAGGGGGACCACTCGGTGTGCCTACTAACCCGCAGTGGCGGACTACCTCATGCCCCGCTACCTTCGCAGTTAAAGGGTTAAACCAATTAGTTTAGTATTGTAAACAACTATATATAAAAAAAACAAAAAAAAAACATGAAATTGATCACGATTTGGTTATGCTATGCCATGAAATTGTTAGTTTTTATAACTTTATATAAATTTTTTATTAGTGGTTTATCTTATTGTTACCCATTATGTACCAAGTAATGATACCTTAGTTTTTAGTGTAGAGAAGCGTATTTTGACAGGTTATGTGATAGAACTTTCAACTGAGATTTGGCCCGACAAAGGATATGCCCAGAAACCACAATTCCTCAGTTCTCCCCAAAAAAATATACTATGTGTGTGAATTTACCTACTATTATCCATATTGACTTCAACTCCTTTATTCTCTAAATGTATATACCTATTATATATGCATATAATAAAATAATAATAATCATCTGTAGGAATATTTTATATAGCTTATTAAAGACATAAGAAAATTTTACTTGAAGTGATATGAATAATACTCACAATCAATTCATTTTTATTTCATCTATACATAATAAAATGTGTACAAATCTATATAAATAAAGATGAAATTCTGTTTGCTTGTTTGTTCTTTATAGAAATCCTTACCATTTGTCCTAAATTCTCCAAATTTCGCTCATTGGTTCTTTGATACCAGGTGCGAACACCTGTCCATTTTATAATAGCATAACTTCAGCCTATATCTGGGTATAAAAGTCTTACTTTATAGATTTAAAAAATGAAATTCTCCGGGTGAAACCGGCATATACAGCTAGTATAAAATAAATTAAAAAAAAAAAAAACATTCTATCTTACAATTTAAGTTGCTAAAAGTTAGTTCTCTTGGGTATCATTATCTGGTGCATAATTTAGTATCTGGTATAAATTTGAAGCCACTGAGGATTTTTCATAACTCCAGCTATAATTTGTTTTTTTTTTAGTGTACCATTGGGTGTTCCTGGTGGCAAGTCAGGAAGTATGTTCACACCAATACCTGTAGAAGTCACTTGTTATGATCCAGAAACAGTTGCCTGTGAGCATCTTCAGTATTATAAATTTTCATTATTACAAATATTTACTTGTAAATTATAATCCCATGTGTAATATAGGTGTAAAATCTCCCATTAACACGTTAACTGCGACGAGGGGTCATTTGACCCCTTGCGGTGGCTTCCTTTACTGCGAGCCATTAAACGTGTGTTTGTCGTTAACTGCGATGCTTGTCACACATCCTGTTTTAATTTTTTTCAGATTTTTTATTTTTTTTTTATAATGCACTACTTAATACTACTTATATATCGAAAAAAAATGTAAGGGGTCACTTGACCCCTTGTCGCATTATAGTTTAAACGTTTTCCTTAATGCGGCAAGGGGTCAAATGACCCCTTGGTCTTTTAATGCTCATTACACTTCATCTTACTATTGTTTTAGCATATTATATCAAATATTAATGAATATGTAAATAAAAAATATTTTTTCTATTTCCGTAAATGTTTGAAAGCGGTGAAAGCGACAGTAATTTTCCGTGAATCACATTTATCGAAGGGTGAATCACAGATTCACCTTCCTTTCTTGTTCTTCGACTGATTCTACTTAGTATTTTTGACGCCTGAGCTCTCATTTATTTGTCTCGATTCAGTAAATAATTTCGATACGTATTCACGTGGTAAGAAACTTGCCGATTTAGCCCTTTCATAGCGGAATTCAACTTCAAGCAAAGATGATGGAACTAGTTCAAGTTTTGAAGATAGTTATGATTCATATAAGGAAGAAATGTTCGGGCTGTTATGAAAAGCTAAGAACAGCTATGAGCAGTGCAGAAGCCCAAAAAAAGGTGAAGAAGGTCCAGACATACTATGACGACTGTGCCGACAACCGTCTCTTTGCTTGCAGTGCTTCAATGATAAACATTATAAAATGTAGTTTTCACGTGTTATTTTTTTTAATAATTTAATTTGTAATAATTAGGTTTATTTTTTTAAATACACAAAAGCTACACCTATGTTCATTTATTTATAATAAAAACATAGGTTTGGTTTTATTTTTGATATCTGAATTCTTCCTTTCATGAATTATATATGCTGACAATTAAGTAAATTAAAACAATATTGTAAACATTTTATGATTGAACGTAAAAGGAAAGAAAAAAATTACTGTTAGTATAACAGATGTTGTGGAAAAAATAAGTAATAAAAAAATATATTCAGAAGCAACAGAATTCAACCCTGCTTCTGTTACGAATTCTAGTACGTCAGGTATTTGTAAAAAAAATGGATTTCACTTTAAAACATTCATCAATGTTTACAGAGAGTTAATTTTAATGTCTAAGGGACAAGGAGTCAATCAGCCCCTTGACGCAGTTTAGCGGTGTGGTAGCATGGGGTCATTTGACCCCTCGTCGCAGTTAACGAAAATCCCAGTTTATTTGCTTCACAGCTAACGTGTTAAATAAATATACTACAATACTATAACAACAAACTAACAATAAATACTATACTACAATATTAAGCCCATTAAATAAAATATCATAGCATTTTTTAAAACTAATTTAATATTCAACAGTAATATTTTTGTGGGACCAAGAGCAGTATTTATGAATGTTTCTTAGTGTGCTTAAAGAATGCCTTTACTAGATCCTAAGTTAAGGGAACCTTTACATCATTTTTAAGTTTAGGTATTCCTTAGTGCATTGTCATTTTATAAACACTCCTTAACATATTCTTTCTTTAACAAAGTATGTTTTTATAAAGGAGCAAGTTTAAGGACACCTTAACTAAAGAACCAATCAGAGAAGATTGATAAGAGTATCACCTAATAACTTTGATAGTTTGGTTATTGATTTAGAAAAGATTTTAAACTATTTTATTCCAAGGGCAGATTAAGCCGGTTATAAAGGGAGGATGGTTGTCCCAAAGGAGGTGTCAGTAGCCCCACAGCCCTTCCTCTGGATCTAGCAATCAGCTTTTTTACTTTCACTCATTATGCCTAGTAATAAGAAATAGCTAAATATGAAGTATGTAAATAATCGATTAATATATATAGGAGAAAAAAAGAAAAATGTCGCTAAGATTAAAATTTCAATTTCCCGTAAAAAGTGCAGTAATCTCGTGTCACGATGTTTGTGGGTGGGGGTTAAATTATTATTATAAAAAGTTATAAATTAATGTTATCTATCTCATTCATAAAATTAAGTTTTTGTGATTTGATAAGTAAGACTGTAACTGTAAGAATATGCAGCATGGTTTGGGATTCCTCCGTTCCCCCTTTTGATAACCTGTTTCAGATAGAACCTACTGAAATGATATCATCATGTCTTAAATATTGAATTTAATGAATATGTATTGTAAGGTTAAACAAAAACAATAAAAACATATGGTTTAGAATACAGGTCAACCTTTTGTTAGAATGAACTAACAGCTGGAACAAACTGTCACAGCACATGTTTGTGACTCGAAAGTTACGTTCTGCTTCGATGTTCAAGGTCAGTCTAAGCTCCTAGTTCATAGTCTGGAATAGAACAGCCCAGAAAGGCATAGAATATTTCCGTCACATCTAAAACATGTGATTACGTTCTAATGCAGTCATCTGATAGCTCCAACAAAAGTCTGGAACTCTTAGGCCTCGTCCACGTTGGCTCACCGCCCCCTAGCCCTTGCTAAACCCAACTACACTGGCCCAGAAGGTTCCAGACTGTTCTTCTTACGACTATATATAAGGACTGGACAGAGAGTTGTTCGGAAGCTCAATTCATATGGTTATTTCTGTGTTAGAGTGATAATTTTTATTATATAAACTTTTTAGGTATGGTATTTCAGGTAAGGGTACAGGGGTAAGGGGGCAGGTGAGAGCCGGTTACACCAATTTTTGAATAAGGGACAGCATTCTTATATTAAACAATATTAAAATATTTAATAGAATTTTAATATTATATTTAGCATTTTTATTTGTTGATCTTTGTCTTAAGATAAATTAAGACATTTTGAATAAAATAATGCGCATTAATCAATTTCATTAGAAATTCTTCTTATGAACATCTATTATTCTTATCTTTTATCTATCTATCTATTTTATCTTAACATCTTTTTCAATTGTCATAAATACCAAAAAGAAGGTATGCGTCATCAGTGCGTGTTAGATCATAAACAAAGAGGTGGATTAATATGGAACTATTTGGTAAGTGTAACAGTATTACGGCAAAAGATTAATTTGGTACATTTTTTCTAACTGTCTATTATTATTGTACTAAACCCTATTACAATTTTATTCTTTATTAGTTCCTTTTAAATGTGTGTTATTTAAATTTAATCTCACTTTTGCTGAAATAATCCAGCGGGGCAAAGGCTTGCGTAAAAATTAGGGGTTCAATTAGTAAATGCTTCCCTGTAACGAAAGGTCTGAAGCAAGGATGCGCATTATCTCCTCTCCTTTTTAATATATATGTGGAAAGTGCTTTAATGAATTGGAAAAAAAAATGCCAGGGTATGGGGATCAAGATTGGTAGTGACTACCTCTTCAATCTTCAGTTCGCTGATGACCAAGTCATTATCGCTTCAGAAGTAGAGGATGTGGAATACATGATGAGGAAGATCCTTCAGGAATATTCTAGTTGGGGGCTAGAAGTCAGCAAGGAAAACTCCGTCTATATGGCCTTTAACGGAACAGGGAGTAATTTAATCCTGGAAGGATGGAATTTAGAGCCACAATGCAAGTTTAAGTATTTAGGAAGCTGGTTGGACTCGCTAGGGTCCAGCGATCTAGACATCCAGGAAAAGGTCGTTCAAGGAAAAAAAATCATCGGGATCTTGAACTCGGTATTATGGAGTAGGAATGTCAGCATGAAAACAAAAAAAATAATGTATAAAGCCTTTTTGGAAAGCGTCAGCCTCTACTCGGCAGAAGCGTGGACATTAAAAGCTAAACAAGCAGGTAGGCTCTTAGCCCCAGAAATGGATTTTTGGAGGCGAGCATGCGGAGTGTCCAGAATCCAAAAAATTCCCAACGAACAAATAAGACGGCGGGTTGGGAAAAAAGAAAACATCCTCCATAGTATAGAAACCATGAGGTTAAAATGGTTTGGACATGTTATGAGGATGAATGAGGGAGCATGGCCAAAAAAACTGCTGAAATGGAAACCAGAAAGAAGAAGGAAAAGAGGTCGCCCGAGAAAACTCTGGTATGACGGAGTGGAAGAAGGAATGATGAACAGAGGGATAAGAGAGGGAGACTGGGAAGACCGAAAGAAATGGAGAGCGCTTATTATTGGGGACGACATATGACTTAATGTTGTAAACAGTCGTAAATAAAAAATATAATCAAATATGAGA
The DNA here is from genome assembly GCA_911387785.2 of Aelia acuminata. NCBI lineage: Eukaryota > Metazoa > Arthropoda > Insecta > Hemiptera > Pentatomidae > Aelia > Aelia acuminata. The sequence continues at coordinate 135,846,998 of OU426978.1, read as the reverse complement.
TATAAAAAAATAAAAACTTTAACCATTCTAAATTCTTTACCAAACAGTTTTAAATTTGGGTAAAGTTCTGTTTTGAATCCTGTTGGTGTTAAGATTAGCTCAAACATTTTATTTTTACCAGTAAATTTTGATTTGACTGTATTAAAAAGAATAGGATAAAAATAATTCAACGCATTATAGCTAATGAGCAACTCTCAGGCTAGGTCTGCTCGTGTATAATATATCGGAAAGCTGAGAACTTCAGAAAGTATAATATTTAGATTATCAAGTCCTAAAATGTATATGGGTGATTCTCGTATGAATTGACCAATTAGTGTCCCCGGTCTTAACATACGTTTTTCAGATATTTTTTCATATCCAAAAAAATTTTTAATATTTATCTGTTTGTTTTCTATTACAGCAATACGATGGTAACATTTAAATGAACATAGGCATCATAAACAACAAAATATCTTAATGTGAAGTTTGAAAATGTCATGAATGTTACAGTCCCCAAGCTGGTTATGCTTAGTTCACCACACCCTGAAATGAACCCCTGATAATTTGTTTATAATGCCGGCTATCAATCAATGTACAAACTTGGAGAAGAAAGTATCTGATAGGCAGCTGTTTGATATCCCATGCAAAATATTGTATGTATCAGCGTTCATTGAAAAATCCGAATGATACGGGCAAAAGATGTTGGTTAGGGACATTTATTCAAGTTCATCCTCTCATACATATCCGACACTTATTTTAGCTAAGGATAGAGATTTTATGTGAAAATGTCACGAGTGTTATGATAAAAATGTAACACTCGTGACGGAAAAATAATAGTATTGATGTTTTGTTATGTTTTAATGCCTATATGATTAATTTCTTTTGTATAGCTATTTTAAGCTGTAGAAAGGAGCAATAGAGAAAAGAAAAAAAATAGACGAAGGATATAATGCGAAATATATTCTTCATAAAAAAGAGATGTTGGCATGGAGAAGGAAAATAAACAAAATGATAGCTTGTTAAACTAGAACTATTCAATCTACTCAGCTTGTGAAAATACTGCTTGGTCTTTAACTTTGACAGCAAACGAGTGAATGAATTAATTATCAGTAAATTGTTGACACCAATTTCATTTGAAAAACTCTGTGGAAAAATCATATGTATTTCAATTAACGAAATGATCAATGAGCTGCAAATTACCGAAGAAAAACCTAAGCCTTGACAGAATGACTTATTCTTAGGTAAACTAGCGAAAAGAATAGGCTACCACTGAAGTTGGCAAGTAAAGCAGTAGGACTGAATAGAAAACATCCTAGTGATTATTGTACCCCTAAATGAAAACAAGATTCGATGTCTTAAAAATGAGTTATTACACTGTGATGTGGAGTGTCAAGAGTGAGCGGGATTAAAAAAAATAAAAAAAAAAACATTACAAAAATAAATAAATTAAAATACAGAAACGCTGGTCAGTAAACTCATTTTTTAGTTCGAACTGACAAATTTTGTTCTACTTTGTATTCTTAAACATCTTATTGATGATATTCACATCAAATTTTGATCACAAAGCTGAATTCTATAAACCCAAATTTCAATGTCTTAAAAAAGTCAAATGGTCAAATTAAATGAGAATCACCCACATATGCATGAAATTTACTTTTACATTAGGTACATATATTCCGATGTCAACTCTATGGGCTATAGCCTGGTGGGTGCGTGCAACACACAGCTTTCATTTATCAACCTACTCTGAGCATAAATCCACGTGTTTCGATAAATGTGTAATGAGGCCTGGCAACCGGCTGGATCTTGTGATGGTGGTACCTCATTTATGTTAAGTAAAAATTCCAAAATTTCGTTTTGTTATACATACAGGGTTCATTTTAATAAAAATTTAAGTCTTTCTTTCTCTGTTTTATTTATATCAAGCAATTAAGGAGAAGCTAAAGATAGCTATTCACCTACCTTAGCACTAATGAAGGAAAATAGATGAAATTTATAGGAACTAAGGCTTCCTTAAGAAAAGAAAGGGTAAAGGAATGTTTAGAAAATGAAAATTGTGTTAAGGTTAGCTAAAGTTGTGCAGTTTATGGCAAGGTGCTTCTTCCTAAGGTGCTTCTTAGGAATGTTTATTAATATGGCCCTAAAACTTTAATATGATTTATATCTAAGTGAACATATGCATGGGTATAATTAATTTAGAATTTGAAGATTTCCATATAATAATGAATGTGAAGAAGTGGCAATCTTCTTCTGTAACTCTGATGTTTGTTTTTTTAAATGGTCCTCATAGTACCTTTTAATTGGCTATGTCAATGATTATATTTATTATTATTTAAGTTCTTGTTATATACCAGTATATCACTTATGCTTCTTATTATTAAATGCTCCTTAATGTATTTTTTATTTTTTATTTATTAGTGAGGCATTGTGAGAAAACCCTGAAGCAGAAGAAGGGCCTTGAAGCATGTACTGACCTCGGGCTGATAGCTGAAGCTAGCGAGAGGATAACCAACATGCTTGATTTAGTATTAGCTTATGTAGAAGATGTGCTGGCAGGACGTGCCGCCCCTGACAATGCTGTTGGTCGAGCTCTTTTTGATATGGTCCATGCTGTACCCACCATCACCCCAGATCAATTTGATGAAATGTTTAATTCTAATATCAAGGTACAATTTTTTTTCTTTGTTCATTACCCAAAACCAATCATATGTTTGAAAAAATCTGGTGCGATGCGCACAACACACAACTTTCAATTACAAACTTTCTTAGATTAGAAATCAACATGTTTCGATAATATGTAAACACCATTCAACTTTACACATTTTTTCACATATATATATCTCCATAAGTTATAGAGTATTTGTATAGCAAAACTTGAAAGTTGTCAGTACTTTTCGATTCATTATTGCTTATTTCTTTTTTTAAGGGACCTAATTTCATCAGCAGTCGAGTTTTTTCTACTGCTTGCTTGTTTTTTACTGTGAGTTGCTTTTTGTAAATATATCCTGAAGGTGAATCAATAGAAGGTGTATTTACGTCTCGTAGAAAAGTTTGTCTCTTATGCCTTTCTGGAAACCGAGAACGATTACTGTTCCTCTAAACTCACTTTATATTGTATTCAGAAATCTATTATGCAACAAAAGTTTCTAAACTAAAATATAATTAATTAAAGATCCATCTTATACCATATTTTTTCACACCTTAAATGCTTTAAATAATTTGAGCATCACGTATTTACTCTCTAAAGTAAAATAAAATTTTTTAATGTTAAATAAAATTTTTTATTTTCATCAGTGATAATATGGGAAGTGAAATTTTGGCTGTCTCATCGCGGGCATATACATTCATCAAATACCCAATTTGATCAAAATAGTTACAGCCATTTTTGAGTAAATAAAAAAGAAAAAATTGAGAAATCAGATGTTTAAACTAAACAGCAAAAAATGCAGCGCACCTGGTGTTTTTTTTACCAATACAGTAAAACCTCGCTAATCAGACTTTGATGGAAATAGGTGGGTTGGTATGTAAAATGGGGAATCTCCGTCGGGCGCGTTATCTATGAGATACACTTTCTAAAGAAAAATAGTCACCTAACTGCCCTCTACAGGGTGGTGGGATTGTGATCTCAGTTATGTGTGCCACAGAGCTCTATCAAATTTAGTCATGCAGTTGCATTGGATAGTGTTCCGCGAATTATTTGCCATTAATTTTAATCTGTTTGATACATCGCTCCCGTTCAAGTAAGTTTTTTCAATTCTGTACAAGACTGTTTTCGACTTGAATAAACAGAAAGATGTAAATGCTATTCAGAAATTGTTAATGAAAGATGTTAGTGATCATGAAATTAATGAGAACAACGACGATGAACCAGATAGTGAGGCAAGTATTGACTTTGAAGAAAGGGATAGCCATTCAGACACGGAAATGGATGGGGATACTGAATCCGAGGTAGGCAAGAATCTTTGTAATTCTGAGTTCTATACAGCAGTGTGTAAAAATAAAGATATTGAAACCTGGAGATAACTGGAATAAATCCCCAATAATTACAAGGAACAAGAAAATTCCTTCTGGAAACATTTACTTGCATTTACCATGTGTTCTTGTTAATGCCAAAAATATTCATGGCATTCACAAAACTTGGGAGTGTCTTTTCAACGACTAAATGACCAGTATTATTGTAAGATATGCAATCAGTATATGGACCAAATTCAATTATTGTTCCAGAGAGAAAGAGATGCATATCCAACAGATACTGTTGAAATAAAAGCATTTATAGGTTAGGTCTCCTTTATCTAAGTGGTATGTACAAAGCTAATAGACTTTCTTTAGAAGAATTATGGAGATCAATTGATAAATTTAGGCTCACAATGAGCATTAAATCATTCAAGCTCTCTTTGCTTTGATGATCGAGAAACCAGGGAATCATGCCATAAACAGGATAGATTGGCCCCTATTAGAACAATATTTGAATCATTTGTAAAAAAACTGTCAGGTTTCCTATTCTCTAAGTGAAAACGTTACAATAGACGAAATGCTTATACGCTTCCATGGTAAATGTAGTTTTAGACAGTATATTCCCTCGAAACCAAGAAAATATGGTCTAAAATTTTTCAGTTTCGTTGATTCAAAGTTTTTTTTTACACGTACAACCTAGAAATATATGCTGAGCCAAGAAATATATGCTGGAGCCCAGGAAAATGGTCCATATCAACTCAATAATTCGCTAGGAGGGGTTGTCCTGAGACTTGCACGGCCCATATTCAATATCAATATAATAGTGGAAGGAACTCTTGATAATTGGTTCTGCAGTCTCGATCTTCTTGAAAGAAATGAAACTTTCCGTTTTAGGCACATTACGCAAAAACAAACCTCAGATTCCTTTGTGTAACCAGAAATCGTCCGGTCTATTCTAGCATTTTTGGTTTCAGAAAAAATTCAATGATCCTACGTTCCAAAAAAAAAACAGAAACAATACTATTGTTGAGTCTTCATAATGATAACGAAATTGATAGCGACATGTGAGTACAAAAAGCCTGCTATATTCACTTATTAAAACTTCACAAAAGGTGGGATAGATATCATTGATCAAATGTGTGAGATATACAGTATGGCCAGAAACACTAATCGTTCGAGCATGGCGATTTTTTTTTCACTGCAGTATGTTGCTGCCATAAATGCGAGAGTTATTTATATCGGAAACTAAAATATGTCTAGAAACAGGCGATCATTCCTAAAACAGCTTTCAGAAGAACTTATACAGGAGAAAATTATACTTTGCAGGAACAATATGTACGTTTTCCAATTGAATTACGGACAAAACTTGAAGAGTACTATGCTTCATTGGGTCATATGTCAAACAGATGTACAGAACAGAAGAAATGTCTCTCCCTCACACCAAACAAAAGAAAACAGTGTGAACCATGCAAAGCTGAAAAAAAGAGCAGATTGATTAATTATTGTTGTGAGATCTGCAAAAATAAAACTTGTTAACAACATTGCTTCATGTTTTGCCCTACTTGCAATGCAGCCCTACATTTAAAATAATAAACCGCCAAAATTGTTCTAATAATTTAAATAAAAAGGAGTTTTGTAATTATTTAGGCCTGTTTATTTTTCAATTGCATCATGATGTATTTGGATAGATTTTTTTCCCTATTGGAAATGATTCATATAAAATATATTTTTTTTCTTCTTTAATATCAGACAATGTTACATACATATAGTCTTTTTATATTTTGAAAATTCGCTTGTATGATTCTATAAAAGGTTTATTGATCAACTGTGATACAGTAATATTTTCCACTGTTTCATCTTCTACCGGCATAACAGGCTGCCCTTTGCTTGCTCAACAGCTGCCAACCATCCGTCTTTATCTCCTGCAAGCGAGACCAGAATCTTGAGTTGACGAAGATCCTGTCCTACAGCATCCTTCCATCGGCCCTTCGGCCTTCCCTGTCAGCGCTCACCATCTGGTACATTTATGTTCAGCCTGCTGACCACACGCTCATCGCTCATCCTTAGTTAATGGCCAAGCCATTTAAGCCTTTGTATCCTGATATATGATGAATTTAGGTCATTATACAGCTGGAACAGTTCGCAGTTTTTCCTTCGTCGGCACTGACGATTCCTCTCTCAAACCTATCTAGCAGGTTCCACTGTTGGTAATAATAAAATCCAATTTCGTACTTTGATATTTGTTTTACTTACTGTGATTTTTTTTCTTTTTCATTTTACTCTTCAATTTTTAAAAATAATTTTTTTTTTTAAACAAACACTTCCATTCTTAAGGATTTAAATGAAACACATAACGTTTAAGTTTAAATAAAATGAAATAATGTTTTATGATGACTATGGTTGAGAAGATCTCAAAGATACACGTGCCCGACAACGAACATTCTTGACGCACCCGATGGAGGGTTAGTTAAATGGGGAAGAGGACATTCTGTTTTCCTATAAAGTACCTTTTTTTGTTTTGTTTATGTGGAGAAATTTAACTGTCTCTCCTTAAGCCTAAGAATAAGAAATGACTAAATATGAAAAAATATATAAATATAAAAAAATAAACATATACCGGAGATAAAAAGAAGAATATTCCGACAACTCATAAGACTCTGCCCAAGCATGCGCAGTACGCCTTTAATGACAGACCATTGTTTATAATTAAAGATGTTCTGTTCATGTGAAAGAGTTGTCTACCTGTTTTGAAACATACATATTTAACGGAAAGTACTTGTTTCCATGGTAAATAAATGAAGTTTTCAACAACTAAATAGAGAATTATAAAAGACGTGATGGAGTATTATGCTTTTATTGCTGAATTATCACAAGTACAAACTTTTATTTAACATTAATAAACTTTCGTGTACTTTAGAAAGCTAATACAAACAAAAATACGTAAATGAATGTGGAAAAATGTGTGAATTTGAGGAGTGACATTTACATATTTAGCAAAACACCTCAATTTCTAATCTAAGTAAGTTGGTAAGTGAGAGTAGTGTGTCACACCAGATTTTAAATTATTCAAATACAAAGAAGAATTATTTAAAAAAAAAATAACGATAGATAATTTAAAAAAATAAATTTATTAAATTAGTTTAAATACAATACATAATTAATATCTAATTTATAAGATTTCTAGTTTATGGTTAATAAATACTTTCTGATCAATAATCTAATCTCTTAGAAGTCCTTAATAAATGATTTTTGCCCCATGAATAACTTTCACTTTTGTTTGTCAGTGCAGTTAAGTGTGTTTGGGATCGTTTTTGATATTTTGTTCGATATTAAAAATGGTTTTAATCACTGAAACAGTAGCAAAGATGATCATCATGTTGGTGGGAGAAGCGTTAGGTCAGATGGTAGGCACATCTGATTCTACCTTGCAGAGGGCAGTTCAAAAGTGTTGGGAGAAAAGTCCTTTGATGAGGAGACCTGGTTCAGGCCGATCGAGAGTAGCTATGGAAACTACTCAGTCATTTTTTAATGTGCGAAATATTAAGTTTTGATACGTTGTGGAAACCCTTTGTTGATGATCACTTTAGTTTTGGGTGCCAGCTACCACAAGGCTTGGTGCACATGAGCTGCAAGACCCGCTTGATGCTAAGAAGCTTTTCCAGAAAGGCTTAATCCTTCATAAAAAAGGGTCAGTGTACATGAGGAGATAGGAGGAGGCGTTACTTCAAAATTACCACTCCGATAACCAGCTTTTTGTTCATTTTTTATTTTTTTACCTCTCTGAAACCCTGTTTCTTTTGTCTCAAAACTGTCAGTGTAGTGTTGTTTCTCTCCCAAGATGGATCGAAAACAAGTTTAAATTTATAAAAAAAATAATATTTTTTCATACTTCATATGAAGTCGGCAAATTAACCCCTAACACCTTCTATCTGTTAATTTTTCCCTCAGCCTGTGTGTTTATTACTCTCAACTCAACAAGATCATAATTTAAGTAGTTTCATAGTTAAACGTCTTAATTACTTAAACAAATAAAATGAGTTATAACATATTAAAGATTAAATCTCAAATTACATATCTTATTAATTCCACATTGATATTGATACAAAATCATCAATCTAATTAATAATAATTTCAAAGATTAATTTTAATTGGTTATCTAATAACATAACATCTAATAGTTAAATAAGTAATACAAATAAAATTAATAATTATATTACTTAAAATTAACCTGTATTAAAGAGGAAGGGTTGACGCCCTTATTAAAAAAAAAAAAGAGGAAGATAGGAAAGGACGCAGCGGCTCATGTGCACTGTCCCTATATAAAGAAGGTACTTGTGGACCGCAAAAGCGTCGAGTAGCCGCCCGATACGAGGAGAAACTAGCGTCTGCTCCTGAGCCTATCGGACTAATCCGGAACATGCGGTCGTCACTTGCAGCCCTTGTGCACTGCCCATATATATCCAACACATGTCTGCCTATCAACATTACGCCTAGCGGCCAGCGGGCCTTGCAGCTCATGTGCACTGGGCCTAATGTGTTCATTAGGAACTGATGAATGAATGTACTCGTATTTTGCTTACCATATTTTATTAACCCTGTACCTAGCAATCAAGTATGCATTAAAAACATTAAAAATGATAATAAATCACTTGGTTACTAAATACAAATCTCAAAAATCCAAATTAAAAAAAAAATATTTAATTCTGAAATAAAAATTTAAAACTAGGACCATTCTGTATCATTAAAAAAAGAAAGATATTAGTTGATTATTTCGGTAGTTTGACTTTATTTTTAATCATTAAAAAAAATATATTATTGAAACATACAGTAAAACCTAGTTTATCTGGTCCTCGCTTCTCTGGATCTGATTTTTATTTTATTAAACATTTGCCTAGAAATAATTTTAACACTGTTAGCAATAATGTAATCATAATTTCACCAAAAATTAATATTTATTTTGAAAATTTTTGTATTGAATAAGTTATAATGTAAAATGAGATGCATCGTGTTGGAGTGGATTCTTCGAAATGAAAGTTATTTCTTTAAAAACAAATCTAAGAATTTTGATATTAACATGTTTTTTAACTCTATGGATTATCTGGGTTTTCTGTTATCCTAGCCTCTCTAGCCCCAGTTAGTCCGGATAAATGAGGTTTTACTGTAACATATTGGAAAAATCGAGCAGAATAGTAGAGACTTGTTTTTATGATATGTACGAAGCCTTATTCTATTGTTTGGTTTCTTTTTTTTTTCTTTTTTGTTTGCTTTATTTGCGAAAACTGACTATCTTCATAGGCAGAATTTTTTTCATTATAGCCCAACTGATTTTCAATTCCAAATTTTCATACTTTGCTCAGTAAATTAAATATTATGTTAACCAATTTGTTTAACAACTTTCAGATTTTAACAAAACCCAATTTTGCTTGTTACTTAACTTTGTTGGTTAGCTGTTTTGAAATCCAATTCAGATTAACTGAATTGTCCAGAAAATAATTGTAATAAATTAAATTAATGATACTAAGTTTTAAAGGTTCTTAATTTTGTTGCCTGAAATTTAATAGTCTTTTATTTTTTTAAGTTGTGTATATAATTGTTTTTTTCATTCATACTTTATATATTATTATCAAAAGTCACACAAAAAATTCTTTACCTGCATTATAATTAGAAAGTATATTTTTTTTCTTGTTAAAAATTTAGCAACTTTTTTGTTTGTTTTTTTTTTTTCATCTATAATAATACCAAAAGCCACACTACTAAACCTTATTTGTGCAATTTTATTAGAAAATAAGATTTTGAAGCTTTTCTGGTACTTGTTAATTTTGAACAAGTGATTTTGAAAAATAAAGCAAACAAGTTTTTAAAAATATTGCATCTTGGTCATCAGGATGGAAAAATTAAAAAAAAAAAAGTTGTATTAAACAATTATACACTCTTAATTCTGTTTTATGAATAATTTTAGTATTGCAGCTCCAGGCTTTTGGAATGTGACTGTAGATATTCTTGAAGTAAATGAAAATATGTTACTAAGTTTTGCTAAATTGCATTCTCTACTATTTGTTTCCTTAGCATTAATTAATTATGTCTATCATTTATGATTTGTAGTAAATTTCATAATATTTTTTATATTTTTGCAATAATTTCTAGACATTATAAACCTTCTGGGTTTAGTTCTATTCATGTGTACATAAACTTCATTTTGCTTCAGGGTGGTCAAGAACCTACATTTTTCAACTTGGAGTTTTTCTTTGTTAGTAAATCATATTTTTGTCTTGTTACAGGATCTTCTGATGGTTGTTACACTCTGTCAGTTAACGAAGACTCAACTCCAGCTTAATGAAAAGCTTACCCTGCTGACAACACCTTCTACATAATAATTGTGATTATTTTTTAAATAAATATTAAAGTTATTCTCAAATTATTTGTTTGCTATTACCTAGACTTCAACAGATCACTTTTTTGTAATACAATTTTCTATTTATTTTTTTATTTTTTTGTGTATTGGGGCATCATGGTTTCTGAGGAATCAAGCTGAAACGTCTGACTTTGAAGGCTGATATTGTCCAGTCTGGGGCCATTCCATCTGTGTAGTTTCTATGGAACCTATAGGCAAAAATATTTAAATGAAACATGTATGATATACTAAATTGTATGTGTGTAAGTATAATGGCATAAAAACGATATCCCTAAATTATCAGAATTACTGGTAAGTTTCAAACAAGTTGAAAAAATTACAAAATTATATTTACACCCTAACTCCTCTGAAGAATAGTTTTTAATATTTAAATGTTAAAAACCATGCCATTGACATATATCCATAAAAAGCCATCTATCCATTAACATTTCAAAATATGTGTATCCCCAGAATCCGAGAAACTGTTTTTCCTATCTTTTTTTTTACTATCATCTACATATTAGATTTTGCTATCGCAATTAATCTTTATAAATAATTAAATTAAAACAATTATAAGAAACAAAGAATTTTCGAATTTAAAAACCTAAAGCGGGTCACATAACTTAAAGAATAAGTTTATTTGTTAGCACTTTTGCATTACTCCTGATGCAAATTAATTTGATATAATTTCAAATTTTAATAAGAGCAATAGAAAATTTAAAAAACAGTAGTAGTTGATTCTTTTGTTTTGACTGCTGTTATGGAGAGATGGGTATTTTAGAAGAGCAATTTCTCCTTGTTGAATTGGTCATTATTAGAGCTCGGATTCCCGTGCAATCGCATCTTTTTATTGGTAAGTCAGAATAATGCGAATTCAAGTTACTTATCCGAATCAAGCCTAATGGGATGTTTTAATGAAGTTTTATACTGCACGAAATTGCACGTTTTGGGGTTTACTGCACGAAATTGCACATTTTGGGGGTTATTGCATGTTCTGAAGTTTTATTGCAAGAAGTTGCATCAGTTGATATTTTGAAGAAAAAAAATTATTACAAATTTTAATTTTCATAAGTACACATCAAAAAATTGGTGGGAATATAAATGGGAATTGGGAAACGAAATATAGGAAAAAAATAAAGGGAACTTGGAAGATTTAAATAAACACAAACCTCCAATTTCCAAGAACTAAGGGCTCAGTAGTTCCTGGATGTTTACATTTTGTTTCTTAATTCTCATCCTTCTGTCACTATAAATCTAGCTTCTGTCGAGTATATTGTTACTTAAAATGTCAAAAATTGGAGGTGTGTCTGAAAATTGCGGGATGGATTAAAAAATATCCTGACTCAAAAGGGATGGTAGTGTAGTGTTTTGTAAATCTTGTGATAAAAATATTGGATGTGAGAGGAAATCACAAATTGATGCCCACTGCAGCACAAGTAAGTACCTAATTATTTTTTAGCCATAGAAAGGTAACGGGGGTAGTGCATGTCATCAGAGTGATTTAAAAATAAGCCTACGCAACCAGATATTGCATCTAGTGATTCCATAATTTGAGTAGTATCTTTCCTTTTTAAGATCTCCCTTTTTCCAATATAATTACAGCTGGTAGTGTTTTATTTACTCTTTATTCCACATCATGTAAATATTTTATATTCTGATTTTTTTTTGTTTTTTACCGGAAATATTTTCAAATATAGAATTGGAAGAAAATGTGCAATCAATTATCAAATTAAAAACCATTTTGATGAATCCAACCATTCAATCTGATTTGGCATTTATTAGATCGGATTTAGCAGCTTTACCGGTTGCTCTTACAGAACTAGAGGAGAAAAATATGACCAAATAAAAATATTTGAGGATGTTGGAAAATCATTGGAAACAATCAAGAGCGAAAAAGGAATTATCATTCACGAAAAGTTTTGAAAATGTTTATAAAAAATCCTGAATACACACTATTAAAAAATTGTAATGATTGTCTGAACGGAAATTCAGTCCCTATTTGCTGAGTCGCTATAAATATGTCCTCTAACAATTGTAGAAGTTGAGATATCTTTTTCTAAATTGAAAGAAAGTTTAAGGGACAGGAGGCACTGTTTTACGGGAAAAAAAAATTTAGAAATGTATTTAGTTATAAACTTTGATTAAAAAAAATAATGAAGTGTAGTTACATTTTTAATGTACTCCATTATTTTTTCTTTACTAATGAAAAAATCATTATTTTACCAAAAACTATATTAAAACCAATATTTTAAAAATAAATGATTATTCTTCAATTTACTCTCCGGTACTTATTTGTTTAGTAAAAAAAGTAGCTGTATATTGTTCACATAAATAATTTAATTAATGATTTTCAAGCAATAAATTTTTTTTGCATGTTTTTGCACGTTTTAAAGTTTTTATTGCACGGTTTTGCACGTGTTCAAATTTGCACGGAATTCCGAGCTTTAGTCATTATCTTATCACTTCCTTGAGAGAATTCCAAAAATTTCCAAGTGGTTCTAAAGCAGACTAAGATAACCCAGCTGTTTCTGTTCAGTGCAGCCTAGTTCTCAACTGAAAAGGTTCCTCTATCCTCTATCTTTATCCTTATCCTTTATCATCCTGAAAAGGATTTTTAGAGGGTTCGTTTTAGCCCTTATGAGTAAGCAGAAGTCAAAAGCTGCAAATCAAAAGGCCCAGAATTAACTGAAAAGGAAGCAAAGGGAGTGGTTCTCTTAAGTTTTATACAGTGTACACTCAAGAATACGCTAATAATACGGCATTCATATAATCCTGTCTAGTTCATGGATTTCCCAGACTGGTGGGAGTGAGACCAGTTAAAAAAAAAAATCTCAATTAGTTAATAGTTTAGTAAACAATTAATTAAAACTAAATTTATATTAAAGCTTTTTTAAATTAACCACGATTTTTAGAAATTGAAAACAATGTTTTCCTTGTAGTATTTGTTTTTTAATAAGGGGAAGGTGGGAGGTTTTCATTTTATTAGGGGTGGGGAGCAGTGGTTAAAAAAGAGTATGGGAGTCCCTGGTTTAGGTTCTAATCATGAAATCTTGGCCAATCCATGAAAGAGAAGCCACACATTTATAGTTTTACTGAGAGATGTCTGAGGTCGCTTTGGGTTTCTTAATACATCACACTAAAAGTTGCCTGAATAATATACAGTCAATGGTTAAAAGTAATTTTTAAAAGGACAAAGACCAGAAATGTTTGAAGGGGCAGAAGAATAGATCATAAATGAAATTTGTTTCCTGACAAGAACTTATGGAAATTAGAGCGTACTGTACTTAAGTTCAGCATTGACTTAGAAATGGCTCTCAATCGGTTGTTGGAAGTCATTTTTTCAACAGGGAATTTATAAGCTGCTGAAAAGATAAAAAAAAATTACTGACTTAGTGTGTGCAATACTTCAAGAGTATTTAATCTGTAACTGTTAACTGTATAAAGCACTGATTTTTGGGATAGGGTTCCCAGCGTGGGCCTGCATATCTAGCAACAACAGAAAAAGAAGTCCAGCAGCTAGCTCAGCTATAAGTCACTGTGGCAGACAGGGCGAGGGACAGTTTCTCATGATGATTTGCAAGCGATATTCCCATCCACTTCCTCTCTTGAAAAGACTACCTCCATAACAAACTGAAGAGTTATCTGCAATATTTGCCATTTTAGGAGAAAAATGAATTATACTCATGTTCCAAAGCCTACAATTTGAAGGGGGGTACTCCAAATAAAAAATGTAACGAATAATAGTTGTACAATATCTAATTCTGTGTAAAAGGAGCTCCTAAATTATAAAATAAGCCCACTCTTGTAGATATAAATTAATTAAAAGTGAACATATTTAAAGTCGGTTCAGTGGTAAAGTCGAATTCGAACATAAAAAATCGTTGCAGTTTTATTAATATTATTCGTTACATTTTTTAGTAGCCCTCTTCAAATTGCACGCTTTGGAACATGAGCGAAATTCATTTTTCCCCTAAAATGGCCAATATTGCGGATAATTCATAATTGGTTTTGGCGAAACAACTTAACCGAATTAACTTTGAGTAACTCAGTCGACATAAAATTGTACGCCCTTTTATTTTTAACGGAACTCAATTTTCTCTGTGATGAATTGTTTTTGAGTTATAAGCAAAAAATTGGAAAATTTCGATTTTCTTTGCCTATAAAATTTGATGTCAACCGATCTGGGGTGGCAGACATTCACATTTGTTGTCTATGAAATGAGTAATTTCAGCCTATAAGATCATAAACTTTCTTCAAATCAGACACTTTTTTGGCCCTCAGCTCCTGGACTTATTTACTTCAGAGGAATATAATAGCCAATTTGAACCAGCAATTGACGAACAGAATGAGGCTAACCTAAGAAACTGAGGGTAAGAAACCTTACAGTGAGGATTGGTGAAAACCCCAGAAGGTAGAAGAATTTAATAGAGCAGAATGCATTTACTGAGTGGAACCGGTGTCTGGTAACTAGCAACATCAGATCAAAGTTAGACACCACTTAGATCATACTGGACTACCGGGTCTCACAATTCCCCAAGGGGCTTGTTTCCAAGTGAGTTCTTGGGTTTCCAAGTGAATCTCATAGAAAAAGGTAAGGACATTGATCCACTATGCCCAAGTTTAAGGGTACCTGAAACTGCTGAACATATTTTGATGGCCTGTAGTGCATGTGAGGCACTGATAACCGAGCTGCAGAGGGAGACAGGGCTCTATGTTCTGTCAGAGAGCGATCTCCCTCTGTTGAGCAAAGGGAAACTACTCATACTACAATCCTTTTGGGTAGGGTGGAAGGAAGCTGTTGGCCAAAACAACTTTTCTTGGCAAGGAGAACTGCAACTGCTCTGGAAAGACCACCAGACTGAGGAGCTGAAGGGGACAGACACTAGATGATGAGGCATAGAAATAAGAATATTGGTTTAAAAAAGTTAATATATTAAGCTGTATAAACACTTGAGCATGCCCTCCCTTGTCCTTATTTTGCTCAGATTGGTATGGGCGAGAGGATTGGGTCCTCCTAGCTAGGCCTGATCTGATAGTTATCAGTACTTCGAAGTGAGAGGATGCTCAGTTCGTGCGCAGTGTGTACGGTCTTCATGTCTTCGATCTAACTGTAGGAGCCGACTGCCACCTCTCCTTTCATTCATGCATCTCCAATTACCACTCTCGATCCTTGAACTCCCAAATTAAGGTATGGAAGTTAACTTTGGAAAATTATTATTAGGTTTTTGTTCGGTAGTTTATAATGAAAAACTCTCAAGAAGGTTCCCTTGCCCTTATCTTATGCGATATGCTGTCCTTCGGGACAAGAAAAATGAAAATTATTTTAATCGTTGAAAGAAAGAAAATGGATGGGATGAACATTCCGAATGATTTTGTTGCCAATACCGCTTCCTCCTTTTCTGGTCTAAGGAGTGCAACAAAGGCAATTAGCAATGACTTGCAAGGATCAATTTGCCGTTAACGATGTCCTCACTTCAACTCAAAACAGACAGTTCCTTGTTTGGGGGGCCACAGGGATGAGAACAGTGGCTCATTGCTCGCCTTTTGTCCACTTCTGCTTGGCTAACATGCTTATTTGGTGCGAATGCTCTAGATTATACAAGACTTTAAAATTAAAATGCGAGTTGTTTTCCAGAATCATCTCATTGCTGCAAAAATCCGTATTGCTTAAATGGCACGATAGGGTGATAAATAAAAAAATAAAATAAAATAATATGCTATTCGCTACACTTTTTATGAAACTAAGAATAAGGATTTTCTTATATAATCAATAGATTAATTTATATAAAGCGATGTTGGCTTAGTCTTAGCACTAAAAAATTAATGCTCAAAATAACTATTTTTTTTTCATTTAATTGAAATAATATGATTCATGTTTAAAACCAGAGCAACGAGGTAAGGTCATCATTATTTATATTGGTATTTTTCTTAAATGAATTCTCTTTCTTTTGAGAATTATAGAGAAATAAGAAAAAAATCAATTTACCTGGAAACAATGTCAACAAAGACCAGAGGTGTGTTGAAACCGTGCTCTTCGAGCCACTTCATACCAATAAACAAGACATCTATATCACAGAGCCTTTTATCTATAAATGGGGTATAGTAATTACGATACAGTTAATTTTTAAAACATTTAAAGTATCATAAATAAATAAATTTAATTTCCCTCTGAAACCATCAGTGAGCATTTTAATAACCATAACAACATAAATGTTAACAGTAACTAATACTAAATTTACACAGAGGTTTCGTAATTCTATTGGTAACAGTAAAAAGTAAAAACTAGAATTGTGTACATCCGTAGAGGTCAGTGAAGTGTTATGATTTATTAGGTGTCACTGACAACCTGTATGGGTGCTTTCCCACATGAGAGGAGAGTGGGCACTCTCAGTAAGGCAGTCTGGCTTTACTCCTTTTGGTTCATTAACACATGACCTCTACATCAATAACTGGCAGCCGTAAATTAAGATCAAATTTAATTTAGCAAAATCTGTTCACTATCATTACTCTGAACTAGTGATACTGCATTTTTATTACTTAAAAAAACAACTTTTATTTGAGTTTGAGTGGTTCAAGTTTATAACTATACCCAAAATAGTTTGTTTAACATCACTTTATGCCACTAAGGCTGGACAATGCTACAGTGGGAGTTCTAAATTTTGCCTATCCAGGTATAATTAGGATAGGAATCTGAAACAAGTACCTGACATTGTACAGGCTCAAGACTTCCATTTTATGTACTAACCGAGTGATGGCATAGCCAAGGATTATTACTCCCTTTAAAGCCTCACACTGCTATGCGGTAAAAGAGGACTCGATTAAGTAAGTTTAAAAAATCTTATGGCCACTTCACCACAGGTGACCCCACCAAAATGGTTTGTATTTTTAAAAATTAACTTTAGAATGTTAAACATCCATTAATATATTGGATTTACCCCTTTCAAATAAATATTGAGCTGACCCTTTAAAATCAAAGGACTGAAATTGTTGGATGTCTCCTACATAAAATCCTTTGGAAATTGGTTAGACTCATGAATTCCTGAGAAACTGATCGCTGAATATTTACTCAAACAGGTGTCAGGCCTATAAAACTACATTTGCAGTTTTCTCTTTCAAAGGATCGCAAACTGTGTTTTTTTATTCTTTCAAAGTTATTGCTTAAAATATGAAAGATAAATTATTACACTTATACTAAAATAAATCTAAAGCTCTACATCTACATAGAATATAAATTTTTTTTTTTTTAACATGCCGATTTCAGGAAATAGAGTATATAGAATATAGAAAAAAAAAAAAAAAAATATTTATTTTTTTTTTACCTACTATATTAAACCTAAACAATCAATTTTTTCAAGAGGATATTTATCATGGGCAGTCAATATTTAAAATAACATGCAGTTTCATGCAAAAGCTTACCGGATACTGTAACTGTCTTAAGAGGAGTTATCAAGGTAAGAAATGCTGGTTTATTTCCTGTACTCAGCAATTTTGGTTCTGCATTCAATAAGAACAGATATAAATATAAATATAGTTAACATAAATACTTTAGTAATAATAGCAAAATAATTGGAATCACAGATCAAGTTTATGGCAAATGAATAGTAAAACTTTTCAAAAGAGAATTATTTTTTATTCATAAAATTTATACATAGTTGTGAGTTCTTTGTTATATGATTATAGTTCAGTTCTAATTCAAGAAATGATTAACAATGTTATTATAAATTCTTCTGAACGTGCCCACGCTATCACATCAATAGCATGTTCTGCTCTCCCAAGAATTTTCATTGCATTCCTTTTCTTAAAAACATTGCATGCCGATGACAGAATTACAAACATTATAGTCCATATAAAATTGCACTAGCAAACTTCCTCTGGTTTGAATGCACCCTCAATTGAAACTCGAGAAAAATATAGTCCATAAGAATATGTGTCTCCATCCAATCGAAAGTTAATAAAACTAAAAATATGACCAGTCAAAAATTTATAGCTCTGTAAACGTTGGTTCCACTCCAACCTTTTGAGAGCACCCTTGGGACATTTAATAAGGATTTTGGATTTTTTTTACACGAGGAAAGAGGAATGTCTCAACAGCAGGAAGCCATTTATTGGATTTTCTTTTCTTCACAGGAACATGCAATTCTGATATCATCAGCCCCCAGACTGTTTTGAGGTACCAAGGTTACGAATATTAAACAGAACTGACTGCATTAGGCAACTCTTTTGGGCAGATAAAAGGCAGCAGCCTAGCTAACATCAAATGATGACCAGGAGGAAATGAGAAATTAATTCAGAAGTTGAGTAATCTTGAAACTCCAATCATGGTACAAATTTAGAACATCAAAAACCTTCAGTCACATAAGTATGAATTGTTCCTAAATTATGTAAACAAATAACTGGTGAGCTGCTTCAAGGGAATCAGGACAGCAGCAGAACTTGATATCTCTAAGCAGATTGTTTGGATGGTAAAAATAAATAATGATAATTCCGTTATTAATTTTTATCCTACCATATTTCTCAACTCGAATGTAACTAGTGTACCCATTCTTTAAAGACCCTAGATCAGGAAAAATATTGAAGGGATCAAAAGTTTACAATTGAAGGTTTTCATGAAAAAATGTGGGGAATATGATTGAAGTTACAGTCAAGAAGAACTCAGTAAAAATAAAAAAAATATGAATTTTTAAGTCCTGTTTTATAAATTTGTTGCCATGTTTAAATTTTTAAAGTTAAATAATTCTTAGGTCACCGACAATAACACCTATTCATTAAAAACTTCTATTACCGAGTTTCGGCCACTCTGTGCCATTATCAGGACATTCATGTATCTTTGTTCATATTCATTATTTAATAGAAATCCGCGAATATAATAAATTTCATTGATCCAGCACTCGGATCTGTCTTTTATCACTATCTAATGGGAACTATGTCATTAAAATATAAATTTGTTGAAAAAATTAAAATTTTATCATTAAAGATTATATAAATAATACACATCAAATATTGTGCACCAACTATTAACCAAAAATTGGGCCAGATTTCATTAGTGCTGTTTATCTGATTGAAAAAGTTTAGATTCTAGCTTACACTTAAGGCATGATCATTAGGTAAGTGAAATGAACAGCATTTGGATCTGTCTTTCATCACTATCTAATGGGAACTATGCCATTAAAATATACATTTGTTGAAAAAATTAAAATTTTATCATTAAATATTATATAAATAATACACATCAAATATTGTGCACCAACTATTAAACAAAAATTGGGCCAGATTTCATTAATGCTGTTTATCTGATTGAAAAAGTTTAGATTCTAGCTTATACTTAAGGCATGAACATTAGGTAAGTAAAATGAACAGCATTCCTGATATAATGAAAAAGAAAAACATGAAGCTTGTGATGAAGAATACTATATCTACACATTAATTATGATGGGAAAGTTAATTTGAATGATTGGTTGCAGGCACAATATAATCTTTGATTATTTTTATGATATGAAAAGTTACTAGTTTAGTGAAGTTACAAGTTAATGAAAAGTTACTAGCTCACATCAGTTGAGGTTTGAGCCTTACCAAGATAGCTCACCTCTTCATGATTTAAGAGCGTGTGATCAATGAGAAATTGACTCTTCTGTCAACCAGATGTAAAACTTAAATACCAAAAATTAACTACAGCTAGCCATTAAAATGATTTAAATAAATATTTTTCCAAAGAATAAATACATAATATTCCAAAAAAAAATTATAAAACAATAGATGCAACAAATAATACTTACCATTTGAACTTCTCAAATAGATTTTTCGAGGAATAATAAGCTGAACATCTTCTGGTTTTAACCCAATATTCCTTCTTACTTCATCAGCCCATAAAATTTCAACATCCCTTCGCAGATTAAGTAATGCATTTTTGGTTAAAAGAGGTTTCATACTTTCAAACATATTTTTACTAACCATCTGTGTTACAGTAGATATCGCCTAAATATATAATGAAAATTATGATATGAAGTCTCTAAAATAACTATGAACCACAAAGAAATATCAACACACCTGCCGAGCACCTCTCGAAAATTCTTCTTCACTGAAAGTGGGATCCCATGAATAACGCAGAAATCGAAAGTCTATCTTATTTGAAAGCCAAACAACAGGGTTTTGGATATAAAGAAGTTTAGGAAGTGGCTTTCTTTCTGGTGGGGTTCCTTGAAAGTTATTCCGTTTAGATACAACCAATGGATTATCTGATCTCTTTTGGTGAGGGTCTAACATAAGTTTTTTCACAAGCCCAAGATATTGTAAGATACAATTTTGATTATGATCAATTGAAAAAAAAGGAAACGGATATTGTATAGGTATAGGTCTGGAGATTAGTTTATGAATTTCCAATAGCCTTTTCCTTGAAGCCAAAGTATCATGACATATATTTGACAAAGGCTTAACCATAATTTGGTCGGCACATTTTTTATAGGTTTCCTTTAGTCCTTTCATGCCCAAAACCTTGAAAAGATATACTTTATATAAAAAGTAAGCAACAGTTGATATAATCCTGAAATATAATTGTAAAAATATGGCTAAACTATTTAATAGAACGTAACATGAATAAACTACAGATACAGTAAAAAAATTAATAAATCCTAATTAATAAATAAATTAGTAAATAATTATGAATCCAAATATTTAATAAATTAAGGTTCAATATTATGAAAACTGGCTTACTTATTAATTACATAAATATATACCAAAGGACTTCTATTGTAAAAACATCAATGGTCTCTGTACAGCAAATGTTCTCTTTTTCTTCTTTTTTTGCATCGATACTACTCAGTTCTTGACATTCTTAAAAGTCCTCTAAGGTTCTGGACTGAATAAAATTTCTTAACCCACATGGGCCTTTAAGAAGCTTTACTTCTTAACTGCTTTATGTGATATTAATTATGGAAATTATCACTCTGAATTTCCCTTCCTTTTTTCATATCTTTCAATTTGCTTGAAAAGATATGATAAACTGTCACAAGTATAGGCTTTTAAAAGAAACAGCTACCCAATCCATGGAACATACCAGCTTTTAACATTCCTGGAAGACAAGGTGAAAAGAGATCAGAGGAGGTGACTTAGGTACCTTACTATTAATATTAAGTAATGAAGGTGAACTATAATTAGGAAAGGTCAATATTGGGTATCTTGAAGTTTAAATGAAAGTCATCACAATTTCTAAATTGGATATAAATATTTAGTTTTTTTTGTAAAATCGGTACCAAAAAATTCATTACCTACTGATATCGAAGAATTTCGGACCATCATTATTTCCTGTACACGGATGTGATACAACCCAAAATTAATTTAGATATTTCATTAAAAACTTGAACCTTGCAAATCTATGATTATTCACCAGCTGATTTTGAATAACAGGTTAGAAAACTACAAAGTATTTTTTTTTACATTGCTTTATTTCAGTTTTTAAAATTTATTTTTGATTTTGAGGATATAACCATGTCAGTTTTCAAAAATAACTTATCAGATCAGTTGATACAGTGAAGGTTACAAGTTAAACTTCATGAGGCTGTGTTGATAAACAAAGTAGACTCAAATAGGTTTCAATCCGTTCTTTTAATGAATTCTCGTATCATCGGTTTCGTTTTAGTTAAAATATTTAGCTAGTCTTTTGCCTTTTATGATTAAGGTTGTGTTAGTTAATTAGTGTTGTGGCTTGCAGTGACAACGTTTACTAGTTTTTACCGGGCTGCAGTTAAGGTAATGCATCCAATTTTGTGTTTCTGATTTTTGATGAGTGACTAATTAAAATTTTGGAAATCATTTATTGATTTATTATATTATGAAATAAACTGTTTATTTATTACACATGCATATTTAGTTTTTTTTAGTTCAAGTAAAACAAATATTGATTGATAAATTGAAGAACAAGTGTTGGACAAATAAGTCAATCATTGCGAATAGAATTTTATTAATTGATAATATAACATCTAAAACCAATATTCATTATATAATTACTTATCCGTTAAGAGTAAGCTACAATTTATACAATTTAGAATGTTTTTATTTTGCTATTGTTTATATACAATATCTAAATTATTGCAGGCTGCTGAATAACTTTTGCATGTTGCTGATACATATTGGCAATTATTTTTTGTTTAGTTTTAAAAATACATTTTCGATGCTTACATTATGTGAGCCTTTGGGTTGACAAAATGACAAAATGAACTGCAATATCAACATTTTTCAAGAAAGCATTTTTAATAATATTTCTCTTTGTGCACCTTGAATGAAAATGTGCACCTTATTATCATGTAATGGTATGAAATAAATCCTGAAACATCATAGTTTACTAAAGTATACAAAAAATTTAAAAAGGTATGAATTTTCCAGTGAGAAACAATATTAATAGTGCATGCCCTACTGCAAAATTTTAAAATTGGAGTTAGTCATTCTGTCAATTGAAAGAGCCATAGAATATGATTGTATAATTATTCTGAATATTATTTATAAAACATCAACATTGACATGTCTGCATAATTTAAAGTGCACTAGTATATTAGGATTGATAAAGGGGAATTTTTTCATTGAAAATATAAGACTTTATGCCATTAATAAATAAAAGACCAATCAAATAAAATAATAAATAGATTATTAAAATAAATATAATTTTAAGAGTCCTTTCTATTTATGGAAATAATTCATTCCTGAGAATATAAAATATAGGTGGAGGCTTGATGGGTTAAGATGTATAAGGATTATCAAACAGGTTGTACAAATGATTATAGATTTTTCATCTTATTATGATGTAATAAAACCACTTTTACCTCGTAGGGTTTTGTATGGTTTCCTCTCCTGCACAGTTTGCCTTATTCTGTTCCAGTCCAGGCACATCTCTGGAACGATTTTAGCACCTGAAAGCTTTCTGGAGTTAGGGCAGGGTCTTCCCATACAGATTTAAAAAAAAAAATGTAATTGAAAAAGTACTTCTATGATATAGGATACATAACTTCTGAGTTTGAGGTCAAATTATGTGAGTTAATTTGATGATAAAAAAGCTAATTTGGAAAATTTATTTTTTAAACAATTAATATCCAAATTGTTTGACTGTCAAATGATTGACTGTAAAGAGGCATAGATGTATCAGTTTTCGATAGCAGGTGGGACTTTGATAAGTTATCTCTGTAACTTGCAGATTGATATAAAATTACTGAAAGTTACTGAATTGCAGATTGTGAAATCCGAAAAATGTTATTGTTTTATCTTTTAAGCAGTATTTAATAATGAGTGGTGTAGTTTTTCATTGGATTTCCAAAATTCCCATTTGTGATTTTTAATATTTTAGGCTCAAAATACAGGAAAAGAATTATAATTTCCTGAGAATTATAATTTGATAATTTAATTATCAATGTTAATTATTAATCTTAGAGGTTAAGTGTATTTTCTTTGCAACTAATAGAAAAGGAATGAATAAAAATATTGTACCACTCCAATCTTGGTCATTGATTGTTGTAGTTTTTTGTGTACAAAACATCAAGGAATAGAATTCAAATTCAAATAGAACTCTGTTGTACGATGTTTACAATTGATAGAATACCACTAGAATGCATCTTGGTTGTTATAATTTCATCAGGTGGAGATCGAAGTCAGATAAGTTAAAATGGTCGCTTGTGCAATTATGATTTGGCCAACATCACACTCAGTCAAGTTAATTAAGTTCTTTCTATGAATTAATTATGACTACACATATTAAAGATAGCAGGTACTCATAGTATACATACTATGAGTGTGCCTCAAGACTGCCTGGAGACCTATGGGTGATGTGACAGAGTCAATTATTCCTGATAGCCCAATTTGAACTGAGGACTGGAAGATAAAAAACATAAACATTGTAGAAATATAATCATTTTTAATTTTTAAATAATTTATTTGTTATTTCAAAATACTGGGAAATAAACACGATATTTTATATATATATATATATATATATATATATATATATAAATTGATAGTAATTGTCAAATGTTTTATATAATCAATATTTCTTGTTTAAGGTTTTATATTACTAGCTGTATGTCCCGGTTTCACCCTGGAGAATTTCATTTCTCTTATGAAACGCTCGATTTCATAAAAAACCAATGTAAAGCGAGATCATAACGATTTTTATATCAATAAAGAATATACCCAGAGATCGGCTGAAGTTATGCAATTTTTATATGGACAGGTGTTCGCACCTGGTATAAAGGAACCACTCAGCGAAATTTAGAGAATTTAGAACAAACTTATAGGAATATGGATTTCTATAAAGAAAAAACAAACAGAGTTTCATCTTTATTTATATAGATTAATATAATGCAGGTCAGTTTGTGGGATTATACTAACTTTTTTTTCTACTTCCTATAACGAATGCTCCTTATGCACTTAATATAATACTTTTTTACAAAATGAATTACATTTTATTATTCTTTTTATCCTACTCGATAACACATTTTTTATAGAAAAAATAACATTCATAATTAGAAGAAAGAAACCGAGCGAGAAAGATAGGGGAAAAAACCTTACCTATGTTGAAACTTCTTGTTGTTAATTAAATCTACAACATAGAATTTCTGTTTTGTTTTTTCTTCTGTCTCTACCTGTATGTATTTCTAGAGAGTAAGGCCGAGCGCACATTGAGACACAGAGCAGAGCAGGCCGATGTGGCACTCGTGGATCTGCCATAGAAAACTGTACCGATGCGACGCAGTTTTCGATTTTTGATTATTTTAATTCCTATTATTATCATTTAATATTATTGTTTGTAAAATTCTACTTCTTTTTTAAGTAGGTTAATGAAATTAAGTAGGTCTTCTGTATATAAAGAGTGTTCTAGATAAGTACAGGGGGAAAAAACGGTACTAAAAATACAATAATTTACAAAATATATATATTCTGATATTTTAGATTTCAAAATCGAAATATAATTTTGAAATTTCTCGCTATTCCAAAAGTACATGATACAAGTGTTATGAATTTCTCAAACTAAACAATTTCAGCTTAAAAAAATTTAGTTTAAAATTATTAAAAAAAATTATATATATATATATATATATATATATATATATAAGGGGTGTCCATTATTTTTCAAAGTTTTAAATTTCTATTTAATCTACTAACGCATAGGTCTTAGTTTTGTTCATTTGCCTCTAAAACACTCGAAAATAAATTTTTACCTTATTTGGAGTATGATAACCCATTATATTAGGAGAACATGATAAACCATAAGTGCCGACTTGCATCAAATCATGTTCACACATGTTGCGAGGCAGTAGCGGTGCGTTTTCACGGCATATAGAAGGCATCAGTTATGAAGCAATAAAAAATGTGTTTTCTTAGTTGGTGACGTAAATTATCAAATAACAGGCGCAATGTTACCGTCTAATCGTCAAGTTAAATTGACTGTTAGTGAAAGCGTTAATCCCGTCATTCGGGAGTCTATTATATTTTGGGAAAAAGCTAGAATCCCTACCAGAGCTATACCTAACTGTGTAAAAAAACTTGTGAATCTTCACCATGCTTGGAGGGAGTTGCAAAAAAATTCTAAAAAAATACAAGCGCCGTGAGGATGACTTTAAGAACAATTTAGATAATTTATTTGATATAGCATACGCTAATGCTTTGGAACGGATGAAAATTGAAGAAGATATATTTTTACAAAAAGAAAAAGAACCAGGGTGATTAGCGGGTGTAGACAAAAAGTTAGCTGAAAAAGAAGAAAGGGTAAGACAAAGGAAATTGAATGAAGAGAAAAAAATTTGTGAGCAAATGTGTTTCGGAGGTTTATCTTCATCTGTTAGTACGCAAGATTCTATTCAAACGCAAGGACATCACGATCAGCTTACCAGCTCTGATGAATGCCTTGAGGAACCCTTAGCATCCAACTCTCAAATGGTAAGTTCTCAAATTCATAAAAAAAGAGGAAGGAAAGACTTTATCACGCCTAAGTTAGTTGCAGCTTTAGATAGATGCCAATTAACCATAAGGGATTCTGTCTCTATATCTCAGGCTGTAGTAGAAGCACTATATCTTAGCTGCGATAATTTTCCGATAAACAAATCGTCGTTTCAACGTGTTCGCACAGAGAGTCGAAAAGATAGAGCGGAATCTATAAAATCAGATTTTCAGAATAATATGCCTGAAATGGCGACCGTTCACTGGGATGTAAAATTATTACCTGGACTTGAACTTTATTGAATATAACGTGAGAAGTTCTAATGAAGAACGCCTGCCAATTCTGATTTCATTTGGAGAAAAGGAACAGCTTCTAGCTGTATCCAAACTGGAAAGCTCTTCAGGCCAGGATCAAGCTAAAGCTGTGTTGAACGCACTTTATGACTGGAACCTCGGCGAAAAAGTACAAATAATGTGCTGTGACACAACTGCGTCTAATATAGGGCGATTGAAAGGAGCTTGTGTACTTTTGGAATAAAAACTAGACAGGGAATTACTACTCTTTGCTTGCCGCCATCACGTTTACGAACTGGTTTTAAAATGTGTCTTCGAAACAAAAAACCACCAAGTCGCAGGTAGCCCTGATATCCCACTATTTCATTTCATTAATATTTCAATTGATTTAGCTATATAACGGAAAGGGTTAAAAACAGCAATTTTCAAAAACTTCAGAGTTCTGTCGGCACGGGTTAACGTTGACGTAGGAAGATGAAATTTTGTATTTAAGTAAGTCTGGGTAGTTTAAAAAGAAATAGGAGGTATGCATTTCGATATCTAAAAAAAATTGTTTTCACCTATATAAGGGACACCCTAATAAATAAATATATATATATATATATATATATATATATATATATATATATATATACACTCGTATATTAAAATTTAGATTAGGGCCTTTCTAACAGTAGATACTTTTGTCGTAACAGTTTTAATATTGTTATTTTATTTGTCATACCTTATTCCGATTTTTGTTAGATTAGACACTAGAAGTTAATTAAACGATTCAACAAGTTATGATCTCAGGAAAATTTGACTGATTTTATTTCACCGAAAAAAACATAGGCTTTATGGAAATTTAGTTTATGGAAACGTTAATTGAAAAAACAAATAATGTATATTTCTTTTTTAAAAATATATTTAAGAAAAAAAAATGGAGAATGGACCATGTGTCGATAGGAACTTTTTTAATAAAATATGTGATGTAAATATAAGTTTTCTCTGTTATATTATCTACTTATATTAATTATATCCTCATACAGAATAGAAAGGCAGAGAAAATAAATTTTGTTCTGGGACAAGGTCCCTCAAGAATAACATATTTGTACAAAAAATAAAATTACAACCAAATAATTATGATATTATGCTCTTAAAATCGTACCCAAGGATTTTAAGAGATTTGTGCCTACAAACTTAGAGCTTAACAAGACCTCTCATTACCTGATTTTATATCATCACGATAAGTAATGGTTTTAAGCTTTGGATCCCTCAGACTAAATAGTAACTTCAATGTTATTAAGTAATTCATCAGACTCAGTCGGAAATAGTTAATAGATTGTTAAGAATATTCTGTTTGCAAATTCTTTCGTGAGCTGGGCTTTTCTCCAATTCCTCATTTTATCACAATCTTTTTTACCTTGACTTTTGATAATGCTAATTTTGTTGTGTCCAACTCTATATCCAAATCAGATTCTGATCTTAAATCCGAAATCTAACATACTTTAACTTAAAAAGCCCCTGCCTTCCCAAAACTGCGGCACAAAAACTGCTCTCCAATGTGCGCGGGCAACTGTGCGACACATTTTTTTTTTTCGTGCCTCCTGCTCTACTCTGCTTTGCGTCGCCTGCATGGCACAGTTCAATGTGTGCCTTACCTTAGGTTAACTGTGCCACGCAGGCGACGCAAAGCAGAGCAGAGCCGTTTTAATGTAACGTGAATTTGAAAGGAAACGCACGGTTCAATGTCCGCGGAAAACTGTGTGACGCGTTTTTTTTCGTGCCGCCCTGCCCTGATCTGTGTCTATATGCCCTGTTCTGCTCTACATCGCCTGCGTTGCAAATAAGTTCAATTTTCGCATTATCTGAGACACTCGAGACGCAGAGCAGTTTTTGTGAAATGTGAATTAGATAGGAACCGCACACATTGGGACTGAGATCAGGGCAGCGCAGTTTCCTATCTACCATAGCTATTGCAAAAACCGCTCTGCTCTGCTCTGCGTTGCGATGTGCGCTCGGCCTAAATCCCTAGAGATATATCTATGATAGATAAATATCAAGAGAAAACTTGGAAATTTTAAAATGTTATGGTATTGTTGTCTCGTGGTAATGATGTTTTTTTTTATTTTTTATTTTACATCATGAATGAAAGTCCCTCTAGCTTTAGATGCTTGGATAATTTCTATTTTAAACTTATATTTTCCTGTATAACGGTTAGAAATAAGAAGATGAAGAAGAAACGTTTTTATAATGCTTTTTGAAGAAATTATCTTCGTCCTTAAATTTAGTTTGAAATCCCTTATTCGGTAAAAAAGTTTAGGAGGTAATCTCTGCCTTGGATCCAAGCTATTTACAATGCCCTCCCCCACCCACCCCGAGAGTGGGTTGAGTGTTTATTTTAAAATCATAAACTTCCTAAATAGCTTAACTTATAATTGGTACTCAGGGTTCAAGTGGAAGATTACCCAAATCCTATTTCTTAATCTAATAAATTCTGGCTACTTGCTTGTATAATGACTGCCTTAGTGCTTATATCGTTTCCCGAGCTATGGAGAAGTAATTTAAAATATCTGATAGATTATGTCGAGGAATTAATTTAAACCCTTCTTGGGACCCTTTATTAAAGTGTTTTGTTTAAGAGAAGGTTTATTTTTGAAATTTTAAAATTCTTAAGCCTTAGTGTGAAAGGTTACTTATACCGTATTATATTTTTATTTTCTCACTTAAAAAAAAATATACTCAAGTCCTAATGGATAATTCTTGTGTATACGGTTGTTTTCTTTCCAAGATTAAAATTCATCCTGACCGATTTTCATGTCTTAGAATTGAATTGTTATTTTTTTTGTTTAATAATTTGTGCTCCCTAAGCGTACATGTCTTTAGTAGATTAGGTTATTACACAATACATAAATCTAAAGCTTGAGTCCAAGCAGAAAATTTGCTGATTACTGAGTTAGTTGATAGGGGCAAATTAATGAATGAAACAAAGATTGTATTTTTATAGGAAAACCTCCAAAATAAGCTTCATTGTTCACTAAAGAAGAATCACTACAGATAATGAACAAAAACTTAAATGAAGTCGGGGACTAGGCATGACCCATGACGTGCGGGCTTGGCATGATCCACGCTGTTCTCGGCGGAGCGTAGTGTGATACACGGTGGGCCAGATCCTCCTACCGTATATTTTAGGTCATTAATTTAGGGTAATAATAAAATATGTTTCGAATTATCTTGAAAGCTATTTATTTTATGTAGAACGCTCTATTTAATGTTTTTTCAAACAAAAATTATTTATATATCTACAAAAATAACAACAATAGCATAAGACAAGTAGTTATATGCAATAATATTCAACAGAGAAGGATATTAGTTTATTTTTTCCGTTTAGATGATATAGCATAGTATGGGGTATATATAAATCAAGAGTTATAAAATGTTGGCCACTAACTATACATAATGTTTAACGTATTACGTGGGCCAGACCTTTCCACCGTACACTCCCAAACCCCTCATCCCTATAAATTGCGTATCGTTTTGTTCCTTGTTCCCAGAAAAAAAAAGTTGGCATACTATCCCAAAATGGCGTTTAAGCATGGCGGAATGACGAATTTGATTTGAGTTTATTTTTTGATCATTCACCATCATGCTTAATTTCACCATAACTGGTCTTTTATTAAAGCTGGATATTTCTATCAGAATAAATAAAGAAACGTCCAAAAATAATTATTCTAGACAAGATAAAATATGCTTAAAGTTCAAATTCCGCTCTCCTATAAAAGTTAAAATTCCAAATTAATTTGTGATTAAACGGCCAACATTAACGAGCAACACCCTGAAATAAAAGATCTGGAGGAACTATCCTGTAAAAATCACTTCGAAAAATGTGTCAACTAGTTTCATAGAAAATGGACCTGAACATAGAAAAGGCGATTGTGACCCATGCGCATCCAGTCCTCTGCCATATCAATTCTTCTATCTGATATAATTACAGCGGTTTGAAGATATTATTTTGAAGGTATAATCGATCTTGTGTAAATAGAAATATTTAATTGACAGAAAAATAAACTTTTACTTTTTGGTACTTTAAAAGAAGAAGGAACTATTAAGAGAACAAGAATGTAATTATGAAAAATAATAATTAGCCGTAGATTGCATATTACCAAAACCTCACATACATACTGACATAAACTGATTATCTTGAAATGTGATAATAATGTTCTCATCGTAGTAGTTGGGTTACAGACACTGGCTTAAGATCATTTATGGAAATTGATATAAATATATTTTTGCAAAGTATTGGTCATTTACGGAGTTAAAACCAATAAAAACATTGATTAAAATTTTTGTTCATTCGTTGACTTATAAGTTCCATTGTATTTGTAGTTGTATGTCCTTTTACGGAAAAAAAGACTTTTTGTAAAGTCTGAGGGAGTGGATATGAGATAATATTCTCAGAATATTTTCGCTTGTTATATTTTTAAATTTGACAAGTGATTTTCAAAGTAGGATAGTTCCTCCAGCCGTTTTATTTCAGGGTGTTATTTGTTATCACAAATTAATTTGGAATTTTTGAGAAAAATAAAATAAAAAGTTCTCAGATCCGTCACATTATATCGGCCAAATTTCATTTTGCTATTTTACATTGTCAAGCAGCGCAAAAAATGTTATATTACTTAATTTTTTTAAAACTTCTGTATTTAAAATCCTCGAAATTATTTCTATATAACTAGTATTCAATAATTTTACAAAAATTTCGAATATGGAACTGAAAAATAATGTAACACTAATCTGGGTTTAAAATAATTTTCATTTACAAAAAGTTATAACTCACCATGTTAGACAAACAATAAAAGCTCAAATTATTAACAACGTTACAAAAAGTAACTTGACACCTAAGTATTTATATGCTTCAGTAGACAGAGCAATACAGCCCTCTCGTCTTTTTTTTATATTTAGTACTCATGACGAATTCCTTTCCATCACCACTTTATAATTAAATTAAATTGAAACATATAATTTAGTGTAGCAAATTTGTTTTTGTATAAATTGAAAGAATAATATTGGAAGAAGTTATGTACTTATGGAAAGCGTTGGAAGTGCTTAAAAAAAGAAAAAAGAAAGAAAGCGAAGAAAGTTACGGTTAAGATCGGAAAATAACAGAGGTTTCCACCCTTCTTATGAAAACCTGCTGGGCGGTCTGAAGGAAATGAATTTTCACTTTTAATTTATTGCGCCTTCTAAATCATCTACCGACCCAAGAATGCTCTTAAACGGCAACGAAAAGAAAACAAAACACCGCTTCTTTTTCCTATCTCAAGGACCTCTTTCTTTTCTGTCCGAAAGGGAGGAATTTAATGGGAATTTGAAGTATTGTCTTTTAATCTCAAATTTTTCTACCTAAAAAATCCTATTAAAATAAACTGTTTTTGTTTAGTAATTGATTATGAATTACTGACTGATTGAGGGGAAGTCATTGAATTAAAATAATATTCTATTATTATATGATTCTATAACCTCGTTTGGATGAGGAAATAAAATAAAACCAGAAATTGTTATCAGAAATGTTTCTCTTGATTCAAGACAGGATGTGGTTAGAAAGTAAAAAATTTGGTGCGAAGCGCGCAACACACAACTTTCACTTAAGAAACTTACTTACAAGGGGACGTTCTGAGTTGTAACTCACAGATTTAATTGCCGATTTTTGTGTGGGTAGTAGGGACCTATAATAGAGCAAAACTAGAGTTATAGCCGCCCATGAGCATTGGGAGCCGAGAAAAAAAAAAAAATATAAAATAAAAAAAAATCTCGTTTTATTTTTTTTCTCAGCTCTCAGTCAAGATAAAGAAATAATTCTTTCATGTAAAGTTGTAGTTTTCTATGCTATTTGAAATAAAAACACTTTCGTTATTCTCAAGAGACGACCCAGCTTCAGGGTGCTCAAAAACTCCAAAAAAATGACGAAATCCACTGTAACTCAGTGGGATTTTTTTTTCGTTGAAAACTGACCTCAAATATCGATTCAGCGAACCAAAAAACCCTTCTGTGTGAAATTTTATCAAAATCAAAAAATAAAAAAATTTTCCCCCTTTCGAGGACGTTAAAATTTTAAAGTTGAGATTTTGTCAAAAACATCAAACAGTCATAACTTTTGCTGTAATCAACCGATTAAAATAGTAATGGCATCACTAAAATCAGCGTGCATTCTGCTTTCTATCCATCTATATAACATAGCGTTTAGTCCAGATTTTAGTGGACAAAAACTGGCTTGAAAAAAAAATTCCGAGGTCAACTATAACTTGAGATATCTCAATAAGGGGACATCCTACGACCTCCGCATTTAGGCTAAACGATTCAGTTTTACAGCTTCTAAGGGCCCTTAAAATTTGGTCTCAATCGGTGGCAAAATCTGTGAGATAGCACGAATTATTTACGTTTTTTTAAAAATTGATAGCCTCTTGCCTCTAAAATTCTACCAAATCTTAGGGGTAAAATTTTTTAATTTCTGATTTCGACCAAATTTGGTTACTACGGGTTTTTTGAGATGAGGAATCTGAAAATTATATCAGTTTTTAGTTTAAAAAATTTCCTCACCTATATTTTTGAAAATGTCTTCCAAAATTTTCGGAGTAAAAAACGCCTAATTTTTTATTTCGGCCGAATTCGCTATTTACATCTTCAGGTCTAAATCTAAAAATAATAAAAGGTTTTGGTTGAAATAAAACTCTCCTTACCTATATATTTTTTTTTAAATGGCCTTATTTAAAATTTAGTGTGTAAAAAGTAAAATAATAAGTAGAAATAGATAATTTTTCAACGTTTTATTTATATAATACAAATGTTATGTCTAATTACTTCTGCAGGTTTTTGGGTGGTAATCATCATAAAAACATGTAAAGCACAAAAATATGTTACAAATAGAACATTTAATTGTACAAGTTTTTGTACATTTGCATTTTTCTTTGACAACTTCTGCGGGAAAACACACTTGCTGCACGTTCTTAAAAGTTGGTTTTTCGGTAGATGGGACCAGTCTTGCTGCATACCATGCGTACCGCAGCATTGGTTCGAAGGCCGATGATGATAGTTGGTGGTGGATCAAGGAATGAATTTTTATGGCATCCTCGCGACTGCTTAATTGACGTCCAGTTCCTAACAAAGAAGGGTCGTTTTGTATTTTTCTAAAAAAAATTTTTACTTGTCGGTAAAAATACACATCACACGGTTGACACAAAGGAGTGCAACCTGGAGGAATGATTTTTAGGGTGCACGTAGAGTTTGAGTCCCCATCAAGAAATATTTGGTCGTATATGGGACATTCTTTTACAAACCGAACAGATTTGGTCAAAAATTGACCGACACATTTTAGATTTAACTGAAACTTTTTTTACGGGTTCTATATCGAAAAAAAAGAGATACGTGTAAAAGGATTTTTTTTTATTTTCGATATTTTGAAAAATAATCAAGATCGAAAATTCGTGAATTTGATGATTTATCGATAATAGCCTATTTTTCAAAAAATCATAACTCCGGTTCTATTTAAGCTAAAAAATTTTTTTTTTTTTTATTTTGAAGGTAAAAAGACAAACTTTAAGAAAAAAATACTTTCAAAACAAATTGTCGAAAAGTTCAAATTGTTATTAACAATTTCAATGTTTAAATCGGTTTTTAACAGTGGCGCCACCCATGAATCAACTTTTTACTATTTTTATCGTATTCTGCGTCAAATTTTCTATCGAAAACGCTTTTAAAATCGATGGAGAAGTTATTTTTACTGTAAGAAAAAAATTAATTAATTTAGCGCGGTACGTCACATCGACAACGTGGGTCACATTTCACGGCTCATATTCTTGTTTTACACCGTTTATCTCTTAAATACAAATAATTGTTTCATTTTTTTAATTAAAAAACATATTTTATTAGCCAAGAAGATGGGAAAAATAGAAAAAATACATAAATAAAAATAAATAAAAAACATTGTTGAAAATGAAATTTTTTTATTAAGATTTCGATAATGCGTTAGTTAATAAGAACAATATTTAGAATATAATAACAAATGCAATATTTAAAAATAAGACAATGTTTACATTTTCTGTTTAAAATTTTTTACAATAACCTTGTTTTCGCAAGATGAAAACCGTTTTGCTTCCAATTGCTGAAAAGAAATCGGATTAATACAATGATATTTTAAAGTTCCTTTTATTGTTAAAGGTTATATTTATGTTTTTTGGAAACGTTATATTTAAGATCAGTCTTTTTGCATATGAATTCGCGTCACTCATTCTGTCTGTGTGTGTGCAATACATGAACAGAAGCAATATCAATTACTGGGCAAAAGAAGCATTGCCGAATATAACGTGTTGTTATTCGACAGTTAATGAACAATTGTACGAACGTTTCCAAAAAGCTTTAACAATAAAAGGAACTTTAAAATATCATTGTATTAATCCGATTTCTTTACAGCAATTGGAAGCAAAACGGTTTTCATCTTGCGAAAACAAGGTTATTGTAAAAAATTTTAAACAGAAAATGTAAACATTGTCTTATTTTTAAATATTGCATTTGTTATTATATTCTAAATATTGTTCTTATTAACTAACGCATTATCGAAATCTTAATAAAAAAATTTCATTTTCAACAATGTTTTTTATTTATTTTTATTTATGTATTTTTTCTATTTTTCCCATCTTCTTGGCTAATAAAATATGTTTTTTAATTAAAAAAATGAAACAATTATTTGTATTTAAGAGATAAACGGTGTAAAACAAGAATATGAGCCGTGAAATGTGACCCACGTTGTCGATGTGACGTACCGCGCTAAATTAATTAATTTTTTTCTTACAGTAAAAATAACTTCTCCATCGATTTTAAAAGCGTTTTCGATAGAAAATTTGACGCAGAATACGATAAAAATAGTAAAAAGTTGATTCATGGGTGGCGCCACTGTTAAAAACCGATTTAAACATTGAAATTGTTAATAACAATTTGAACTTTTCGACAATTTGTTTTGAAAGTATTTTTTTCTTAAAGTTTGTCTTTTTACCTTCAAAATAAAAAAAAAATAAATTTTTTAGCTTAAATAGAACCGGAGTTATGATTTTTTGAAAAATAGGCTATTATCGATAAATCATCAAATTCACGAATTTTCGATCTTGATTATTTTTCAAAATATCGAAAATAAAAAAAAATCCTTTTATACGTATCTCTTTTTTTTCGATATAGAACCCGTAAAAAAAGTTTCAGTTAAATCTAAAATGTGTCGGTCAGAAAGGTGTTCGGTTTGTAAAAGAACGTCCCATATAGATTTGTTTGTTTGTCCCTTCCACGAATCAATTATAAGCAAAAATTCATTTTCCCTTGTGTAAGGCACGATGATGGTTTTTAGAAATGACATATATATATATCAGTGGTTAATTTCCCGGATTTGGAGCTACTTACTACCACATTTTTATAAAGCATTTCAACTTCGTGCACTTTTTCTTGCACTCTTGCAAACATAAAAAAACTTGAGGTAAAAGCTTTCCAGACGCGGTCAACGAATATTGCGCTGTGTAACTGTGTGTAACTTTGTTCAAGTCTCCTATACAGACTTGGACTTTTTTTTCACCACGAAAAGTGACGGTACCTTTCACATCTTGTCTGTACTCACATCCAGTTTGATCCGTGTTTATAGCCATTTCGTAGTTCAAGTTCGAGCTCGTGAGAAAGTTTCTTACCTGTGTTGAATAAGTTTCAGCGGCGCTATGTATCTGCTCGATCGATTTTACATTACCTTTTGGCACATAGTTTGTTATCTTTCTGTGACTGAGAGCGTGCTTCTGTTTGAATCTCCGCAGCCAAGAAGGTGAAGCAGAAAACCTAAAACTTCATCTTCAAACATTTCATGGGATAAGCGTATTGCCCAGAATTGAATATCACGGGCTGTGACCACCAGATTTTGTGATCTTGATTCACAGAACATCTGAAACACACTATCTTCAATTTTTTTCAGTTTGTCTAGCCGACTGCCCTGGCTCTCTACATCAGATTTCCATCTCAGCAGCTGTGTGTTTGACTGCAGCAGTTTAGAGCCATGTCGTTGAAGAGATTTAAGTGACCAATTCGGGTTTTGATCAGCTAATGCTACCACTTTTAGCTTTACCTCGTAAGGGATGGGGTTTTTCATGTCTCTTTTTTCGTCGGGCTCATACGATTCAAAGAAGCTCTGAGTCGAATAGTCATCCTCCTGGGATGAGCTTTCTTGAAATGCCGACCCACCTTCAGCATTACTATCAAGATATAGCTCTTCATCTTCCAAGATTCTATATTCGTCGACTATTCCTTGCAGCTCCTATATCAAACTTTGGCAGATGAATTCCGCCCGGGAGGAAATTCGAGAGCATTCAGTACCAGAAATCAATCCTTGGCTTTTCAATTTTTCTAAAACAAACAAAATGATTGT
This sequence comes from Aelia acuminata, assembly GCA_911387785.2. Classification (NCBI taxonomy): domain Eukaryota; kingdom Metazoa; phylum Arthropoda; class Insecta; order Hemiptera; family Pentatomidae; genus Aelia; species Aelia acuminata. The sequence goes on along the minus strand of OU426978.1, from coordinate 135,810,048 downwards.
AAGGTATTACTAATATCAAGTCAAACATTCACCAACTTTTGAATTATTATTGACGGAAAAAATAGATTTATAATTAAACTATGGAAGGTCAATCGAAATTGTCAAATATTAAGAAACTTACCTTGAAATAAGAACATAGCATCTGCAAAGTCTTTTTTTAATAGAGGATCAGCGAATAGCACAATAGACTCCATAATTGCAAAAAAAAACCTTTAGATGTCCAGAAATACTAATAGACTCAAGTAAACAAAGCTGTACTAAGGGATCTAACGTTTATAGTAAAACTGATAGAGGAGAAAATATTGGGTTGTCCGGAAATTAATGCAGTGTTTCGTGTTTACTTTTGATACTCCTTTGAACCTTGGTGCGTTCGGTGGATTATTGTTTTGTGTTGTCAACGCTCATTCTCACCCAAACAACCTTGTTTGTTTACAATGTTAGCCTTTCGAAGTAAATCTGCCTTACTAAAGACATCAACACGGATTTTTATTTTTATCGTCAAGTTCAAATTTGATTAAGAAAAATACAAGATGCCATAAAGCTTCATTCCCTAATCCAAGACCAATTATCAACGTCAGCATTTGAATCGAAATACGGAACGCATGGTATGAAACAAAATATAAGTAGGAGAACCAAATAGAAGCTTGGCGGGCATTTCCAGGATGTTCTAAGTCCGGTCAGTCAACACAGCATTGCATATATAAGTAAGGAGAGGTTTTTTTTCAACCAAAACCTGTTATTATTTTTAGATTTAGACCTGAAGATGTAAATAGCGAATTCGGCCGAAATAAAAAATTAGGCGTTTTTTACTCCGAAAATTTTGGAAGACATTTTCAAAAATATAGGTGAGGAAATTTTTTAAACTAAAAACTGATATAATTTTCAGATTCCTTATCTCGAAAACCCCGTAGTAACCAAATTTGGTCGAAATCAAAAATTAAAAAAATTTACCCCTAAGATTTGGTAGAATTTTAGAGGCAAGAGGCTATCAATTTTTTAAAAAACGTAAATAATTCGTGCTATCTCACAGATTTTGCCACCGATTGAGACCAAATTTTAAGGGCCCCTAGAAGCTGTAAAACTGCATCGTTTAGCCTAAATGCGGAGGTCGTAGGATGTCCCCTTAATGAGATATCTCAAGTTATAGTTGACCTCGGAATTTTTTTTTAAGCCAGTTTTTGTCCACTAAAATCTGGACTAAACGCTATGTTATATAGATGGATAGAAAGCAGAATGCACGCTGATTTTAGTGATGCCATTACTATTTTAATCGGTTGATTACAGCAAAAGTTATGACTGTTTGATGTTTTTGACAAAATCTCAACTTTAAAATTTTAACGTCCTCCAAAGGGGGAAAAAAAAATTTATTTTTTGATTTTGATAAAATTTCACACAGAAGGGTTTTTTGGTTCGCTGAATCGATATTTGAGGTCAGTTTTCAACGAAAAAAAATTCCCACTGAGTTACAGTGGATTTCGTCATTTTTTTGGAGTTTTTGAACACCCTGAAGCTGGGTCGTCTCTTGAGAATTACGAAAGTATTTTTATTTCAAATAGCATAGAAAACTACAACTTTACATGAAAGAATTATTTCTTTATCTTGACTGAGAGCTGAGAAAAAAAATAAAACGAGATTTTTTTTTATTTTATATTTTTTTTTTTTTCTCGGCTCCCAATGCTCATGGGCGGCTATAACTCTAGTTTTGCTCTATTATAGGTCCCTACTACCCACACAAAAATCGGCAATTAAATCTGTGAGTTACAACTCAGAACGTCCCCTTGTTAGATTAGAAATCGACGTGTTTCGATAATATGTAAACGCCATTTCTCAACTTCACCCATTTTTCCACATTAAAAATATTATCTATGTCTGTCTCGTTAATTATAGAGAATCTGTATTGCAATTTCTCAGTATTTTTCGATTTATTACCGCTTATTTTTCTCTTAAGGGACCTAATTTCGAGGTAGGTTTTTTTTTTTATTGGTTGTTTGTTTTTTACTGCGAGTTGCTTTTTGTAAATATATCGTGAAGATGAATCGAAAGGAGTTGTATTTACGACTCTTAGTAAAGTTTGTTTGTCCCTTATGCCTTTATGGAAATCGAGAAAGATTACTGTTCCTCTAAAATCACTTAATACTACCTTTTGAAATTTATTATGTAACTAAAGTTCCTAAACTAAAATATAATCAATTAAAGATCTTATACCATATGAAGGGGTCGGGGCAAAATAGTGCCAAGCAACATTATTAACAAAAATAAACTGTAGCTGCCGTCTCTTGTATATTATGTAGTACTATATGCCTATAATGGAAATGACAACTGAAATATGACTATAGAGCACTCTGTAGTCATATTTCAGGTGGCATTTCCATCATAGACATATAGTACTACATAATATACAAGATACGGCAGCTACAGTTTATTTTTGTTAATAATGTTGCTTGGCACTATTTTGCCCCGACCCCTTCATATGTTCTCACACCTTCAATGCTTTAAAAAAATTGAGCATCACGTATTTACTCTCTAAAGTAAAATAAAATTTTCTATCGTCAAATAAACTTTTAATTTTCATAATACGGTAAATGAAATTTTGGCTGTCACATCGCGGGCATATAGATACATCAAATACCCAGTTTGATCAATTTAGTTATGGGCCGGTTTTGAGAAAACAAACGTAAAAAGGAGACAAAATTTATTAAATAAAGTGTCCGTTTGACCAATTTTAGTGAAATTTTAGCTATCACATCGCGGGCATAAAAATATATCAAATACCCAGTTTGATCAAAATCGTTACAGCCGTTTTTGAGGAATTAAAAAAAATACTGAAAGTGGGACATTTATTAAATAAAGTACCCTTTCCGTTAGACCAATTTTGATGAAATTTTTGTTGTCACTTCGCGGACACATTATAGTTTTATAGTTTATAGTTTTTGAGCTAGTCTGTTCACACACGCGCGCACACGCACGCACGCACACACACATACACACACACACATACACACACACACACACACACACACACACACACACACACACACACACACACACACACACACACACACACACACACACACACACACACACACACACACACACACACACACACTCACACACACACACACACACACACACACACACACACAGACCATTTCGTGGTTATTTGGACTCAAGGGAACCCAAAACGTGTATTTCCGTTGAAAACCGGAAGTCGAAATTTTTCACGATCGCAATATTTTCCCTTAATATACATTTCATTTATATGTAAGTGAAAGTAAAAATTTCTGATATAGTGACAAGAAATGCTGCGTAAGTTCCACTCGCTTGAATGTTTTCTTCCAAATATCATCTTTCTATTCATATGCAGAGTATATACTTCTGTACTACTAATACTTTTTTTCAGTAGGTAATTGTGTAAAAATATATTGTTAAAATATTTAAACTTAATTTAATTATAAGACATCAAAATTTCTTTCTTAATCCATCTAAATAATGTATTCATTGAGGTTTTTATAATAAATTTTATTTCAAGATATAAGCTATGAGTAATATATAATATATATAGGAATATAAATAAGCTATGTGTTTTCGGAGGGCACCATTTAGTTTGTAAAGGTTTCAATTTGTTGATAACCAGGAATTTTGTTGATGAAACTTGCGCACCCGATGTACCGCAAAGGGGCCCTCGACTCATAGTTGGTGTTAAAAAAAAACTTCATATTTTCGTTTTGGTAATTTTAAAACAAATCATTGAAAACTGCGCATGAGGCCCACATTCTCCACGCACTTTTATAATTGACCCAACCCCCGGTCATCACCTCTAATAAGAGTGATATTGGAGGATCCCACACTCCAGGTATCACTTCTTTCGCCCCGGCCCCCGAGTGGTCTGACTGCGCCACTGTTAATAAATATCAGACCCGGGAACAACGGAAACATGGAGCAAGTGTCATGGTTGAATAACTATAATTTGTGAAATTTTACTCTCACTTGCACCGATTTGAGAACAGGAGAACTAATTTTTTTTGAAAATGTGGAATTGGTCATGAAAAATATCAAATTAGGTAATTCTATAAAGTAATGGATATAAATCTAGGCATTCGGCGAATAACTATGGTTCTTTTCTTACTTTTTTCTAAGAGAGGAAGAGGCTTCACTCTTCCTCCCCCCCCCCTCCCAATTCGCTTACCTCCGATGGGACATTTCAATCGAGAGGAGGGAGTGATATGAATAAGTAATAGAGTGAAAGGGAGAGGAATCTTCATTTTGATTTGGCCTCGATTGTTCGTCAAAGCCCTTGGTCAATTCAATACTGGCTTTCTTCATTCATTAGATATCCCATTCACAGTTCCAAAGCTTGCTTTTCGTTAGTAACAATGAGGCGAACGTCTATATGCAGCTCATGCCGTTTGTCTAATGACAAAATTGTCATCGGTTTTATCTCTCTGAGACATTTTCCACTTCGGGTTCATTAATCTATGAAGTGGGCTAAAATAAAAAAAATGGTTTAGATAAGTATTAGTAAAAAAATTTTTTTGTCGTTTACCTAATTTCACAGATATGATTGTGGAATAAGCCTTGTGGGTTACGGTCTAACCATAATCCCAAAAAGAACTGCTGAAGTCGAACCGGTTGTGTTAGAGATAAACGTTAGCAAACCAATAAACACACCAGCTTTACGGCATTAATCTCACGTTCTTTCTGTTGGTCCAGAAAAAAAAATGTATATTAGTGTAGACATTAAAAAATAAGGAGTTATCCCACTTAAAAAAATCATAATCTTGAAATGATTATGATTTTTGTTTTGAAGCTGAAAAAATAAAAATTTAATGTAAAGAAAAATCATTAGGATTTAATAACATTATGAGTTTATATTTTTAAAAATAATTAATTTTTAAGTTCGTATTTATCTCTGGCGGAGCTTTACAAAGTTGACTGTTTGTGGATGTAACAACTAAAGGAAAATGAAGATAGTAATTATCTCTTATCAGAGGTTGCTGTCCTCCTATTAATTAGGTATCTGATCGATAGGGTTCGCATCTCTCTGTTTGACCTTCTTAATCCTACTGTACGCTGTAAAATTTAACCAAGGGAGCAGTGCTATAAACGTCGCTTTGAGCACAAACTTAAAAAAGACTAAAGAGAATCCAGTGGAATATTGTGATGGAAGTTGAATGATTAATTCCAGAAAAACTCGGCCAATGAAAAAATTATAAAGCAAGGTGGGCATTCATAAGAAGATGTTTGAAATGTAACAATGTTCTTCGTAGGATTCCGATTGGGGTAAGTGTTTTCTGGAGAGTAGCAAGAGTTAAGAGTTTTTGCGTTGCTGTTCGGGATGTTCGAGAGTTCGGAATAAAGCACTGCACATGAGGTCAGACAATCAATCATCAGGATATGTTTCAATCAGAATATCATTGCAGCTGGTACCCTTATATTATTGTGTGGGTAGCCAAACAGTACTGTCACATTAGTAAATACAGAGGACACCAATTACCGGAATCAATTGAGATCTGACCCCATCCGGATCGTCAAATGTTCGGATAATTGTATATAGATCGGAAATTAAGATAAAAATCATTCTTCCATATTTTCTTTAATTACTTTATTTACCCAACATTTCGGGCTTTTAACCCATCTTCCCGTGATATCTATTGTGCATTTTTAAGATTCCAGAACCACCTGTTTGTCAAAAAATATTTATGTAAGATACATATCGCACATCCATAATGAAAGGGGCCAATTCAATTACCAAATTAATTTTTTTTTATATATTACTACCTATTCTCTTCATTTTATAATTTGTTGATCTGATAATTTTAAAACCTTATAAAACCTGATCTTGTGAAATGCCATTAATTACTATTAATTTCTAGTGGAACGTGGCTTAAACAAAAATAAAACAATGATGCACAGAACGAAATGAATAATGAATATCACCCCAAGAGAACTAGTTCATCATGTTGAAGGGGAAATTTTTCATCCACTTCCAGCTCAAAAGGAAACAAAACTGTTTACAATGTCTGAGGATTTAAAAAAATATAATCTAGACTTATTTAAAACCTTTTTCAAAAGCAGAGGGGAAAGAACGGATTCTGGAAAAACAAAATTTGATTTTTCTCCAGAATCCCTGTTCTCCTTTTGATTGAGAGAGTGTGGTAAAGACATTTTAGATGAAGAAAAAGATCCTGAATATCATCCTGATGAAAATTTGTGAACTAAAAAGTATGCAGGCTTCCTGTTACTTGTGGCACGAGGGGGAGGCCAATAGGGGGGCCAATGAAGTTACATCTTGTGTTCTGAAATTTTTGCAGTCAAAGGTGAAGAGAGACCTGATTTAAATTTCAATGTTATCTTTTATTCTGTCAACTGCGTTGGACAGAACAAAAATAAATATATTATTGGGCTATACCTTTTTGCCTTACAGAAATTTAAGAACATACAAAAAAACATAAATTTTTAATAAAAGGCCATACCCAGAATGAAGGCGATGCGATACATTTTGTAATCGAAAAAGAAATTAAAAGCTCATTGAGATCTTTCCCAATCTACATACCGGCAGAGTATGCACAAATCGTGAGAGAATCGAAGACAAAAAAACATTTTTCAATGTAGAAGAATTGAGCCACAGAGACTTTTTTTATTTCAAGGAATATACTTCTCAAGTGGGGAACAATTTTACAATTAACACAGATGGTCACAAAATCCACTTCGCTGACGTAAAGATCTTAAGGGTTACTAGAAACAACCCCAATAGTTTCCAATACAAGACATCATACGCCGATGAGACATACAAAACTATTAGCCTAAAAACAAGACTAACTAGACAAAAAGTGCCTATCATTACCGATGAAACTTATAGTCCCAAACGAGCTTACCACAAACCTTGTGGGATCCGAGAGCAAAAAACAAGATTTGCTCAAACTATTTGGGAAAAACCTTATTCCTCAGGTACATCGTTCCTTTTATGAAAGCTTGTAAGGACAAGTTTGTATTTTTCTAATTATTTTGAATTTTTTTCCAAGGTTTAATATAGTTTGTTTTTTTCAACCTTTAATTATTTTATTTATTAATTCTTATTGTTTATCAGAATTGAAAGTGTGAGCTTTTGTTTCCAAATGTGCAATTTATATTCTGAAGAAAGATAATATTTTAGTTGTAAAACAAATTGAATGTTCCTTGTTTATATTTATAATAACACTCTTTCATTTATAAAAAAAAAAAAAAAATGTGAAGATGTGATATTAGCTATCATGCTGTGATGAATGAGAAACAGCCAAGGTGGATTGAAAGAAAGACTGATGTAAATCATTAAAGCATTTTTTTTTTTTTTTTGTACTTCGTAATTTTTAGTATAATAAATTTCATGTTATTTTATTTTAAAATTTTATTTACTCATATTCTCCTATTATCCATTTTTCAAACTTAATTCCTTAAATCAGTTCTTAGTTTTTACCATTACAGAACGGCAAGAGTAGAAACAAGCAATAGACACAACTAAAAAAAAATATGGATTCATCAAAAATGTAAAAGGACGCTACTCCAAACTTTACAAAAAAAAATTAAAATTCTGTTTCTTGTCGTTGAAAAAAATTGGAGAGGGCCAGATAATATTATACTACAGTTATTAAGATACAAAAACAAAAACAACAAATTCGTAAAAAAACGTTCGAAACAGATTGAATATGGGATTCAAAAAAGTATAAAACTTTAAACGCGATTTCCTGAAAACGTCATTTTTTGAGTTAAGCCCCTTTCATTCTGGATGTGCGATATGTCATCGTCTAATTAATAAATTAGTATTTAATAATATTCTTCTGTGACTGTGGAACCATTTCCACAAGTTGTACACATTACCACCTGTAATTGGGCATATGTCTGTTGGTGGGCTTATGTAAAATAAATAAATAAATAAATAAATAAATAAATTTCCATTTTCACACTTTTCTGTTGTTTCTGTTTTTCAATGGAAATAGTTCCACAACCACATAAGAATATTATTAAATGTTAATTATTAATTATGGTATGACATATGTATCTTACATAAAATGTTTTTTGAAAAACAGAGGGTTGTGGAGTGTTAAAAATGTACTATAAATGTCATGGGAAGATGGGCCAGAAGCCCCAAACGTTGGGTAAATAAAGTAATTAAAGAAAATATGGATGAAATCCTTCTTTAAAAAAGAAAAAAAAAACCTGAATACATAACCTCTTCCTTACATATGCGAAAATACAACAAGTGATGAAAATTACTTATGTAAACCAGCAATGCGGTCTGTGGTATATAATACAGCCCTTTTATTCATATTATTTATCAAATGCTTGATTCAATTTTAATTGATTGGTACACATCCGAAACCGTTAGAAATATAATAATAATACACACAACTCTCTGACATGCTCATTAGGCCCTTACTAACAGCCTTACAGCCCATTGTAAACAAGTACGGAGTAGTGCGCATGCGAAAGATTTGTCTACGTGTTATAAGATCTTGTTAGAATATACATACCTACTTAACGGAAACCATTTGTTGACATGGTAACTATATCAAGTTTTCTTAAATAAAATAAGAAAGAAGCCATGCTGAATTATGTTTTGCATTGTCAAATATTAAAATAAAAACTATTTAATTCTTCTTTAGTGATCGAATGCCTAGAAAAGCACGGAATATTTTTAAATAATCATGTTAAATATATGTTACAATAACTTAAATACACTTCTATCGATTTCCATTTATTATATACTAATTAACAAAAAATAGTAAAAAAAAAATCTAATATAGATGAAATTAGGATTTTTCCCCTTAAAAAAATAAATATATAATAAATAATCGAAAATTACTTGTCCAGTTTTGCTTTAACTATAATGCTGTATACCTTATGGAGAAAAACAAGCAAAAATAACCAAATAAATGTGGATAAAGATAATTTCTGTAAATTTCCTAAACTGCGTTTACACAATTATCAAACCACTCGGTTTCCGCTCTAAGTAGGTTGGTAAGTGAAAGTTGTGTGCTGCGCGCATCGACCCAGATTTTTTATTGTAAGGATTGGTTATATAAAGGTAAAGGTATTGGATTGTTTTCCCGAAAATCAACTCCGTTAGTCCAGTTAAATGTTCATTATTTAAAGATCAGATGACAGGTAACTGATCTTTAGTAGTTGATTGGAAGCTCTGAAACTTTGTTTAGTAAATGTGTGTCCTGATGTCCTTTAGTGTCCTGTAATGTCCTTCTATAAGTCCTATATACCACAGGTGATCAAAACAGTTTGTTGAACTACCTGGGCTGAATAACGAGCGATTTCCTAAAAAGTTAATGGTGCTGAACGGATTAGTAAACTTCTAAAGGTCAGTAGTGTTTTAATATTCGGATTGCTGTGTGCCTTACAAACACACCCATTAAGCACTGAAATATTACCATTTGAAGTTCACTTCTAACTATATAATATTAATAAGAACGCTATTTTTTCATCCCATACTTATCTTTTGCCATTTTCTAAAGTTATCGTTCGTTGTCCACCCACCACCCCTGTATATTGAATATTCGGAGGGGAGTTTGCCGTAAGAAAGTGTCGGTAAACTTTTGACGGATTAAATTAGTTGGGATCAATTGATGGAAGGGGCTGGCTGACTTGGGAAGTTGGTGGGAGGGAGTTGTTGGTCTTTGAGGGACTGCTAAAGTGGGAGGGCACTAAGTGTCACGACTCCTTGGAGCACAAGTTGCTAGCTCGTCCACTTTAGCAACTCGGCTTTTAGGGATGCTACCGTTCCTTTGCTTGGGACCTTGTAAGTCAACCGCCCGAAAAACCACCCTTAAGTCCCCCTTGTCATATTTTAAGTTGAAAGAGTTACTGCAGTTTACTGTTCAGCCCTGACTTGTTTTCTATTAGAAAAATCACCACTTTGTCAAATGTGATCATTGTTTTTTGGCGCTGCTAAGTCTTATTTCTAATATTTTTGTTTTTATTAAAAACTAAAATAATTCGTAAAAATAATAATTGGTTAACAAATATTGATGACGGGGCACTCTGTAGAGCCATTCGACCACACTCGCCGCTCCTGCGATCACTCCAATCGCTTCAACTCCAAAACGTTTCAGAACACTATATTATCGTATAATATTTGTTTTCCTAATGTAATTTAAAACTCTTCTTTATTATGAACCGTTATTGTTTTTAAATAATAATTTTATTGTATATGTATATATATTTCTTGAATTCATATGATAACTCCTTTATACCTATAATGACTATCAAACAAAATATAGTATTGGCCAGGACCATTAGTGACCCCTCAAAATCATCTATTCATTTTTACTTTCACTCACCATATATGAAGTATATTGAAAGGGGAAGTATTGCGATCGTGTACAATTTCGACTTCCGCTTTTCACCGAAAATACAAGTTTTGGTGTCCTCCGGGTCAAAATCACTATAAACCGTACGAACCTGAAATTGGGTATTTGGTGTATCTATGACGACGATGTAACAGCGAAAGTTTCATCAAAATTGGTCAAATAGGGGAGCACTTTGTTTATTCAATTTTGTGTCATTTTTACGTTTTTTCGATTTCCTCAAAAACGGCTATAACGATTTTGATGAAACTCGTCCTGTTATATTACTGCTGTCCTATTTTACTGAAATTTACCTGGTCACAAGGTGTAAATATTCCATTTTCAGAACTGAAGCAAAGATTGATGTTACCTCTTTTAATAACTTGCAGTGACTAGGGTTGTAAAGAAGAGGTTTAGGGGAAACAGATAAGCTCAATCATGTTTCCCTGGCAAGCAGGGACCTTTCAAACCAACGCCTTTCTGCTGTTGCCATATGGCAACACTAGGCTGTTATGGGTTAATTAAAATTAGGCGTTCTTTAATATAATGTAAGTTTTATCATCAGTAAAATTTTCTGAGGGGGCTTAAATTTGGAAGGGGGACTTTTCTGTTTTCCTACAAAGTACCTTTGTTTTGGTTTATATGGAGAAATTAACTGTCTCTCGTTATTCCTAAAAATAAGAAATGTATAAATATGAAATATGAAAAAACCGAGGATAACACATACATGAAAGAAAAGAACAATATTCCAATAACTCATTAAACACGTTAAGCCCACGCATGCGCAGTAGGCCTTAGATGACAGTCCATTGTTTATAATGTAAGACGTTCTGTTAATGGGAAAGAGTTGTCAATGTTTTTTGAAACATTCATATTTAATGGAAATTACTTGTTTCCATGGCAACTAAATGATGTTTTCAACAACTTATTAGAGAACTATAAAATCTGACGCGATGGAGTATTATACTTGCATTGCCGAATTATTACAAGTAAAAACTTTTATTTAACAGTAAAAAAATGTTAGTGTACTTGAAAGAGCAAATTCAAACAAAAATAAGTATATGAATGTGGAAAAATGTGTGAATTTGAGAAATGGCGTTTACATATTTATCAAAAAACGTCAATATCTAATCTAAGTAAACTGGTAAGTAAAAGTTGTGTCTTACGCGGATCGCACTATATTTTATACATCCTTATACATATGCCAGAAAACCATTTATAGAAATCCCGTGTCCCAATGTTTGTCTTTCAATAACTCAGAAACTACTCAACAGATTTTAATGAAATTTGGCTCAATGTTTATAGCTTTGGCCAACTTAAGAGATAGGATAGTTTTAAACTTGATTAGTGACCAAAATAATTCTTATATAGCGATTATTGCAAATACAGTAGGTCGTGTTTCGATTTATTAACATGGCGTCATATGTCGATTTCATAAAGTTTTTGTTTATAACCATGCTATTGTAATACAGGCTATCATTATTATAATTTTGTATTGTGTTGTGTGAGTGCAGTTAAGTATTTGTTCCTATATTATTATTTTCCACAGACAAATAGTAATACATATTTTTGTTTTTATTGATAATTTTTATTAAAGAACAAATAAATCAAGAAAAGGTTACAAAAATTCTCAAAAGTGTTGGTAATATTTCTTCCTATTTCCTTTTTTATTTGTATTTAAATTAAATTACTAGCTAAGCGCTGAAACGCTTTGCTGTGGCCCACCCTGATATCAACTTTTAGTAAAGTAAATACTTTTTAATAATTTAAATTAGGCTATTATTTGAAATAATATTCTATACATGTTGTAGCAGCACCTACTGTCACAGCTGTAACCTAATAGAAACCTGACTTGGGGAGTCAGTGTTGCCAAAAAGTAGCGGAAATTAGTGAGCTGGCTACACTGCCGGTAAGCAGACATGAAAACTCCCTGAGTGTGTTTTGATTAGGTGTTGTGGGATACTTTGTGATTTGCTAAAGAACTGCATAATTAAGACTTTAACAGAAGTTTCTTTATTTTTGTTATTATTATTTAAATACAGTCTTTTTTTTATTTTACCAAACCTTTTTATTATTTTTATCCCGTGCTCAAAAATGTAAAATTTAAAAAATGTCAGTGAAGATTGTAAGTGAAGATGTAATTCCTCCTTTATCAACAATAATTTAAAGTTGAGAAAATTTAATCCCAATCGAATAGAGGCTGTTCCTTTCTGTTCATCAGAGTTATAATTATCTTTATATGTAAAATTTAAGAAATGTAGGCGAAGATTTTAATCCTTTCTTTAATTTAAAGTAGGCTATTATTAGGAATGATATTTCAGTGTTAATTTCACCAGAATACATTTTTTTACTTATCTTTAAATTACGGTTGATTAAGAAAGGATTACAAATCTTCGCGAAATTTTTTTAATTTTATATATAATAATTACTACACCTCTACTGAACAGGAATAATTGTTATTTGGATGATCCGCAAGTTTCAGATTTATCCACCATAAATATGAGAGTACTACTGCAAAATGATCCATCGGCAGATATATTTTTTAAACAATTGCTTTATATTGGAAACGGTGAAATAGAGCTGCATCGAAATTCAAAATTTATCAAATTACCAGAAAATTTCTGAACTGTTGTAGAGACGAAAAATGAAGTGTCTACGAAATATAAAGTGTCTTTCCTGCTATTTTGAACAATTATTTGGACTATAATTGGCAGGGTAGTCGTGCTATTTTGGCAGCAAAAAATGTTGATTTCGATGAAATAAACTTCCAAAATCAATTGACAATGTTCTAGATGTAAACGAAGCCGTAAATGTCCCATCTGAATTTTTTAATTCCCTGGATATACACCCAAACAATCTCCAGTTGAAGATTGGCTCACCGATCATTCTTCTTCGTAACTTAAATCCACCTCAATTGTGCAACGGTACACGTTTGGTCATTAAAAGGATCACAGGAAATGTTATTGAAGGAAAAATGTTGCCTGGAAGGTTTACAGGAGATATCGCCCTGTAAGCCACCTATTCCCCTGGAACCGACAGAATTTTCAATAAAATTTAAAAGGCTTCAATATCCTATTCGTGTGGCTTTTGCCATGACCATAAACAAATCCCAAAGGCAAACAATGTCCACTTGGACTTTGAAAATCCGTGTTTTTCCCTTGGGCAATGGCATAACTCACGTGGGAAATGGGTATCGCCTGCTCACGTGTGTGGAAACCATCAAATCTTTGGTTTGTGCTAAAAAAACAAAAAAAAAACAGGTTAACCCAAAACATTTTGAACAAACTAGTACTTGAATAAATAAAAATTTTTAATTGTATTATGTAAAAACCTCTTTAAGAAGAGATTTCTTATCACTCAAATATATTGCTAAATTAAAATCTTCAACACACCACCCTCCTACCGAACACTTATTTGCCGAAGGGTCGGGAAATCGAGGTCTCAAAGAAATCGAGAAAAACGCCTATCAAAAGGACGCGTTAACCAGGATTGGCATGACCCTGAGCAATATTAAACCCGTTGCTAAACTAACAATACCATGTTGAAGTAGTGTTAGGCCAATAATCAATAGATCAATGGCTGAGGTTACCAAAACTTACCCGGTAGAAGTTCAGTCATCCTTTTTAAAATTAGTGGAAAAATATAGCAATTTCGAGTTAGTTTATACCGATGCATCAAAAAAGGGCGATAGTGTTGGCAGCGCTGTGAGTCTTAAACACAATCAGCTCCTTTTTAATCAAACTACATTGAAATACGAGATGTAAAAAATAAAAACTTTTAACTTTCCTCTATTCCTTGCCAAATACATTTAAATGGTGTAATGTTCTATTCTCAATCACGTTGGATTTCGATTAGCTGAAAGGTTTTCATCTTTATCAATGAATATTGGTATGACAGTATTTGTTTAAAAATATTAGGATATAACAACTGAGCCACAGCAACGCGTGGTCGGGTCTGCTAGTAATATTATATTTACTGCTATTTCCTTAACTAATTTAGGTTATATATAAAATATAAGAAAAGAATATCATTGGCTGGATTCATAACCGATTTTGAACTGTGAAAGAAGACCTCTTGTCTTTGGAAACCAGAGGTAATAAAATACTTTTTTTCCTGGATTAATACCTTCATCTATCCAAAAAATCACTACGGATTTGTATTTAAAATTAGCGGAAAAAAAAGACACAGATAATCCGCAAAACGCATTTCAGGAGATAACTGTAGGCATACTATCACTCACATGCATCTATATATATATATATATATATATATATATATATATATATATATATATATATATATATATATATATATATATATGTATATATATTTAACTGAGCAAGAGTGGTAGAAATCACCACGAATGGCCTGAGGAGGCGATCCATCAATTTAAGGAAGTGCAAGTAATAATAACGGTAGGGGCCAATTTTGTTATAAATCTGACAGTGGGCAGAGGTAGGCACCCACCTCATTCGATATCTAGCCTTCCCCCGGACCCTTCCAAATCGGGTTTGGCATATTTTTACCCCCCCCCCTCTCTCTCTCTCTCTCTCTCTCTCTCTCTCTCTCTCTTCTTCTATGGAAAGCTTTTATATATATTTTTTCATTGTTATTTTTACATATTATAGTCTATATATAATTGTAAGATCTTTTTTTCCTGTTGAATTTAATTACCTTTGTCATTACGCTGCTTTTGAAAGTGTATTTTTCTAGACTGATAGGCAAATTGACCCATTACACAGTTAGTACAATATAGAAGAAAAATAGACGTTATCTTTACCGTATTAGTACAGTAATGAAAAGCACGGTGATGAATGGGTCTCCAAATCAAGGAGGTAAAGACCGAGATACTTATATTGCGGAAGAAGAACCCACTTCATCTGCTGAATCATTATATAATATAGTTGGGAACATTCGATATGAGAAGGTTAATTGCTTCAAGTACTTGGGATCAGTTATCAATGACACCTTGAACGAGTGAGAAGTAAAATACGAAATAATGCCAGCTAACTTAGCTTATTTCAGTCTTTATTTATTTGGTAGTAGGCTGCTCAATCGCACAACTTAAGTCAGAATCCACAAAACACTCGTACTGGCGTACGCATCCTAAACCTGAGTAATAAGTAAAATACCAGCTGATGATATTTGCAGGTTCAAAAGAAAGGCACGAAGACGAATCTATGGACCTATACACGCTTCGACTCCGAAAAAACAAAGATTTACGCTGTATGATGATCTCATTGTTTCGTAATGTGTAAGGGTACAACGGATCATATGTTTTTTTCATCCCCTTCTTTGCCGTTTAGGTTATATGGGGTTCCCCGGACTAGGGATGTGGATGGGGTACTGATGGCGAGTATTTTTAAATTTCCCCTGGCTCCGGGTTTTGAATTGGCTATCTTCGGGTTCCTAAGCTTATGTCGGTTTTCTGGCAACGCATTTTTCCTAACGCGTTTGCCCACTCGGACATCCCGGCCTCCACGGATCATATGGTACCTAATCAGAATTGGTGAAAAGAGGACAGTCAAAAGGCTGTACTATGATGAAGTAAGACTTCGTAAAAGACCGAAGGGGAGATGGAGTGATGCTGTCACCGAGAATCTGAATCAGAAGTGCTAACGAAGGGAAAACCGGGGTAGAGCAGTTGAGATGCACGGCTTCATGCGTTTGTTGCGCCGTGAATGAATGAATAAAAAGCACAAGTTGATGAACCTTTTAAAAAGGTAATGTATTTAGAGATGATCCATTATACAATCGGAGAGTTACTCTAAACATGACATCTTATTACCACTTCCCGATGACATCATATTTCCAAAACTCCCGAGTTCGAAGTCCGCTTCAGACATATTTTTTTCCCGTCCCTGTGTTGTAAACTGGAAATTAGACAATGGGACCGGATTTCAAATTCGCAAGTGAGCTTGGACTATCCGGTCCGGACCTGATTTCATACCTGCTAAACTAGTAAGTGAGCTTATTTTATTATTACCAATTAAAATTAATGACGATTACTTTCGGCTAAAATAAATTGTTATCATTAGTACGAAGTGTTATGTATATTGGGGATTCGAAAAAGTATACTAATGAAAAAAATGTAAAAATTAACAAATGATACAAATTCCATTACATGGTTAAGGAAATAAAATTACTTGTTTATAGCGGGGGGTTCGGGACTAGAATTTTTCCACGGTCTCGCTAAAAGAAAAATTTGATTTCGGCCAGAGTCTATTTATGGACCACTAGGATAAGACCAAGAGATACTCAAGGATATTTGCGCACCTGAAAGGGGGAAAAAAAAAACAAGAAGACAGAAATATCTAAGACAAGAATTAAAACAATTTTGTTACAACAATTGACAGTTAGTTACAAACTTTGAGCTTCATAGGAACCAAGGTTACGTAATTTTATAAAACACTACCAATGTCAAGAGGACTTTAAAGCCTTACAAAGGCTTTTTAAAGACAAAATGGACTCAGGATTAGATTAGAGTTGTAGAATCATTAAAAATCTAACGTTCGTAGAAAGAATTACTACTGGGTTGGTGCGAAAATAATGCATTTTTTTATATGACAAAAACAATGTGTTATAATTTTTATAAAACTAAGATTATTTATTCAAAATACTTTCCATCAATACCAACGTATCAGAAGAATTTTTTTCCAGTTTAAAAAAAAATCTTTATCGAAACTCTCAATAAACTCGCGGAAGGCATTTCGGGTGGAGGCAGGGTTTTGCAAAATGTGTTGGTGTTTCCTTGTCCAGCCACTGGCCTGACCATCTCATGTTGTTATATGGGATCCATTTTTCATCACATGTCACGATTCGATTAATAAATGGTTCATTTTGGTAGTGCAACAGAACAAAATTGTAAATTTCAAAACGCCGATGTTTTTGGCTATCCGTTATTTCGTGAGGTATCCACGTTTTGAGCTTCTTGTCCTTACCAATTCGTTCCAGATGGCGAGCAACTGTTGAGTTGTCAACACTAACTTCTCTCGCAATGTCCCCAGTAGTTTTGCGATGGTTTTCTTCTACCAAATCCCTTAGCTGGTCGTGATCAACAATAGAAGGCCTACCGCGACCTTGCTTATCTTCGAAATCAAAATCTTCAAGACGAAATTTTTGGAACCATCGCTGCACTGTACATTCACTGATGATTCCTTCACCCCAAACAAAGTTGATGTTACGCGCGGTTTGATTCTCACTTCGACCAAGTTTGAACTCGTAAAAATAAATTTGACGAAAACATTATTTTGAAATAGTGAATTTCAGAGGTCCTTACTCATAGAGAATGTAACACAAAATAAACTAATCTTTGAGGAAAACAACATTAATAACCATAGTTTGTCATCCATTAACTAGACTTTGTATTGTCTTTGTTTACTAGGCAATCGCTTGCCTATACAAAATGATAATTCAAAACCTGCATTATTTTTGCACCAACCTAATGCTATTACAGCGCATTCAGAAAACAGTCATAACAAAAATTAGTCATTTTTTTAAATATGACATAGTTAAAAGCGGTAAACTTGTATGTGGATCAATCTTATATCTAAATTATTTAAAACATTTTTTTCTTTTATTGTTTTCAGGTCATCTGGAATCCACAGTGTGCTGATCGGTAAGCCGATGTTTTTCATTATTGTTTGTAAAACGAATGTTTTTTTTGTTAGTTTTGGGATAGCAGCTCCAGATTTATAAACATTTATTTTTTAATAAATCCTTATATATTTCCTGTTAATTTTTAAAATTATAGTTTACATTCAAACATTGTTTTTTCTATATCATATTTTATTGGACCATTTCAATATTTCATGTGCTATTAGATTAAAGTCAACATTTCGTTGAAAACGATTTAATGAAAACGAGCTCTGTATGGGCGGAGGGTCCAAGTTAAGCCCTCTTTTGTACAAAGTTTCTGAAGCAGAATAACTCGAGCTTTGGAAAAGTGTTGGCGTGCCTTGTTCCACGGCTTGGGAACTTCGCAGGTGACTAGCGGTACAGAACCAGATGAAATGAAAGTTGCTTATAGCTACGTAACATATATAATAAGTAAAGTGTATTTATTACTTTGTCCTGCAAAATGTTTTGAATATACCATTATACCACGTCCTGGATTATATTTTTCATGCAGTGGTTTAAATGGCGAAGGAAACATTTATTTATCTTTATTATTATGTCGTTGGAAAGTTTGGAACTTCAGAAAGAACAATACTTAGTTTATAAAATTGTAAAATTAAAGTATGCAGGAAAAATCGATCATTTATACTTTTAAATTAATTACCCACGTTCTGAGACTAGCGTCTAGGGAGAGCAAAGGGATCATTTTGGGAAGTGCGCCACCCAAAAATATAAAAAATGTAGATAAAAAATCTGGGAAATCTGACAATTACTAATGAACTTACAATGTGTTTGAAAAAGTATAACGGAAATGGAAATCGATAGATGGGGTATTTACGGTTCGTATAAAATTGGAATTTAGTTTTCGAATCATTAAAGTGTGGTTACCTCAAAAATTGTGTCTCCAAGTTTTTTAGTGTTTTGCTTAAAATTTTGTATTTTTGTAGTGTTATGTGGTTTAAATTAAATAGTTGATTGATTTAGTTAACAACTGAAATAAGGAAAAGGTGTGTGTGAGCTTTGGTGGGCTTCCATGGAGGACCAGCCGGGCACATGTGACGAGGTAAGAGACTCCTCAACAGTAGACAATCATCCTCCAGCATCTGAGGTAAACAATTCAGAATGCAGTTGGCAATTAGTAACAGGTCGCAAAAGGTCATCTACAACTAATAAAGACCCAAGGAAATGTGCTAAGAAAGACGAAGGTTATGTTAGCACCCATAACCGTTACGATCCCATTGCCCCTAGCAACAATGAAGCTAATGCTTATGAAAACATTAACCAAATTATGAAGCCACCGCCTATTATATTGAATGACATAGCCAACTTCGGTGAAATGGTGAGGCAGTTAAACATTGTCTGTGAGCCTAACTCTTATGAGTTAAAGTCTACACTAAAGGGTGTAATAATATACCCTACAACACCGGCTTCTTATAGAAATTTAGTACATTTTCTAGAATGTCAAAAAGCCAACTTCCACACCTATCAGTTGCCAGACAAAAGGGCTAGGCGGGTTGTCATTAAAAACATCCATCACTTAACGCCAAAAGAGTATATAGTTCAAGAATTGGAAGCTAAAGGGTTTAAAGTGAGAAATATAGCCGGCGTTCTGTCCTACAACAAACTACCACTTCCCATGTTTTTTGTCGATATTGAACCTGAAACATACTCAGAGGCTATTTTCGACATAAAAAAGATATTTCACTGCCGGGTCGAAGTTGAAGAACCACGAAAGAAACGTGCAGTTGTTCAGTGTACTCGTTGCCAAGCACTTGGTCATACCAAGACGTACTGCCGCCATCCTTATAAGTGCATTAGGTGTGGAGGCAACCACGTTTCAGGTGAATGTGGCAAAACTCGTGATACTCCAGCAAAGTGCGCAAACTGCCAAGGCCCTCACCCGGCGAACTACAAAGGTTGCAGGACGTATCAGGAGCTCAGGAACTTAAGATTTCGGCATCGCCAACCTCCTGCTCCAGCGCCAGACGCCCATAGAGCCTTCCCAGCACTTCCACGTCACCAGGCGGGACCTACGGCAACACAACGAGCTCCTCGTCCCGACTGGACAACGCAGGCCTCACAGATCAGATCAACAGAAGAAACATATTCAGGTATGAGGGTACAGGAGCATCCGCTCCAGGTACCATATGGTACAGATATGCCTATACATTTAAGTTCATTTGTCTCAGAATTAAAGACCCTATTTCAGGCCCTGATGACTATGATAAGCCATATTCAATAACTAACACAGTCTTTATGCTCTAAATATGGTTATTAATAATTTTAATTTTACAACATACAACATCTCGATATTACTTTGGAATGCTAACGGACTTTTACAACATAGAAACGAACTAGACATTCTCCTACACGACAAACGTATTGATGTAGCCCTCATTAGTGAGACCCATCTCACAACACGTTCTCGAATTTTTATTCAAGATTACACAATATACCGAACAGACAACCCAGATAACAGGAGCCACGGCGGAGCAGCGGTTATTATACGTAATAGTCTTAAACATTACCAGTTATCTTATGCAACCCCTCATATACAAGCAGCTAATGTTTTACTTCAATGCCAACAGAAAAACATTATTATTTCTGCAGTGTACTGCCCTCCACGATTTTCGATCACCACAGAAATTTTCCAAAACTTCTTTTCCAGTCTAGGAACCTGTTTTTTTAGCTGGAGGAGATTATAACGCAAAAAATACACAGTGGGGCTCTCGACTCTGTACTCCAAGGGCAAAGAGCTTGCTGACTGCGGTTCGCAACCTTAATCTATACACTCTCGCTCCTAATTCTCCGACGTATTGGCCTATGTCTAAGAACAAGCTACCGGACCTTCTAGATTTCTTCATAGGGAAAGGTTTCAACCCCCGTTCATTTACAATTGAAAGTAATTTCGAAATAACATCAGATCACTCTGCGGTATTTCTCACATTAAACGAAATACATAAAAAATCACGCACTGATCGAAGGATCGACGGACTGGGAACAATTTCAAAATCTATTGAACGAACGCCTAACTATACCTTTCTCTCTAAAAACTGCGACAGAAGTTGAAGAGGCAACCGAATTTTTCACTACACAGGTTCAGCAAGCAGCATATGAGGCATCCACACCTCTTCCAGCAAAACAACATATACTGCCAGAATACCCTTTATACATCAGACAGCTAATCATGGAAAAACGAAGGGCTCGGAAACGCTGGCATAGATCACAGTTAAAGACTGAAAAAAAGGAATATAATCGCCTTAACAATAAACTAAAAACTGAACTGCGATCATTTAAATCTCAACAGTTTGATAATTACTTTTTATCTTTGAATGCTGATGATGGCAGTTTGTGGAGATCAACCAGAAGACTTCTCCGTGAAAATAACAGTTCCCAGCTATTGAAAGTATCTCCAGATGTTTCCTATGATATTACAGACGAACAAAAAGCAGAACGATTTGGTGATTACATGTCCACTATCTTCCAATCCCACTCACACCTTAGTAATCCACACCATGACCCTATAATATTAAGTAATCTTGATGCAGCTTTACAGCTTTCGATCCCGCCAAAATCATTCACACCGAAAGAAGTAAAAGATGAAATCAGCAAGTTACCAACACACAAGTCCCCGGGTTATGACATGATTACTACCGAAATAATTAAGCATTTTCCACAAAAGGCTCTTGTATTTCTTACAGCACTTTACAATTCGGTCCTACGTACAACGCACTTCCCAATTCAGTGGAAATTCTCTTTAATTATAATGATTTTAAAACCGAACAAGCCACCTCATTTACCTTCTTCTTATAGACCTATCAGCTTGCTGCCGACATTCGCAAAACTTTTAGAGAAATTACTATACCACAGATTACTACCTTTTTTACAGCCAACTTTACCTCATCACCAATGCGGATTTCGCCATCATCATTCCACAACCCATCAACTTCATAGAGTCATAGATTTTATAGCGACGGGCTTCGAGAAGAAGCAATACGTGACAGGCGCTTCTCTAGATGTCCAACAAGCGTTTGATATAGTATGGCATGCAGGACTCCTCTATAAGCTAAAGACAGTACTCCCCAGCACCTACTACTTAATACTGCAATCTTATTTACACGACAGATTCTTCAGGATTCGTCAGGGTGCATCGTTCTCCTCTTATTTTTTATCAAAAGCTGGAGTCCCCCAGGGTTCCATATTAGCGCCATTATTATACACAATCTATACCTCAGACCTGCCTACAACAGAACATACTCTCACTGCGACATATGCTGATGATACTGCCGTTTTAGCCAAACATAGCGATCCGGCTCAGGCCTCGCAGTATTTGCAGAGTCATCTTGATCTTCTTCAAGAATGGTGCATAAAATGGAAAACAGCAATCAACATCAAAAAGTCTGTTCAAATCACCTTCACACTTCGACGTGGGCTGTGTCCTCCTGTTCATTTAGAGCAAAAAAAATTTGGTCCGTGATGACACAGTAAAATACTTAGGATTGACGCTGGACAAACGAATGACCTGGACTCCTCACATCAAATCAACAAGACAAAAACTAAACTCAAGATTCAAATTATTACAACATCTCTTAAATAAACGATCAAAATTACCATTAACCGAAAAACTCAAAATTTATACGTATTTACTTAGGCCTATCTGGACTTACGGAGCCCAAATATACGGCTATGCTAAAAAAAGTAACATATTAAAACTGCAACAATTTCAGTCAAAGGTACTAAGACTTATTACGGCCGCTCCACCCTTTATAAGTAACAAGAACTTGCACAAAGATTTAAAGACTCCGTACGTTCAGTCATCTATTAAAGCATTGTATAAACGATTTCATGACAAACTTAAATCCATTAATTCAAGGACTATCAAAACTAGACTTACCGGACACACGACGACGTTTACGAAGGAGCTGGAATAGGGATCTTTTGACCAACAAAATTTAAAGTTTTATGGAGAGGCATCATTGGATGGCCTTTACCTTCATGCCTTCATTACTATTTTTTTTTTCTTTTTTTTTTTTTTTCTTATTATTATTTTCTCATGTAGTCATCACATTCACTGGTTGTAATAATTATTTTACAGTTGTGAATTTATTAAATAAAGTCAAAAAAAAAAAAAAAGTTTTCGAATATTAGTTTCTTTTCAGAAACGGAAGATGATCATCGATGATTGTTCCACTAAAAAACACATAAAGGGTTTTATAGTACCATTTAAAAAAAAAAAAAAGAAAAAAACCTTCACTCACTAAAGAGAAAATAAAATATTTTATATTAATCTAATCTTAATTTGTGGGTGATTAAGTCCGCATGTAACGCGGGAGACCCGGGTTCGACTCCCGGCGGAGCCAAATCTTTTCTCTTAAAAAAATAAATTATTTAGAAAATAAAATAGTTTTTATTATTATCTTTGACAATGTGACTATGAAAAACATAATTCAGCATGGGGTATTCATTTTATTTCTTAGTATTCATTTTGGTTTTATTTCAAGTTATTAATTTTATTTCTCTATTTAGTTGATATGATGTGATAACTTGATTTAACTGGTTCACTTGGGTAGGCAATCCCGCACAACCCCTTCCCGCTTACGTCTCTACCGCTTACCTCTCTACTCTCCTTGTGTTTCAACAAGCACTTAAAACACTTAGATAACTTTCGCATGCGCATTACGCCTTACTTGTTAATAATGAGCTGTTAGTAAAAGCGTAATTCGCATGCGAACGAGTTGCCAACATGTTTAAGTGGTTTTTTGAACACTTCATATTTTGTATATATAAACTGTGTTTATGCCAAATTTAGTGGGCATGTAAACAGTTTTCGACTTTATAAACTGAATATTATTCTTTCTGATAATCTCAGATTTCCAGATATATAACTTACATATATATTACTGCACTCATTAACGGAAATTGAAATTTTCATATTACATATTTAAGCCTTTCTTATTAGTGGGCATAATGAGAGACATTTAATTTCTCCATAGAAACAAAATCGCAGGTACTGTATAGGAAGATCATTTTCCTCCGCCGTTTAAGCCCCATCAGGACATTTCAATTGGTCATCGGGCAGGTGGTCGATCGCTGGTGCCTTGTGGTTCCTGAGCTACTGAATGCCATCCTACACCTCATCTTTATCAGGGGGCTTTATCTCATCTTCATTTTAAAATCTTTGCATAACTTATTTGTATCCATTTAGACATAAAAAATAATGCCGAATTCATGGTAGAAGTCGATAATCAGCCCAATTCGTGAAAAGGGAGACGTACTAGATTGCAAAAAGATTGAAAAATACATTGATTTAAAATGGTAGGATAGTTTTCATCTCGATTATTGGCCTCAATATTTCCTTTATTGCAAATTAGCTTTCTTGGCCTGTCTGCTTTTTAACATCACATTGGAAAACGCTGTAAGAGATGCAGGTATCCAAACAAGAGGCACATATTTAATACTATGATCCTAGGATCTGCGGACAACCAATATATTATTGGAATAACCCAGGATGCAGTGCGTGATACCTTCCTCGCTCTCGAAGCAGCAGCTGGGCGATTAGGACTGCATACAAAGAAAAATGTATATATATAACCTCCGGAGTTAGCCACATGGTGATACCGTTCAGTTTGGCCTGTATACCTGGGGACCTTAATGTGACAATGCACACTAAGGAGAAAAGCAATTGCCAACCGTTGTTACCTTGTGCTAAGAAGATAAGTATTTATCAAAAATTAAACTATGTCTTTATAAAACGTTAATAAGACTTTTCGAAGGACGAATTCTAAGACGAATCTATGGACCTAGAAACAGATATACCTCAGAAGAGGTAACCAAGAAGTGGTATAATCCCCTCGCTGAACCTGACACTATATGGCCCATCAGTCTGGGGAAAGGTTAAGAATATTGTTTATTTGTCCCTGACTGCTCTAACTGAGAACCAAATTGAGCGATTTATTTATTAGATAAAATGTGTTCCTAAGAGAATAACTTTACGCGTTTGTTGGTGGGCATCGATGTAGGTGTTATGGGAGATTAAACGGAAGTAGGTTATGCACGTCTCGTGAATGGCACAGACGGACGGAACAGATTTGTTTTCTTATATGTATAAAACGATACACGCGAGTGAATTTTTAGATAGATAGAGGAAAAACCTTGTTTCACATCCTGCATGAATACAAACCTACCTTCGTTCTGTAGTGAGGAAGCAAAAAATTTCCGTTTTCTGTTATTTTTACCATACCATCCCGCTTCCCCATGTCAACGGGATATCCAATCTTGTTGTGCCGGAACATGCGCTGGAAAAAGGAAATTAGAATAGATTTTTAGGGTAGGAAGTCGATTGCTTTCAGTTTAACATAAGAATTTTTTGTCATTAGGTTTAGCCACCTTCTTATATACCAGAAGTAACATGTCTCCAAATTTTGTTTAAATGTGTTTGGCTAAGTTCCTGTATATGTCACTCTTATTATTTATTTCTTTTATTTATTCTTTTATTTATTATTTATTTATTTGTTTAAAGTTTAAAATTTCACCCAATCTTCTCTACTCTGCTGATTCATTTAATTTAAATTCAGATTGCCAATCTCCCTTTACTTACATTGTGGACTGAGTTATGCATTACCAGGCTTCCTAGATAAAGCCGTGACGAGATCAGCTTGGTATATAAATTCTAGAAACTTGAGTCCAATGGTATTTAATGCAATACATACTTACATATTGTCTATGTAATAATGTAATATTCAAATGGTTGTTAACGGTGTTATTCTTGTCCAGTTCAGTAATCGTTCCGGGTGTGGTTTATAGGATTTTTTTTTCTAACCAAAAATCATGGAAGAAAAGCCGGTTTATTTCTTGCATCCGGCTAGATTTCTTACCGCCTCCATTTGCCTCGAACACGCCTAAGTGGTGGGTAACACAGAATTTGCTATGCAATAATTTTAATAAATGCTTTATCAGTAGTGGAACTTAATGACACGCACCCCCAATTTTTTGATAGTACGACATCATACCCTGCACACTCCCATTAATCTTTGTAATGGAACTGCTCCTGCTCCCAAAGCTATTAACAATGTTTGTATTTAAATATTATTGAATAAAAACAATTTAAAGAATAGTACTCTCTTTAAGGTTGTAATTTTTGAAAACGTTTTTCAATTATCTGAGGAATAGTGGAGATGCCAAGAAAGAATCTTCTGGCGTTGAAAATGCTTGATGATTGGTAGCAATCTTTGGTTGGTCAACTAAGAGGCAAAACACATAGCCTTTATTTATTTTAAGGTACGAATTATTACTAAGCGTTGGTTGAAATTATTGTAGTTATTTACCTACCGATATTCGGGACCAAACTGCCACTGTTGTTAAAAGGGCCTCCATGACCTCCATGACCAACCCTTTGCCTCTGCATCCTCCAGCACTTTGTGGCTAACTCGCTCGGCATACTTTTAAAAAGTTTCCTCATAGCCCTACTCTCTAATTAAATTCCATTCCATTCATTGTTCCCAGTCGTCTCAAATGTTTTCATACTTTTTAATCGGATTGTAAATGAATTCATGAACCTAACTTCGTAGTTTAGATTCGAGATGGATTGTGGTAGTAGCACTTACTATGGGAAGCTGTTAACATGGTAACGATTTTAATGAAACTTTTTTTTGGTGTTTATTGCCAAAAATATTTTACAACTTCATAAATTCTTTTTATTTTTTTTCTGTCTTTGATATGAATGGATCTATTTGTTATTATATATCAATGGATTTTTTTTCTTATTTGAAAAATAATATCACCGATTTTATTAATTCAGTGATTTAATTTGGTTTATGAAACAGTTAACTCTTTTCATTTAAAAGTGCAAGTTTAACTTTTACTTCTTTTTATTAATATGTGTTGATCAATAAATGTATATTTTTGACTTTTACTTCTATTATCTGGTCTTTTATTTTCAAATCTAAATAATAAAGGTTTTTATTTAACAGTTTCAGTAAATTATTTACTTAAATTAGATGTGTATAGGGGAGACCGAGGGGAGTTGAAACAATTTTCACATTTTGTTTCATAACCCAAATCCTATTGACATAAATCGTACGATATTAGTTCCAATCGATATTGGATCCAATCGGGCATTCATTACACTTGCGAATGGTAAACATAAAAAAATTTTAAGCGTTAAATATTGTGGTCAAAAATCCACTTAACCGTAACAAGTCAACTTGTTTCAACTCACCTCATACCGATGTGAGAAACAGGGGTCGAGGAGAGTTGAAACATGTGATTTTTGAGAAGTATTAAGGTCTGTAATATAAAAATGATGATATCATTTAAATTTATTTATTAAAATTAAACTTTTGAAGTACAAAACTTTTTTTACTAATATTTTGTGCAGATATATCAGTTAAGTAGGTAACTACTGATCTATTTTAAATAATCAACTCCTAAAGTAGTTAAAAGTACCATAAAGTCCTATTCGTAACATAATTAAAATAACAGTGAGATGAATCAATTGTTTTAAATTATAAATCTTTGAAATAAAATAATTATTAACTTCCATACCTTTTTTAAGTATTAAAATCAGTTTTGATCAATATTTCTTCAAATATTTATGTAACAAAAATCTCAAAAATGTCAAAAATAAAAATATCATGATAATAAAAAAGGTCAATCTTACAAGCAGTTATGGCAAACATAAAGTTCTCCACCAGTGCAAGTTTGATGAGCCCCGTTGTTGTATTCCAGACATTGCATCCATTTTTCCATGGCAAAAGGATTCTTATTCTGCAGAATAGGTGCTACAGTAACCGATGTTTTCCTCTCTGCGGGAGTCATGCAATTCACTTGTTTTTGTCCTCGTCGTGCAAAACGAGGTGAGTTAAAACAGACTGTTTCAAATCTCCTCGGTACGAAAAAACCTCCCAATTTTTAATCAATTCACAATCAAAAAGCAACTACACAGAAATCAATTGTACCAAACATACATAATAAATTTTTAGTTAATGAGCTTTCGAAACATATATAACTTAAGTCAAAATACAAAACCCTTATGAAAATATAGGCATCATAAAAAAACGTTAAAAACATACTTTTCACGATTTTTGTCACTTGGCACGCTTAACTCCGTAACCGCGCGACTTACGCCTCTGACGCGAACTGACACGTCAGCGGGCGGAGGGAAGTGATTGATAAGCGAAGTTGCCAAATCGATTTTAAGTTCCGAGAATTCGCTACTGTTTCAACTCACCTCTGTTTCAAATCCCCTTGGTCTCCCCTATATGTTATATAGCTATATGTATATTTATGTATAGAGGTATGTATGTGTACATAAGCCAATTATTAAATAGTTAAAGGACACAAAAGTCCTTATATGTTGTGTGTCCATATTAAATTTCATCTAACCTACCGTTGGGGACATTGGCTAGTAAAATACTGGTATTTTCCGAAATTGATGGGTTTTGCCACCATTTTGTATCCATTGTTCCATTAGGGTTTCGGATTAAATGTACGTCAAGAAAGGGTTTTTATTTTCATTATCGAATTAAATTATCGAATACATATCTATACATACAAACATACATACATGAATACATACATATATAATAAAAAATATGTACATATAGATGTAATAACATATATAAAATATCTAAACATCATTAAATACATATAGACAAACATTTACTTATATATACAAATACATGTATATCTCCTCTAAACTAAGGCTAATTTATTTATCTTTCAAATTCACTCGCTATATTTTATTGTAAAAATTGTTTTTCTTTTGGAATTCAATAATTCAAATGTTGTTTTCATTATCTCCCAAATGGTTTGAATATTTCTTTCTATCCTGCGATTTCGAAAGAAACTGTTGAAGATAGAGAAATTTGATGGGTCTATTGTCAGCTGTTCATTGCAATGTCGTTGGTGTACTGTTATCGATGAGGAAACCGTGCGTGTGTCTTGTGTTTTCGATCCTCAATCTAGTTATAATAACCTCCTCTCTTCTATTGTTTCTACTGGAGCTTGGTAAAAAAGACATTGGTGACTTCCATTGAAGATAATGCTGCATCCGTGGCCGCTAAGTCAGCTGCTTCATTCCCCTTAATCCCCACAATGGTGTCCATACGATATCTATATTTTTGTTCAATCCCAAACGGTATAAAATTACACCAACAAATTTAATAAAACGCGCAAGAAAATTATCCTCTGAAAATTATAAACAAACAGCGGAAAAGAAAGTAGTTGGTCTTGTTAAATTAATGGATATCCGCACAGAATCGTTTGCAATTTACTAAACCAAACACAACCTCGACGAACAGCATGAACAAACAATAAAAGATGCTACACTATTCCTTACATACAAATACTGTCAGAAAGGCTTGTTAAAACACTCATAAACAACACTAATAAAACTGATTAGACGGTCACATTCACCAATACTTCCGCCATAGGAAAATTAAACAGTAAAACCAACTATGCAGGCAAATTAGAATTACAATCCAATGGGTGGTATGAATAAAACAAGCAAAAGCTAAGAAAATGCTAAAATCAATATGAATAAACTTTTCCTAGCTTAGCTTAGATTGATCTAAGATCTGTCCAAAAATTCTTAGCAAAAGCTAAGTATGGAGGAATATTTAGCCCCTAGCAATAGCTAGACCTCTCCCTATGCTTTTCCTGACAGGAATGAACATGCTGTAGCTCAGGATGTTGTTGCTTTCTCTCTCCAGTGTATGTACGGTCTCTTGTCATAGCAACATCTATGATGTATTTAGATGAAGAAGTTCATTTACCAAATGATGAAAAACAACTTGATAGGGATCTCCTGGTGCAGCTAGTTCACTTTCAAAACGAAGTAATTTTTTACAGTCACTAACTCTTCTTCTTTCGCGGTAAACTTTCTGCTGCCTAAGTTCCATAAACATAGCCATGATTGTTGCTTTTTATTATTATTATTTAACACCAGGATCACACCACTCTCTATGAAGTTTGCGTTGTGACTGACCTTTTACTAGCGATGCTAGCATTCCCAAACGGTGGCTAGAAAAAAATGAGCATATCCTAGAACAAACTAGAAGGAGCTAAACGTTTATTCATATGATTTCCCCAGCAAAAGCTAAGCTTCCAAAAATTTTAAGCATTTGCTAGGGGTTAGCAAATCCCATTTGTTTTATTCATTTACATGTTAGCACAACCTCAATATTTACTTAGTAAAAGCTTTTCCTAGTTTTTATTCATACCACCCAATATAGTTTATGAAATACCTTGCGAAGATAATTTTGGAAAACCAGTTTTCGGTACATCGGAACATATCTTAAACGACAAATCTATCAGCATAAATATAGCTGCACTTATAATACTAAAAACCGTAACAAACCAGACAAAACAGCTCTCACTACGTATTGCAGGCAAGAAAATCATTCCTTTAAATTCGATTCTTTCAAAATAGTTCACCTTCAAAAAAATAGTAATTTTAAAAGAAATATTAAAGAAATGATAACCATAGAAAAATATAAAAATCGCCCAATAAACAAGAAATCAGATGTCCTAAATATCTAAACGTGTTATTCAAATTTAATACAATAAGATACATTTAGTAGTTACATCACAGTAATAAACTATGATTTCATTTTAATAACTTATGCATCTAATCTAATTCCCGCGTACCTGTCAACAACCGGTAATATCAAAAGGTCTGGTTCATGTAGCAATATCCATCAGCAACATTGTATTCATTTCATACACTTTTATCATTTGATTCATCTTAAACTTATATGATATAAGTATTTGTTGTTTAGTTCTTCTTAAACATAATTTTCTTAATCCATCAGCAAAATTGTAAGTATATTCATACACTTTTATTATTTGATATATCAAACACTTCTGTAGTCTAAGTATTTGTTGTTTAGTTCTTTTAAAAACATAATTTTGGCCCTTGATTCGATTTTTATTCGAATTAACTTTTTCTTCTTTCAAAATATGAAAACAGTTATATGATATTTGTACCCCGGATATGAACATCATGTCTATTTTTTCATTGAATCAAATCGAATGTTGTAGTTTTAAATAAATAAAATATGTAAAGTGTTAGATAAATACTTCCAATAACTTATCAATGTCAGTAACGATGTGAAGATTAATGAATGAAAATAAGCTATCTCTAACGAAAAAACAATTTAACAGCTTCTTGTATTATAACTAAAAAAAAAAAGGTCCTGGTGTTGTTTACTTCAGGTTTACAGTTATATTTATTAAAATACAACAGAGAGAAGGGTAGGGTATCCCTGTGTCAATTAATTGCTATTTAATCGTTTAAATATAATTGCACTGAATTTTTCTTTCTAACAATTTATAATCATCATCAATTTAACTTAAGGAATTGTTATAGATGGGGGAGCTTGGGGCTGGAGATACAGCCAGTGATTCATTGAAGTTTATTGAATGATGGATGAGCTAGCCTCTGTTATCGAGGCGCATCCACTGTTGCCACAGTTCTTTTTTTTTTTTTTTTTTTTTTTTTTTTTTTTTAAATAATTTATCATTGGCTTTCTTAATGATCTTTCTTATTAACCGTGGCATTAGCGTGTCCTCGAGGCGGAGTGATATCGGAGACAAGTTGGCTCAGGTCCAAAGCTATCTGCGCTTTAGCAAGCCTAGCTTCTTTATTGTCCGGCCCTAATTCATCTAGCAATTCAAGGGGCGTAGTCCTTGGGCAGGTACCCCCTTCCCCCCACAACCCACGTTGGCTGCTTGCCACCTACCGTTATTTTATTTTCATTTTATTCCTCTTGTACTTGGCTTATCGTTCTTCATATCAGTTTAGGCTATTCCCATTTCTGTCATCATTCCCGAGATAATGTTCCGTTGAATCCAAGTTATCACTGAATTAATATTCCTGAGGATCTTGCTTTTCAATATAAAATATTCATATAACTTTTATATTCAGAAATGAGAAATTATTAGTTTTGAAAAATATGCGTAATTACGGAGAAAAGATTCATTAGTTAGTTGCACTCCTAGGAAATTTGGTCCCGAAGATCTTCTAGTACGTGGACCACACCCCCTACCGTGCACCCGCCCCCAAATCCATATAAATTACATATCGTTGTGTTCCTTGTGATAAAAAAAAACAATGTTCCCAGAAAAAAATCAATGGTGCACTATACCAAAAAGGCTTTCAAACGTGGCGGAATGACGAATTTGATTTTAGTTCGTTTTTTTATTACTAACATTTACCATTATGCTTGATTTCGCCATTACTGATCTTTTATTAAATCTAGATAGTTCTAGATTCAGAATAAATAAACAAACCTACACAAATAATCGACATCATGTATTACCTTTAAAGTCAATTTTTTGAAGGCACTCGCGTAAAAGTTAAAATTCCAAGTTGATTTGAGATTAAACGGCCACCGTAAACGAAAAACGCCCTGACACAAAACATCCGGAGAAATTATTCTTCTTTGAAAATCACTAGTCAGTTTTCAAAATATATCAAATAGGTTCATAGAAAACGGACTTTGACGGCGAAAAGGCTCCAGTGATTCCGGATTGTTGAGTTCTCATACATGACATAATTTATACCGGTTTTAGGACATTATTTTGAGTGTATAATCGAGCCAATGTAACTGCAAGTATTTAATAGAGAGAAAAAATGAAAAAAAAAGCACTTTTTTCGTAATTAAAATAACAAAGATATAAACATGATCAATAATAATTAATTAGAACTGATTATGTTGAAATGTAATAATAATGCTCTCATCGTAGTAGTTGGGTTACAGGCACTGCTCTTTTCTTACTGTGTTCATTAGAATGCCTGAACTGGTTTTTCTCATACATTTTTATTAATACTTATGTTATGAAAGAGTTTATTAAGTCGTCTGCTTTTCTAGAAATATCCAATTTCCTTAAATATTTGCTGACGATGTAGGTAACATTTTTTACTTTTTCCTATCCTTATTTTTAATGCTTTTTTTAATCGTATTTGTATGTATGTTATGGCATGATAGTAGTTGACATTTAACATTTTATTCGAACTCCGATCGTTAGCGAAACCGTTCCCAATGAATAAAGGGATGTATAAGAGGTACGATTTGCAGACCAAGTGCGAAAGTTAATCTTAAGAATGTAACGTTTACCTGCTGCTGAGGTTGTAAATGTTTACGAAAAGGACAAGTATAAGGTGGGAGAGATTGTAAGTGGGATTTAGTGGTCCTGCTTTTGACAGCTAGATCCTTTGTTCTAGCCGGGATGATTTGTGACCGATTTCCTCTTTCACACCTCCATTGTCTCGGAAGGGGCGGCACCTGGCCATGCTGCCTCTCTACAGGATCCACTGCAATATCTGTCAACTATTTCATTAGGACAATATGCTAGTCTATTCCCCCTGATCAACAACAGTCCTACTATTGCATTGTGTATAACTTATTGGCTATACATTAAGACCATAATTTGAATAATAATAATTAATCTTTAAGTTTAGGGAATGGATTCATTTTATGCTCTGATTCTATGGAATGAGCCCGCGTGGTCATCAACGCCCGTGTTTTTATCTATTTTTTGTTATGTTTTTAACTGTTTTCCAGGTTTAACTCTATACAAATCTATATAAATAAAGATGAAATTCTGTTTGTTTGTTTATTTGTTCTTTATAGAAATCCACACCGTTTGTCCTAAATTCTCCAAATGTCGCTCAGTGGTTCTTTGATACCAGGTGCGAACACCTGTCCATATTAAAACTGCATAACTTCAGCCAATTTCTGGAAATATTCTTTATTGTTAAAAAAAATCGTCACAATCTCGCTTTACAATGGTTTTTTTTTTTACGAAATCGACCGTTTGAGTCGAAAAACGGCCTAAAAAACCATTTTATAGAATTTGAAGAGGCCAACAAGGCCCGGTAAGACCATCCCTTGGTAGGCGTCGAGTTCTGGGATTTTTAAACCATATGTTTTTTTTTAAACATTACAATACGTTTATTTACATGTATGGTGAATTTATTTTTTAAAAATGCCTCCTAAAAAGCGAGCTTCAATAGGAGTAGTGAGCTCAAAAGCAAAAAAAACAACGTCAAATACGAGCAGCTGAAACTCTCGACGAACATCAAAACAGGATTGAACAACAGAGGCTTAGACAGGCCGAATCGCGGAAATTGAGTCTGCCCAGGAATACGAGGCCCACTTTGCGCAACAGATGCTTAGACAAGCCGATTTGCGAGAAGCTGAAACTGCAGGGCAATATTTCTGTTTGTTTGTTTGTTCTTTATAGAAATCCATACCGTTTATCCTAAATTCTCCAAATTTCGCTCAGTGGTTCTTTCATACCAGGTGCGAACACCTGTCTATATTAAAATTGCATAACTTTAGCCGATCTTCAGCTGATATTCTTTATCCTAACAAAAATCATAATGATCTCGCTTTACAATGGTTTTTTACGAAATCGACCGTTTCATTAGAAAAATGAAATTCCCGGGTGAAACCGGGACATACAGCTAGTAAATAAATAAAAAATAATATTAATCAATATATATTATAAAGCAAAGTGTACAATGTGCGTGCCGAAAAGGCTCAGAAACGACTCCACATACGATTAAGGGATTTATGTCAACGTGTAACTGTATGTCCCCTAACGGAGAAGAAGGTTTCCGTTTTTCTCTTAAGGGTGTGAAATTGAAGAGAAAAGGACTGGAATTTTAAGCCTCTCGCAACATGTAATTAGGCTACCTGAGAATGACATACGAGTTTATGAATGAAAAATTTAGTTCGAGCTGCAGACCACCAGGAAGCGCTAGGGTGTGTTTCACTCAATGTTTATTGTTCATTCATTCCGTTATATTTGTAAAGGTTATATATTTTGTCAGCTGTTCTTTTTAAATTACTTAAAAATCAATCGAAAATAATTAGTTTCACCTTTTCTTTTAAAATAAATTTATGATTTTTCATACCTGCAATCAATTGGAAAACCGACTGGATACATTACAAAATTAATTTTCTCATAAGAAGATTAATTGATAAACGCATTACATTTAATCAATATCTAACATATACTTAAGTAAATTTAATGCAATATGAGTGAGCGAATAAAAACAGACATAAAACATAAAAGAAGAGCTGAATAGACTGATTATAAACAGAAAATAACAAGTTTGAAGTGTTCTTATTGTATGTAGTTATGAAAAATGGTTTTATTTTGGTTTTCACGTAGTAACAGTAGTAAGATTGGAGAAGTGCAGAGTTCGGCCAAATTAGGGTGGGGGGGGGGGGGTATATATT
This sequence comes from Aelia acuminata, assembly GCA_911387785.2. Lineage (NCBI taxonomy): Eukaryota > Metazoa > Arthropoda > Insecta > Hemiptera > Pentatomidae > Aelia > Aelia acuminata. The sequence goes on along the minus strand of OU426978.1, from coordinate 135,774,848 downwards.
AAGGGAGGTTGAACTGGATGAAAGGTCTTACAAAAAAAGCTTCTATGAATCTTCGGTATTTTCTAAACTTCTGGATCTAATAGGACCATCACAGTAGTCGGCGCTTAAGTTGTACTCCAAATATAGTTGTTTTAACTAATAATCTAATAACTTATTATCTGCTGACTGCTCGGAATGGGCTTTTAGGATTCATAATCACAGAAACCATAAAAAACGATGCATGACTCGACAAAGTTGCAGCAAAATACATAGGGGGCAGCAAAATACATATTGTATGTAAGTAAGAATATAAAACACAAATAAAAAATAATATGATTAGTAATAAATAAACAGGAAAATAAAAAAAAAATTCATAGTTAGCCATTTAGATAAATATAAAAAAAAATATGAAAATAAATATGAAATGGAAACTAATTAAATAATAAACAGGAAAAAAAGAGATAAAAAACAAACTATTAAAGATAGATTTATTTAGTGAATATTTTAATCAAAATAGGTTGGTTATAATGTTATAGAATACAGTTTAGATATTAGCTTTGAATCTGAAAGAAATTTAATTATGGAATGAACCAGAAACGAAAACTATAATTATTGTACTAATTTTTTTTTTTACGTAAATAAGGGTTCACCCTTTTTGGTGATTGCATTCAGTCTGTCAGTTTATCAGTACCAAACCCGAATGAAGGGCCTAATTTGTTAATCATGGTGAAAGGACCGTTTCTAATTTACCATCCCTTTGGACGTATTTACTTTAGAGCCCTTAATTAGATGTTGCATGTAATTGAGGTCTCTTACCTGTTCTCATGTTCAGATGGGGCTGTAGCTTTTGGGCGCAGCTCTTAATGAGACATTTTAATTTAAATTACTCATAGTTCATTGTTATTCCAAGACATTAAATAGACATCCAATGGCAGTGGAAATCATTAACTGCAAATAATAAATTTTATGTTTTTGCAAGACCTTGAACAAGAATCTTTATTATCTCCTCTATAGTCATTTGTAGAAATGTTTCATTGGACGTCAAAGATGCTAAATCTAATGTGACATATTTACAACACCTTGTATTATACCTGTACTTCCTGTTAAACTCTTTTCACTCATTTTTATTCGTTTTCTTTAAATTATCCTTTTATTTTAATTGAGCAATTGGAGTAGTTTGTAAATTAGTTTAATAAATTATCATTTATTTTATTTGAAACGGAAGAAGAGAATGTTTTGTTTTTGTGAAATAATAATTTTAGATGGAATATGTTTAATTTTATTTAGCAATGTTTATAACTGTAGGGTTAGGTAGCTAGGAGTTCTTTAGTTGTTTTGTATTTGTTTACATTTTGCGGATTAATGTGGACAATTTTGAATTCCCGCGCCGTAATTGAGCAGTTGGCGTAATTTCGTACAAGAAGGAGCTAACTCGTTGTGCCACCATTAATTGACTGATCGATTGCCAATCATCAATTTTTTCATATCGATCACAAAAATCGCCGATTGGGCACCAGTTGGAACACTTGGAACTTCTCACTGTGAGGGAAACCGATACTTTAAAGGAACTGCTACGTTCTCTAATAACAATTCAACGCACATCGAAGTCACGAATAGAACTGTTCCGATCGTAACTGTTACCAGGTAACCGTTATCGGGCTTTACATTATTTTGTTGATTGTTAGAATAATTCCAGCTACCTGCAAATACTTTAAATGTTTATATAATTTCAATAATTTTCTTTATTATTGTTTAAAACTTTAAATTTTAAATCGTTAATCCCAAACTCATTTATTTTTATTAATTTTAATTTTAATTTACATTTTTTCCATTAATTAATTTTAATTACTTGTATTTTACTGTTAGAAGAACAATTTACTTTCAGTTTTTTTTTAATATTAGTTTGTCAATCAAACATTTTTATGTCGTTTCATTAAATTGTCAAATGACCGGCATTTTTGACACTGAGGGCCGTATTTATGAACGTTCCTAAGGAAGCAGTTAAGGTAAACCTAACTGTTTCCTATGTTAAGGTAACCTTTAAGCTTAAGTGTTCCTTTAGATAATTCTTATTTTATAAACCTTCTTTAACAATTCATTTCTTTAACTAAGTATGCATTTATTAAGGTGCAAATTTAAGGCCACCTTAACTAAACTACCAATCAGAGAAGATTGATAAGAGAACTCCGCCGTTAGGTGTAACCTCCCTAAACTGACATCAGTGTTAACTTCACTCTTGTTTACTCTGTTGTTTCGAGGGTTTTAAGTGGTTAATGTGGCAATTACAGCTCTAGAACTATAAGAACATGATAATTGGAGTAGAAAGCGCTCTAAGTTGAATAGTGTGCAAACATTGTTAGTGTAAAAGAACAAACAAATGTATACAATGTTTCATCTAACCGATTTCAAAACAACTTAATGGATGCTTCAGGATAACAATCCATAATATCTTTATTATAAGATGAAGATGCAAATGAGAGTGAAAAAGTGTGATAAAACAATGTTAGGTAGTGTTAGTCTCAAACTTTATTTCTCTTGAGGTTAGCTTGGGGGATGAGAGACTGCAATATTCTTCTAATTAAGATGTTTGTGATATACTTTTGTATGTTTATTATATATTTCTTAATATTCTTCAAAATATTCTTAAGTGGTTTAGTTCCAACCTTCTTCATGAGAAGGAGTTGTAAATGTTAGATATGTGTAAATTAGTAACCAACTTATTTTAAAAAAGATGTGTGTTGGAAATGTGAAATATTATAGCTTCAGTTTCCTTAATAAGTAAGGTGAAATTTATTTTCAACAACTTCATATTCTTATATAAATTATTAAAAACTGATTGTTTACTTTAGAATGTTATTACTTTTGAATTAGCATATTAATTATTGAAACATCTTAGTGGATGTACATGTGTTTTGACATTTTATAAAGAATTGGTTAATTAGTGTGTGTTATGATTCTGTTATTTATTTTTCATTTTTATTTAATAATAAATAAAAGTTGCCTATCAATTTATTTCTGTTCTTTTTACATTTCTCTTACTACTCTTCCAAAAACTTGTTATACCAAACATCTAATTTCAACAAATTCCATGAAAGCCTTTTATGTAAAATAGGCATAGATAAATAAATAAACTTTAAGAATATTAAATTGGTACTATTAAAATTACATTTAATTTTCTCAAATTGGATTCAGTCTATATTTCATATCTAGATTTTGTTTTGTCAATGAGTAATTGATTGAAACTATCTTTACTATCAATAATTAAGATTGCATTGCTCATTACAGTACTACTTGCAGAAGAAAAAAATGAATTCACTTAATATTCTTTCAGATGTTTATATCACCAACTAATCAAATATTTACAATTAAAGCTCTAATACTGGCTACTGAAACATAATTAATGTTAGAAGTGTAGAAATCGAAAAGATTCAATAGCATCTGCATCAAAATGTTTGTGATTAAAGTTGTACACTTAAGTAATACTATCAATATATTAAATAAGTATGCATAAATTGAAAATAATACATCTTTTGTTTTGATTTTGCTTATATGAAGAAATTATCTGTCTCTCATTGTGCCTAGTAATAAGAATGGCTACATATGATAACATTTGATAAATATATAAAGGAGAAAAAAAAATTATTTCACCAAGATTAAAATTTTTATTTCCCTTAAAAAGTGCAATAATATTTTACTGTCTTTGTTGTTTATAACTCGTATAAATAAAGTAAAAATTCCAAAAAGTCGTTTTGTCCTTAATAAACGGTTCTTTTTTATAAGCATTTAAGTCCTGATGTTTGTTTTCTGTTTTTATTTCTATTATAAAATAGTTAAGAAGCTAAAGGTAGTCACCTACCTTAGCACTAAGGAAGGAAAACAGATCAAATTTATAGGAACACCTTAGGATCTAAGGATTCCTTAGGATAGGAAAGCGTATAGGAACGTTTATAAAATGAAAATTGTGTTAAGGTTAGCTAAAGGTGTGCATTTTAAGGAAGCCTTTAGTAAGGCGTTCCTTAGGATCGTTCATAAATACGGCTCTTATACCTCTTGATTTCTTCTTTATGGTATCGCTCTCCCCAACACTTCCAATAACTAGACTAAAATAAAATTCATAACTTTGTCAGTGAAGAGAAAGAATTGACTTGATCGGAATATGTACCTGGTAGGTCGATTGTCTTACTAGCGCCTTACTAGTGATAAGGAAAGCCGGGTTCGAATCCCGGCCTAGGGCAATCTTTTATCTTCTTAGATAAAAATATTTCAATTTATGAAGGTGAAAAATAAATTCGAAGTTTATTTTTTGATAATTTGTTTAATTTTCTCCACCTTTCCTAAAAATAAAATTGCGAGCAATATTGGCCTCCATCGTTAGGAATGCCAGCTACCATGCATGGCATAATAGAAACTTTGGCCAGTCGCCAACGTCTACAACACATTTTTACGTTTATGTTCAAGGATCGGCCATTTATTGTCTTTTTACTCTTTTACTAATTCTTACACACTTAATTTATGATGTAAAGCCCGTAACTAACTCCTCTCCAAAACTCTTACCATTGGGTTGATTGAAATTTGTACTCTGGTTTTTAACATCAGGTCAGTTCAAATTTCAACTTTGCTGCTAGCGAATTATTTGATCTTTTTAAAAATCAACTGTCAGCATCTTGTATATATTTTGTTTATCTTTAACCTTATAAATATAATTTATATTGGAGGTACTGAAAATATAGTGTTTAATGTATTGCATCAGTTTGTTTTTACTGAATCCTGGTGTTCGAATATGCGCCGCTACATGGCATATGCTGGTCGTTCCCGCATATTGAATTCATAAAAAATACTTTATTTTTTTTAAATATTTTTAAAACGGTTGTTTCAAACTCCTTCTATGAACGCAACCTTCAATTCAAGCTCTTATTAGTGAAAGAACAGTACGGTACTCAGAATATATCCTATAATATTCTAAAAACACATTTATAATCCTTACGTTATATAAGTAACCTAAAAACAGAAACAATCTAAGCCTATGATCCTTTTGTAGTAGAGGCTGCCGCTATAAATTAATCATTTTGATTTTAATTCTTTTAAAAATTCATAATTATTAATCTAATTGTTACTCCTAATGCATTCATCATTACAATTAGGTTATTATTCACATCGTTTTCATATGTTTTTATTCTTATATTTAGTACTTGTTTGTGTATTTTTTCTTATTGGTTATGTCTTGTTTCTTGTATTGCCCTGACGAATACCTGAAATTCGGAAAGAAGCGTTGGCATAATAAATGTAACTTCCACTTATTGGTGTTTTTTTACTGCACCCCCAACCATTTTCATTACGTTGATTCTTTAAAATCACGTTTTTATTTAATTAACTAATTAGTAGTTATAGTATTGCTTGTTTTTAATTTTAACGTGTACATATATTTTTTTAAGCTGTTGAGGTCAACAGCTTTTTTTTTTTCAAATAGGTATCTGAATTCAAGGGATATTATTGTTTAGAAATGGAGTTGCTCTCTATGTGTCGTCTGCTTGCGAGGTATTTCTGGAATTTATTGGTTTTCTTTGCAATGAACGAAGCCACTAGAATGCAGCATGGAAGGAAACAAATTACTGTCGTGTTTTTCTTCTTCCTGACTGTTTTATTATTTTACTCAATATCTCCCACAAGAATTGCTATTCCCCTCTTATTAAAAGCAAGTAATAATGCTGCATCATTATTTCTGTAGGAAAGCGGATACAACAAGGTTCTAAATTATCTGCCAGTCGATTTCCTGTTCGATAATATTGATGTAGTGGGCTATTTCTATTTCTATTCGTCTTATCCTTATTTATTTCTAGATCAAGTTCTTTACCGGCTAATTAAAATTTATTTATTAACAATATTTTTAATTGAGTTTACAAATTATTATTGATACTTTTTCAGCAGAAAACAATGTTTTCTTCTGCTTCTGTGTGCTTGTTTTTCGTTTGGTGAACATAGCTGCTTTATCAACACTGTCTAAATCATCTTTATTTTCATTTTCTGTAGCACTGCAATAATTTCATCGTCTCCGATCGCTTTATAACCTCTGTCATTGTCACTTTGTAACCGGTTGGTTGTTTATGTCTTTTTCATCAGCATCGGAAGAAGTATTGATATTTTTATATCCTCTTCCACCCTCAATTCTCCCTCTTTGTTATTGTTTTCTGGCAAGTCACACTCAACTAGAAACTATATAAAAGTTTCCCTTCCAACCTGAAACGTATTAAAAATAGTGTGTTATACACGCCTGCACCCTATAAAAAAGCGCTAAAGAATTCTTTATTTTTCTTTCAAAACTAGTCTGTGAAAAAGAGATCCGGTATTATTATCGAGAATGATTTTGAATAAGAAGTGTTATTAATGTTTCGACCCCCATCATGTGTAGAGTTCTTACCGTGATACCGTCATCGGGAAAAGTGGATGCTAATCTCTCTTAAAGATTTATCTTGAATAGATTCATGAACATTGGCGATAATAAAGAAAATACGGTGGTAATATGGATTTAGTGTATGGATAGTAAACTTTGAACAGTATTGCTAATGTACAATTGGTCAAAAATTTATTCATACACCAAGTTTATCTGTGAAAATATTTTTAATTATTTTTTTCACCAGAAATAACATCGGATCTTAATAAAAAAAATTTTCACATTATTTTTATGCAACTTTAGGAAATTGGAAAATTGTGTAAGTTAATTAACATCAAAACTTTTTCATCATTATAAAAAATTATTCATACACTGACAACAGCTGATCAAAAAATTATTCAACAGAAACAAAAGTCCTCCTAAAATCTTTTCAGTACTTCGTTGGAAATTCTTTGGCATTTATCACTGCTTGAAGTCTTCTGGGCATTGATTCTACCAGATTGTTAGTCTCCTGAGAGTCAATTTCTGCCCAAGCTTTTTTAAGATGGCATATTAACTCTTTTTGTGAAGAACTCGAATATTTTCGAATTTTTAATTCTAATAGTGCCCATAAATTTTCGATAGGGTTAAGATCTGGTGATTGAGGCGGTTTTGGCAGCATTTGGCGAACGTTGTACAACAGCCATTCTTTTGTTTTCTTGGCCGTGGGCTGGGGGTCGTTATCCTGCTGGAACAAATAGTTGCCCTCGATTCCTAACTTTTGCACACTTTATCTTAAATTACCTCGCAACACATCCACATACTTTGCAGCATTCATAATTCCATCAATTATTGCAAGTTGGCCACCCCACTGGCGCTCATACGACCCCAAACCATGACTTTACCGCCACCATGCTTTACAGTAGGTTGTAGGTTTTTTGCTTCGAAAGCTTTCCCTTTTTTTCTCCAAACGAATCTTCTTCCATCTGATCCAAATATATTGAATTTACTTTCGTCAGAAAACTATACATTTTTCCAAAATGAAAGTGGTTTGTTCACATACCTCCCAGCGAATTCCAATTTTTTCTTCCGGTTTGTTTCATTTATGAAGGGCTTCTTTCTTGCCGCTCTACCTCTATATCCTGCTTCATGCAGCCGATTTCTCACTGTTTGGGGTGTAACAGTCTTTCCAAAAGACGATGCGGTGTGTGTTGCTAGATCACGAGCAATCATTTTGGGATTATTTTTTTTTCACCTTTTTCACGATTTCTCAGGATTCACGCACTGTAAGCAACCGTTTTCTGCCTTTGTGTTTTTTATTATTGACAGATCCAGTTTTAAACTTTTTAATAATATATTGCACGGTCGCATGAGAAATTCCCACCTTTTTTCCAATTTATCGGTAACTCAACCCTTGTTTAAATAATTTATCAATTTCATTTTTACAACAATTACTTAATTCTTTAGATTTTACGACCCATCTTCGTGGAATTGTCTTTCAATACTGGATTAAACGAGTACATTTGTTAACTTAAGAAATAAGGATTAGGCTAGTGAAGTTTGAGCTGATAAAATATTTTGTTTTGTACCTACAAGTTATTACATATAATACTAGTGTCAGTGTATGAATAATTTTTTACTTTCACTTACCTATATATGAAATATATAGGAAGTGGAAGTATTGCGATCGTAAAAAATTTCGACAGACCGCAAAATGGTCTCTGTGTGTGTGTGTGGGTGTGTCTGTGTCTGTGTGTGTGTGTGTGTGTGTGTGTGTGTGTGTGTGTGTGTGTGTGTGTGTGTGTGTGAACAGACTAGCTCAAAAACTATAAACCGTGCGAACCTGAAATTTGGAATTTAGTTTAGGTATATGCCCGCGATTTGACAGTAAAAATTTCATCAAAATTGCTCAAAGGGAGGGGGTACTTTATTTAATAATTTTTTACGTTTTTTCGATTTTCTCAAAAACGGCTCTAACGATTTTGATTAAACTGGGCATTTGATGTATTAATATGCCTGAGATATGACTGTAAAAATTTCATCAAAATTGATTCACCGGAGGGGGGACTTTACTTAATAGATTTCGTATCATTTTCAAGTGTTTTTTTTATTTACTCAAAAACTGCTTTAACGATTTTGATCAAACTGGGTATTTGATGTATGTATATGCCCGAGATATGACTGTAAAAATTTCATCAAAATTGATTAACCGGAGGGGGGACTTTACTTAAAAAATTTCGTATCATTCTCGAGTGTTTTTTTTATTTACTCAAAAACGGCTTTAACGATTTTGATCAAACTGTATATTTGATGTATGTATATGCCCGAGATATGACTGTAAAAATTTCATTAAAATTGATTAACCGGAGGGGGGACTTTACTTAAAAAAATTTGTATCATTTGCACGTGTTTTTTTAATTACTCAAAAACGGCTTTAACGATTTTGATCTGGGTATTTGACGTATGTATATGTAAAAGATGTGATAGCCCGCATTTCATCAAAATTGCTCAAACGGAGGGGGCACTTTATTTCTTAACTATTTTTGCAATTTTTACCTCTTTTTCGATTTTCTCAGAAACGGCTTTAACGATTTTCATCAAATTCGTCATGTTTAATGAAAATTAGGTGTTCTTTAATATCAGGTAAGCTTTATCATTATTAAAATGTTCTGGGGGGGGGGGTTTAAATGGGGTAGGGGCCTTTTTTGTTTGTTTGTTTTTGTTTCCTATGAAGTATCTTTGTTTTTGTTTATATGGAGAAATAAACCGTCTCTCGTTACGCCTAAAAATAAAAAATGGCTAAATATGAGATATTATAAAAACCAAGTAAACATATAGAGGAGAAAAAAAGAAAAATATTCAGTCAACTCATAAAACACGTTGAGCCCACGCATGACGCTTTTAATGACAGGCCATTGTTCATAATTAATGCCCTTCTGTTCATTTAATGGAAATTATTTGTTTCATTCGGAAATAAATGAAATATTCAACAAGTAAATAGAGAATTATAAAATCATTCGACTTGGAGTATTATGGTTGCATTGCCGAATTATATCAAGTAAAAACTTTTATTTAATAATAAAAGTTAGTGTTTGTTATAGAGCAAATGAAAACAAAAATAAGAAATGAATGTGGAAAAATGTGTAACTGAGTGAGAAGTGGCATTAACACAACGCATTAATTTCCAATCTAAGTTGGTAAGTGAAAGTTGTGTGTTGCGCGCACGCACCAGATTTTTTGCCTATAAAATTTGAAGTTTTTCCACTCCACTCACAGTTTTCCAATTTCTTAAAGTTCCATAAAAATAATGTGGAATGTTGTTTGTTATTAGGAGCCGATGTTATTTTTTTTATTATTAAAAATATGTTATTTATTATTAAAAATATTTTCACAGATAAACTAGGCGTATGAATAATTTGTTGACCGACTGTAAATATAAAACTTCCCTGGATTAAAATTTAGTATATTTACATTACGAGTATATAAGTGTATAAATCTAATAAACTATACTTTTGAGTTGTGTCCCTGTTCTTGCAGACCGGCGATATGTATTTTACAATACCATTTTATCCGCTCACTAGTCGTTTTAGTAACGATTAATTATTCTCTAAATTCACTAGATGTGTTATAATTGTTTAATATTAATTTAAATTGTTGACATATTTTAACACAAAAAATATGTTTCCCTTAATTTTCATTTACAAATTAGAAATCCTGGCTCCATTTTAATTTTTTATGTTTATAGGTTCTATCATCTAATACATGATATGACTACCTTTTTTTTTTTTTTTTTTTTTTTTTTTTTTTTTTTTTTTTTTTTTTTTTTTTTTTTTTTTTTTTTTTTTTTTTTTTTGTGGAATGTTGGCATAAAATACCATAGTCCGAAAGGATTTACAAAATTACCCATCATTTAGGAAGTTTCTCTTTTTTGTCAATTTCTAGCTGGACGTATAGTGAGATTTATTTGTTGAGAAAAGTAGGAAATCCTGTAATGCCGTTGCCGGGGAAATACTTTTCTGGCTCTTGTTTAATGCATGAGTCTTAGGAAAGTATAAAAGGGCCATTTCAGAGACCATTTTTTCCCTTATTCCTTTCGGTGTTTGATTTGTATTCGTATAAATCAGGGCACATAAAGATTAAAATATTTTGTTCGGTTTTTGTTGCAGAAGTTTCCTTAACTTTATTATCTGAAGGCTTCACTTCGGGATTGGTAAAATAAATTATTAATAACTCGTTGTAACAGTCTTCTCGGTACATTGTCATGGTTGGTCGACATTAATTCTGTCTGGAGTTGTTTACTGCTACGTTTATTGCATATCACTTTGTTAACAACTTAATTTTAAATTTAGCGTCGGCTTACTCTTTTTGCATTGAATCTTGATATAACTCAATTCTTACATTTGAAAACTCAGCTTTTGTGGTTTTATCATCTTCGCTTTCTCATCCATATATGGTTGGACGTGGATGATACCTTGACAAAACGTAATGCTTGCTTTCTTTGGTGAAAGAAAAGGTGTTAACTCACTTTTGACCAATTTAATGAGTTAATACCTATTTAAAATAATAAAATTTATAAACCCAATGACTTTCCTCTAATGAAAAAAGGAAAAGTTCATTTTAATCATTTTAAATATCAGATGTTGACATTTTTAGTTTTTAAAAAGAAATCTGATACCATAGAAACATTCATGTATAATTTTTTTTAATGAGTTAACACCTTTTTTCCCTAAATGGCTTCAGTTTAAGTGGCGCCATTGCTTATGAATTTTAAATAAACTAGATAAAAAGCATTTATATAGATATTTTAATAAAATCAAGATAAAAATTATGAAATGTAGCCGTGGATGGAGGAAATTAAAATCGTTATGAGGACAATATCATGTAAAAGAGAATACCTTGAGTGAGTTATAAATTGATAAAAACAAAAGCTGAAACGAACCAAGATAAAGATAAGAGGGGGAAGAAAATATTCAAATAGTATATAGATTAATGAGATAAAATCATATTGAAAAGAAAAAAAAGTTAAAAATGGAAAAACCAAAGATTGTGAATGAGATAAAAATGGAGACCACTTAAGTCAGAGAATTTTGAGTGTCTTTATTTAACTTTATGAAGGCCTTCGTTGTAGCCGGATACGTTAGCTGCAATAAAACCGTTATGCAGAATTGTTTCCATTTTCTTTAATATATATATATCGTTTTTCTTATTTAAATTGTTCATTTATTAAAACGGTTTCCTTTAATTATTACTGTGCCTACCAACTCTATTAGTAGTTATGGTATTGAAATGTCAGAACCAGGACTTGTGCCTTCGGAGAAATGGAATATTTAAAATTCAATTCTCAAGATTAATTAATTATTGTCCACTATCGGGACCCGGTTGCGGGACTGACAAGGTCCCAGCTAACTCCAGACCAGAACCAAAACCAGCTAGTATTGGATCGGAATTGTAGATGGACTTAATTGCTCCTCCAGTCTTCTCCAAAACTTTATTAATTGTTTATGTTAATTAGGAATATTATTTTTAGATAACTGTTAGCATCGATGTTACCATAGTGAGGATGATCATTTTTGATTTGATGATTATTTACTCAATAAATGTCCAATAAACATACTTCTTTTCTCTTGAAATATTTGGTTCCAAATTTCCATTAAGTTTTTTAAAATTTAAAACCTGGTTTTGTAAGATAATTCAAACAATCCTATTCATTATTAGTTCGTGGCATAGATCAGTTGCTTAAGCTATTATAGGATAACTGCACCAATCCTCGCCAGTTTACCATACCCTAAACTGCTCTCTATCGATGTTAAACAAATCTTGTGCGATAAAGTCTCTAAAAGGAGTTGCTGGAATAATGTTCTAGACCGGCTGCATCCTTAAAAATTTTAAAAAAGAAATTGAATAATAGTTTGGCGTTTTCGAAAGGGTTTTTTACAGACCATTAGATTGTTTGATTTTAAGTTCGTTTTATTATAATAATTAAGCAATGCAAATTTGAAATTAGAGAATACAAGAGTCTGTGATATTTCGTTGTAGCTGAATGCTGGTCACTCTTTAATTTTCAAAAAGAATACGACATAAAAGAAATTTTTTTTTTTTGAGCGCTAATGTAAAATTTAGAATCTTAGAAAAGAAAGAAAACATAGAAATTTCAATATAAAAACAAAAGTACCATGCTAAGGATTAAGTTGAATTTTTGATCAAAATACAAAGTATAAAACTGGTTCGGTTAGTCCATAAACAAAATTAGTGATCATTATTCATATCGACCCGTACCGTACCGTTGCGTCTGATTGATGCGTAGTTTTGAGAGGGAATACAACTCGGTCTTTCACGTTATTTTGTTGGCTGCTAAATGTTATTTTCGCAAAGGAATCTTCAATAATAAATTAATCAATTTGAACTATGCAATTGCGAATCTGATCCCAAGTGAAGTGCGAGTCGACCATAGTACCTACTTGGGGAATAGCACACCGAATGATTTTCACTATGATCGAGGGTGGTGTGTATAACATTTCAAGTGATCCGAATCATATACAAAAATGCTAGGAATTCTGATACAACTCCTAACCTCATGAAAAAAGAGTTATAGTTTACCACCAAAAACCGAATATTAAAAATATTCATGTATAATTATACATACTTAATGTTAAGAGAATATGGTAGTGGTTTTTAGAGTCTAGTGGATATGAGGAGGAATAAATCATTTATTAGTAATCTTCAGTGTTTATTTTTTTTAAGTTCTTCAATTTCATATGTAAGTCTCTATTTTCATTTTATAGCTCAATAAATTGTTTTTTCTGTCATGTTTGTGTTGTTTAGTTACCTAAAAATATAAAGAACCTTGTTAAAAAAAAAATACGATTTTTGGTTTCTTATGACTGACTCTGTGGAACGGTAGAAGTAATATTACAATTATCAGAGGAGTGAAAATCTACAACGTAATCCGACAATTTATAATTGTTAGTACTAATTTACAATCTGGAAAATGTCAACGGTCTAAGCTGAATTTATTAATGGTTATATAGAAGTCTTAAGGTTAGTTAGAACATTTAAATACACTCCGGCTAATAGAAGAGGAGGGAGGGAGCGAAAAGACGAGAGCATATCAAAGAAAGATAATGACTGCCTGCTAAATGTAGCGTGTAGTTGAGCTCAGCACCAACCAACACTCGTAGCCGCAACGACTTCCTCCCCCCGCTTCCGCCGCTCCAACCAGATAACTTCCAAGTTAGCTTATGCGAGGGAAAAGTCACCCTAGGCATAGCCTTCATTGCTAAAAACTGTTAAGTATTTTAACGTGAAACGCAAAACATTTGATTTAAAAGAGAACAAATGACTTGTTGTTAAAGCAGTTGCAGTAAACTGTTCTAGCACATGTTTGTGACTGTTCGAGAACCATCTGCGCTAGTCTGGAACCTTCTAGACTGTTTTAATTCAGACTAAATACAAGGAGCGATGGATTGGAGAGTTACTCTTGCTCTGAAGATATAATCATATGAAGAGTCCACGGAAGCAAGGGGGAGAGTCAATTTTTTTTCCGAATTGTAGTTATATATATATATATATATATATATATATATATATATATATTTGTTCGTCTAGTTGAATAGAATATGTTGGTGAAAATAAATAGTCAGAAAAAATGACAGTCGGTTGGTTACATGCGATGGAAAGAACCACGTACTCGGAAGAAAGGGGGGATGTCCACGCGGAAAAACCTAGGGAGAGTCATGTTAGAAGTTATATGGGTTGTGTATTAATATCACCATTTCGTCAATAAAACAGGGAGGAAAGGGGGAGCGTCCAGGACTATCCCCCTTTCTTTTATGTTTAAATTTTTTTTTTTTTACTAAAACATATTTTTTTATAGCGTGTTATGTCTGTTTCGGGCAAATTTATTATTTTGACGCACAAAGGGACAGGAAGAAAAAGGACATATAAAAAAAAAAAAAAAGGAAAAGGACATATAAAAAAATTGAAGAAAAATGATAATAGATACGTAAGTAATTAAAGATCCAAACCTAAAAACTCGATTTTCTCGGAAAGCACTCCAAATGACATCCCCACTTTCTTCCGTGGACTCTTCATATGGTTACGTTTGTGTTGCTGTACACGATGATACTTTTTCTAACCTTGTTAATTATTTCAGTGTTTATTGTTTGCCTAAAATTATTATTTTTGTTTAATAAAAATTATTTAAACCCATATAAGTGTTGACACTTAACATTGACATAAAACTTATTAATTCCTATAATACACGATTAATTTTCTAATAAATCCATTAACAGTAAGATAAAAAGTCCGATGGAATATATAAAAACTTAAAAGACAGGTATATTGGGTTTCATATATCGAAAAGCAGGGAGCTCAAGAAGCCTCATCTTTAAATTGTATCTATTTTATAAAAAAATAAATATCCCAAAACACAACAAGGATATCCCCATACTTTTGGCGTGGTGCGAGTTCAACCAATGGTTTCGGATCGTGTCACAACTCTTTTCCAGCTCCCCAATATCCTTCATACTTCACAATAATTGTTTCTAAATCATTCTTTTTTATTCCTGAGTTGTGAGCGAACTACAACGTAAAGAAAAAAATCCATCATTATAGTTCTTTCAGGAACTTGTTATATTACTTAGAGCTTGAAATTGTTTGGCATGGATCTTAGAAGAAGTTGATAGTGATGCTTATTTCTATAATTGATTGATTTTTTTTTTTAATCAATTAAACGTTCTTTACAACACCGAGTTTAAAATACAGCTCATTAAAAATTTAATTGAACCAGTTCGTAAATCACAAAATAAATAATATAACTGTTTTATCTACGATAACTTGATTTTCATTTTTTGTAAAATGAAGAAATTAAATGACTCTAATTGCTAGGAATTATTAGATGAAAGATGATTATTTTATTAGTTATAAATATTTTAACTTTCACTTACCGACATATGAAATATAGTATTGTAATAGTGTAATATTTATACTTCCGGTATTCAACGTTTTACACGTTTTGGGTTCCCCTGAGTTCAAATAACAATAAGTGTGTGTTTGTTTGTGTGCGTGCATGCTTTTCGCTCCCTCCCTCCTCTTCTATTAGCCGGAGTTTATTTAAACGTTGTAACTAACTTTAAGACTTCAATATAACCATTAATAAATTCAGCTTAGACCGTTGACATTTTCCAGATTGTAAATTAGCACTAACAATTATAAATTGTCGGATTACGTTGTAGATTTTCACTCCTCTGATAATTGTAATATTACTTCTACCGTTCCACAGAAGTCAGTCATAAGAAACAAAAAATCGTATTTTTTTTAACAACTTCTTTATCATGTATGTTTAATTATCAAAAAAAAGTTCTGAGTGGGCTTAAATGGGGAAGAGGACTTTTTTGTTTTCCTATAAAGAAATTTCGTTTTTGTTTATATGGATAAATTAACTGCCTCTCTTTGTGCCCTAAAAATAAGAAATGACGAAATATGAAAAAAAAATCGAGTAAACATATACAGAAAAAAAACAGATACATATTCCGGCAACTCATAAAACACGTTGAGTCAACGCCTGAACAGTACGACTTTAATGCCACCAGTGTTTATAAGTTATACTTAATGTTCGTATTAGGTTAGGGATTTATAAAAACAATTTTGATCCGCCTCGATCCGATGTAAATCGTCTTTAACTAATTTATTAATAATTAATTAATAAAAGAAATCTAATAAGAAATCGAATGCTGAGAGTGCGCAAAAGCTCCATGAAATTGTGAATCCAACGATACTACATTCATAGCATTTGAGTAGGCCAGGACCATTATATTTCATCAAAAACCGATTTTGAGCCTAAGTGAAACAATATATATAGGATAGGATGGGATAAGAAAAGGAATTTTATAATCCATTGAAATAAATTTCACTATATTCAATTTTCTCCAATTCGCCATTTCACACACTCGATTTTTCCCTCTTGAAGAATTTTCAGGGGTTGCTGTGGGACTTGCCCCCTTATGCCTTGAATCCCCTGGCTTGATTAGAAAATGTGATTACGAGAGGAAATTCCTAATCCACATTCAATTCAACATCTACTCGCATTCAGGAATGAGCTTTATAAGTAAATATTGTCAACGTGAAAGTAATAATGCGCTTTTTGACATCTATTAATCAGTAGGAATTTTGTTACGCTTCCTACTACTTTTTTTTTTCATTTAAACGATTTAAAATATATTGGTCTTCACTTTTTTTTTTTAATATTTACCCCATTCTAGTAACTTGTGGCATGGGGGAGTCTATTGTTACATAAAGTCCTGTACGTCCCATCAGATGATACTGTGTGCAGGAAAATAATTTAAATACTAATCATCATTTACAAAATGAAAAGAGATTAACTAAGTATTAGTGGATATATAAAATAAAATAGAATATACAATAAAAAAAAATACAAAAATAAAAAATATATTTTATAGAATGATTAGAAATAGAAAAAAAAAAAAAAAATTATTTTTCACAATTTATCATAGTCTAATCTATCCATCCAGAAACTCCTGAAATTCTCGGCCAAAACTAAAAAGTAGCTCTTCTGTACTAATGGGACAATTATGCCACGGACAATAAATTTTCTTAATGATTTATACCTCTGTGCGTCAATTAAGCTGTGAGGTGGTCATAAGTGTGTTCTGTCTGTCCATCGCATAAGCATTTGTTGTTTTTGCTTATCATACTGTTAAGTAATAAATTTAAATTAAGTAAATATCAAGAAAAAAAATGATTGAAAGTAAAAGGGGATTAAACCCTGGTGAGCTCAGAGAGCAAATGGAAATCAAACAAAATCATATATGTAAAATCGCTTACCTCGAACTGCTGGACCGCACGGCATAACCTGAAATCAGAGCTACGTGGCAGAAGGAAAAAGGGGTAAAGGGAAAAGGAATAAAATAGGAACCACATGGAGCCCTGATCCTGGCGATAGGCAGCTAGTCTCAAGCTGGAGATGAAGAAAAAGACGATCCCTTTCAAGAGATTATATAAAAATGCAGCGTACATGAAAATGACGACACACGCATATATTACGAATTCGTAGTTGAAGCACATTAATTTACTTAGGTACATAAAAATGACTAGTAAAGGGCTTATGACTACGAACGACATCCGTTCGTTCTGAATGACGAAACAGGAGTGCGGCTAAGGGCCCAGACGTGGATTAAGGGGTCAGACTCCACATAAATAATTTAACGTAGTTTATTTAGCCTTTGAGTACCCCTTATAAACAAATTAATAACTTATCAAATTATTATAAAAATTTATTAAATATAGATGATTTATAAAAATGTGTTATATGAATTTTATTGAAATTAATGAACACATACCTTCATTCATGCCTTTTCACCAATCTTTCGCCGAGGATCATTTATTTTTTCTACAATATATGTTTTTAATATACACACAAACCGACACTGTCCCCATCATCTGTTGGCAAATATCATCACATGGTGCCAACGAGAAGTATTGATCCTTTTTTCTTTAATATAGTTTTCTTTTTTAAAAACTGTGTCAAGCCAGTATAGTTTATAATTGCGTGAACAGTTGAATGTTTTTAAATTCCCCATAGATTTCTAAAGAAGAATCATCTCAATTTTATCTTCTTATGAATCCTTGTATTTATTCACGTAAATGTTGGTCAAGTGATAATTTTTTAACTGACTTCGAACGAAAGAGGAGGTTACTCAATTCGATACGTATGTGACTTTTTTTTGTGCCTTTTTTTTTTTTTTTTTCTATGTATGTTCACCGACTACTCAGAGATGGGTGGACCAATTGGAACGAAGCCTTTTGCATCTTGTAGAGTGTTTTCCCAAGGTGGTCCCATTTAAACCTTTTTGGGGTTCCTAATTTATTTAAGAAATTATCGGGAAAAAACATGAAAATAATTATTTAATTATCGCTCAAATTGTTTACTTATTGGAAAAACATATGGCATATATAACATAAGGTATGCTCCAACAAGCTATTAAAACTAATTGATAACTAATAAATCCAAATATTGTATTACTGCTGGATGAATCTAATGGGAAAACCAACCAATCAAATTCAGAATCAAAAGAGTGGGGGGAGAACATGAGCAGTCGGTCAGTTATCGATGTGTTTTACGTGCTTGTTGGAACAAACCTATACATAACCTTAAGTAATTTTTCAACATTAGATTTAAATGAAGATATAAATATCAGCAGAATATAATATCGCTGTCGTTTTCTGTAGCGATATTAGCATAAATAATAGATAGATGGATATTCACCGATAACAGTAAACCTTCTTAATTTAGATCTAATCAACGGTTGGACACCATAATCATAAGACAACAAAATTCGTGGAATTCCAAGAAAGACTGAGTATTGGTAATCGTTTTAAAGCAGAATTTAAGACTTCTTCAAGTTCCCGAAGGATCGTTTAAATTTAAAATCGTAGCTATTATTGATTTAAATTAGATTTTGATTTCTATCTTTTATTGACTATGCACATTAAAAAAGAATAATATTTCCTGGAAAAGCTCATTTTCAGTTGACTTAATAAAGGATTTAGATACCTCTGTCTTCTTCCGGATACACTCGGTTACTGTTGAATATCTTGCCGGAGGTCTTGTGCCGATCCTTTATGGGTGACACTTCTTTTATGTTATCCGGATTACTAGTATCGGTTTTTAAATTTGTTTCTACAACTATCGAGGCTTTTGTTGGTGTTCATCCATCAATAAAAACTACAAAATAAAACTTGATAACTACCCGAAAACAACCTCATTGCATGAAAGTCCCCTTAGCAAAAATTTGGCAGTCATGGAAATGATTGTTAAAAATGATGATAAATGCTACGCCACTAGAATTGAAGCAACATTGTTTAGCAATTTATTTTCTGAATAATGTTTTATTACGAAGGATATAATTCATAGTAATTTCGTAATAAATTTAGTCAATAATTCATCGAAAAGAATTACGAACATAATTGACTCAATCTTTTGACTCAATCTAGAATAATAATATCCTTCGTAATAATAAATTAACCATATGTGAGTCCCAAACCCTGTTGCTTCTATCCTAATGGGGCAGTCTTTTTGATATCGATAATTTTATGGTTGCCCCTTTTTTTGCAGGGACTTCTATCCAATGATGTAATCCAATGAAGTCGTGTATAATATCGCCATAGTTTTCAGAAGGATATTCAAGCAATCAAAATTTAAAAATTACTTTCAAATTTACTATAGGTCATATTAGCATCCTCATTGATTCTCCATTAACGATATCTTGTCTAAAACCGGCCAAAATCTTAATTGTTCAGTGACTTATCTACTTCATCTTGGAATGGCCGGATTTATGTACTTATGTATATTTAACTGAACACATCTCGGAACACTGATTCTCTACGTAAATGACAAGTACTGACGACATTTAGCAAAGGAAAAATATTGTCATTGTGGAAAAACATTTTATGTATTCCTTTCCCAATTGAACATTGATCTTTTAAAAAAAAAAAATCCATTTATAATCATAAAACGTAGTGTGTTGAAAGTTGTATAATACACGCACCGCTTTCCCACTTTTCTGTGTGTACTCATAAAATTGAAAAGGTGAAGTGTATTTCATAATAATTTTATACAATTATTGTATAATAAAAAGACCTGGGAAAGACAAACGTGGTAGAGCGTAAAAAGATTTCGAAATTTTTAAACCAACGTTTATTTTATCAACGACTAATTAATAACCAACGAAATTTTTAAACCAACGTACGGTTCTCTACATTTGTTATCTTCTCCAACTAAAAATTGGGAAATAAAAAACATTTTATAAAAAAATATTAAACCGACTTCGAAACCTAGGAACCAGTAAAAATAAATTCACTGAAAAGCATGAAATAATTACGTTCTGATTTTTATGAATACACAGCAAAATTGAAAATGGTATAAAAAGTGGAAAAGGGCAATAAGACGAATAATTTTATTTTGATTTGTACAAATACACACTAATTGTTAATAAAAATTATTAAATTTAAATATTAAATACTATGTTCAATACAACACAATCTTTTCGGAGGCGGCGCAAAATTTAAAATTGTTTACACTAGACATTATGAAAATCTTCTAAATGGATCTTCTCTTCCCAGCTATTGATTTCAATGCCCTCTAATGGAATTGTATCAGTAACATGTTATTTCTATTTTGCGCCGCCTCCGAAAAGATTGTGTTGTATTGAACATAGTATTTAATATTTAAATTTAATAATTTTTATCAACAATTAGTGTGTTTTTGTACAAATCAAAATAAAATTATTCGTCTTATTGCACTTTTCCACTTTTTATACCATTTTCAATTTTGCTGTGTATTCATAAAGATCAGAACGTAATTATTTCATACTTTTGTGAATTTATTTTTACTGGTTCCTAGGTTTCGAAGTCGGTTTAATATTTTTTTATAAAATGTTTTTTTTGCCATTATACATTCTTCTGTGTTGAGTATTGTAAAAAAAAAAATTATGCTTCAAAATCTTATGAATTATCGTTCGTTTTGATATTTTTTATTATTAATCATATGATCTCTTTTGATTCTATTATATTTGCATAACATTATCCTGATGAAATAAGCAAATTGTTGAATGTTAAACTATTGCAGAGCTGTATGATTGAACTGTAGATTTGTCAGGTGGTGTAGTTTGATTAAGGGGGAACATAGGATGCTTGCAATTAAGGTAGGTGTACCCGCAGCCTGATTTAGAGTAGCATCCTCGCACAAATCTCGGCCCCAAACCTTGGTCACTATTATTCCCAACCTACTACTTCCTTCACTCTCCCTTATTTTCAAATATCTTTTATACTTATCTATATAATGGGATTAATCTTTTCGGAACAGAGAAAATCTGATACAATTTATTTTTTTTGTTTAACCCAGGTTTGCCGTTCTCTTTTTAAACCATTATTTATAGTTAATATTTTTTAAATGTCTAATAAAACTTCAAATCTGGTAATTTAAACTAAAAAATATATATAAATTATAATATACCTTACGTTCCATTTTAAGACACCGGGGTATGAATGACTGCATGAACTTGTTATTATTTAATGATATTAAGTATTAACTGTCATTCCTTGTCTTGATTTGTTGCAAAGTCATTACTTCATTTTTTGTAAATTGAAATGAAGGAAAAAAAAACTTTATTCCATTTCAAGATGTATTTGAACCACTAAGCTTATTATAGTACAGCAGTGAATATGGACAACGATAGATCTATAAATACTAATAACTGGAATAATTAAAATAAAAGATCACTGTAAAAGATTGAATACGTCTATCGAGGAAGCAACTTCTTAAAATTATCATTAAAAAAGAAAATTCAAACTGTTCGAAATTAAAGAAGAATGCAGCAAATGGAGACGCTTTTTTTTTTTTTTTTTTTTTTTTTTTTTTTTTTTTTTTTTTTTTATTATGACTCCGAAATTCTCTTTCATTTAACCCTCATTCATTGCTTCTGGGAGCCGGAAAGAATAGATTTCAAATGTGATAGGAATTGCAACGGAATACTTCACAGTTTTTATTTTTGTTAATTGATTAGTTTGTTGATATATTTTTTGCAGCTATCTGAGGAATAATCCCAGTTGCAAAACATGTTCTTCCATCTTCAATCAAGTGTTTTATATACTATCATTTTGAGAACATTTGTCATTTTTTTCCTTATTAGATAGACTGGAACCTTATTAGATTAGGTTTTATGAATGCCTGGGCTGAGGGAGGTATCAATTCGTCGATGCTGGAGCTAACAACGGCAATCTATTTCCATACTGTTTTGTATTTTTCTCTCTTCTCGTTGTACGTGGTATAACTATAAATTCGAGATGCGAAATCTCGACTGGAATAGAACTGAAGGCGGATGTGTCGCGGTTGACAGGGAGGTTATTGGAGGAATAAATCGGGAGGAAAACTGGAAGGAGGGAGGACTGATATCTCTGGGACCTGTCTTATCTCCTTCCGACGGCGTCTCCGTTCTCAGCATTCGCCTTTCATTATGTTCCGCCAACCTTTCTCTTGCAAATTGTCTGACAAATTTCATAACTCAATTGTTTTCAAGACTTTTCATTGTACCGGCGCACAGTGGTTGAAAATCGACTATTTTCAGAAAAAACCTTGTCAAACCTGATCTGTAAGCTGCAAAAAAAATAAAGTTGATATTATCATAACCACGATTGAATTTCCTATTAAATGTATAGGTTGGGGCCCCGCTTAACCGGCTATTCGGATTAACCGGCGGTGTTAGGAAAATAGAAAAAAAAATCATACATCAATTTTCGACTCGAGATCGGCTAGTTTAAACACTTTTGCTGTTTCATGCTATTAATATCCTTGATAGTACTTGCAGTATCATTTTATTTCATGAAAACACCCAAGTTAGGTGAAGGAAAAAAAATCATACATTGGAGCAACCAATTATTTTTTTCGTTATATCTTTATATTTAACTATTAAATGTATTATCATATTAAAATATTAGATTGGGGTTATCCGGCTTTAATATAATTTTGATAGGAGATGGTGGGATAGACTGTTCAATATAGGTTTTATAACTGCTACTCTATCAATGAAAACTCGGTTCTCTAATTCAACTAAATAACAGCTGAAGTTTTTTTTGAATACCAATTTTTTTAAATTAACAAAATATTTAGACCTGGTTTTTGGAACGAACTTTGTACTTTACGACACACTCACCGAATTAGAAAAATTGGCAGCTCAACTACCTCTATCTAATGATCCACCTCCGGTGTTTCACCCCAAAAAAGCAATCAAGAGAAATCCGAACAGAAAAGCATCGAGCTATGATTTCACTCCCTTTATCCTTCATCACCTACCTCGAAAAGCTGTTTTGTTACACACATAAATAAATCTATCTTACACACAACCTATTTCCCTCTTCTTTGGAAACTCTCCACACTCAAAATGATTCTAAATTCACAACTAATCCTTCATCTTACCGTCCTATTGCACTCTATCTATAATGGGGAAAGTATTTGAAAAACTTTTCTTGAACCAAATTAAGCCTTTACTTGAAAGTAGTGAAGTGATATCGTGTTATCAGTTTGGTTCTGTGCAAGCCATTCTTCATTTTTTGAAATAAATTTGTTATTATTTTTATGAGCATCCTGCCACTTACTGTTAAAACGAGTCAGGAAAGTTTTCATGAGAAATCAGTTTATTTCCACCAAGTTACCCGAGGTCTTATTATAAACTTATTATTAATAATTTTCAAACATACTAAAATCACGGTAGGTGAAAAAGTTTTTTTTATCATCGACCTAAAAACGATTCAGAACGACTTAATAAATGATGCTACAGAGCTAGTAAGTAAGGCATGACGTTTTACTTAACGATTAGTAATAACCTTATTCGAAGCACAAGCTCCATAGCGAATAAACTGCAAAAAAATAGCTTAGGTAATTCAATAAAAAAAAAAAATCAAACATTTACAGACGCAGGTGGACGCAGCTAGAATATGTTTTAATATTTCCTTGGAGGTATCTTCTTCTTTAAAAAATGGATTTTAAAACTGCGCTCGGCTGCGCTTGAAAAATATGGATTACCAAAAAAAAAATTTATCTTATTTTTATTGCATTTATTCGGGATATTATTTCTGGGTTAAAACCCAGACAAAATAGCATAATTTTTATGGTCGTGTAATATGTGAGATCGCTTTTCATGATTATGAAGGAAAATAGCACCAAGAAACAAAAATGCGAGTAGCAAATATAATTATAGTATTATAAATTTTTCGTTGAAAAATAAACTTTTTCAATGATCGATTTTCAAAGGGTCATAATAAGCGTAAAAATCGGAATATCTCCGAATAAATTGGTGGAATGTGTCAGGCAACTATTCTATTTATTAATAATGAAGAGAAAAAGAATATTCCAAAACCTTCAAAAAATAGTTTTTTTCCGCATTTCAACCACTGTGCGGCGTGATCACTATTTAGATAATTGTATTTTATTTTTATCCTTGATCAGTACCGTTAAAATCTATCCCACCCATCCTTAAATTTATCTAAAGTTGAATAGCGGTGTCCCCGGTTTGCAAAATACTAATATTTCCCTACTGGACTTCCCTACACCTTCCTCTCCAGGCTTTTTAAATTTATTTATACGATATTATCTTAAATCATTTATTTTTTTTCAGCAAAAAGTTACGACTGATGCAAAATTTTATTTGTGCATCATTCAAAAGGTATAGGAATTTTGCATTATATAATTTCTTATAATGCAGTATATAATATGACATAATATAGATTCTGATATCTATATTGTAGTATTCTTTTTTTTTTTTTTTTTTTAATATCTATTTAATATCACTATATCTTCGCAGGTGACACGGAAATTCTTTCTTCGCAGAAAAAACCTACAATCGCATTATTCGCCCTTCATAACCATCTTGAAAAAAAGTACAGTGGTTTGGAAAAAGGAAAACATAGTCAATGGCACCAAACCTACCCACGTCAGTTTTTCTTTAAAATTTACTTCTCCACCTATGACAAAACACTCTTAGACTACTTTACTCTCTTACTTTGACTACTTAGACAAAACACTCCGTTTAGAACACACGTTTTTCTTTAAACATATAATTATACCAAGTGTACAATATAATTAAGTGTACCAAAATATTACTCACCAGACGGTACTTGCAACTATTCATCTTCTGGACTGCAGATCATCACTCAACTGAAGAAAAAAGCGACTAATTCACACCGCTAATCTAAGACCTATTTGGACATACGGAGCGAACTTTGAGGTTCCACGAAACAGGTCAACATCAACAAATTACAAAATTCTTATAAAAATCTCTTCTACACCCTGGTTTATTTCAAACCAGACTCTACATAATGACATTAAAATTGTGACCTGTGACCTAATATTTCTATCTTCAACACTACATCACCCTAACCCACTCATCCATTGTCTTTCGTTCTCCCTGTTACCTGGTCAGCGTTCACGTCGACTGAAGGCAGTGGCCGAGAGACCTTCCAAAGCAATAGATGCAAAACTTTTTAAATTATTTATTTACTTAAATTAAAAAAGAATACAAATTAATAAAATGAAAAGGTTTATGAAATTTCCTGCATTATTCTTGATTTATTTAAAAATTTGTGTTACCTTTATTTTAATTGAACTTTATTCTCGAAGTAGGAGTGGCTGTGACCATCCACTGACTACAATTCCACTTTCATTACTTTCATTAGCGTTACTTGACGGCAAGCTATCAGTGCCACTAGAATCCCGGACTAAAGCTAAAACATAGGAGTGCATTGGTTAATGGATTACCCTTGGGTACTGTCGCCCGATCCTCAATTCCTCTGATGTCAGCTCGCTCGGGATTCGACATAGAATTCCCCCTCTGTTCATACAAACTGGATATTGACCTTACGCCGAAGATCAGAAGCATGAGCACGATCAATTATCACGCTGATGTATGGGCAGATGCATTAGCTTCTTGGATCCTGGTGTGATGTTGACTAATGAATTTTTCTTTGATTGCCAAAGGAGTGGTTTTCAACTGAAAGCGCCTTCCTTTCAATACCTCCCTCATAAGTCCTCAGTTGGTAGCGATGGTCTGTGATTTTCGCAAGGATATGTTATTCTTTAATTAGAGAACGTGAGGTGGTTAAGGCTATATGCTGAGGTTGTGTTTTGTTGGAGAGAAGGTTGGATATTAAGGTTCCAGCACGCGCTAGATAGGTCACAAAGTTATTTCATTACGATATTATTGCCTTTCCTAATCCGTCTAGAAAAGTTACTTGAGTCTTATTTCCTGCCTGTTAAAGCTATTGTTTTATCCTTATTGATTTTTTTGAATGCCAGGTGAAGACGGGTACTAAATAACCATAGCTTGTTTGATAGAGATGAAAATATCATTAATTTATTCTGCTTGTCGATGGATGGATGAGTCATCCGATATCTGTCCATACGTTTACATTTCTAATTTACAAAATTTCATTTTTTTACTCTAAGTAGTTTTGCTACCGAACTTCTTATTCTGTAAGATTACCATACTTTATTTCCTTCTTCTTTCTAATGAAGGAGGGGACCATATCTACCCTTATCTATTTCCCGTTAGCGTTACAACGATTTTCGAGGTCCCGTGAATACTTCCCTCCAACTCGGAAACAGAAGTCAATGGAGGGCTGTTTTTTATTTTAGGCTGGTGACAGTATTGGCTGCGGAACAAAGACAGGACTACTTCGTTAACGTGACAATAGGAAGCAGGGCTGCCTGCCAGCCTCTTGATAAGGAATGTTGCCACATTGCGGGATGTATAGAACTTTCTTTCGTTTCAATGATTATTTTTTTCTCTATATATTTCTTTTTAGTAGCAGTCTGGATGACTAAGTAATTGAACTCAAAAATATTTCATTCTCCGTTTAAAGTATTGAATTTTTGCGAATGCATAATATTATTTTAACATACATTTTTTTAGGTGTGTATATCATTAAAAAATTATCTATCGCACCATTTTAGACTTAAATGGTGTTTAGATGTACCCTTTTTTAAATCTGAATTAGTTTATTGGTAGAATATGAAATATAAAATGCGAAAAACTTTAATAATCAAATGAAGGAAAAATAGGTTTTTCTAGTATTTCTATTAATATATGTGTATCATATGTCTTAATTATAAATTAATACTTGTTTTAACTTAGTAAGTTAAAGAAGAGTTTCGAGCATAATCCTTGCTCGAAGGGTAGATGCACACTATCAAAGATAACATTAAAAAATTTCAAATTTGGTTGTTAGTAGGTGCGAATCAATTAAAAAATAATTATGTAGAGATATTGGAATTATAATGGCGTTCATGACCATTGTAGTTTTACCCAAATAAAAACAAAAACAAAAAAAAACCTGTCCCTACACCAGAATATAAGAAGTCTTTCTGAAAAATACGCAAGCTCTCAAACTTAAAAAATTAAGCTCCAATTTATTATATGTCGTTATACAAACCTCCTATATCGATTCTTATCCACAAACATCGTTGAAAAACTCGATTGTTCCGAAGCTCACTTAGATCATTTGGGCCCTGGTAGTATTTCTATGGATTTCTTTCTGAGATTCTGATGGTACTTTCTGTGCCCATTAAAAAAAATATTATATAAGTTAAATGGGTCATTTCATGTAAATTTAATACAATAATTTACAATTTATTACAAAAATTTATTCTTCCTACATTCATCACAGATTTGTGAGCCTTTTTCTATGTTCTAATAAATTTCAGACATCCATGTGGTGACTTCAAGAAGATGCTAAACCAAATTTTTAAGGCAGCAGGTTCCATTTCCATTATTAAAGACGAAAATAGTAACACTAAATAATCTACAAAATAATAAACTGTCCTCACTTACTTATTACACACAGTCTTTAAGTGTATTCATTTGTTAACAGTCTGCTACTATTATAAATGAGGCTGAGCTTGTAATCTGCAAAGTTTAAGTGTATTAATGGATTTTTTATTTTGGAAAAATCATGCATATGCTGGTTAAAATGTTAAATGAATTCTTAATTCATACTGTTCATCTTGAATTCCCAGCTTAAATGCAAGGTAAAGAACTATCAGCAACTTTATTTTATACCTATCTATATAATGAATATTGATAAGGTTCCTGCATAAGGTTTTGGTTTTCTGTGTTTGCATTTAATTCACTTAAGTGAAACAAAAAGGATTCAATTCTTACCTTTGAATAAATTGACTGAAAGGGGAAATGACTGGGGAGAGGGGTTTGTATGGTGTTAGCCAAGTATTTGAATTTAAATTGTTGATTTGCATATCTTAATTGTTGTAATGGGTTACTTATTTGGTTAATATAACTCGGAAACTTTTATCTTCAGTTCTGTCTTTTATTTGGATTGTTTAAATATATTATGAATTTCCAATAGACGTGTTCAATTGTTTTACTTCGGATTATACAAAACACGTTTATTCTAAATGAGTTCTCTGTCTCATGCCTTTTTAGTTAGATCTTGTACTAGTCTTCATTTCATTACTTTATAGTTTACATATTCAGCTAATAAAATTATTTATATTAATAACTGTATCGGTATCGCAAAAGCAAGTATTTCCTGTTAATAAATCTACATAATTTATAGAGTTGGCTTGATAGTAGCTAAAACGTTTCAGACCCATTTTAAAACACCTGGTTAAAAGTGTAGGAGAAAATAGCCTTACAGAGGGCCAAATTAAATTTGTTGGAGGATTTTAGATTTGTTGCTAGCATTTGGCTCATGGTTTCGTAATGCTGTTGCTGTACTTGAAGTTCCTTTCCAAATGGTCTAGCCGTTCGGAATACTAAATACACTATTGTTTATTTTATCAGATGAATGCTAATGGTGTTTGCTCGACCCTTTGATACGCAGGAATTTTGTTATGCATGCCTCACCGCCTACTCAAATTTTATCTCTCATTCTTTTTACTCACTCACCCTATAATAAGTATTTGATGAATTGGTGTGTAAAAAAAATATCGTAATAAAAAAATCTTTAACGGACCATATAATATTTCTTTAGCTTCGGTATAAATTAATTTTAAGATTAATTCAGTGTAAAGTACGGTATGTTATGTCTCTATGATTTTAATTTGTCAAGCTGAGATAAATTAAAAATGTTTCTAGAGCCACAATTATTTTATAATTCTTCGTATAAAAAAAAAATCCGTTGGCACAATTATTTAATATTTCTTTGTATAAAAATATAAGTTATAGATTAAAACATCATTCTCACGACTTTAGTAATAGCTTCACAAAATAACAAAAAAATCTGATAGGCTTTAAGATTACAAGAAGACCACTGTACAGTAGAATATATTTTTTTGGATTTATTTGACCCTCTGGGGTAGAGACGAATCAAACAAATAATTATTCATTAGTTCTACTTCAGTTTCTATAGAGCCTGGAAAAGTCTCTCGATCTCTTTCGGGTTTTTATGGCTTAAAACCATGTATTTTTAACTAATGAATGGAAGAATCTCTTTTTCTATCTCATCTATACGTCCTTATTCCAGATAACAGAATTCAATGTTTTTTTGATTTTCCTACCTCTGATTTATTTTTTGTTTTTGCTACCCTTTAAAAGCTCCCTGTCTGAATATTTGAAGGTCTCAATTTAGGCCAACTCTTATTCTCCTGCATTTATTGAGGATTTTCCAATTTTCAGTAAAAGCAAAAAAAAAACAGTTTTGGTTGTCCATGCTTCCAAAAACTACCTTATAATAAAATAAGTGTCATTTTTGTCTATCGCTTAAGATTATTTCTGTCCCATTTCACTTTCTTTTTCATTGGCTTCGTATAATTTGAGGAAATTACTTTAAAAGGTAATAAAAAAATCTCTCGTTCGTTGCTGCAATATTTCGCATTTAAATCTTTAGTCATCTATATTTCAACTAAAGAATAACTTAATTCCAAACTCCAGGTCTAATTTGCAAAATTTCAAGGGTCATGTTTCGTTGAAAAACTTTTGTGTTTTTTCATTGCACCTTTTGAATTTATCTCAATCTATTAAACCTAAGAGGTAAACTGCCCACTTGCTCATGGATGTGACCTATTTTATATGTATTCATATATGTTGTTTGTGACCAAGATTGAGGAAAAATTCAAACAAACTTGCTGAATTGATGGACATGCCTAACTCGGTTAATAAAGGAAACCAAATACAAATAGATTATACTAGAGGGAACAGCGCTGACCCGGGCTAGCAGGATCGATCGGGAGTAAGACGGGAGGACCGTATAACTTAATACCCTCAACAGGTGGCGCCCTCTCCGCCTCATTAGGCTAGGCCGAAAAAACCCTCCTCATCCATCCTATCTCCTCCTCACTCCTTGCCGAAGGGGGTGTCAAGGAAGAAAACGAAAGGCGAGATTGTAAGATAGCTCTTACAATGGAAGTATTAATAAAGGATTTGACTATCATAATGAACGAAATGTAAAGCTTCAATTACTTAAGCAATCCAGCTTAGCTCAACTCACTTGAATCAACTCTGCTTGATTCAAAGTGCGCAATTACATTGAAATAAGTCTTCTCCGACAGTTATTTTGACTATTATCCGACTGTTGATCAGGTTTTCCGTTCCAAATGCTCACGCAAGCGACCACTGTTTGATGAGACTTGTGTTAAAATCATAACTCTAATTTCTTCGTGTACTCATAGGAAAATCAGTTTTAAACATTTAGAATAAGAATTCGATGTTTCTCTACCTTAAAATAAAAGAACCAAACCGCATAAGTTTCCTTTTCGTCAATCTCTGGAGAAAATAAAAAAAAATATGTGAGAGGGGATAACATTCTTAAATAATTTTAAAATTCTTAAATACTTACTCATATAGTTTTCCTATTAATAGTAAATAATAGAAATACTTAATTATCAAATAGAGTATTTCGTTCTTTATAAAAAATATTTTAGTGACCAATAAAAGAAAAAAACATAAAGATAATTTAATAGATTTTTCTTTCAGGTTTTATCTCTTGCTAAATCGAAGAATTAATATAGATAACACATAATCTTGCATTTTAATCCCTTACAGTATGTATTAGATTTGGTTTCCTTGGAGAGAAAAAAGTTTTTTATTTTAGTATTCTGATTGTTCTTTGTATCGGCAATGTTTGGCCATTGCTAATTTTTGGCATGGGAATTAATGTCATTATCACCTATGAAGAGATCAAATAAATCAATTTATTTTGCCCCTATGCCATGGTTAAGTGTTAAAGTTTAACTGCAGTTCCATTACAGCCTATTTACTTTAATTCGGAATGAACGGTTTAATTATTTTAATTAACGATGTGTTCTCTTTTTTTTTTTTTAGTTTATTTGTAAACCGCTACCTTTATAAATCTTTTGACCTGATTGAAGTTTCTTTAGTCCCTATTTCGAATCAATTAAATGAAAACTGGATTAGTCGTTATCTCCTATCATTTATTTAAATGGAATTTTTTTTTCTAGTTTAAACAGGAACTTATGTATATCGTTCTGCCTGATTCTTCCGCACATTATATATAATTTACGTTAACGTAATAAATATTTTTAAATATTAATGAATATTTAATATATGAGCTAACATCTATAGAGGCGTTAAAAACAAAAAATCTTTTTTTTTTTTTTTAAATTTATCCAAATTTTAAACATGCTTTTCTTGGTTTCTAATGTTATCTATTAATTTTTTTATTGGAGATATTTACTCTATAAGATGGCACCTTAACTCGACTTTGCCAACGTTTCAGACCCATTTTTGCCCATCCTTAATACTCTATAAAAATATATCTATATCACTATTGCATTATATTTTACAACAATATTTTACACGATCAACGCATTGAATATAGCTATAATTGTAAATTTAAGGTATAAAAAATGAAAAATATATTTAAATATGACGACCATGTATATCAATAGGAAGATATAAAATATATCTCAGTTCTTGAAATATATATGATTTTTAATATAGAAATAAATAGATTAATATAACAACGTATTAAAATATTTTAAGTTTCAAAATATAAATTTAATAGTGATATTGATGTATTTTTATGGACTTGAGGCAGGGACAGTATTTTTATGAACTAATAGGGCTCGAAACGTTTTTTTTAGTTGAGTTAAAATGTTATGAAGGGTTAATTATCTTCAATAAAGAAATAACAGATAAGTGATTAAATAGGGCAGGGATAGCCGAGCGTGTTTGAGCGCGACCCGCTTAAGCATGCTCGAGCGGAACGGTGGCGCACAGTGTGGCGAGTCCACTGTCCGGCCGGACATTGAGCCAAAACATGAAAGTTAAAATTTAGAGGTTTCATAGTAATATCAATAAACTAGAATCCTTTCCCCGTTATGTGCACTAATTTTTAACTCAATCTTTGCGTTAATAATGATACAATATGAGTTGAAACTTGGCAGTAAGACATTCATCTTTTTTATATTTAAAGTAAGTGTGCCTATATTTTTTGGCTAAACCAAATGAAATGTTTACAGTATGATCAAGCATTGCTAACGAATTGAATACACCAGAAATATAGTTTTGGAAAAACATATGCAACAGTTACGACGGTTCAAACAAATGTAAACTATTTGGTAGAATATAGTAAAATGTCGGAAATTGCCCGGAAAACTACATATACCCTATTGTTAGCAAAGGTTTGAAGTTTTATAAACAGTTTTCCGATCTTGCCACAATCTGCCTATTCTTATTTAAATGAGATTTTACCACGCGTGAACACTGAACTCAAGAGTGAATTTGGTTATTTAGAACATCTTCTTAGCATATTTGGGTTTTCATCAACCCATAATCCTTAAATTAATATATTTCGAACCAACTGCAACAATTTATTCACCAAATTACGATTTTCAATAGAATAGCTTTGAACATTTAAAAACATTGTTAATGTTTTTAATATTTTATATTTGTACTGCATTATAATAATTAGTAAGTTAAAAGAGCACACTGTACACGAAATATTGTTAACAAAAATATTTCACTGTCTTTAATTTACATTAAATTATAAATAGACAGTAGTTGCTTGGTTAAAGTAGGTAGTTTGGAATTGACTAAAGTTATTATGTTGTTAGCCTTTTTTTTTTAAGTCCTGTCAAACAAAATCAAACGTAGGTATTATACGACTTTTGTGCTGCTAACATCATAAATGTGTATATAAAAAAAACAATGACCTTCTTCTTTTTTTCAAAAGAATAAGATAGATTTGACTGATACGACCTGGCTTCGGAATAAGGATCAAGAAACAAATCAGAAACATTTTTGGGATTATAGAGAGCAGCATTTCAGAAAAACGTCAAGAATCGATAGTTTGCTATAAACTCCGATCCCATTTCAACCTCAATGTAATAGTGTTGTGAAAAGTAAAATGTCCCAGGAAGCAAAAAGCTTGCTCATAAGGTAGAATGTGAAGCTAATGAATAATTTCATAATTTTAAAAAAGCTATATTACATTAAATTTGTTATTATTTAATTACATTTTCAGTCATAGTAGTTATCTATTTATTATTGTTACAACATACTACTGTAAATGTAATTGCTATAAATTTTAATATAAAATTGTTAATGAACTTTGAATTTATATATTTATATATAATTGTATATATATATGTAATGATTATGAATGAAATGACAATAATTAAGATTTTGCATCCTCAAAAACATAAACTGACAAAATTTGAGAAGTCCAGCGAAATTTCTTTGAGAGTTATAGCCGATGCCCAACAGGAGTGTGGACTCGTCCCACTGTGTGGCGGTTCGAATCCGCCCTGGGATGGTTGACTTTTATTTCGTGGAGGCCCCACGTAATAAATTTCGACCTATGGTCAAAATAGATTGGTTACACCTCTAGAGTAACCCCCGTATGCCACATATGGCGAGGTAGGGGTACCGAACAAAAAAAAAAAAAAAAAAAAAAGTGATTAAATAAATAAAAGGTGTATCTATATATTTTTTTCAATTGGAATTCCAGTAATTTATATTTTGCTTAAACAATACATGCAGGCACATATGCGACACAATTGAATTTTAATGAACATGATGGAATAATCAATTTTAGAATTTTTTTTTTTTTTTTTTTTTGTTTTTGTTTTTTTTATTAAGCAATTGATATTTTGAATTAAATTGTAATGGATTATAATAATAGAAATTGTAGTTGCCATACATAAAAACGCAAGTTTAGAAAAAGAAGCAATCAGTCTTAAAACAGTTAAAATTATGTTTGGGGACATCCATCTCGTACACCGTCTTATAACTTCTTTATATCTCAAACGTGGTTTGCTTATAGGATTAACCAAGATGTATTGAGCTATTTATTTGGTTACATCGAATGAATAATTTATTTCTCTAATTGAATCCTGAATTCTTCCGCAAGGAGCAAAGACATTCCACTAAGGAAGCCTGAAGAAGTCCTACTAATCCAAGAAGAGACGGTAGGGAGGCGGCTTATTAGCATGAGCCCAAGCCGATTTATGCCATACATTATCCAACATTTACATAACACTATTTACCCTCTCCTCCCTTCACCACACCCTCGTATGTTTTTCTCTCCGAGCGGGCATATTTAAATTTATTTCTCTGTTGCCCTCTCCTATCCCTCTTTTGTTGGAATGGTGGCCGATTGTGCTGTTATATTTTTACTTCGAGTATAGATATATAAAATATACTGGATATTCAAATGAAGCATTCTCTCAAATATTCTGTTTAAAGTTTTCAATATAAAATAACATGATATTGCTAGATTTGTAACTAGATTAGAAATAGTTTTTATTCTTGACCCCAATCTCACAATTGGTTTCCTCCTACTAATATTTTATACCTTTTACTATATCAGAGATACATATTAATAATTTTTACCTCCAACTTCTAACACTCCATTAATTTTAATTATGAAAATGGATGTTTCTACTTAAGCATAACATATGACCTATGAAATATATAGTAAGGAAAGTATTGCGATCGTAAAAAATTTCGACTTCCTGTTTTCAACGGAAATACACGTTTTGGGGTCCCCTGAGTCCAATTAACCAAGTCCCGCGAAATGGTCTCTTGGTTAATTGGACTCTTGGTATAAAGGAGTGGGTACTTTATTTAAAGAATTTTGTCTATTTTTTACGTTTTTCTCAAAAACGGCTGTAACGATTTTGATTAAACTCGGTATTTGGTGTATCTATTAAAAATTAAGTAAAAATTTCATCAAAATTGGTTAAACGGAGGGGGCACTTTACTTAATAACTGTTGTCTCATTATCACGTTTTTTTTTTTTACTCAAAAACGGCTTTAACGATTTTGACCA
The DNA here is from genome assembly GCA_911387785.2 of Aelia acuminata. Lineage (NCBI taxonomy): Eukaryota > Metazoa > Arthropoda > Insecta > Hemiptera > Pentatomidae > Aelia > Aelia acuminata. Next base: position 135,739,684 of record OU426978.1, on the reverse strand, counting down.
AACTCGGTATTTGTGTGTATGTATATGCCCGCGATGTGACAGCCAAAATTTCATCAAAATTGATTAATTGGAGGGGGCACTTTACTTAATAAATGTTGTCCCATTTTCACTCGTTTTTTTTTTAATTACTCAAAAACGGCTTTCACGATTTTGATCAAACTGGGTATTTGATGTATGAATATGCCCGCGATGCGACAGCCCAAAGTTCATCAAAATTGGTCAAACGGAGGGGGAACTTTACTTAGGTAATAAATTTTGTTCCATTTTCACGTTTTTTTTTTTTTTTTTTACTCAAAAACGGCTTTAACGATTTTGATTAAACTTGGTATTTGATGTATGTATATATGACAGCCAAAATTTTACTAACCGAATTATGAAAATAAAAACGTTTATGTATTAATAAAAAGATTAATGTTACTTTAGAGAGTAAATACGGGATGCTCAAATTTTTAAAGCATCGCAGGTGTGAAATAAATCGTATAAACATGTACAGGGGGAAAAAAGAAACTTGTCTAGAAACTTTTGTTCCATAATAAATTTTTGAAAACAATATAAAGTGATTTTAGAGGAACAGTAATCGTTCTTGATTTCCAGAAAGGCATAAGAGACGTAAATACACCTATTGATTCACCTTCACGAAGTATTTGCAAAAAGCAACTCGTAGTAAAAAACAAGCAAGCAGTAAAAAATCTCGACTGTTGATGAAATTAGTCCCTTCATATATAAATTAGCAATAATGAATCGAAAAGTGCTGAGAATTACCAAATTTTGTTATACAGATACTCTATAACTTATGAAGATCTACAAATATAAGTATATACTTAAATGTGGGAAAATGTGTGAAGTTGAAGAATGGCGTTTACATATTATCGAAACACGTCGATTTCTAATCCAAGTAAGTTCGTAAGTGAAAGTTGTGTTTTGCGCGCATCGCACCAGATCTTTTTTGGAAATTAAGAAAATCCTGAAAAGTTATAAATGGTTTTATGAAAGGGGAATAAATTCTTGTTCCCTTGAGTTCTGAAAATGTTTACTATATAAGAAAATCTTAATTATATACTATTAATTAAAATTAATTTTATGTATTTTTGACTTGCAAGATTTATATGATAGGTGGGTGATTCTCAAATTAATTGACCATTTAGTGTCCCCGCTCTTAACATTCGTTTTTGAGATATTTTTTCATATCCAAAAAATATTGTTGGATATTTATTTAATAGTTTGCTGTTATAGCAATACGATGGTAACATTTAAATGAATCTAGGCCTCATAAAAAACAAAATATCTCAATGTGAAGTTGAAAATGTCATGAGTGTTACAGTCCCCAAGCTGGTTATGCTTAGTTCACCACATCCAGAAATGAACCCCTGATAATTGATTAAATTTGAACAATGAGGTATTTCATTGTAATACGGTGGTGTTTCAAGGTGTGAATGATATGTTTAGTTATCTGTAATAATCCGAATGTAAATCAGGAAAATGCATCTGTTAGTAGAAAAATTCAAGGCGAGTTTTGTCGGCTGTTCTGGGCAACACTGTTCTTTGAAAATGTTGGGAATGGCCATGATAACCTTTGTTGATGATACCGGCTATCAGTCGATGTGCAAACTTGGAGAAGAAAGTATCTAATAGGCAACTATTTGATATCCTAAGCAAAATCATGCATGTCACAAAAATTATAGGTCACGAGTGTTACGTTAATTGTATTTATTAGCGTTCATTTAAAATTGTGAATTATTCATGCAAAAGATGTTGGTTGGGGACATTTATTCGAGGTCATCCTCTAATATATGTCCGACACTTGGTTTAGCTAAGGAGGGAGATTTTCTGTGAAAATGTTACGAGTGTTACGTAACACCCGTGACGGAAAAACAATTGTGCGGAAGTGTTGTTATTGTTATGTGTTAATGCCTACATGAATCATTTCTTTTGTATAGCTATTTTAACAAGCTGTAGAAAGGAGAAATAGAGAACAGAAAAAATAGACTAAGAACATAATGAAAAATACATTCTTAATAAAAAAGAGATGTTGGCCAAGAGAAAGAAAATAAGCAAAATGGCAGCTTGTTAAACTATTCAGTCTACTCAGCTTGTGAAAATACTGCTCAGTATTTGAATTTGACCTACATATAATGCAGTGAACGAATTAATTATGGGTGAATAGTTGACACTGAACTGATTAAAAACTCTGCAGCAAAATCACATGTATTTCACGAGATGATAATGAGCTTCAAATATCCGACGAAAAACCTAAGCCTTGACAGAACGACTTCTTCATAGGTAAACTAGCGAGAAAGTAAAGGCTACTAAGCTTGGCAAGTAAAGGAGTAGGAATAGACGTCAGCCTATTAATTATTGTACAACAAAAGGAAAACAAGATTCGATGCCTTAAAAACGAGTTTTTACGCGCTGATGTGGATTGATGAGAGTGAGGGAGATTAAAAAAAAAAAAAAAAAAAAACCATTACAAAAAATATGTAAATGAAAATACAGAAACGCTCCTACTAAACTCATTTTCGAGTTGAAAAAATTATAAAAAATACTAATACTGAACGAACTGACAAACTTTGGTCACTTTTGTTTCCTTGAACATCTTATTGATGATATTCAGATCAAATTTTATTCATAAGTTGAATTTTTTTAAACCCGAAATTCCATTTCTAAAAAAGTTAAATGGTCAAATTAAATGAGAATCACCCAGGTGTGTTTTTTACTATTTTATAGCATTACTGACTAGAGCTTTTTGCCTATTCGATTGTAAATAAATTTTATGGCCTCAGGTGATTCTGTATATTGTTATTTATTTAACTTTTTTTAATATAAATGTATAAAGTGAAGATAATTTGAATTTTGTTTTCTGGATATCCAAAACGTCAGACATAAATATAAATAAGTGAGGCATAGATGAAATAACTGAATTTTTTTAATCTTATTTCAGGTTTTTGAAAGGCCCTAAAAACTAATCTGAAAATATTTTCAAACGATTTTTTACCCACTTTCCTTCTAGGGTATAAAGTTTTTTTGTTTTTTTTTGTTACGATTTCTTGAGCGTATTCAAATTACTTCATGAAATATTGTTTTCATTTTTTACACACACTCGAAAGAAAAGAAAAAAACATTTAGTACATACTAACTCCGAAATCACTCACAGAGAAGGCAGCAATAATTTCATTGTAACCAGTGTTCCCTCTTTTGTAGCCTCTTATTGTAAAAAACTGGACTCTATATTTCCATCTAATATCCATTTGATACTTTTCAATTACTAGCTACGTCATTTTTAAAGACTGATTCACATCAACATTTATGATACAGACCTTATTATAAGTTCTGGGTATTAGTGATGTAAAACTATCGATAGTGCTTTCGAGACTATTGATAGTTTTTTAACTATATATTACTATCGACATCGTTTCTAAAAGATATAGTGGTAGCCTCTACTCCTATGAAAAATAGACAAATTGTAAAAGTTTAATTTTATTGTTTATTTTCTTATTATGTTTCTAAAAAAAATCACTTATCTAATCTTTAAAAAAAAAAAAAATTAACTTCACGCAAAAACTATAAGACTATTATTTATTTATTTATTGCCATCCCTACCGTGCCTAGAAGGCAATACGGGTTTTGGCAGCAGTTGGATGCTAACCATTTCTGGGTAGCAACCAACTGCTGCCTATAAAACAATAACATCATTTTCATGAGCTGTGCACACAGCCTGCTCTTCTTATTTAGGTTCCGTTCTCTTCTGCCGCTGTCCTATCTGGTGGTCTTCCTGCAGCAGGACCTCTTCTCCTCCCCAAGGAGAAATGTGTTGGACCTGCAATGGTTTTCCATCCACTCACGAAGGCCTTAAAGTGCTGGTAGTTTTCTTGGGCCATTAACTGAGAGAAACTGCTCTCTGTCAAAACATAGAGACCTGTTTCTCTCAGCATTTTTGCCCTTAGTGTCTCATAGGCGGCACAGACCAAGACAATGTGTTCGGCGGTCTCAGGTACTCCACAGGTAGGGCATAATGGATCAATATCCTTCCCGTATTCAACAAGTTTGCTACGAAAACCACCATGACCAGTGAGTAGTTGGGAGATCCAATAATCGGGTACTACCCATTTTGCAGCTAACCTCGAGCCCACGGTTGGGAAATATTTCCTCAGTGTAGCTCCCTTTGGCGTTGTTATCCACCTCTGGTTCCATTGATCAAGGGTGTACTCATGGATGATGCTCTTCCATCTTCGTGGTTCTTCATTGATCCTCGCACGCAAGGTCTCCGGTAAGACCGCCGACCCTTCCCTCATCATTTGGTGCCTAAACATGTCTTCCTGCAGGAGGAGGTCGATAGGTACTGCTCCCGCAAGGACATGTGCCGCCTCATGAGACAGAGACTTATAGGCCCTAGTGACTCGCAGCAGAGCCATTCGTTGAATCGTAGCCAACCTGCTCTTTTGCCGGTGCGAGAGATTCTTATTCCAGCCAGGAGAAGCATACCTTAGTATACCCTGGACTACACCTTTATATATGGCCATAGTTGCTGGGTATTTCAGGCCCCAAAAGGCTCCTCCGATCCTACTGAGTCCGTTTAGAGTTAGGGTCACCCTACTTCTGAGATAGTCCAAGTGAGGAGTCATATTGAAATTTCTCCCAATCCTAATGCCAAGGTAGGTGACCACCTCACTTGGACGTATTCTGGCTCCTTGAAGATCAATAGTAACAGGGTGAGCCCTATCAGTCCTACCCCTAAGGAGGACAGCCTGGGTCTTTTCGGCAGCCATCTTCAGCTTCTTTCTCTCGCACCATCTTCTGATCAGGTTGGCGCACCGCTCCGCTTCTTCTTTCAACCTGGCTCTGCTGTTCGATGCCACTACAGCGGCCAAATCATCCACGAACGCAGTGGCGGGGAACCGTTCTTCTTCAAGTACTCCCAGCAACTCGTCAAAAACTATTTTCCATAGGGCGGGGCCAAGGACAGAGCCCTGAGGACACCCTCGCTCTACACAATCTTCAACTTCATAGAAGCACCCCCTCAGTCGTATTGTCCTGTCCTGTAGATAGCTGTTCACGAGGGAATACAAGTTGCTGGGAGCCTCATACCTCTGCAGCTGCTGGAGCACGCTAGGCCACCAGACGCTGTCGAAGGCGGAAGTTATGTCAAACAAGAGTAACATTACATATTTTTCCGCCCTCTCTTCAACGTCTTGGCGCACCCGCAGCAGGGCATCTACGGTTCCCCTACCTTTGGTACACCCGTACTGCCGTGGATGGCTTGCTCTTCGGAAGACAGGCTGTAGACTCATGGCCATCAGGTTTTCCAATATTTTGCTTAATACAGGAAGGAGGCATATAGGTCTGTATGATTTGGCTTGTTGCTTGTCTTTTCCTCTTCCTTTGTAAATGAGCCTGACATCGGCAATTTTCCACTCTCTCGGGAAGTACCCCTTATCAAGGCAATCATTGAAGATTTGAAGTAGCCTATTTTCAATGAAGGGGATACTACACTTCAGAATTGCCGCGTCAATGTTATCGATACCTGGGGCCCGACCAACTTTTTGCCTATCCACGGCAGCACGTAGGTCCCAAATGTCCCATGGTGGGCACAAGTCTGTACCGGGTGGGCATACCGTAGTACGTCGTACAAATCCATCATCCTCATTGTCCTGGGACGGATCATCCCTAGGGTAGGTCTCTGCAATAAACATTTTTGCAGTCTCTTCCAGAGTGGTTGCCTGGACATTTCCACTTCTTATGTCTGCAATCACTTGTGGCGGGGTCAGTTTGTCTAGGGCCACTCTGTAAGGTATACCCCAGGGGTTCTTACATGATTCCTGGACTATGAACTCGTCCCAGGATTTCCGTTTTCTTAAACGCAACTCGTTTCGATATGCCCTGGCCTTGGACTTGTACTCTTCCCGAAGTGCAATGCGCCTATCATCACAAATGCACCTCTGGTACGAGCGCCGTGCCTTGTAGAGCTCTCTCTTCATTATTGTCAAGGCAGGCGTCCACCATGGGACAGGTCGAGCTCTCGCCTTCCGTCGCTGGAGGGTTTCCTCTGCGGCATCACAGATAATAGCAGTGATCCGAGATACCTTGTAATCCAAGTCGTCTGTATTATCTGTCTCCGCAGCATCCCATTCGTCGTCGACTAGTTTCCCCTCCAACGAAGAACGGAAGGCTTTCCAATTACCTTTGCGAGTACTGTAACCCCTCTCAATGCCGTGGGAAAAAAAAAAAAAAACTATAAGACTGAAAAATTGAATAGTTTGCTCATAAAATGTCTTCCAACTTAATGGAATTATATACAAACAAAACAACTGATTGCCTGTCAGTCCCTGACATGAAAATTACTTGGTTTATGGCATAGAAACAAAATCAACATGAGAATTTTTTTTAGAAGTATGCACGTTCCAAGTATGTCTAGACAAATGTCACTACAACGTCTTCTGTTCTTCAAAAACTTTCAATAACTGCGTTCCGAATGTTGTCATTAACTATTTTAACAACTGGGAATATTGGTATAGCTTTACTATAAATACAATTTCTTTGATCTTTTGATAAAGTTTTTATACTCTGCAGTTACGACTAAGCTTGAAACTGATAAAAATTATTTCAACGTATAATGTAACCCATTCAGGGAAATGTTCATCTTATTCCATAATAAAAAAGGAAAGAAAAAAGTGCAAATGGAAACGTGCATTATAGCTCCTATCGTTCCAAATAAAAAATTATATTATTTTACCCCCTCCCCCCGGACATCACCAAAGACTATCGCTAGTATCGATAGTTTTATGTCCGATACTATCGAAACTATCGATAGCAGAGACTATGATAGTTTTACATCACTAGTGGGCATGGTTGTAATATTTCATACATTTTAATGTTGTAAAAAAACTGTAAATAATGTAGATTAAATATTATAATGCCATCAAAATACATGTGCAACTACATGTAACCAACATTTGAATAAGAAATAAGAGAAAGCAAGTTTTAGACTTAAAACATACATGCCTTGTTATTCAAGAGGGCTTTGAAAAATTTATATCCGCCAATAGGAAATTACCCGACTTTGTGTGGGTTGTTAGAAGGGTGTGTGTAAGTTAGGACCGTGAGCTGACACTAATGGAGGAAATTGGCTTTTTCTCGGAAGGGGGAGGTGGGTGGGGATCGGGAAATCAAATAGGTCCTCGATTTGGGAATAAATTGATAAATTGACTATTTAATGGGGAAAGGGTGTGGGCGAATCTCCCCCCCCCCCCTCCGAACCTCTTCTGTTTTCCATCTCTCTTTTACTTTGCCGTTATCATTTCAATTCATGTACTATGAATTTTATAGTATACTTATATTTATATGGTTATAGTATACTTATATTTATATTATTATACTACTTTTAATTTTTAATTAAGTTTAATATGTATGATCTGTTTTATTCAAAATATCTTATCCTGCTTTCCCGTTTTTATTTAACTACACTCTTTATAATTTGAAATTAGTATAATTATTGTCATTCATGGAACGGAAAAAAGGCAGTTATTATATAAAAACAATCTGCTATATAGAAAAAACTACGATCTGATGTTTCATGTATCTGAGAAACACATCTTATTTTACTCGTAAACTTTAAATTACCCCTCCTGAAAAATCTCTTTTATTTAATTTTGAAATGACGTTATTGAAAGGAATGAGCGATATGTGCACCTTGCAATGAAATACACAAGGTTTTTTTTTTTTTTTTTTTTTTTTTCTCATTAATTCAGGGCCAAATCATTACACCGAACGAGATTTTCCCCCGTAATTTCAAATTTCAATTTGATTCAATTCAATTGAAAATTTCAATTTTCATTGATATTTAAAAAAAAAAGATCAGAAAAAAACTGAAACATGACACTTTTGCACTCAGAACCTCTAAAATATCTACCTTTAAAAAAAAAATAAAAAAAATAATCTGGTCCGTACATTACTGTTTCGATCCTGCGTTTAGGAATTTTCATAATAAAATATAATTTTTTATGAAGGTCTGTTTACACGGTTGCATTTTTGGAAAGAATTTTAGAACCAACCGTTGCTTCACAATTACACCGCGATTACAATTGAGTATTCAGGTCTATTTCATCCATTGTAATCGCCCGTGAAGGTCAAATGCCGAAGCAATGTTTAGTTCCAAACTTCTTTCCAAAAACTTAACCGCGTCATCAAGCGTTATTTATAAAACACAAAATTTATATTAAAGTTTATTTATAAAACAGATTCCCTGACAATTACTTTTTTCCAATAAGCGCAATAGTGCAATATTGATTTATTAATACTAATTTGTCCTAGTTAATTATAATTTGCTATTTGTCGGCTAAGAATAGGGCACTGTGGGTTCTTAAACTCAAACTTGCTGAAAGCTCTTGAACCCCCTACATGCGAAATAATTCTTTAATGTAGAAAGAACAGTACATCACATACTACGAGATTGCTAAGTCTTTGACCAGAAGAAAATTAGATTCGGGATCAACATTAGAGAAAAAAACGTGAAAACAAGAAGTTACAATAAAAAAAAAACTCTAAAACGTCTCTCATTAATATCTCATTAACACTGGGTCAAAAATATAGTTGTTGCCAATGTGACCCTGCAGAGTAGAAGCAGCAGAAAAAATCAAATAAGTTATAATAATGCCACGTAAATAATTCAGTAAGCAGTACTCACTACTGTCGTTTAAAAAAAAAAATGTTTCCACAGTTCGTGCCTCATACAGAAGGCCCGAAATGGAAAGATAGAATCCTCGGGCTCCTTACTATTCATCCTTAGGATAACCTTTACAGTTTTATCAGGATTCCATAATTCATGAAGGCTGGAAGAATGAATGCTGATTTTTCCCTTTTTATATTCGTCTTACGATTTGTGCTTTTCTCCGGGAGGCAACCCCTTATTTCCCTACGTTATCTAGACCGGGGCGGAAATTCCGCTAACAAATGGATTATTATGGTTCGCCTGTCTTTTAAAAAATGTCCCTCGGGTATCCGTGAAGTAATGGTTTTCTATCGGCGGCTGGACTGGGATAGATACCGGTGATTTATGGTAGAGCCTATTCCCAAGATGGCCGTAATAATCTGGGATGAAGGCTTCGTCTTAGGGATGACACGTACTCTCTGCCCTCCGTTATCGCTCCAGATATTTTCAATTTGAGCCTCAATAATGTCCCCTTATAAATGTCTAATAAATAACGGCATTGTATTAAACCCAGCAGAACGATATGTAGCGCGTTAATTATTTGGAGTCGATTTAGACGTCTTGTATCTTGTATCTTTTTTATCACGTAGACATAAATCGCGGTTTTCACTCTAGTAGTTAACATAAATAACTTCGGCGGATTTAATGCTCTAGCGAATGCAAGTAATCTATATAGCTACCCTGTCTGTATATTATAAGTACTCTGTATAATATACTACTGTATATAACGTAATACCCAAAAGAGCTTTAATAATTTGAATAAATAGTGTTTCAAAAGAAAGTAAATTTTAAATTCCCACTAGTGCTTTAATATATCACTAAAAAAGTATTTCAAAATTTCGACTATCATCAAGCCAGCGTTTAGGAACGAGAGAAGTTGGCTTATATATTTGTACCCCTGAACTAAACAAAGCAAAGTCAATTTTTTCATTTAATTAAATATATTACTATGGATTTTAATACCGTGATTAATACCTTGTCCAATAGATAGACTGATAGATACAGGACTTTTAAATTTTTATTGACCTTGATATATATTTGGAAAATATGTATCAAGGTGTTTAAATCCCAGGTGTTAAATTAAATTCAATAAACAAATAGAGATGGTGTTATAGACCGAGGTAAAGGGAGATGAGATAGAGATCGGTACAAGATCATCAAGATCTTATATAGCTCCATTTAAAAAAGTTTTTATTTATGGCGATTTAAAAGTCGATATGTAGAAGGATTGATTTCAAGTGGAATAGTGTTTGAGTTTGTTGTTCTTTACTATTCTATTCCACCATTTAAAAAAAAAAAAGATAAATATATTTGTAAAGTATTAAGTAAGCTGCTATTTAAACAATATTAGAGAGAATATTAATTAACAATATTAGAAACAATCTATACATGAAACTGGTGTAGAGGCTAGCAATGCATAACCACATCGCATAAGTAACAAAAACAAAATTAACTTAATATCAAAACTATTTCTCCTGTGAGTTGTCCACACAACAAAATTTGCCTTGTACACTTTTTATATTTATTAAGTATTGCTGGAGACCTTTTTTTATAAAGTTCCATGGCTGCAGCAAACTGATTGCTTTTCTGTAAATAATTTCCAATCTATTGCTTCAGTTGTGAACAATGAATGCATGTAAATGCATAAAATATAATGTAAGAGTCGGTGAAACATAAAGTGTACCGAGGTTTTGAGTTTTGCAGAAGAAAGAACTAAAAACGTAGCCAGTTTTGATTTCTAAAATTTCGAATGCACTTCTAAGAAATTTGTAACGTTTTAATATTAGGAAATAATATATTCTATTTTAATTATAGTAGGTATATTTTCGTGCTCTTTTAAAATATTATTTTTAAAAGAGCACGAAAAATACTATGAGAATCCAATGTTTATTTGTAATTGAGTGATAAAAAGAAGAAGAGATTTTTTCCTGAATGATAAGTACTGTTTTATTGGCGATTGCTTTGATCCAGATTCCAATAATCCTACTCAGTCGGTTTGTAAGCATCCCCTAGAATAAAAGTGGACCTGATCTATATGTAGATCCTCCCCTGGGCACATCCATCAGCCCTCTATAAATCCTCATGAATTACACACTAGCCGTTATAAGAAAAGGCCTCGGTAAAAATAAGTTGACTCGACGATTGGGAGAAAAACTCTATCCGAGAATCCCATATATCTGCATTCTAAAGCTTTAACGTTTGTTTATTTATTTCAGAATTTACATTCTGAGCTTCTGAATATGAATTCAAAACATTTTATATATATATGCCTGATATGTAAGTTATATAATACCTCATGAATCTAAAAGGATAATGAATTTCCCATCTATACATCGGACATTTTAGTTTAATAGATCGTTAAAAACCGTTGTTTCCAATAATGTAGTGTCATAATTGGTCGCTTTTCTTGAGTTTCTGCCTGCATCTGGTGGTGTATAAGTATATTTATTACTAGCTAGGGTGCCCGGGTGAAAATGGTAAGTGAACAAATAATTTTGCTGCAACTTTGTCGAGTTATGCATCGTTTTTGATGGTTTCAGTGATTCTGAATCCTATAAGCCCATCCAAGTAGTCAACAGATAATAAGTTATAAGATTATAGTTGAAAAACCTGGTATCTCAGTTAAAAAAATTTTATTTTGAGTAAAACTTAAGCGCCGACTACTATGATGGTCCTATTTGATCCAGAAGTATAGAAACTACCGAAGATTCATAGAAACTTTGTTTTAAGACCTTTCTTCCATTTCAACCTCCCTTAGGATATCCCCCCGTAATTTGGACGGTTTCTGCATATCTCGAATCTTACTACTATTACAAAGTGAAAACCAAAATTTCTTGAAGGCACAATTTTTTCATCATGTTTCTTTTTATCTTGAACTATGAGGGATGATAAAATCTGGAATGCTGTTATTGGAGTTAGACGTTTTGTCAACTGGAATGCTCATCATACGTAGTAACCAAATCAACTTCTTTTTCATAAATACACTTACTAACAAAAGTCTCTGCACACCCTCCAGCTTTTTTTTTATTTTACCTAAGATAGGTTATGAGCCAGATTTAGGCAATGAAACTTACACATTTTTTACATAATTTAATCTATTTTAATTAAAAATAATCAAATTTAATAAAATTTATTTAACTTATAATTTATAAGGAAAATTACATAAAATGTCAGAATATTGATGCGCCAAAAGTCTCTGCACGCAGTGGAATTAGCCAAGATACTGATATGTATACAGTTTGCAAATTATCCCATTCATCCTCCGGCTCATCCTAACTTGTCAGTGTTAATTTGGGCCCAAACAGTTAAGAGTGTGATAAAAAATGGAGGTTCCAACACCGATTCCCGACCAAATATTAAATTTGAGGAAACTCATACGACTCATACCGGTAAATAGAACAAATCGTCAACAGGGGCTATAATACGGTAAGGTATGTCCTGAAACGGTATGAAGAACTGGGTACAATGGAAAGTAGATACCGATCTGGCCGCCCCCCGTACTCCAAGCTCACCACAAGAGGGCTATCATAAGAAATGTGGCCGAAGAACCCCACCCAAGTGCTCTAAATTTAGCAGGTATGGTGTAAGAAAATTACAAGTTTGGGGTATCTGCACAAACGATTAGAAGAACCCTAAAGAAAGATGGCTATAATGTGCGTAAGCCTAGGTGTAAGCCATTCATTAGTAAATAAACTGGCAATTGAAACTGCAGATCGCAAAGGAACATGTAAACAAGCCCTTATAGTTCTGGGAACGTGTTTTATTTACTGACGAGAGTAAATTTAACATTCGTGCATCGGATGGAAGGGAGAAACTCCCGAGAAAACCAAAAAAACAGCTCCTGGAAAAAAACATAGTTGGTATTGTGAAACATGGTGGAGGGAATGTTTTGGTTTGGTGGTGTATGTGTGCTGCTGGAGTTGGTAATTTGAAATTTATCCACGGAATAATGGACCAACACGTTTATATAAATATTTTGAGGAGTAATTTATCTGAAAGTTTAATGAAGTTTGATCTCCAGGAAGAATTCATTTTTCAACAAGATAACTACAGCGCGGAAAGTTCAAGAATAGTTGCTCTACAATGCTCCACAGCAACTTAAAACACCACCCCTATCTCCTAATCTTAATCCAATACAACATCTGTGGGATCAACTAGGCCGTCAGAAAGTAAAAATTAAAATAAAGAACAAAGAGCACTTAAAAAGAGTACAAGAGGAATTTTGGGGTAAAATTACTCCAGAAACTACAAAAAACTAGTTCACACCATGCCTAATAGATTATGAGAGGTGATAAGAAATAAGGTAGGAACGACTACCTATTAAAGTTGATTTGGGATCAATAATTAAGCTTCAAGTTGAAGAAAAATGATGTGTGCAGGGACTTTTGGCGCATCAATATTCTGACATTTCATGTGCTTTTCATCATAAATTATAAGTTAAATAAATTTTAGTAAATTTGATTATTGTTAATTAAAATAGATTAAATTCTGTAAAAAATGTGTGAGTTTCATGGCCTATATCTGGCTCATAACCTATCTTAAAGTCAAATAAAAAAAAAGGCTGGAGGGTGTGCAGAGACTTTTGTTAGTAAGTGTACAATAAAAACACTTCAAACTTTTTATTTTCGATTTATATTCAGTCAATTCATCTCTTTTTTTATGTTTGATTTTATCGCTCACTGTACTACTAAGAAATGTTCACTCATATTGCATTAAATTTACTTAGGTATAAATTATATATAGATTAAATGTAATGTGCTGATTAGTGAATACTTCTATACAGCCTTCTTATGACAAAACTAATTTTTTAAGGAATCCAGTTGGTTTTTTAATTGATTGCAGAGATGTAAAATCATTATTTTATTTTGAAAGCAAAGGAGAAACTAATTATTTTCGCTTAATATTTTAGTAATTTAAAAAGAACAGCTGAACAAATATATAACCTTTAAAATAAACATGAGGATGAATGAACAATAAACATTGAGTGAAACGCACCCTAGCGCTTCCTGGTAGTCTGGATCTCGAACTAAATTTTTCATTCATAAACTCGTATCTCAATCAATTAAATGGTGCGAGAGGCGTAAAATTCCAGTCCTTTTCTCTTCAATTTTGCACTCTTAAGAGAAAAACGAAAACCTTCTTCTCCGTTAGGGGTTATGCGGCTAAAATATGACATAACTTCCTTAATCCTACGTGGAGTCGTTTTTGAGCCTTTTCGGCACGCACATTGTACACTTTGCTTTATAATATATATTGATTAACTATACAGTAATGTTAACTTTTCTTAATGGAACCTTGGAAGTCATTATCTGGTATTCAAATGATATATAAAAATTATGTATATTTTTATATTTCATAATTTTTATAGTTTGAATCAAAATGTGATTTTGCTGTTGTAAAAATTATACTTTTTTTTTTAATGCAGTCTCCCTAAAAGCGCTATAAAAAATAATTATATTGGGTGGTCCTTTTTTTGGGGGGGGGGTCCTCCCCTTCCTCGCAGTGTAGGCTGTACGGTGTTTCCCCGGGCCAGGGGAGAGGGTGAAGGATTAATGCCGAGTATTATTAAATTTCCCCTTGCTCCGGGTTTTGAACTTGCTATGTTCTGTTTCTCAATCATATGTCCGGTTGTCCGTGGCAACGCGTATTTTCTAACGCGTTTGCTCACCAGGCCATCCCGCCACCTACTATATTGTGTGGTCCGGAAATTAATGCAGGTTTAAAAACATAAATTAAATAAATTATATAAAATATTTCCTATTAATCAAAATACCCTCCATTGCTCTCCACAAATTTCTTCTAACGAGTTATAACTTTTCTATGCCATGTAAATAGAATTTGGAGTCTTTACTACTAACAATTTCGAAAACACATTTTCTATTGAATTTAAATAATAAACTTTTTCATCTCATAAAAAGTGTCCAGGTGTCTAAAAGTATGGTATTTGGTTAGCAAAAGGTTTGGAGTAGGGTGGATGAGTAGAGTCTTATAACCTATTTCCAACAATTATCGTGTTGTTGTGCAACCAAATAAAGCCTTCCCAATTAACCAATATGGCTCATAATGACAATATCTGTTGCATACCATCAATTTGAGCACAATAAATTTCTGCATTGAATATTGCGTCCGGATTCAGGAAGCTGTAATGAATAAGCCCCAATGAAGCCAATCAAACTCTAGCCACTTAATTGTTACTCTCTTTTGATGATTTATGGGCATTGGAAAATTTTGTACTGCTTCTCTTTTGTTGAGACCTTGAGAGACTAATCTATCTAAAAAAGTTTTCTTTCAGTTTCGACTAAAAGAAGTGCTAAATAAAACTCATAAAACGAAATTAGGCGAAAATCACTCTTTGACTTATTGTGCGTATACCTTCCATAATCTTTGATTATATTAACAATTGACTGTTGATAAATATCTTTAATCAGTTTTAATAATTTTACTTATATTAATATTCCTTTTTTATTTGATCTTGTTATCTTTTATGTGTTTCAGTTTTGTACCTCCATTCTATTCAATTGGCCACCAAAAGAGCTGCAGCATGCGAACGTATGTTAATTTTCAATATTATTTGAACTATTGTCCATTGATTTCTTTTTTTTTTCATCTTCATTCGTCAATAAAGTTGTATGAAAATAGGTTGTCATTTTCAATTTTTCCTTTCTCTTCTTTGCTGAAATTCATTTGCTATTAAAAGTATCATCTATACTACTGAATTATATCTATAGTAAGAATTATGTTTTTTCCTATTCAGCAATTTTTAAAATTATAAGTTGTTACACTCGTAGAGCAGAGTGCATCTTTTAATCCTTCGTTAAGTAGGCAGGTGTTAAATACTCAGTTAAAGTCAAGGAACACTGGAGTCTTTGTTTTATTTCTTCATTGATTATTTAATTGTTGTCCGCCAGTAATGGACAGTATTCGAGGGGAAACGTATTAGAAAACACCATTTCCGGAGGACCAATGTTTGAATACTGTAGTTGCAACTATCAAAATTTATTTATATCTTGTTATACTACTCGTTTACGTGAACTTCTGAGACCCGAGTAAGCACGAATAATTTTGGTATTTATATTTATTTTTACTTATACTATTTCGCATATGGGGGGAATGAGATTGATGCATTTTCTGTTGAACATTCCAGGGAAGGAGGCGAATTAATTTATTTGACTTGGAGATCTATTATTATTATTACTTTAGGCTATTTTTTAAAAAGTTAATAGCCTATTTTTTTAAAAGTTATATTAATATTGAAATTCGGTGAGTGGAAGGGGGGCGGCACGATTATTCGACATTTGGCAAAATATCTCAAACTTAAAACTACTCCGATATCTTCTACATGCATAAGTCCATTATCTTGTTGGCATTACCTTAGATTTTGAATGTTTGAAACAAAACAATAGGCCATTAAGTTGAAGAAATCTAAAAAAGTTTTCTTTTTTCTGAACAATTTTCAGTTTTCTTGCATTAAGGTGCTGAAAGCTAAACATATTAACCAAGGACTAACATTGAAAATAATAAGTCCAGTAAGGACAGCCATTTGATACCCCCGTGATTACATACGGTTGCAGCCTAACCCCCCCCCCCTCCATGTATTCAGCATGGTTCTAGTTTGGCGAAGGCGTGGACCATAATATCAGAATTCTTCGATTGCTGGTATGATATATGAAGGATGACGGTGGACGGCACCTGCCATTGCATAAAGCGGTCGGTAGAGGAGGAATGAAGAGATAGGAGCTCAACCGTCCTATTCATTACGAAATTAATAAAACTTACACGATATTCGCCTCTCAGTTACATAATTATACGAAGACATCCGAAATTTAAATTTTATATAATTCGATACTGAAACTATTCTCAAGCGAAAGGATATCCGCCGCTCTTGGATAAGAGTCTTGTTTATTTCTATTAAGATCTGTTTTCGGGTATTGGCTTTTACAGCTGTATCCAGTATCACGGCTGGAAGATAAAATTTTCCTAATTCTGTTGGATGTGTTGTCAAGCCTGATCTGAGAAGAGATGTTCTGGAATAGCGATGAAACGAAACTAGTTTTGATCTCCACTTTGTATCAAACTCTTCTCTGTTTTTCCTTGTTTGCTGTTTTGCTGACTTTGATATTTCCTTTATTTGTAATATTCTTTTTAAATCCATAACCTTTAGGAGCGGAATGCTCTCCATTGTGGATTCAGACGCCTCATTATGAAGGGTCGCCGACAGTCCAACCAAATTAAGCGGTATTAGTGTCGGGCGAGTTGGAGCAGGTGAGCGAGGAACGTGGGCAAGGACAATGGTCCCGGTGGGTCGATCTAGTAGCGGCGGACAATAGGAGGGCACTAATGACTCCCACCTTTGTTTCCGTCAATAATAAGCTAGTCCTCTTCTCCTCCGCCCGATTTAACCATCTCCCTTCCCCTTCCTTGTTAGTACTCTCAACCGCCCTCTGTCCTGGTCTTCCTAGTCTTAGTCTTCTGATGGCTGCTTTCCAGCATTTCCGGAGTTTTGACAATCAGTTAAAATAGATTAGCTGAATGATATTACTCAGATCTTTGAAGCACAAGTTACTGTTTTAATGCATCATTTCTTTTTGTACATATTCTTAGGTGTGGGTGTTCGAGAACAGATCACAAAAAACATGATTTTCCTGCAGAGTGAATTGGAAGTTTAAAAACAGAATAAAATTTTTATAAAGGGCATTAATTTTCAGATTGTTATGCAGTAGATCGCTGTAGTTCGATGATAGTTCGTTCACTCCTTTCATCAACGTTATACCTCAAAAAATTCCGATTGTTCGAATAGAATTTCGGAATCATTAAATT
Organism: Aelia acuminata; assembly: GCA_911387785.2. NCBI lineage: Eukaryota > Metazoa > Arthropoda > Insecta > Hemiptera > Pentatomidae > Aelia > Aelia acuminata. The sequence goes on along the minus strand of OU426978.1, from coordinate 135,722,166 downwards.
AAATTCAGAAACAAATTATATAATGTCTTAACGTATCTTTCTTCTTCTTCTTCCTCTTCCTCCTTTGTGCCTTTCAGCGTGGAGGTGCCTCTGTCCATGTAAACCAAGCCTCCCGGTCCCGAGCCAGCGCCTTCATGGCATTCCGGTTTCTACCTCTTTTCTCTCCCACACTGGAGATTTAGTCTGCCCACTGAGTTCTGGGTCTCTCTCTGGGGCGTTTTCCTGTTGGTCTGGCCTCGAAGTATTTTCTTGCATCCCGGTCCTCATTCATCCGACAGAGATGTCCGAACCATCTAAGTAGCCTCTTTTCAAGAATATCCTTTACAGAAGTAATCCCTAGATCCTCTCTAGTCCTATCATTCCTGATACGATCCCTTCTGGTTCGGCCCGCTACTTTCCGGAGGTACCTCATTTCCGATGCAGTAACTCTGCTTAGGTGCTTATCTAATGGTACCCAGCTTTCACTTCCATATAGAAGGGTAGGTAGGTAAACAGCTTTGAAGATATGCAGCTTAACATTTTTCTCCACCTCCCTTTTCCCTATAAGTGTGTTGCAGAGATGGTAGTTGATTGCGTTTGCCTTTTTAATCCTATTGGATATCTCCTGGTCTATCTTTCCATTCCTGCTGATCACTGTTCCGAGGTAAGAGTACTCGTCCACCATTTCCTTTATTTCACCTTTGCAAAGTATTTCGACGTCGTCTTGTTCCCGGCCAATGTGCACCACTTCACTTTTCCTGACATTAATTGTCATTCCTTTTCTTTCTAGCTCGGCTTCCCATTCGATTACAGCTTGCTGCAAGCTTTCTTTAGAATCCGCGATGAGGACAATGTCATCCGCGAATACCATTACTTGGGCGAGGATTGTCCTCATATTCCAGTTTCCAATAGTAGTGCGGGTTGTCCTACGTGTGCATATTTTCAGGATTTCATCCATGTATGCAATTGACAGGAGGGGGCTCAAACTATCTCCTTGTTTTACACCCTTCTTCATAGCAAACACATCGGACTCTCTTCCATTAATCCTTACTATTCCTTTGGAATCGTGATATGTCGACTTAATGGCTTCTATCAATCCTTGGGGGATGTTTTTTCTTGAGAGAGCATTCGACGGTTCTTTTCTAGGGACCATATCAAATGCAGATTTCAGGTATATAAATGCTAAGAAGAACGTATCTTTAAAACGTTGATTCAAAAAGAAGTTCAGTTGTTCGATTTCTGTAGGTACTTTTTAATTTCTAAATGTGAGAATCAGTTAAAGAATCAGGTTAAATTTTACATGTTTTGCAAAGTAAAAATAATGGATATGAATTTATAAAATTAATATACATTACTGAGCACTGTTATTTTTACGTTATTCTTTTTGTTCATTATAATTACCATATAATTACATTATACTTATCTGACATTTTCCCGATCATGAATAAAATGTGAAGGTTTTATTTTTTTGGATTATGAGAGGCGATTGTTGTACGTGGACTGTTGTCGTTTTTATGGCAGCTTGGATCTTGGTGAGCTGGATAGGTTTTTACCATCGTCGACCCCGGCTATGGCGGTGGTTATTTAGAGAGAATGCTTTCCGGAGAAAATCCCTTCCCGATGTAACTGCCCCTAAGCTGTTCTCAGAGTATGCCATTTGCTGGAATGAAGAAGATTTTTCTCCGAGGGGTCCAAAAGATGGCTTACATCTGGCGTTGAAAATGAAATATAAAATGGGAGCTTTACCCGATGGAGTTAGAATTTTAAAGGGGGCAGTAATCGACTATTGCCGGTATTAGGAGAGGGAGTGCTAACTGAGGGTGCTGAGAATTGCAGCGGATATCAATTTATTCAAAGTGGCCAGGCACTATTTCAAAACGGTTCTCTAATTGCCTCCGTCCATATAAGTGAAATACGGCGGTCACTTTTTATTCTGGCACTCTTTTGGTATAAAATGGTTATCCATTAATAAAAAGAATTAAAATTGAAAAAATGGAAAGGCTGATAACTAAAAAAAAAAAGTAGGAAATAATTGTGGGGAAGAAATTATACTTCGGTAGATACAATTAGAGTTGGAATGAACTAATGTGAAAATATTCTTTAACAAAGTCTGTCGCCGATGCTAAGCGTCCTGGTAACTGACAATTAATTTTTTTTATCTCTTCAAACTAAGTCAATTCAAGATAAGTCTATTTAGCCAGTCCTAAAACAGTTTAAATCTTTCAGGACCCTATTTTTTTTAACATTTTGCTAAGCTCCTACTTCCACTGTTACCTATTTATCAATAGTTTTTTGATTCCAAGTGGGGCTTTTGTTTCTCTGGTTCTGGATTTGTTCCGCCCTTTGTTGTCTTTGTTATATTAACTTTTTTTTTTTAAATTAAGAGGGCATTTTCCACGTGTTTTCCCCTTTTCGTTACCTTTCTATGTATTAAAAGATCTAGATCACTAAAATGTTTTTAAAATAAAATTCCACTCCGAAACTCTATCCTATTCATCATGTCTATCTTAATCATATGTCATATGTCTATGTCCCTAGGTGGGCAAAATTAAGCATTGGCGAGACAAATCAGTTAATCATTGGAATAATATATGTTTTAAGTTCTTTATATTTATTACATGAGCTGCTACGCGTTGGGCAGTGAGGCCTTTAAATGCCATCATGGGTACTTGAGTGATAGGTATAACTTTAATAATATAATAATTATTATATTAGTGATCGGAAACTGTTTCCTCTCAGCATGAAAAGTGATGATCTAAATTAGCTTCTAACTTGTTGGCCTTTGAAAATATTTCCTAGTTTAGATTAATGGTTCTGTAAAAAAAAAAAAAAGTTTGTGCGTTGGGATTAATATATGAGAAATTCAAGGTATTGGTGGAGCAGAGGTCAGAAGTCTTGGTAGGTGGTATATGGAATGGTCTGTGGTGGCTCTATATTAAGGAATATTGGTTTATCAGCTTTTCAGGATTCCTCCATCCTCTCTGGCCATCTATCCAAGATCAAATTAAAACATAACTTCCCTTATTCGCATTCCCTTAATATTTTCCATTTTTGTTTATATATTTTTTATTAAAAAGAACTCATCTAACGTAAACATTTTTAAGCACCACTAAAATATGCGAAGTGAAAATAACTCTATTTGTAATCTGCAGAAAAAGGTTATTTTTGGCCTAATATGGTATTGAAAACCCTTGTGTGTCAAAGTTCAGAAAAATTCTCATGAAAATGAAATATATTTTAAAACAAGGATAATAATAGAGCATCAGTCGACTGTAAAAAACCTTACATTATTTATGTACGTTGTTGGCTTTCGTTGGATGACTTTTGATCTACCCGATAAACATGTTTTTTGTAACTAGCTTACTTGCATTTTATTTTTATGTTGTTAAAATTTTCATATTAGTAACTAAGCTACGTAATATTTAAAAAAATAATTTGATCATCAACTCCTTTAAAAACCTATCAAAATAAAAATCAAGGTTATGAAACTTAAAATCATATAATTTCACTTTACAATAATGTAATTGAAATTATAATATCCTTATATATATATCCTCTTCTTCTGTTGGTTTATTTTATAGATATTGTATATCTATACAGGGAGACTTGCTACTCGTGCGACAAACTTCGCCAGTAGATTCTCCACCATAAATTGAATAAAAAAGTTCATATTGACCATGGTCCGATTCTCAACCATTTCGGAATAATTTCGCTTTTTATCGGTTTTGAAAGATATCACGACCTGGCATCGGAAAACCGTGACAATTTCTCCGAAAAGCTGATAGCACCGTTGAAATCTACATTAATTGTTCAATAATAAAATGGTCATTTCAAAATTTTTGGGCCAATTTTTCGTGTTCTGTCAAATACGCCTGAACTATTCTAGAGGAGTGAGGAGACGCACCATCCTTGAGGAGAAACATAATTTTTCAGCACGAGTAAATCTCCAATAACTTCCGCCCAAACACAGTTTTTGGCAGTAATGGTGCGTCTCCTCACTCCTCATGAATAGTTCAGGCGTATTTGACAGAACATTCGAAACGTAGATCGGCCGTGATGGGACAGTTCTATGGCCACCAAGATCTCTTGATCTCAACACCATGGAATATTTCGTCTGTGGATATCTCAAGGAACTTATCTATCGCACTGAAGTGACAAACATAGACAATTTGAGAGCAAGGATCTTCGCCGCTGCTGAAAAACTTCGACGTTTTCTTACTTTTGGTGTGACAGTTGGGAGTATGAGAAAACGGGCACGTTTGTGTATTGCAGTGTACGGCTTCCAATTTGAACATAAATAAAATGATTAAACATAAATTTATTTTAAAGATATTGGTGAGTTGTATTAGTTTTTTCAAATTTAAAATGAACACGAAAAATTGGCCCAAAAATTTTGAAATGACCATTTTATTATTGAACAATTAATGTAGATTTCAACGGTGCTATCAGCTTTTCGGAGAAATTGTCAGATTTAAAGATATCACGGTTTTCCGATGCCAGGTCGTGATATCTTTCAAAATCGATAAAAAGCGAAATTATTCCGAAATGGTTGAGAATCGGACCATGGTCAATATGAACTTTTTTATTCATTTTATGGTGGAGAATCTACTGGCGAAGTTTGTCGCACGAGTAGCATGTCACCCTGTATTTGCAATCCGCCCTTATTGCAAAATGAGTTTTTGACGAAGGAAAAAGGGAGAAGGCGAATAATTAAAAACTTTTTACAAGTTTATCTGATTTCCATGAAATTTAAAAGTGTGGCATTTACACTACCATATTCTTCATCTAAATCGATTTTTTAAGTATGTGACTTAGACTTGTTTTGCAAGGTGTGTATATATAGTTTTTCATTTATGTTGAGAAAACCCATTTCGTCTACTATGTACAAAAAAAAAAATTGCAGATTTATGATGGCCTTAGTTTAGGAATGTTATATGTAAAGCGGATAAGCATTTTATATGACTCAATTAATAAAGAATTTTAGTGAAGTTTATGATAAAATTAATGGTAAAATAAGAGATTAAAAGAAGAAACATTTCTTGCTGGGGGTGAGAAGATTCCCTTGCTTTGCTACAACGCTTTAATTATATATCCCCCTAACCCTTCCCCTCCCCTCCTATATTATCTCTCCTGTTCGTCTACACATTTTTATTATTCTTGAATCATATCTTTTTATTTTAGCATTGTTTCTCCCCTTTCAACCTACACAATAGCCTCTTTTAAGCAGTTGGAGTATTAGGCGTCGGATCCATTCATTACTTATGCTGATGGTGGCAAATGCTGAGTTTTATTAATTCGTTTCCACTGGTAAAAAATCTTCTGTTTGCCTTTATTTCTTTTATTTATTATTCATTCCACCTTTATTTCTTCTTCTTTTTTTTTTTTTTCTTTTTTTTATCCGTTTTTGTCTTTATTTCCGTGTCAAGAATAACATAAAATTAAAAGGAAAACCCTTTCTGAATTCAATTCAGCTGATATCCATAATGGACCTATGTCCATTAAATATTTAAGCTACTGTGAAGGATTTTTTCGTTTTCTAATTCAGTTCGAATTGCAATGACAATGGCCAAATAGTGGATGCTAATTCGCATGAGCGAATGATTATTGGACCAATTAGTATTATTAGTTTAACGATTTATTATTTTCCTATAAGATTATATTTCACGAATTTCTCAACATTAGCTTCTATTATTTAGGTATTTCTAAATTTATATCATTGACATCCGATTTAAAATTTGATATTTTTTACGGCCTTTTTTTACATTAGGGTTGCCAGTTACTTTTTATTACCAAATGATTACTTTAAACAGTTACTTTTTATCACCAAATGATTACTTTAAAAGTAATCGCTTCAGCTGATATATGAAAAGGTAAACAAGAATGAAGTTTGATGAAATATTTATTTTAAATTAATGCAAAGACAATGGCAAAAATCACAGTTTTTCTCAACATATTCTTCCGAAAAATTTACTCAACATATTTTTCTAGTCCGCAATAGTTAAACTATTAATATTAAGTTCTTTAGAACAAAAGTTCTTAGTTGTGTATTCCTGTGTAATGCAATATATAAATAGCCTTACTTAAAAGTAGTCTTGATTTTTCGAACCACGTTATGAAAATAAACCCTTAGGAGTTCTAAAATTTCTCACATAGCAAACCCACTTTTTTTTTTTTTTATACTTCGATTTTATATTTTGTACTTATCACACTTTTTCAATAGAGCTAAGACAAGTTATCTTGAAAAAATGTAAGACATTTTCTTCTTTATTACAAAACAAAATTAAATCAATAAAATTCATGTTCGTAGGAGTCGTACGGTTTAATTTCTTTACAAACAAAATAAACATAATTAGCTGTTTAAAGTAATCATTTGGTGATAAAAAGTAACTGGCAGCCTTAATGTGAAAGAGACCCTTTTTTTCTTATAAATAATGATGATAAAATGATGGTGGAAGATAGTTGACCGTAGAAATAAGGAAGAGAATATGGATAATCCTAAAAAAAAAAAAAATCTTAAAAACCTTAAACGTTTAACTAACATTTTGTCGAACTAAGGTAGAGAACCCAATAGTCCATGAGAAAGTGGCAGCTTAACAAATTTTAATGTAGTCAATGATACATCATTCATTTTATCGCCAATGAAGAGGAAATGGTTGGGGGTGCGGTCGAAATAAATAAGGCTAATAAGAGTGTATCGCATATCTAATTGTGCCGACGTTTCGACCCGAATTTCAGGTCCTCATCAGGTCTATATAAGAAAAAAAGAACCAAATATCGACCAATAAGAGAAATTATATAAAGAAATATCAATTATGTGAGTTACATTAAAGAAAATTAAATAGAATAAATAAAAATAACACAAACAATTATAGAATTTTAAAAATTCTAAGATTATATATAATTAATGAAGTAAGTCCTAGATAAAATTAATAAATGAAAAATGAGATAAAAATCTACATAGCTTATCTGAGGTAATGTGAAGAAATATTGAGACTTGATGAAACTATGATATTAAAGAATACAATGGTCAGTAAAAATGAAGCTTAAGTTAATAAGATAAAATATCCTAGTGTACATATCGAAAAAAGTAGAAAATGGATGTTGTATTATTGACTACATTAAAATGTGTTATGTTATCACTTTCACATGGACTATTCGTTCTCTACCTTAGGTCGACAAAATTGTTGTTAAGCTATTTATTTGGCTTTTAAGTCTCTTTTAGGATTAAAAGTTATTTAATGTTGTATTTATCTTTGCACTTTGTCAGTTTTATTTTTATTCTTTGGTCATGGCCGCTACTAACAACGTACCTTCACATAGCTCTGTGATTATTCCTATAAAACACCAGTATTAGGATTCGCTTTGCAGTGAAAGTTTGCAAAAGGTGGTTTTAGTTGCTGGTGAACAATTTTTTGTTACTTTGTGTGAGGTGAGTGAGACCAATTAACAGTTACCAGTGATAAACACTGCTCGTGGGCTAGCTAGTAGGATCCCCACGTGGCAAGCAGCTGGCTTGCTACTGGACTCAGGCTAACATCGCGCAGGACTGTTTCTTATCAGATCTTCCGTATCGTAGTGGTCTAGGCAGTAAGAGCTTAGGCCCTACCATCCATATCGTCGTCAGTTCAATTACAGACTTTTTATTTTTTTTTTTTTTTTATAGAAATGTTTTCTTTTTGTTTAAACTTATGTACATATTTGTAAATATTCAAGAAGTTAATTATTAATTTTAATTTTAATATTATTATTTCATTTTAAGTAGTTATTTTTTTTTTCTTCTTTTCTTTTATCCCCAAAATGTTAACTGATAAATTAACGGTCATGGACATGGATGAAGATGTATTCTCCGAAGTAAGCGAAACCGATTCTCAATATCTTTCTAGAAGAACGCTCCAAAAGCGCCAATGTAATGCTGCTCCCGGATCAGCTGGCAACTCGCCTAATAAGAAAAAAAATAAAAAAGCCAAAGCTAAACAAAACGTAGCAACCCCAGAAACCCGCAGTACACCTGCATCCAACAATATGGAATCTGAAAAAAATCAACCCTCCATAACTACCAGCAACAAGTTTGCAGCCCTCAATAACTCGGCGACTGAAGTTTCCTGCCCACATGACGTCAAAGCCACAGCCACCCCCAATATTTGTAGGCAATGTTCAAGACTTCATGGCGTTTGCAAATGAAATATCTCAATTAATTAGACAAACAAATTTCAAATGTTTTTCCCAGATTAAAGATATTAAAATAAATACTAATACCATAATAAAGAGCATTATAAAAAATTGATAGAGCACCTAAGAGTGAAAAATACGACTTTCATTGTTACCAGCTCAAAGAAGATAAACCGTATCGAGTAGTCTTAAGGGGACTTCATTTCACCACCCCCACTACTGCTATAAAAAATGATATTGAAGAATTGGGATTCAACGTCAGGAACATCTCTAGCGTTCTCCACCCAATTGAAAAATATCCACTGCCTTTATTTTTCGTCGACCTCGAGCCTGCTACTCATAATCCTGAAATATTCAGGATTAACCGCTTGGTTTACTCTACCGTGCGTTTCGAAGAGCCTAGACAGAGGCCTGAAATAGTGCAATGTACAAAATGCCAAAACCTCGGCCACACGAAGTCATATTGCCATCATTAGGCCAGATGTGTAAAATGTGCCGGTCCGCATGCGTCCAATTCATGTCAGAAGCCTCGTGACACACCAGCGAAATGTGCATTATGTGGAGAACCATATCCCGCTAATTATAAAGGATGCATTGTTTATAAAAAAAACGGTTAAACAAAAATCTATGTATGCAGCAACACAAGCACAAAACACTACAGCCACAACAGACCAAACACCTGGACCTTAAACGATCGATGATCAGCCAACATCAGCAGAAAACACCCACCTTGTACCTTCTAACTTCAGAAGCACTTACTCTGATGTCATCAAAATTCAAAACCAGGAGCCTCAAGACCCCTTACCTCAATCTAACTCCTCTCATAGACAGTCCCAGAGTTCCCATCCTCAGCCTAAAACTCCTTATACTCAACATCAGCCTAAGACAGTCAAGGTAAACCCACACAAAAAGGTGGGATTTTTGAAGGTGAAACTTCCGCCACAGACTCCGTCACAAATCAAACCCCGACAACCTAATATTTCCCAATCTTCCTCCCAAGTTCTTTCTGCACCTGAAAGTCAATTAACATTGGAAAATAATCAGGAATCTGTGCGGAGAACCAATCCCCTATCCCGTACCTATAGTAATTATCCTCCTACCCAAGATATCTCCTTTTATTCCTATCCTACCCAAACTCCATCCGATATAACTTCAATCCTGTCATCCTTTCTCCGCGATTTGCAAGAAACCATCAAACCTTTAATATCTCTCCTTACTAGAATCCTATCAGAAATCCCGTTTATTATTCCCAGATGAACAAGAAATCCCTAGCTATCCTTCTGTGGATCGCCAATGGTTTACAAAATCATAGAGACGAACTTGACGTTTTTCTTCACGACAATATCATTGACATTGCTCTTGTAACTGAAACCCATTTCACGACGCATTCTCACTTTTACATACGTGACTACATTACGTACAGATCTGATCACCGAGATAATACATCCCACGCTGGCTCCTGCATTCTTATCCACAAATCCTTACCACACTCCCTTATTCCTTCCACTCCAACTGACATCATTCAATCAACCTCTGTCACCTTATCCTCTTGTCCTTTTAACACAACATTATCAGCTGTATATTGCCCTCCCGGTAACTCACTCTCCTACAGTCACCTTGATTCCCTATTTCGTTCCTTTGGCACGCGCTTCATTGCTGGTGGAGATTACAACGCCAAAGATCAACAGTGGGGTTGTCGAACATCGAACACTCGTGGCAGGATTCTTTCTCGAGTCACATCTTCCAATAACTACTCCATTCTTTCTCCCAAGAATCCTACCTATTGGCCCACATCCTTCAAAAAACGTCCTGATATCCTTGATATATTTATTGCTTCCCAGATACCTTCCTTCCAATGCACAGTCAAAGCCTTAGATGACCTCTCATCAGATCATAGTGCGGTTCTGTTTGTCATGCATTCATATCCTGTCCCTAAACCTTTTTTTCCTGCACTGATTACGGGACCAGTTAACTGGGACAACTTCCGATTTGATCTGGATAACAGATTAGATTTGAAAATTCCACTAAAAACCAAACAGCAAATTGACGATGCTATCAATGAATTTACTTCATTAATAGGTACTACTATCAAAGACAACACAACTCATAACAAAAAACAAAATTTCCGTAAAACTAACCTACCACATCATATCCGTATCTTGTTAGCAGAAAAACGAAGAGCAAGATCAAAGTGGCATAGAACTAGATATCCATCAGACAAAACTCATTACAATAAATTGACAAACAAACTGAAAATAGAAATCCGACAATTCAAAATTCAAAGCTTTCAGAATATGACAGAAAACCTTATCACGTCCGACGAATCACTATGGATCACAACTAAAAAGCTCTTAAAACACAAATCCTTTAATCACCCTCTCCTCTCAGAAACACAGACTTGGTCTAGATCTGATGAAGAAAAATCCAAGTTATTTCGTAAATACCTTTTCCAAACCTTCACTCCTCATCCTGATATAATTAACCCAAATATAATAAATGAACATGTGAAAGCAGAACTAAATATTCCACTCCAAATGTCCCTTCCTCCTAAAGCCTTCCATCCTTCTGAAATAATAGATATTATCCAGGAATTACCCTCAAAAAAAGCTCCTGGACATGATCTCATCACTTCACGAATCCTAAAACAGCTCCCAAGAAAAGCTATCCTACTCCTCACCTATATATACAACGCTACCCTCCGCACAACTTACGTTCCCGACCCTTGGAAATTATCGATAATAAAAATGATTCCTAAACCTCAAAAACCTCCTGAGTATCCATCTTCCTATCGCCCTATCTCATTATTACCAATAATGGGGAAAATCCTGGAAAAACTACTCCTAAAACGTCTCTACCCGATCCTAAATCTTGTGATTCCTGACCATCAGTTTGGATTTCGGAAATCCCACTCCACTATTCAACAGTGCCATCGTGTGGTAGATGTCATATCCTCTACATTGGAGCGCGGTATGTATTGCACGGGAGTCTTTCTCGATTTGGAGCAAGCCTTCGATCGAGTCTGGCACCCGGGATTGCTTTACAAACTCCGTCAAATCCTCCCTTCTACATACTTCCTTTTAATCCGTTCTTACCTCACCGATAGAACCTTCAAAGTAAACCACAATTTTGCTGATTCCTCTCTCTTTCTTCAATCAGCCGGTGTCCCTCAAGGCAGTATCCTAGGTCCCATTCTTTACACGGTATATACAGCTGATCCCAACCCATCCTAGTACCATCCTCACCACTTATGCTGATGACACATGCGTGTTATCTGTGAATAATGAACCATCTGCTGCATCCCAGGCTTTACAATCACACCTCACATCCCTTGAAGAATGTCGTCAAAATTGGAGAATAAAGATAAATCCCATCAAATTACTTTACCCTACGTCGTAAACCCACTACATCCTGTCCTACAGTATCCTTCAATAATATCCAACTTACACCCGTCGAACAGATCCGATACCTAGGACTCCACATAGACAAACGTCTCACGTGGAATCCTCACACAAGACTGAAAAGACAAGAAACTGCCCGCAGATTCCGACTACTACAACATTTACTAGACAAACGCTCCAAACTTCCAATTTACTACAAAAGACTAATCTACATGACAATAATTAGACCTATCTGGATTTATGGTGTCGAACTTTGGTGTTCCACGAAACCATCCAATTCCTCTCGCATTCAATCACTACAATCCAAAATCCTTCGTAAAATCCTGAATGCTCCTTACTTCGTCCCAAATAAAATTATCCATTAAGACCTTAATATTCCTTATGTCACCGATTTGGCCCGATCCAGATACCAGACCTTTCACTGTAAACTCCCGGCTCATCCAAACCCTCTTGTCTCCAACCTTGCTTCCTCCTCTATCCCGGACAATCCTCCGAGGCGTCTGAAAAGAAGATGGTCTAAAGATCTTCTAAACTAAAACAATATTCGAGTGCTACCAATGGGTGGTTTCTCCACACGTCGTTTCATGTTATTGATGTACATATATCAGATTTACTTATTGTGTTGTAAATACAGTTGTAAATTTCAATAAATAAATTATTATAAAAAAAAAAATTTATTCTTTGACATTTTTAAAATATTTTTTGACATATTTCAATAGAGATCGAATGTAAATTATATAAACTACGTTACGATTAATTACGATTAATTACTACTACCCTCTAAATGGTTTTATTAACGATTTATTTATTAATTATCATAATTTAGAAAAATCTTTTGTAAAACGAAAGAAATGCTGATTGGTTTTCCATTTGTTTACTATTATTAATTTTTAAGTATAAAAGTTGCACCTTAATAACCAAGCAATCCAAGCTGTATTCTAGTGAGCAGAAGGGTGGCTGGTTATACTGTACCATTGCGACTTGGGTGTGATGCGGGTTTGCATATACCGATAGTTCCATTCCATGCCATCTTTTAACATTGATATTTTCAACAAGTTTTCAACATCTTAATAGGTATCTCAGGTAATATGCCCTATGAGCAGAACTTCGAAATTTCCTTTCCGATTTCAAAACATTTTAGGAGAATAAGTTGAAGGATTTATCTTCTCTTCTCTCCCGCAAATAAACTAACAATTTGTTATGACTGTTCGTTATTTAATTTTGTTTCGTTTTTTTTATTTGACCAGAGGAATTATATTATAATTTTAAAATTATTTCTTACAGGAAAAATTATATCGTTTTGCAATAAGAATTGACTTATCTCTGTTAGCATCATTACAATTATATCAATTTATTAGGCTTTCGAAACGGCTAGAACCTTAATTTTTTTACTTATAATTTGAAAGACTAATACGTCAAGCATAAAATTTAGTAAATAGAAAGATTTCTACATATATTCTGAATCACTTTTAAAAATTTATGAAAAATGCAATTTTCGTAATGGTTAACGAGGCAGTAAATGACAAAATTTCTTGTAAATGATAAATTTCATATGGAAGGACTAAAGGAAATTTTTTTCATTAAAAATTAAATAAAATCATAAATCACAACCCATAACTTTTACACTTAGACGAGATATGTATACTCCAGTTTATTTCGGAAGTGATGATAGCTGATAGTCGCTAATGGTGACAGGTGAATAAAAAATAGAAGATAAAAAAAAAAGAAACATAAGTTTTTTATTGTTATTTTTTATAATTGTTCCTTGCTATTCCTTTTTCATTACATAATAAATCAAAGCCAATAAATTTTGTTTCTTAAAAATTTCTTATTTTTTTTCAAACTCATAAGCTCGCTTTTGTCTGGTTGATGGATATACCAATATCATCTGCCATCATTTAGACATGTTTCATTACTTTTGAGGAGAAAATTTACTGCTTGCTTCGAATAAGGACCACTATAGACACACCGGGAGGAGAGGATATGAGAAGGAAGCTAGTTGTAGCTACAGGATCCCTTACAACCTCATTAGAGGTAACAACTCCAATTAACTGTGTCTCATACCTTGTATCTAAAGAAACGTCGTCAAATATTGCTAGCGATGAAGAAAAACGTGTTGATTACGATTTAATTAAAGTATATATTTTCTTTATATCTACTTGGTAATATACACAACGACATATAATTATATTTAATTTCTAATAACAAAGCTATTTTTTTCTCTCAAATTTTTAGTTAAAGGCGTTACAATAATTTAACCAAAATGATCAACTATGAACAAAAACCATAATCTAGTCTGGCCGGTCACATCATTTTTACTTATCACCTTTATTAGACGTTGAAACCTGTTTTTGGTTGTGTAAGGAAATTAGAAAAAAAAAATGATGCATCGAGATCGGCTAGTTTAAACACTTTTGCTGTCTTATGCTATTAACATCCTTGACAGTACTTGCAATATAATTTTATCTTATAAAAACACCCAAGTAAAAGAAAAAAAAAAATTATGGTACATCTGTTAATTTTTCGTTATTTTTAATATATAAGTTTAAGTATGATCAGGGTTATCCGGCTTTAATATAATTTTTATAAAAACTGGTGGATAAGTAACAGCTGAACTTTTTTTTTATAAATTAATTTTTAAAAAGTAAATGAATTCAAAAAATCTCTTGACCTGGATTTTGGAATGAAATCTGTACTATACGACATTATCACCGAACTAGACGACGACTTGACAACTTCACTATCTCTTATACATTTATCAATACATTACATTCACGTTAAACCCAAATACTATCATTTCTTTTTTCTTTTTTTGTACACTTGGGGCCAGTTTTAAACTATGTTCCCATAGCTCTTGAATATTTTAGAGTAATAACCGAGGTTTTTCATTAAATTTGACGTTGTTTCATATATATTGTGTTAATCATTTTATAGCTTATACATATTGCATTGTGAGGATATTTGGATCTAGTACTGTGAGATGATATATATTATCATATTTATATCTTTATCACCTAGTAATTAAACTTGTGTGAATGAAAGGAGGTTTTGTTAATGTATTTATTAATAAATATTAAATTCTCATACTATTACAAAATCAAAAGGTACGATTTTTTACAAAGAGCTACTACCTTGGAAAATGTTGAAATTTGTGTTAGTTATTCGGTCAGCTGAAAGGCTTATATTTTAATGGAAAAAAAATTGTTCTTTGTCTTTAATGAAAAATTGTTTTTATTCGCTCACTGCACTACTTAGAAATTTTCACTTTTATTTCATTAATTTTATTTTTGCATTATATATTGATTAAATGTGAAATCCGATCAATATTACTTCATAAGTTAAACTTAATTTATTTATGAATCAAGTATGTATTGAAAAAAAAAAACTTCATTTTTAAGTACAAAGAAAAAACTAATTATTATTTCGTGTAACTTAAAAAGAACAGCTGTAAAAAAACAAAAAACAAAACGAACGATAACCTTATGAATGAACCATAGCCTAGAGCTGCTATCTGGGTCCTAAATTTCTTGATCTTACATTGAGTAGTTTTTTTAGTTTTTTCGGCACGCATATTGTACACTTTTCTTTATGATATTTACAGGTTTTAGGAAAGTTTCTGCCGATACTATAATAAAACCTCCTTCCATTGATACAAGTTTAATTACTAGGTGAAATAGAGAGAAATGTATGTATATTGGCGATGGTATATATTGTCTATAGACGTCTGCCCCACTGGACGAAAAAGTTCAATTCATTATTTTCTGAACTCTAACAACGATACGTCTCAAGTTCATATGGGCGGCTCCAGAACGCCATACATATTGAAAAAAAAAAGGATGAGAAAGTTTCCGTGATAAATTCATTTTATTCATTGTGTGCTTATAAAATGAAAAATAAAAATTTGAAGTAATCTGTCCTTAAGATTCAAAAAATAGTAAAGTCACAGAACTTGATTCAAATATCCTCACAGCACAATTTGCATAAGCAATTAAACGATAAACACAATCTAAATGAAAAACTTTAAAACCTCGGGTACTACTTGCAAAAGTAAAATATGCAAAAGCTGTGGGAACAAAGTTTAAAACCGGTCCCAAGTGTACAAAAAAAAAAAAAAAAAAAAAAAAATGCGATAGTATTTGGGTTTAAAGTGAATGCACCGCAGCGGGAACCTTATTTCCTTGGCTTAATGTCCTCTTTCTAAGAGGCTCATTTAATAGCAGCCCAGCTTGAATTCTAAAAGACTTCCAGCTGTGAGATAAATAGTGAATATCCGCCATTCTAATACTTTCCTCTATCATTTCATTTCTATAATATTTCCGCTATACTAATTAAACTCCAGTAATATCCGTTTGAAACACGATCAAATAATAGATTCATCGTTCTATACCGTTATACTGACTCCAAGTGGTATCCCCTGACTTTTTAAACATTAGTTTTTAGAGTTGGAAAATCCTAAAATATTTTGACGTAATAAACGGCAATTTACAATATAATTTACCTTAATTTAAGCTCAATGCTATAGAATATTCCTTAGGCTTTTATAAAATGTTCTATAGGCGTGACCCTAATCATGTGAAAAACATATTCGGATGGCAGGAGATGGGGAATATTATGAAGCATAAACAGTATAGAAGGTTTAACTGACTTGGAGTGTTGGGAAGAGTCATACTAATTTTTGAATGTACGAGATATTATATTTCGTATATATTATATGAATTCGCGGTATTCAAAGTTTATACATAGATAAAATAAATTTAATGAATACTTCCAGGAGAGTAGATCGGAAATAAAAATGGAAAATGTCGGGATAGAACAAAAAGTAAAATAATAAAATATTTTCGTTCAAATTTATATTTGAGCTAGAGTATGTCAATGATAATATTGAAATGATATCCATAGTTTTTGTATTATTATTTCTAAATAAATAAATATTTTCTATTACCTATCTCTCAAAAGTCCAATCACGGAATAGAGTTGTGAAACATTGATAACCCAAAATATTGGCATTCAATATTATTTTCGGCCTATATATCCGTATATATGCATTTGTATATCAAAATTGTCCGATTATTCGGTATCGGAGAATCCCCATATGGGCCAATCCCTAGTTAAAGAAAGTTCTGGATACAAGTCATTTCGCTTCCAATGTTGCAGAAATGTTATGTACTTTAATTTTGCGATGCCTTTCATATTTGTTTCTATATACATTTTTACTTCAAAAGTGTTAAATTCCTCGTTATTGAACCCGTTTCGGAGCAGTTGTAACGGGTTTTATTCCTGGAAGCCCATTTCGCCTTTTCACTCCCGACTTAGCTTTTGAATGGCAAATTAATTAGAAGGGGGCTCATTGAGGGACATAGGAGGTGTTGTTATGGCGATAGGTTTTCGTATTGAGCCCGATAAATAATTAGAGAGGATATCGGAGGTCGGAGGTGAATGAAAGAACCGAACCCATACTACCCCTCATTGAGATATTCGCTCACTAATTGGAATTAATTGTCTCATTTCCTTACCATTCCCGAGCCATCCTCTGTTTAATCTTTAATTGAGATTCGCTGGGTATCTTCGATTCAATAAGGCAACTCTAACGGCGATTCAATAGCTCCATCCTTTTTCAAGTTTAACTTTGACAGTATTAGAATGAATGCTTTCAAAGGATAGAGGTAATGAAAATTCTTTTATTTTACGTTAGAAATGAATTAAGTTTTATTCATGTTCATTACAATAGGTTTTTTTTTTTTTTTTTTATGAAGGTGTCAACCACTAGGACCATTATCACCTTAATTTTGCTGAGTTTTCCTCTACATTTTTTTTTTTTATTAATATATTATTTTCTATTATTCTGCAACTTTTGTCTATATTTTGTAATGCAGTTTTGTCCGTTTGAGGAAGTCAAAAGATCATCAATTCTTTTTAGGTTGCTCTTTTAAACAGAATTTAGATCGTAAGGTATTTCTAACATTGTTCTGTCTCGCTTGCTCTACATTCTGTTAAGATATGTAGAGTTAATGGGCTGCCGTAGGTTATACGATCAGGTGGTGGATTGCGATAACTAAATAGCTATGGGTAAGGCGAGTATGGTCAATACGAAAAAATATTAACACATTCGGTGCGGACCCAGTAGATTTACTGGGTGCCCGTCTACTCACCGTACGGGCCCAGTAGATCTACTGGCCATGCTGCGTAGTTTATGACTTCACTAAAAACGCTCGTGAAGGGGGATTTTTGACAATTCTTCGGCAAATCCGGTAGTTACGTTACTTTAGCAAAATATACCGGATTTGCCGAAGAATTGACAAAAATCCCCCTTCACGAGCGTTCATAGTGAAGTCATAAACTACGCAGCATGGCCAGTAGATCTACTGGGCCCGTACGGTGAGTAGACGGGCACACTGGGTCCGCCCCGAAAGTGTTCAGATAATTTCCTCTCAGCGTTTATCTCTATTTGAGTTTTTCCAGGGCATCATTTTTAATTTCTCTCAGTTTATTTTGTGTTATCTGACACCGTTTTTGTTCCCATTTCATCTTTATTTTCTGTTTAAGAGGGAAATATATGCTTCGGCAGGAAAACCACCGTATACCTTTGGTTAGTTATTGCTTTTTGGCAGCCTGATCAGCAAACTCATTTCCGGCTGGTCCGCAATGACCTTGAACCCACACAAAAAAAAACCGAGATACTGTTTCTATTTAAACTTTTTAACGTTAATAATATATTTGGGATATCGTAGCTTGAGAAGCGTATGTTTCTCAAGCTGAGAAGTGCTGTAGAGAGTCCGTATTTAGTAGAGTCCGTATAGATTTTAGAGGAGTGATTGACGTTTAGGCAATTATAAATTGCTACTGTTTCTGCTGTATAGTTACTACAAATATGGGATAATTTAAACAGATGTTGTTGGTCATGATGCTGGTCAACAAATGATGCTCCGACGCCGCACAGTCGCACAGTGCTTCGAGTTTTTGGACAAAAATCTTTCGACCATGGAATATTATAAGGAACGCTGAGCTGATTACGGATATACCTCATACGCGGGGTCGGAAATAATATTTGACCAAGTTAGATCCAAAAAAAAAAAGGTAAATAATGGTTTTGGCAATTTATCTTAAATTTAAGGGAAATTAGAGAATCATTATCGGTTAGTTCATCAAAATTTATCTTTAATAAGGTAATTAACCAAAAACAAAAGATACTTTCGTGATTGTACAAATAATACTACTTACATAAATAATATTTTACATGATAAATTAATTTTTGAAAGTATGTACATAAGAGAAATATAAACGTCAATTCATCTGACGTCCTCGTGGAAATTAGCTCCTCCACTCGTCTTTTTTTGTTTTTTTTTACTGAACATTCTGAAAAGGTTATTAAAGGTCTACCGCGACTTGTTCCTGCTTTATCATCAATGTTCAAAAATTGTTTGTTGTCTACTGTAAATGTGCAGTCCATGTTCAACAACTTTCTTCGTAACGTTTTTCAAAAACAATTTTTCTACGACTGCACTCACTCCATTTTTGGCTCAACTTCAAATAAAACAATCTAACTTTATCTTCCGAATCGGTATCTAAATCATGCTCGAATTTTTTCCCTACTAAATGAGACAAGACGGCATCATTCTTACAGCTGGGAGCCGCAGAAATCCACTTTTCAAAGAGTTTTCGATTTTTAAGACCTAAAAAGGATATCCATGACTAATGGGCAAATTTAATACAAATTCAGTTCCAAAATTAAATGAGAGTTTTATTTTTAATTGAAAAGTCAAATATTACTTTTATTGGATAATACAGTAAACGCAATTTCCTAATCCAAATTAAATATATGTAAAGACAAAATAGTAGCTACATGTAAATATATTTTTTTAATTAGGGCATACTTTTAGACACTGCTTAAAATTATTGATATTGGTCAATTTACTGTAGTAAAAACTAATATTTTTTATGGAATTGAGCGTAAAAATGTATCTAATTAGAACGGCTAATCTAATTGTTGTAGATGCGATTTGGTTTTCAAGCAAGTACTGAGTGCCTGATTTCATTTGAAAAAAAATTGTCAAAATAAGAGTCGCAGGTTATCGCAGATTATCTTTATAGATTTTTATTCTAAAAATTAGTTAGCCTACAAATATTAAAAAAATCTGGTGCCTGCGCGCAACATACAACTTTCACTTACCAACTTACTTAGATTAGAAATTAATGCGTTTTGTTAATTGCCACTTCTCAAATGAACGGAACGGCTTTAATTATGAACAATGGTCTGTCATTAAAGGCGTACTCCGCATATTTGGGCTCAACGAGTTTTACGAGTTGACCGAATATTTTTCATTTTTCCTCCTTTATTTTAATCATATCTCATATATAGCCATTTCTTATTTTTAGGCGTAACGAGAGACAGTTAATTTCTCCATATAAACAAAAACAAAAGTACTTTATAGGAAACAAACAAACAAAAAAGGAGCCCAAATTCCCCAAAAAAAGCCCCCTAAGAACATTTTAATAATGATAAAGCTTACCTGATATTAAAGAACACCTAATTTTCATTAAACATAAGCGAAATTAATAAAAATCGTTAAAGCCGTTTTTGAGATCATCGAAAAAAAAGTAAAAATTGGAAAAAAATTAAGAAATAAAGTGCCCGCTCCGTTTGTCCAATTTTGATGTAATGGTGGCTATCACATCTTTGGCGTATACATACATCAAATACCCAGTTTGATCAAAATCGTTAACACCGTTTTTGAGTAAATAAAAATAAAACACGTGAAAAAGATACAAAATTTATTAAGTAAAGTCCCCCCTCCGGTTGATCAATTTTGATGTAATTTTTACAGTCATATCTCGGGCATATAAATAGATCAAATACCCAGTTTGATCAAAATCGTTAGAGCCGTTTTTGAGAAAATAAAAAATTTTTCCCATCTTCTTGGCTACTAAAATATGTTTTTTAATTAAAACAATGAAACAATTATTTGTATTTAAGAGATAAACGGTGTAAAACAAGAATATGAGCCGTAAAATGTGACCCACTTGTAGATGTGACGTACCGCGCTAAATTAATTAATTTTTTTCTTACAGTAAAAATAACTTCTCCATCGTTTTTAAAAGCGTTTTCGATAGAAAATTTGACGCAGAATACGATAAAAATAGTAAAAAGTTGATTCATGGGTGGGGCCACTGTTAAAAACCGATTTAAACATTGAAATTGTTAATAACAATTTGAATTTTTCGACAATCTCTTTTAAAAGTATTTTTTTCTTAAAGCTTGTCTTTTTACCTTCAAAATAAAAAAAAAATAGATTTTTTAGCTTAAACAGAACCGGAGTTATGAATTTTTGAAAAATAGGCTATTACCGATAAATCATCAAATTCACGAATTTTCGATCTAGTTTGTTTTTCAAAATATCGAAAATTAAAAAAAATCCTCTTACACGTATCTCTTTTTTTTCGATATCGAACCCGTAAAAGAAGTTTCAGTTAAATCTAAAATGTGTCGGTCAGAAAGGTGTTCGGTTTGTAAAAGAACGTCCCATATAGGTAAGTGAAAGTAATAATAAAAATCTGGTGCGTGCGCGCAACACACAACTTTCACTTACCAACTTACTTAGATAAGAAATTGACGTGTTTTGTTAAATATCATTTCCCAAAGTAACACATTTTTCTACATTCATAACTTATTTTTATTAATCGTTAAAGCCGTTTTTGAGTAAATAAAAAACCCCGTGAAAATGATACAAAATTTATTAAATAAAGTCCCCCATTCGGTTGATCAATTTTGATGAAATATTGGCTATCACATATTTGGCATATACATACATCAAATACCCAGTTTGGTCACAATCGTGAAAGCCGTTTTTGAGTAAATAAAAAAAACACGTAAAAATGATACAAAATTTATTAAGTAAAGTGCCCCCTGCGGTAAATCAATTTTGATGAAATTTTTACAGACATATCTCGGGCATATAAATAGATCAAATACCCAGTTTGGTTACAATCGTGAAAGCCGTTTTTGAGTAAATAAAAAAAACACGTAAAAATGATACAAAATTTATTAAGTAAAGTGCCCCCTGCGGTTGATCAATTTTGATGAAATTTTACAAACATATCTCGGGCATATAAATAGATCAAATACTAAGTTTAATCAAAATCGTTAGAGCCGTTCTTGAGTAAATAAAAAAAACACGTAAAAATGATACACAATTTATTAAGTAAAGTGCCCTTTCAGGTGGTCAATTTTGATGAAATTTTTACAGACATATCTCGGGCATATAAATTGATCAAATACTAAGTTTAATCAAAATCGTTAGAGCCGTTTTTTAGTAAATAAAAAAAACACGTAAAAATGATACAAAATTTATTAAGTAAAGTCCCCCCTCCGGTTAATCAATTTTGATGAAATTTTTACAGTCATATCTCGGGCATATGAATAGATCAAATACTAAGTTTAATCAAAATCGTTATAGCCGTTTTTGAGTAAATAAAAAAAAACACGTAAAAATGATACAAAATTTATTAAGTAAAGTGCCCCCTGCGGTTGATCAATTTTGATGAAATTTTACAGACATATCTCGGGCATATAAATAGATCAAATCCTAAGTTTAATCAAAATCGTTAGAGCCGTTTTTAAGAAAATCAAAAAAACATGTGAAAATGTTACAAAATTTATTAAGTAAAGTCCCCCTCCGGTTAATCAATTTTGATGAAATTTTTACAGTCATATCTCGGGCATATAAATACATCAAATACCCAGTTTGATCAAAATCGTTAAAGCCGATTTAGAGTAAATAAAAAAACACGTGAAAATGATACAAAATTTATTAAGTAAAGTCCCCCCTCAGGTTAATCAATTTTGATGAAATTTTCACAGTCATATCTCGGGCATATAAGTAGATGAAATACTCAGTTTAATCAAAATCGTTAGAGCTGTTTTTGAGAAAATCGAAAAAAACCTAAACAGATATTAAGTAAAGTACCCCCTCCCTTTAAGTAATTTTGATGAAATTTATGCTGTCACATCGCGGGCATATACCTACACTAAATACCCAATTTCAGGATCGCACGGTTTATAGTTTTTGAGCTAGTCTGTTCACACACACACACACACACACACACACAGACTCACACACACACAGACTCACACACACAGACCATTTCGCGGGACTCGGTCATTTCTACTCAGGGGACCCCAAAACGTGTATTTCCGTTGAAAACCGGAAGTCGAATTTTTTCATAATCGCAATACTTCCACTTACTATATATTTCATATATAGGTAAGTGAAAGTAAAAAAATCTGGTGCGTACGCGCAACACACAACTTTCACTTACCAACTTACTTGGATAAGAAATTAATGCGTTTTGTTAATGTCACTTCTCAAAGTTACACATTTTCCACATTCATTTCTTATTTTTGTTTTCATTTGCTCTATATACCCCTCAGAACATTTTAATAATGATAACGCTTACCTGATATTAAATAACACTCAATTTTCATTTAACATGACGAATATGAAGAAAATCGTTAAAGAAAGCCGTTTTTGAGATAATCTAAAAATTAGAAAAAAAGTTATGAAATAAAGTGTCTCCTTCGGTTGATCAATTTTGATGAAATGTTGGCTATGACATCTTTGGCATATACATACATCAAATACCCAATTTGATCAAAATCGTGAAAGCAGTTTTTGAGTAAATAAAAAAAACACGTGAAAATGATACAAAATTTATTAAGTAAAGTCCCCCCTCCGGTTGATCGATTTTGATGAAATTTTTACAGTCATATCTCGGGCATATAAATAGATCAAATACTCAGTTTAATCAAAATCGTTAGAGCCGTTTTTGAGAAAATCGAAAAAAACTTAAAAAGTTACTAAGTAAAGTACCCCCTTCCTTTGAGCAATTTTGATGAAATTTTTGCTGTCACATCACGGGCACATACACACACTAAATACCCAATCTCAGGTTCGCACGGTTTATAGTTTTTGAGCTAGTCTGTTCACTCACACACACACACACACACACACACACACACACACACACACACACACACACACACACACACACACACACACACACACACACACACACACACACACACACACACACACACACACACACACACACACACACACACACACACACACACACACACACACACACACACACACACACACACACACACACACACACACACACACACACACACACACACACACACACACACACACACACACACACACACACACACACACACACACACACACACACACACAGACACACACACACAGACCATTTCGCGGGACTTGGTTAATTGGACTCAGGGGACCCTAAAACGTGTATTTCCGTTGAAAACCGGAAGTCGAAATTTTTCACGATCGCAATATTTCCACTTACTATATATTTCATATATAGGTAAGTGAAACTAAAAACTTGATTTTTCGATTTTTGTCCATTGATCGAAGCACTGTGAGTCGTCCCGATTCACGCTTGTTCCAAAAAATCCCAAAAACAACTTTTTTTCTGGATCTAATAATTTTTCTTGGTTTTTATATGAATGCTGGACCTTGAAAATATCGTTGAAACAAAAATTGTGGAATGTACAACATTTCGAAGTTGTATGTTTTTGGCATCTCCATCCGCGCCCTTTTTGCAGCCCGTTTACCAATGTTGGTATCATTCGCTAGTTAATTTCTATCAAATTTTCCTTATGTCACCTTGAATGTGCATTCCATATACAGTATACAGCCATCCAAATGATTTCTGTATTCAGTGATTTAAGCGAATGAACTATTTTTTTAAAGTAAACAATTTTGGTCACCTACTGTTCATATTGGGAAAGTCTGAAAAATTTTGTCCGAGAGTGTCTGCGATGGTTGTGGCATTGCACGGTACAGAAACTATCTGAGTTTTAATTGTATAAGTTTCACGTCCATCACGATCCATCAACATTAGGAAAAGGGGAGTTTTTAGAGATAAAGCATGAGTCACGGCCGGCCGGCTCGAAGGGTGCGCTACCTTAATTTGATATTTGTGGTCCTAATTTCTGTTAAGGTAGTTAATAAATCAATAATTACAGAGAAATGAAATGTTCTGTGTTTAATTTTTATTTATACTATTAAAATTCTTTTTTTTTTTTTTTTGACTTTAATAATTGATTCGCACCTGTCAGCAAGGTGCTGACAATCAGCGAATGATATGACGTTAGTGTGAAATGATGACATGTCAGGCATGAGGAGGGAAAGCACCCGACAGCACCCCCTTCCTGGCTTGATTCAATTACCTTGGCTGTCTAAGAGAGCAGATCTCTCATCCAGCGCCTTTTTAGTCTTCTCGTATCCATCCGTACTTCAGCCATATTACTGATTAGACTATTAGGGTGTCCGTTTAAATTATTAAAAAATCTTTTGTATAGCGTCGTTATGTGCTGGTCGACTGTTGGTATATGGAGGTCTGTATGTAAAGTTTTGTTAGTCACGTACCAGGGTGATTTTGTGATAAGTCGTAACAATTTTGACTGAAAAGTTTGAAGTTATTGTAAGTGAGTCTTTTTAGCAATGCCGAATATCTGTGAGGAATATGTCCATATGGGCTTCAGTAAGTAAGTGTATGTATTTACTTTTTGTTTCAGTTTCAGTTTTGATGATTTAGAAAGTAGCGGGTAGAGAAGTTTGAGTCTTTTGTCAAGAGTCCTTTTTTTCATTTTGACATGTGGGCCCCATGTCATCCTTCTGTCGAAAAGGAATCCTAGATAGTGTACTGAGTCCGTCTGTGGAATTTGGTTGTTGCCAATATGAACAGGGGGGCAGGTTTGTTTTCTAAGAGTGAATGTGATGTGTTTTTATTTGTCATGTTTGAGTGATTGAAAATACTAAACTTATATAATGGAAATTCAATATTTCCATTTTAAACCGTGTTCTTTTTATTCCACTGTTTTATACACTTCAAATTATTCCCAATGAACATTCTTATTATATTCTTATGTAAATTTGCACATATGTTTTTTTTCGTGTTTTAAAATGTCATGTTTATTAAATTATAAAAAAATAATGTACCTAATACAAATGCTCTAGTAATGACTTATTAAATGATTACTTAGTATGAGTAATTCTGAAGAGCATTAAAAGAGTTCTTTTTGCTATAAATTAAGCATTTTACATGATAAGTTAATATAAAATGGAGTATGAATCTATATAAAACAACTGTATTTAATAGCTAAAAATTAAAACATAACAAAAAATTCTTTGATGTACGATAATTTTTTTTTTTGCCTAGTCAAGGTAATTATTATCATTATAAGTACTGTCAAGGATATTAATTGCATAAGACAGCAAAAGTGTTTGTTTGTTTAACGTCACTTTATGCCACTAAGGATAATCGGACGATGTTACAGTGGGAGTCCTAAATTTTGCCTATCCAGGTTTAATTAGGCTTAACGAGTACCTGACATCGTACAGGCTCGGGACATCCATTTTTCGTCCTATTCGAGGGACGGCATAGCTAAGGATTTTTTACTGCTACTAAAAAATCCTAGGGCCACCACGAGGGGCGACCCACGACCTTTAGTATGTATTATAGGTTACGATAGCAAAAGTATAAACTCGCTGATCTCGATTCAAAAATCGATGTATCTTTTTTCCTTACACTGCAAAAAAATAGGATCCAACGTCTAACAAAGGTGATGAGTAAAAATAATGTGACCCACGAGACTAGATAATGGTTTTTGTTCATAGTTGATTATTTTGGTTACATTATTGTGACACCTTTGACTAAAATTTTGAGAAAAAAAGAGCTTCGTTAATAAAAATGGTTTTCAACGAAACAGAATTAAATATGATTATACTAGCTGTATATCCCGGTTTCACCCGGAAAATTAAAATTTTTAAATCGATAAACTGAGACTTTTAACGACTCAAACGGTCGATTTTGTAAAAACCAATGTAAAGCGAGATCAAAACGATGATTATAACAATAAAGAATGTATCCAGAGATTGGCTGAAGTTATGCAATTTTTATATGGACAGGTGTTCGCACCTGGTCTGAAAGAACCACTGAGCGTAATTTGGAGAATTTAGGACAAACGGTGTGGATTTCTATAAATAACAAACAGAATTTGATCTTTATATACATAGATTATAGCTGTATATCCCGGTTTATCACGGGGAATTTCATTTTTCTAAAGAAACGGTCGATTTCGTAAAAAAACAATGTAAAGTGAGATCATTATGATTTTTATAACAATAAAGAAGATCGGCTGAAGTTACGCAATTTTAATATGGACAGGTGTTCGCACCTGGTATCAAAGAACCACTGAGCGGAATTTGGAGAATTTAGGACAACAGGTATGGATTTCTATAAAGAACAAATAAACAAACAAACAAACAGAATTTCAACTTTAATTATATAGATGTCCTGGTGTATTTGATCAATTAGAAACAAAGAAAATATACACTTAATTAAAATCGTAATCAACACATTTTTCACCCTCGCTAGTAATGTTTGACGATGTTTCTTTAGATACAAGGTATGAGACATAGTTAATTGGAGTTGTTACCTCTAATGAGGTTGTAAGAGATCCTGTAGCTACAACTAGCTTCCTTCTCATATCCTCTCCTTCCGGTGTGTCTATAGTGTTCCTTATTCGAAGCAAGCAGTAAATTTTCTCCTCAAAAGTAATGAAACTAGTCTAAATGATGGCAGATGATATTGGTATATCCATCAACCAGACAAAAGCGAGTATATGAGTTTGAAAAAAAATAAGAAATTTTTAAGAAACAAAATTTTAATGGCTTTGATTAATTATGTAATGAATAATAAGGAACAATTATAAACAATAACAATAATAACAATAAAAAACTAATGTTTTTTTTTTACTTTCACTTACCTATATATGAAATATATAGTAAGTGGAAGTATTGCGATTGTGAAAAATTTCGACTTCCGGTTTTCAACGGAAATACACGTTTTGGGGTCCCCTGAGTCCAATTAACCAAGTCCTGCGAAATGGTCTGTGTGTGTGTGTGTGTGTGTGTGTGTGTGTGTGTGTGTGTGTGTGTGTGTGTGTGTGTGTGTGTGTGTGTGTGTGTGTGTGTGAGTGTGTGTGTGTGAGTGTGTGTGTGTGTGTGTGTGTGTGTGTGTGTGTGTGTGTGTGTGTGTGTGTGTGTGTGTGTGTGTGTGTGTGTGTGTGTGTGTGTGTGTGTGTGTGTGTGTGTGTGTGTGTGTGTGTGTGTGTGTGTGTGTGTGTGTGTGTGTGTGTGTGTGTGT
This sequence comes from Aelia acuminata, assembly GCA_911387785.2. Classification (NCBI taxonomy): domain Eukaryota; kingdom Metazoa; phylum Arthropoda; class Insecta; order Hemiptera; family Pentatomidae; genus Aelia; species Aelia acuminata. The sequence goes on along the minus strand of OU426978.1, from coordinate 135,694,378 downwards.
GTGTGTGTGTGTGTGTGTGTGTGTGTGTGTGTGTGTGTGTGTGTGTGTGTGTGTGTGTGTGTGTGTGTGTGTGTGTGTGTGTGTGTGTGTGTGTGTGTGTGTGTGTGTGTGTGTGTGTGTGTGTGTGTGTGTGTGTGTGTGTGTGTGTGTGTGTGTGTGTGTGTGTGTGTGTGTGTGTGTGTGTGTGTGTGTGTGTGTGTGTGTGTGTGTGTGTGTGTGTGTGTGTGTGTGTGTGTGTGTGTGTGTGTGTGTGTGTGTGTGTGTGTGTGTGTGTGTGTGTGTGTGTGTGTGTGTGTGTGTGTGTGTGTGTGTGTGTGTGTGTGTGTGTGTGTGTGTGTGTGTGTGTGTGTGTGTGTGTGTGTGTGTGTGTGTGTGTGTGTGTGTGTGTGTGTGTGTGTGTGTGTGTGTGTGTGTGTGTGTGTGTGTGTGTGTGTGTGTGTGTGTGTGTGTGTGTGTGTGTGTGTGTGTGTGTGTGTGTGTGTGTGTGTGTGTGTGTGTGTGTGTGTGTGTGTGTGTGTGTGTGTGTGTGTGTGTGTGTGTGTGTGTGTGTGTGTGTGTGTGTGTGTGTGTGTGTGTGTGTGTGTGTGTGTGTGTGTGTGTGTGTGTGTGTGTGTGTGTGTGTGTGTGTGTGTGTGTGTGTGTGTGTGTGTGTGTGTGTGTGTGTGTGTGTGTGTGTGTGTGTGTGTGTGTGTGTGTGTGTGTGTGTGTGTGTGTGTGTGTGTGTGTGTGTGTGTGTGTGTGTGTGTGTGTGTGTGTGTGTGTGTGTGTGTGTGTGTGTGTGTGTGTGTGTGTGTGTGTGTGTGTGTGTGTGTGTGTGTGTGTGTGTGTGTGTGTGTGTGTGTGTGTGTGTGTGTGTGTGTGTGTGTGTGTGTGTGTGTGTGTGTGTGTGTGTGTGTGTGTGTGTGTGTGTGTGTGTGTGTGTGTGTGTGTGTTTGAACAGACTAGCTCCAAAACTATAAACCGTGCGAACCTGAAATTGGGTATTTAGTGTATGTATATGCCCGCGATGTGATAGCATAAATTTCATCAATATTGCTCAAAGGGAGGGGGTACTTTATTTAAAAACTTTTTAAGTTTTTTTGGATTTTCTCAAAAACAGCTCTACCGATTTTGATTAAACTGAGTATATGATCTATTTATACGCCCGAGATATGCCTGTAAAAATTTCATCAAAATTGATGAACTTGATTGATTAACTGTCTCTCGTTACGCCTAAAAATAAGAAATGGCTATATATGAGATATGATTAAAATAATGAAAACATAAAGGAGAAAAAATGAAAAATATTCAGTCAACTCGTAAAACCCGTTGAGCCCAAATATGCGGAGTACGCCTTTAATGACAGACCATTGTTCATAATTAAAGCCGTTCCGTTCATTTGAGAAGTGGCAATTAACAAAACGCATTAATTTCTAATCTAAGTAAGTTGGTAAGTGAAAGTTGTGTGTTGCGCGCAGGCACCAGATTTTTATCTTTTATTTTTATTCACCTGTCACCATTAGCGACCAACAGCTAATGTGATCATATAAAATAAATAAGTTTATATAGGCGTTGTAGGCATGAGGAAGAATAGTGCCCATCAGCACCTCTTTCCCGACTTGACACTAATTCAGGAGAGGATGTCTCTCATGCAGCTTCTTTTTAGCCGCCTTCTAACGAGCATATCAGCCATGTCGTTGCCGTGCCGTTATATGGCCATGTCGTTAATTAGACTGTTGTTATGTACGTTCAACTTAAAGAAAAAAAAGCGTAATTAAGCGTAATATGTGTTGTTTGATTGTTGGTTGTTGTAAGTCTGTATGTATAGTTATGATACTTACGTACCTGAGAGCGTCCGTTATTAATCTTAAAATTTTGGATTGAAAAGTTTGTAATTTTCATATATGTGTCTTTTTATCTGTGAAAAAAAAAAAAATCTGTGAGGCGTATATCCAACCCAAAAATAAGTAGGTGTATGTATTCAGTTTAGGTCTGATTTTCAATTTAGAAGATTTGGAAAAATGAGATTAAAGTAGTTCTAAGCGTATGTTCAGGGTCCTTTTCTTCATTTTTACATGTGGGCCCCAAGTCTTCCTTCAAGCGAAAAGGAGTCTAAGGTAACGTTCAGCTTCTGGCCTGAGGAATTTGGTGGTCGCCGAAATAAACTGTAGTATACATATCTCGTCTAAGTGTAAAAGTTATGGGTTGTGATTTTTTATGATTTTATTTTTTTTTTAATGAAAGAAATTTCTAGTCCTTTCATTTTCTTAAATTTTGAAAAGTGATTCAGAAAATATGTTGAAATCTTTTTATTTACAAAATTTTATCCTTGACGTATTAGTCTTTCAAATTATTAGTAAAGACATTACGGTTCTAGCCGTTTCGAAAGCCTAAATTGTTCTAATGAGGCTAAAAAAAATTGGTCAATTCTACTCGTAATTGCCTATGGGTGCCCGATGGCTGGAAAACAAGGGATGTAGAAGGAGAATTTTCACTCTTTTTCCGCTCTTCTTGATGATAAAACCAAATTTGATGAATATTTCAGGATATCAAAAAAGGCGTTCTGCTATATTTTGATGAAACTGAAAAGAAGTTTAAAGAAAGAAAATGCATTTTGGAGGCCATCAAATTCGCCAAAACATCGGTTTTTCTGAGGTAACTTTCTTATTTGCATATTTTCCATTTTATTTGTTTATATAGATAATAAATTGAAAAGTGATATGAAAGTACTTCTGTTTGCTCCCTAAAAATAGGAACTTAAAATTATTAAAAAAAAAAAAAAAATGCTCAAATATGTATTATTTGGGAATAATTATACACAATATTTACAAAAAAAACTAATGAATTATTATAATAAAAGAAATATATAATTCATTTGAATCATGAAATGTACTTTTTCTTGTACAATTGTAAACTTGCACTTTTCGCTTTCACTTTATACAATAAAATGGGATGTAATGATTCTAGTCTGGGTGCAATTTCATTTAAAAATGTATCGACACTATGGATTTCATTTAATTTTGTTTTTCTTTTAATATAAAGTACATTAAAAACAACAAGGAAGCTTTCCGGTGATTCATAAAGATTTGAATCACTTTTGCGTTATTTTTTTTTTGTCCCCTGTTTAATGATGAGGGGGGGGGGGTGATCTCTGAGGAATTCCCTGGAATTGATTTTTCTTGTTCCGTGTTTTCATCTTCACATGAAAACATTGATCAAGATGTTGACTCTACTCTCAATTCCAAAAAGTTTTCCTCTTCCATATCTTCTTTAATTGAAAGAGTTTCTCGTTCGGTTATATATTGCGTTAAAAATTCTGACTTATGCCCAATTTATTTTATAAGGGCCCCTAATTGATGTCCATTTGCTTTTAAATTCCTCTATTCAAACTTAAAAAAAAATACAGTATAAAATAGCTTCATTTTCTTATCAGTGTATTATTAGGTTTCCGCCGTAGTTTCTGAAAAAAATTCTTTCTAGGTTTAAAATAATATAGAAATATTTTTATGATTTTTCTCTTATTGGGAAGTTTCTGTCCTGCAAAAAAAAAAAAAATTCCAATTTTAAATTATCCAACGTAAATATGTCTATATTTTTACCTACATCTATAACATTCACACTATATTCAGTTTATTTTTATATCTACAGAACAAATTAGCCATATTGTTTCATTCCCTTACTTCAGATATTTATATTTTTATACTATTTTACTTTTTTAGGTGAGCTGCCCTGTTTTAGCCCGTTGTCTGGTTACTAATGAAGGTATTTATCTTTTCACTTTTTATTTTCATTATATATATAGAATATGTGATGCATAGTTCATGCCACCCTATAAAATTAACATTTACCATATATATATAATGTATAACACTGTGTATACATATATAATGTATTACTATTGTAACATAATTTAGCTCTCCAGCTGATATCGGTAATACGGATGGGTACTCCAAGTCAAAGGAATGGGCAATGGCATGTTCTGCTAATTTAGACGGTAAAATTAATAGTTCTATTCGCTTAAGGCGATATTTACCATATTATTTTTTACGGAGGATACGGTTAGTACCAGTAGTAATAACTGCTCTGTTATAGTCTATTTATGATGAAAGACTATTTTCTCTCATCCCTGTTTGTAGGTACGTAGTAAAATGATAAACCATAAACACCTTCTAGCCAAAAAATCGTCTTGCCAACGTATTTGTAATTAGATCGTGTTCACGAGCTTTGCGGCAAGGTTATATTTGAATAATGCTGAAAATTTCTACGGAACGAAGGAACGCATTAAGTGGAATGGAGGGAAATGTACAATTCTGCTTCAATACATTCCAGGATGTAATGATTCAGGATATGAGGTCAAGGTTTTAAAATAGATATGACCTCTCTTCATTTGTCCAGGAAAGGTTTGTAATTACTAACTTCTAATGGAGCGGACGATTACAATCCTTGTACTCAAGGAGTTATCGAAGTAGGGAGGGCTCAGGAATGAAACTTGAACGTTGTAAAAACAGAAGTGGACTATGATGTGATTGAGAGAGAGTTGAGATTTTTCTGACACTAATATTTAGTGTTTAATATATTCAATGTATATATTTGAAGAGTCCACGGAAGAAAGGGGGAGAGTCAATTTTTTTCCGAATTTTAGTTATATATATAATTGTTCGTCTAGTTGAGTAGAATATGTTGGTGAAAAGAAGTAGTCAGAAAAAATGACTGTCGGTTGGTTACAAGGGATGGAAAGAACCACGTACTCGGAAGGAAGGGGGAATGTCCACGCGGAAAAACCTAGAATGGGGGAGAGTCATGTTAGAAGTTATATTGATTGTGTATTAATATCACCATTTCATCAATAAAACAGGGAAGAAAGGGGGGCGTCCAGGACTATCCCCCTTTCTTTTATGTTTAAATTGTTTTTTTTTTACTAAAACATTTTTTTTTTTAGAGCGTGTCATGTCTGTTTTGGGAAAATTTATTATTTTGACACGCAAAACAAAAAGGAAAAGAACATATACAAAAATTGAAGAAAAAAGATAAAAGATACGTAAGTAATTAAAGATCCAAACCTAAAAACTCGATTTTCTCAGAAAGCACTCCAAATGACTTCCCCCCTTTCTTCCGTGGACTCTTCATTTATGTTATAATAATAAAACAATTCTACATAATTGTTATTGTAGATAGGTTTTAGCTGGAAGGAGAAATAACTATCAGTTTTTTACAGATTTATTGATTTCAACGAATTTTGGCACACTTACATTTTTAAACTTATCATTGTGATCAAATCCCCCTCGGTTTCTATAGTAATCAGATGAATGCCATTGTAACTACCATTTTCTGCATCTAACTGGTTTTTTCATAATCGTCACTTGAAACCATTTTCTTCTTAGGTCCATTTATATTTTTTTAATCGGACTAGTATATTTGGAACATAGCTGCATGAAAATACACTCCTTTTGAACATCATGTTTATGTGGAATATATTCTTATAAATACTGGATCATAAAAGGGGAAAGATAAACGAGATACTAAACTAAACGGTGAAATCATCAGACTGAAAGGACGAAGATAAGGCGCAAGAAAAATGACATAGATGGTAAGAAAGTGAGAGGAAGGGGTGGAATCAGTTTTTATTGAAATCAGTATGTGAAGGGGGCCCGGGGCTACGCTCTTGGAAACCTTATCAATATACATCCTTCTTTAGCTGTTTGCCCTCCACTCTGCCTTCCGGGTCTCCACTCTGCTCCCAGATTGGACTTTACCCTCCCCCTCATCTCCTTCCCGTCATATAAATCTGTCAACTCGTCATGGGACCAATATAATATATAATCTATTTACCTTCCTATTTTTTAGCCATATATGCGTTTTATAAGAGGGGGAAAGTTTTTTATAGTAAAGGTGAATTATTACTTCTACTAGCACTTATTAACGTGATCGCATACTATTCCATTTTGATTACGGCCTTCTGTTAAGAGGGGTTAGATAGTTTCGTTAAGTTCCATTACACTCTGCGAACTTTATCTTCGAACCTCACCCTCGAACAGCCTTCACGAAGACTGTTCGGATATTCTAGGTATTTCATCTGTTCGCCTGTGTTCGGGGATAGCACTAGTGTCACTTTTGATTTGGGTTTTCCCCCAAATCACGAAAGTGATAGGAGTTGTTTGTGATACTATTGCACCGTTTGTAATTCGTCTCCTATTTTTTTATTTTTCAGATAAAATATAATATATTGATAATGGAGATTTTTTCTTCATCAGAAGCTAGAGTTGGGTGCGTCAGCCATATTTGTTCGCTCAACGTCACGTTATGTAAAAATGGCTGTTCGTGGAACGCCGGTACGGCAAGGTTCGGGGGAAAACTGTTCTTAGAATGTAAAGGCCTATTTACAGACATCAGTGATAGTACCTGTCAGTGATTCAACTTCCTGTAATCTCTCAGTTCCTTCGATTTCCACACAACCGTAACGTCACAGGCACCAGTCAGTACTTTTTCTCAGCTAAAAATTACATACATTGTTGCTAAATATGACCAGATTTTTTAAAAAAGAGTTGCTAATGATTGCCATTATGCTGGATGAAGAGGAGAACCAACAAGTTAGTAAACAGTGGGTTGATCAGAATTAGATATAAAGACAAACAGAAGGAGAGTTCGCTACGCTCTATAAGGAATTGATGGACGATGGAGCAATGAGGCATTTCCATAATCTACTCCATCTATAAACAATCAAAATCGTATTTTAAAATATATAAATTATTCAGATTGGTACAATGAAAAATTTTAATTGATACAAGTTTAATCTTTCTAGGACATATAGTATTTGAGCTATGTGCGTTTACATGTTTTAAAAATTGCCATTCTTCGATTTTGATGAAAACAAAACAATGGTAATATATTTTATAAGAAATATATAATATAAATAATAATTTATAAAGATCTTCATGAATGAACGACCCATTGGGCTTGTTTGTAAATTTTTTTTTTTATTTACTTTTTTTTTTTTCAGGAATTTCTTCATTAAGAAGGTTTCCTCAACCAAACTCCTGTTCCAAGATCTCCCTCCATCTGCGTCGGTCCATCGCATCTTCCTCCGACAATCCCCTACCAGCCATACTCTCAGCCACTCTATCTTTCCATTTCACTGGAGGTCTTCCTTTTCTTCTTCTACCTTCTGCCTCCCATTCCATAATGACCTTAGGTAGTCGCCCTTCGTCCATTCGCCTCACATGGCCATACCATCTTAGTCTTCTTTCTTCGATCACTTCGAGGATATTATTTTTAACTTCAAGTCTATCCCTTATGGTTTCATTTCTGATCCTTTCTATTTTGGATATCCTCGCTGATCTCCTCCAGAAGTCCATTTCAACTGAAAGGAATTTTTTTCCCTCAGTCATACTAAGTGGCCATGTTTCTGACACATACAACATCAGGCTTTCTACCAGAGCTTTGTATATGAGCTTTTTGGTTTTTATTAGAATATTTGGGCTCCATAGAACAGAATTCAGCATCCCTATTGCTTTTTTTCCATTAGTGATCCTTTTTTGAATTTCTGCTTCTACTTTGCCATTATTTTCAATTATGGATCCCAAATAGCAAAACTTTTCAACTTTTTTCAGTCTGCATAATGTTGCGTCAGTGCTGTTCGTATTCTCTGTGCACATATATTGGGTTTTATCAAAGTTTATTTTCAGGCCTCCTTCTTCATAATAATCTAATATTTTCCTAAACATGTAACTTATGTCCTCTTCGTCTTGAGCGATCAGTACCTGATCATCCGCAAACAGTAAATGGCACAGATTTTTTTGTCCTAATTCGATGCCCATCTTACCGCATTTCCTTATCCAACCTTTTAGGCATTCGTCCAGGTAAATTTTAAATAACGTGGGGGACATGCAGCATCCTTGGAGTAGTCCCTTTCCATTTTGAAATTCTCTTGTTAACGATTGACCCATTTTTATCTGGCACTTGTTCTCTCTATAAATTTCTGTAATTAGGCTTACGATTTCTTCGTTGATTCCCGCCTTCCTTAAGTTTTTCTATAGGAGTTTTCGAGGAACACTGTCATAGGCTTTTTCCAGGTCAATAAAGATTAAATCTAATCTTCTTGCTTTGTCTTTTTGTTTTTCCATGAGTTGTCTCAGTGAAGAAATATGGTCGATACAGGACCTCCCAGATGTAAATCCATACTGCTCTTCTGCTTGAATGTACTGGTTTTCCAGTTGTTTTTTTATTATCCTTCCAAGCAGTTTCATAAATGGATTTGTCACGCAGATGCCTCTATAATTTTCGCACTTTTTTCTATCACCTTTTTTAAATATCGGTGTCAAATACCCTAACTTCATTTCGGTAGGTATATGTTGTTGTTATTTGTTGTTTAGGGGCAAAGAAACATCTTGGGTTATTTATGCCCGGTTGTACTGTACATTTTTATTTTCATTGAAGTTTTGTTTATTTTACTTGCCAATTTCGCTCTTTACAATTTATTGTTACTGTAACAATGTTGGATAGTGTGTGGTTACATTTTTGATAGTATAATTTGTTAATTATGTGTAAATAACATATATTTACAGCCACGAGGAACAGTGGCAGATTGTTATTGAGATATCATTCTAGGCTTATAAGTCATAAATTTACTTATTTAGATTTATCTTTTTTTTTTTTTTTTTTTTTTTTTCCCTTTATTTAAATTTTATCTTTTGTAGCAACCGTTACAATTTTTTTTGTTTTTCTATTTTAGTCATGTTTATAATTTTTTTTTGTAATTTCTTTTTTTTTTTTTTATATAATTTTTTTAATAATTTTTTTTTTCTTTTTATTATTATTTTTCTTTCTTTCTTATTTATTTATTTCTTTTTTATTTATTTATTTTTTTATTATTATTATTTTTTTTTTTTTTTTTTTTTTTTTTTTTTTTTTTTTTTTTTTTTTTTTTTAAATATCTTTGTATATTCTTACTTCCTTCAGAAACAGAACAATCCTATCCAGCACCTCGGTGCTATCTCCTAAGGCCAACTCTACTCTGTTTGGGATGTTGTGCTTCTCGAGCACTTGCCTATAGGTGGGACATTCCTCAAAGATATGCGAGACCGTGAGTGTTTGGTTACAATATCTGCAGGATGGTCTTTCTTCTTTAGTCATTAGGTAACCATGGGTTAACCTGGTATGCCCTATCCTCAGTCTGCACATAACCACTTCCTCTCTTCGGCAAGATCTGTAGGATGACCTCCAAGCTGTTGCTCCTTGCTTAATCGTTTTTAGTTTGTTATTCGTTACTTCGCTCCACATGCATTCCCAGTTTTGTTTTATGATTTGTTGTAATGGGCGGAATATTTCTTTGGCGCTAAGTGCACAGGGTATACTTTCTGGAAGATTGTGGGCTTCCCTTGCAGCTTCATCTGCTTTCTCATTTCCTCTAATTCCTAAGTGGCTAGGTACCCAAATGAAGGTGACATTTTTTTTTAATTGGTTCAATGTGTGAATATTTCTAAATATCTTTTGTACTAAGGGGTTATCGGTGTATATATTGCTTAGGATTTTTAACGAGCTCATTGAGTCTGTACAGATGATGATTGTGTTCGATGGTAGCTGGATGGCGTAATGTAGTGCTAGGGCTATGGCTGTTAATTCGGCTGAGAACACACTGCAGTGTTTGTTGAGTTTGTATTTCTTTGTAGTTATACAGTCCCAGAAAGCACAGGCGCACGAGTTTTCAAATTTTGAGCCGTCAGTGTAAATGACCCATGAGTTGGGATGTGCCTCTATCAATTCATGGAACTTTGCTTGAATCTCCTGTACGATGAAACTTGGTTTTGATTTTTTAATGATTGTGGACATTTGTATATTTATGCAAAAGCTTGGGGCTATCCATGGTGGATTTACTGAAGGTTCTGGTGTTTGGCTGCTGATATTGCGGATTTCTTCTATTAGAGCTCTTGTTCGGACTGCTAGAGGTTGAGGTGCTCTGGGTTTTCTATTGAATAACTGTAGATGTTTGTGGTTAAATAGGTGCTGATAGGTGGGATGGTCCGGTTGTAGAGATACTTTTGCAAGATATTTTGCTGCAAGTTTTTGACGTCTGAACAGTAGAGGAGGTGTTCCTGTTTCTGCACAGAGGCTTAATATGGGACTGGATCTGAAGGCTCCTGTAACAAGTCGCAATCCACTGTAGTGGACTGAATCCAGTTTCGCAAGGTCGCAGAGCTTTGCGGATCCATATGCAAGGCAGCCATAGTCTATCTTGGATAAAATCAGACTTTTGTAAATGGTCATTAGTGAATGACGATCTGCACCCCATTTAGTATTTGAGAGAACCTTAAGTATCTTCAACCTTCTTGCTGACCTATTCTTCAACTCATTTATATGTTCTTTCCATGTTAGCTTAGAGTCTAATTTAAGTCCAAGAAATCTAATATTCTCACAGAAGTCTATGGGGTGTCCATTCAGCAGGATTGTTGGGGCTTCTGCATAGGTTCTTTGTTTTTTAAAGAACACTCCTTTAGTCTTCTCTCTTGAAAAGGCTAGTCCACTTTTTCCTGACCACTTTTGGAGTTTATTTACGGCTGTTTGGAGGCATCTTTGAATGAAATTTAAACTATGAGAACGGCATGTTATGGCAAAATCGTCTACGAATAAGTACCCTTTTACATTTTGATTTAGGCATTGTGTGATGTCATCAATTGCTATATCGAAAAGGGTAGTGCTTAATACGGATCCTTGTGGAACACCTAATGTTTGAGATTGTTTTACGGAGAGTTGTCCCCCTATTGCGACTTGGAAGTATCTTTGGCCTAGGAATGACTGTATAAATAGTGGGAGGTTTCCTTCGAAACCCCATATTAGTAGCTTCTCGAGAATGCCATACCTCCAGGCAGTATCATAAGCCTTATTGATATCAAAGAATATCCCGACGCATTTCTGACCGTTGATGAATCCATCCTGGATTTCCGTATCGAGACGTACTAGGTTGTCAGTTGTACTCCTTTTTTTCCGGAAACCACACTGCCACGAATTCCTTATCCCTTCCTGATCCAGTACCCACTGCAGTCTTTTAGCTACCATTCTTTCCATTACCTTGCAAAGACAATTTGTGAGGGAGACTGGGCGATAACTTCCAATCAGGTTTTGTGGTTTGCCAGATTTCACTATTGGAACAATAATGGATTCTCTCCACTTCTCAGGTAGGTATCCAGTTTGCCAGATGAGATTGTAAAATTTCAATAGGGTTGCCAGAGTCTCAGGTGGTAGGTTCTTGATCATATCGTATGTTATTTGGTCTGGACCAGGTGAGGTTCCCTTCAGTTTTGAGAGGACTAGTTTCAGTTCAGTCATAGTAAACGGTTTATTGTAAGATTTGCTGCTATCTCTATGGAAATAGACCGGGGTCTTTTCTTTTTCTTCTCTGTAATGTTTAAAGGTGGGATCTTGTGTTCTGTCGGTTTGGCAAAATGCTCTGGCAAATTCCTCTGCGACCTCTTGTTCATCGGTAATTAGTTTGTTATTGACAGTGATATAGACTGGTTGCTGTGAGTATTTTCCAGATATGGAGCGGACTTTCTTCCAAACTATTGCAGATGGTGTGTTCTTTGATATGCTGCTGAGATATTCTTTCCAGGAAGCCTTTTTGGCCTCATTTATTGTGTGTCTGCAGATGGCTTTCTGTTTTTTGTACTCAATGAGGTTTTCTTGAGAAATAGTTCGAGCATATCTTAGATAGGCTTTTCTTTTTGCTTGGATGGCTTTTTTACACTCTTCATTGAACCATGGAAGGGGACGCCTCTTATATGATGTTGATGTTTTTGGGATACTATGGTTAGCTGCATTAATTATGTGGGTTGTAAGGAGGTCATTGGCTTCATCTACATTATTAGGAATGGATATTTCAGTAGCGGATATCACAGACTTATACAGGTCCCAGTTGGCTTTGTTCGTCAGCCACTTAGCTCTTCTTCCTTGTATTGGTGTAGCCCCAAAACTTGTTATTAAAATGGGAAAATGATCACTTGAGAATTGGTCTGGTATCACAGTCCACGTAGTATCTTGGGCCATGTAGTTGAAGCAGACCGCCAGGTCTATGGCAGAAAAGGTTTTATGGGCGTTGCTGAAGAAGGTATTCTCCCCTGTATTTAAAATATGGAGATTTTCTTCTTCAAAAACTTTTTCTAGCATCATGCCTCGTGGAGAAGTTCTTTGAGAGCCCCATCTTGTGCAGTGTGCGTTCATATCGCCGACAACCAATAGAGGCCTTGGTAGCTGGTTAATGAGTGTTTTGAAGTCTACTTCCTCAACTTGTATTCCCGGAGGAAGGTATATATTCAGGATGGTTATTGGTAGTCTGGTTTGTGTTCTTATTGCGACAGCTTGAAGGTTTGTTTGCAGAGGGATGTCAGTTGCTGGTACAGATTTGTAGGTTCCAATGAGTACTCCGTTACAGGCTCTTCCTCCTCCAGTATAGTCATATCGGCTGAGCTTAAAGTCTTTTAGGGTTAGTAAATCTGTTTCTTTTAAGCCGCGTTTACACCGGAGTTTCAAACAAAAAGTTGCAAACTTTTGTTGCAAACAGCAGTTGCAAACAGTAGTTTCAAATAAAAGTTTGCAACTTTTATTTCATGGTTTTATTTCCAAGTTTCATGAAAATGTTTGAAACACTTTCGACCTTGATTATGACTCGCCTATGTTCTGGTTCCTGGGATCAGTCCTTCCCAGGATGTCAAGTGTCGAAGATGTCATTTTAGCCGCGGCGGCGTGTATCGTGTTGTCAAAGCAACGTAGGCCGAGACGATACTGGGTGAGGCCGTCTCTGCATTCCAGAGCTACGTACAGTGGAAACGACCTGTTGGACGATTTAAATAGAGATGATGTTGACCCTCTATCAGGTGAACTGAGAACGGACGGAAGTTTTAAAAACTTTGTAAGAATGACCAGTGAGGATTTGGAATATCTAACTTTAATGATTGGTCACAAAATTTCGAAAATGGCTACGAATTACCGAAAGGCTATTTCTGTAACGGAAAAACTAGCTGTAACCTTGCGCTTTTTAGCTACCGGAGATTCATACACAAGCTTGAGTTACCTGTTCAAGATATCAAAATCAACCATATCTTTGTTTGTACCTGAGGTGTGCGAGGCTTTGATAGATCTTCTGAAGGATAACATAAAGGTGAGTGATCACGTGAGTGAGAGTAGAGGTGGCAGCGTAGGGGATGGCGGGGAAATGTTTCTGTTTCGTGTTTCAACGGCACATAGTGACCGAAACCAGTGTTGCAAACAAAAGTTTGCAACTCCCTTTGATCTTTACCGACTTCTGGTGGAAACAAAAATTTCTGTTGCAAACACTGAAAAACTGTTTGCAACAGTGAAATGTTTCATCTAAAAATGTGCGTTTTTAGAGATGTTTGCAACTTTTGTTTGCAACTCGTGTTTCAAACTCCGGTGTAAACGCGGCTTTAGATTGGTTTCTTGAATACAAATAAATTCTGGTTGATATTCGTTTAGCAATACTTGGATTTCATTATATTGTTTTTTAACTCCATTACAGTTCCAAGAAATTAGTTTAAATGTCATGTCTATTAGATAAGTAATACATAATATAAAAAGTAAAAAGGTCTTATCTTGGTTAAACATATTGTAAAAAAATCAATTATGTTCAGGAGCAATATTGGCTTAGTGATTATTTTTAAGTAATTGAATTGTGTTATTAACCCTTTACAGTTCCATTGAGTAGGGGTCATTACGGGGAGAGAATGAAAAACAGGACTAAACGTAAACAAAAGTGGATCATCAAAATCCGGAATTGTATAATAGTATAAGAGTGACAGAGGATGTTGAGTTTTAATGTATATGTATGTGTTAGCGAACATATACATAAAAATATTCAGAAATACAGTAATACATACTCTATAATCACACACTATACATACGTACGTATATACACACATATACATGCACACACACACAAATATAGGCACATATATCAAACACATTCCCCTACACATACACACACATACGTACATATATACATATATAATACAGATTCCGGATAGATAAACGGCTATGAGACTTGATAAATACGGTCTAGAATAAACAGTTTCAGAAAAATAAAGATGATAAAAGCTCAAAATATAATCTAAAATATTCAGTGAATTCAAAGTAAATATAATAGCCGAATTCATAGGTAAAATAGTGCATGAATAGAAGAAAGCATTCAGGGAATATATAAAAAATAAGGTGATGAAATAAGTGTTAATGGTGTGAAAAAAGGTTAAGAGCAGTTTGAAGTAATAATTCTTAAGATGATTATAGCTATGTGATACATTAAACATTTTGTTTACATAAGATTCAAAGCTACTTCTAAATAATATAATTAACATATTTAATGTCCGTAGCACATGTATAATTGTGAAACAAATAATAATTGTCTTATCGATAAGTTAAAGCAAGCAATTATATGCTTGAAGAAGTATTTAAAATCATTAAAGAAGGTGGATAAGAAGTTTCTTGTTGTTGAACAGTTGAACAGCTTAGCTTTACGAGTGTACAAATAAGAAAATGGATGGGTGAATGAATAAAGTAAATTAATCAACGAATAGGTAAAGTATAATTTCAAGAAATGAATGACGTTAAAACAAAGTGAGAGATATAATATCTTAAAGTAGTTATTGTAACTGGGCTGATAAGTAATTGCTTTTGAAAAGAAAGATTTTTTTAAGTAGAATAGACGGCTATGTATAGATAAACCAAATGGAATTTTTAATGAAGATACGTTAACAGAAAAGCATTTTATTGATATATGATAATTAAGCGGTGAATTGATGAAAATTTTTTTAATAATAAGTAGATAAGTAAAAAGGTATCTTAGTAAATTCGAGGTACGGATTAACGAATGAATGAGTGTTTGAATGTATAAATTACGAAAATAAGTTAATGAATATCCCAATGGTAAGATTAAGAGATAACTAAAGTTAGGGGAAGGTAAAGGAATGAATAATATGGAGTAACAGTTATTCTTTTTGCCTGTATGTGCTTTAGATTTATTTATAATTATGTACATTAGTGGTTTGTATACTAATGAATCGCAGAGGGAATATATTGAAAATATTTGATAATAGGGATCAGGCCTATTTGAATTGAATTGTTTTGGATTGACAGAGGCCATGAATGGATTGTTATTGTGCAGGGTATTAGATAGTAACAATAAACATATTGTATGTAAACAGATGCTATCGAGAAAACAAAAATAACTATTGTTAAATAGTAGCATTTTTTTTACTTTTAGGTATTTATGTACGTATTCATTTATTATTAACACAAATATAACTTTAGGATTACGAGAATTTAGTTTATTAGAAGATGTTATGTAGTATTTGTATGAATGAAATAATTTGGGGTATCTGTACCGTTTCATGATTTTTTATTTTTTCGGTTTCCTGTTTTTCTATTGTTGACTGGTGTAAATTCTCCATCTGAGTCTATATCTAGCTCTAAAGTATCAGGCCCAGATTTCTGAACCTCTCTTAGATTGCCGTCCGAGGGCTCGGAGGCTTCGGAAGAGGTGAGGGGGTTGGGGGGAATTTCGATGCACCTAGCAGTCGATCTTGATCTTGATCGATGCGGCTTAGGTGCAGGGGTGGGGGGGAGGGGATCGGGAGCAGGTCGGGAAGTAGAGGGGAGGGAGGGGATAGGGGTGGGGATAGGAAGGTTTTTTTGGTCATTATTTTTAATTACGGTCATTTTTGTATTTATATTTTCTCCAAAATTAAATATTATGTTAGTTTGAATGCCTATATCTTTTTTCCTACTATTGTTGATTTTCTGTTTAACGATTTCTGAAAAAGTTTTACCAAACTGTGTTGGATTTTGTTCTTTAAATATATTTTTCGCTTCATTTAGGCTTATTTTTTTTATTGTTTGAATAGCTTTAATTTCTTTGTGTACAATGAAGAAAGGGCATGTACGATCTAACGCATTATGTTCTCCATCGCAGTTAGCACAATGAGGTGGCTGATCACATTTTGTATTTTCATTATGTTTTTTTCCTCCACATTGAATACATTTGGGTTCTTTCTTACATGTATTTGTAGGGTGCGCAAATCCCAAGCAATTGAAACATCGCATGGGATTAGGGACGTACTGTTGGACTCTGACTGTGAGGAATCCTATTTTTATTGTTTCGGGTATTTTTGGCGTGGGAAACGTAATTATGTATGTATTAGTCATTATTTCGTTCCCATTTCTTTTTATTTTAATACGGATAATATCATTTATTTCATTGGATAATTCTCTCTTTATTTCTTCGATATCGAGGTATTCTAAGTCTTTGCATTTTATTACTCCTTTACTACAATTTAATGAATTATGTGGAGACACCTTCACGGGAAATTGACCTCCGAAGTTTTCAACTTTTAATAATTTTTCGGACTGTTTAGAATTTTTCGTTTCAATTAATAAACATCCGTTTTTTAATTTTTTAACAATATTTAGTTCTCCTACGAGTCCGTTAAGAAATTTTTGAATTAGGAAAGGCGATACCCTCTGGAATGTTTGCTCGTCTGTTCTTTGTATCATTAAGAATGAAGGGACAAAATTTTTAGGGGTCGGGTTTTCGATATTGTCTTCTAATAGTCTAAGGCGGCCACGGGGCCGTCTTCTTTTAGCCTTTGGGCTACTCAAATCTATGGGATCCCCCATAGAGTAAGATAAATAAATACTATTTTAAAATAAAAAAGGAGAAAAAAAAATGATATAGTAAAAATGAAAAGAGAGAAAGAAAAAAGAAATTGAATAAGATCTTATCTGTACAGCCGGGAGAGCTCACTTGAGACGTCTTATCTCTTCCAACACTAGACACAGACTGTCGGTAGGTATAGTTTCACCTTTTAGAATTTTATTTATAAGGTTAGTGAGCATTTTATTCACCTCAGCTCCACCATATTTCAGCAGCTCTACATATACTCCTCCCGGACCAGGGGCTTTCCTATTTTTCATTTCTTTCAGCTCCTCTTTGACTTCCTCCTCAGTTACAATTAAGGATGTACCCTTATATTCTTCTGCTTCTTCCTCTTTTAATTCATTTCTGTTTTCGTTTAAAAGGTTTTCAAAGTAGTTTGCCCCATCTTGCATTTCTATTATGTTCAGCTGTATTTTATGTTTCTCTTCTTTTCTTAGCCCTTTAAGAACTGACCATGCTTCGGTTGCCTGACCAAATCCTAACTTGCTGTTAATTCATGCACATGTGTTCTCCCACCAGTCATTTTTTTTTGCCGATCTTATAATTCGTACCAGCTCCCTTTTCTTTCCATTGTAAGTTTCCTTGTCATTATCTTGTTTCGAGCTCAACCATTTGAGATATGCCTGTTTTTTTTCATTTATTTTGTTTTCTATGTCTTCTGTGAGCCATTCTGTTCTTTTAGTGCATCTTTCTTTTGTCCCTAGGACTTCAGAAGCTAATTTCTTTAATGAATTTGACAAAAAGTCATATATTTCTTGGGTGCTTTCTCCATTAAATTCTTTCATAAGTTCCTTCATTCTCTGTTGGAAAAGGTTTCTGATGCTTTCTTCCTGTAATAATTCTACCTTAAAGATATCTTTCTCTTTACTTTTTCTATCTTCACTTTGTTTCTTGCTAGAATTAGTTTTATTAATCCAAGGGAAGCAGCATACTGATTTTAGCATATAGTGGTCTGAGCCAATATCGGCTCCTCTATACACCCTCGTATCACATATTTTTATGTTACTCTGCTGTTTAACGATCATGTAATCTATTATTGTCCTTGTAATTTTGAGGTCCATTTGATCACATAGTTCAATGAGTCTTTTTCCATTATCGTTTCTTTCAGGTTCTCCATGGCTCCCAAT
This sequence comes from Aelia acuminata, assembly GCA_911387785.2. NCBI lineage: Eukaryota > Metazoa > Arthropoda > Insecta > Hemiptera > Pentatomidae > Aelia > Aelia acuminata. Next base: position 135,676,558 of record OU426978.1, on the reverse strand, counting down.
TATCTGACTGCTACTCTCCTTGCCAACTCTAGCATTCATGTCTCCGAGTAGGAAAATTTCCTTCCGACTTGGAATCATTTCTAACATTTCTCTAACCTCATTCCAAAACTCATCCTTTTCTTTTTAGTCTTTATCATTAGTGGGGGCATATATTCCTACCACTACAACTTCTCTTGCGTAAAGGTTTATGTCTATCCTAAATATCCTTTCGTTTTTCATCTCCCATCCAATGATGTTATTTTTTAGTTTTTTCCTTAATAATATAGATGTTTGTAAATCTAAACATTAAAATAATAAAGGATTTTGGTTATATACTGTGATTACGTTAAATTGATATTTTTTTTTTTAGAGGTAAATTAATCTATATGAATAAAGATGAAATTCTGTTTGTTTGTTTGTTCTTTATAGAAATCCATACCGTTTGTCATAAATTCTCCAAATTTCGCTCAGTGGTTCTTTGATACCAGGTGCGAACACCTGTCCATATTAAAATTACACAACTTCAGCCGATCTTCAGCTGATATTCTTTATTGTTATAAAAATCGTAATGATCTCGCTTTACAATGGTTTTTTACGAAACAGACCGTTTCATTAGAAAAGTGAAATTCCCCGGGTGAAACCTGGATATACAGCTAGTTCAATAACTATATAGTATATAACTATAAACAACTTTAAATAAATTCGAAGAGCTTTTCGTCATTCATTTAATTAATTCATAAAATCACTGTTTGAATCCGTCAGTGAAAAAATAAAAATATCGGTGAGGACTAACCTAAATTTCATAGACGGGGCACTGCCTTCACTCATACGGTACTGTGCCGGTTGTGTGGAAACAGATTCATCTGAAATACATGGAAGAATATCTTAAAATAAGCCGGACGGATTATTTGCCGGTGCCCTCACTGATGTGTGTAAATAATCCTTTACTGGTACAATGCATTCTTCTGCCGATCCAATTTTGGTAAAATTTTATTGGATCGTGGGAGTTTGTACCTCGATTGTCCCACACCTACTTTTGGCTATGATTGTGGATACGATTATTTTGTTATGTCCTAGACTCGAACTAAAATGATCCAATCCCAGTTTTATTAGTCCATTGAGCTTTCTTTACTGATCAACTTATTTTCTTAAAATGCTTTTACATAATTCGGAAACGGCTCATCCGATTTAAGTTTTATTTCGAGGAAGTTTAGGAATAAATTTAAATGTTTGAGTACCATATTTAAAAACGTAGACATGAATTTTTTAAGACATATGTATTTTAATTTAATAAGTACACTTACTGAATTACACTTTTTTTTTAACTGTAATAATTTTATTCTTTAATGTTTAAATTTCTGGTAATTCTCTTTTTTCCATGGGGTTTAAACTGAAAGTTAAATTTACGTTTTGAGGGATTTTTTTTGTATTATTACACCTGAAATATTACTACATATTTGTACATATTGTTCTATCAAAATTAGTTGCAGTTTTTATAAGTTCATGATGTGGAATACCGTACTACAGATACCATACCACATATGGAATACCATACCACGGATGGGGAATTCGTTCATTATTCATAGTTATCGATTTAATTTTCAAAAATACTACTTTATGAACTATACGACTACATATAAGAGCAATTAACAAATGTTAAGAATTAAAGACTGGAAGAGCAATTAACAATGTTTAATAGCATTGTGCCCGCACCATTAGAAATACTATTGTTTATGGTTTTGTTGTTTCGTCCTATTTAAAAGATTGATTGTTTTTCTTGTTTCCTTCGCGATTTTGTAGTAAGTACAACAAAATGGATGAAAAAAAGGATGGCGGGTTGGTGTTCAATGGACAAGGTGGACATACGTGGCCTGACACTCAACTGATTGACCCTATCCCACTGCCTCTTCATCTTCTTTACCGCAACTTCAAAGGTTTTTTTTTGTTTTTTTCTTTGTAAGCTCTTGGTATATCTCTCTACTATCTCCAGCTACGCAGACTCTGGTATTCATTAATTAGCACAGTGTTTTCAATCGACGTTTTTTTTTCCTTTTAAAATCCACATAATTTTTTTTAGCTATACCTTTCAATTTCTTATACTTCTTGACATTTTTAGACGCGATATATAACATAATGTTGCGGACTAGAGGTACCAGTAACAAATAAATACAAATTCTTAAAAACTAAAATTTAATTAATGTAATATTTGCAATTATATCTACTGCCTCCTACAATTATACTAATATGCCTAATACGGATAACTACAAAACTACATATAAGGATAATTATCACTTACAAACTTTTTGCTTACGCTAATCAATCTAAATTTCAACCCTTAAATCCTCTAAATAATAAATTATTGGCGCCCAGATAACCTTTATCCTGATTTTATCATTATTTATCTCTGCTATTCACTTTAACAAGGAAGGCCGTCACTTTACTGCATAATACAACAAGCCAGTTCAACGTTTATATAGACGTTTAAAGGTGCAGAAGGATCTAGAAAGGACTGCTTTTGATGTTCCCGTGTGGATATCTTTCTATATTCTTGGCGAATTACGTCCCACTAGTAGAAATAATATGTAATTTTGACATTTCGTTCTATTTCTGTTTTAGTATGTGTCAATAACGAAGGATAGGTAAATTTAATAATTATTGCCCTACGGGAACACTATTTATGTTTGGAAATGCAATTCTGGTTGTACAAAAATTGTTTAATTGTCTAATATTTAATCATATCAGACTTTCAAAACGTTTTAAAAGTTTTTCAAAATTTATTTATAATGATATTCACAAAACGATAATAATAATTTAGTGTGAAATTACATTTCTGAAGTGTGCATATTTGAAGTTTTCCAGATCACAAAGGATTTTCTTTTTTTTTAATTTAAAATATATTTGACATTTTAAAAAACATTTAGAACCATGTTACATGAATGAAAAGATAAATAACTACAAAAATCACAAAATAATATGCTGAAGATAAGAAATATTAATATTAATGATGCTTACACGAATTTCTGGACAAAATGGTGTGTTGTCTTAAGTCTTTATTAAGTAAGAACCAACGTTGTTGAGACCCGATTTGTAATATGTATTTCGCATTACATAGCTAGGAAATAAAAAAAAAAAATTATGTAAAAATAAATTTAAAAGGGTGTTTAGTTTTTTCAGGATTGGTTACTGTTTTGTTTTCTCTTGTTTATTGGCCTAAAGCATGTCCGACGGATTCCGTTTGTTTTTGGTTGGTTTGTTTGTTTGTTTAGCGTCACTTTATGCCACCAAGGCTAATCGGACGATGCTACAGTGGGAGTCCTAAATTTTACCTATCCAGGTATAATTAGGATAGGTATCTTTAACGAGTACCTGAGATCGTACAGGCTCTGGAGCTCCATTTTACGTCTTATCCGAGGGACGGCATAGCCAGCCTAGCCTAGGGCCACAGCAGGGCGCGAACCTGCGACCTTTAGGTTGCCATGCTAACCACTATACCACAGGTGACCCCTCAGTTCGTTGTTTTATTTGAAGTTTTATTAATTTTTTATAAATAGATGCGATGGAAATATCAAACCAAATAATGGATTTTTAAATGTTAAGTTACAACTCATGTCAGTTGAAAGAAATAATTATCCGGGTTCAAAATTATTTTAGATATATGAATTGTGTTATAAATGCCGTTTCACCGAGAGAACACGTGGCAAAGAACTGAAGATAATTGAAGCGTGGAAATGCAGAAGGGTATAAGTGAGTTAGGAAATTTTTACAGAAATGATGTGACTTATACCCTCTTGGGTGAACTATGTTCAGTGCTTACACCTATGCCATATTTCGTACGTCCAATGAACTGTTTTCTAACAACAAAACATTACTTATACCCATTTCTGAAGAATGACTTTGGCACTTAGACCCTTATGCATTTCCACGATTCAACTGTTTTTCCGTACTTATATCCAATACATTTCCCATCTTTTGATTTTGAGTTATTTTTTTGGTCATCAATTTAATTAAATTATCCTTCGCCAAGAAGTTATCAAAAGTTATACACTAAAGAGGACTACTTCTCCTGACATCAAGGAGATTTCTTTTGTCCAGTTTGGTTTAAGATAGGAGAAACTTTGAAATCCGCCCACCACCTGCTCCCTTCACAACCCTTTCCGTTTATTGCACGCTAAAGTAGCCTCCAACTTTTTCTAGTAGTTTGTCAGCCGCTACGATTTTTTTCTTTCTCTTTTTTAATTTCCCTCTTATTTCTTGAAATATTTGTTGAGTTATTTTCTCTTCCGTTTTTGGTTACTCATACTTTTTTTTGCTATCACTTCTTTACTTTCTGATAACTTCAGCGTTGTTGACCTATCACTTTTTATACAGAAACACTTTTTTCTTATCATAATGCAATTATTTGCTGCCTTTATAAATGCCTTAACGCAATCCTCACCCCTCCGTCTCGGGCTACCTTTCGGTTACTAATTTAACTAAATATTTCACTTTATATTAATCTAATATTAATTTGTGGGTGACCACCATTTTTAAATTATTTTTAAATAATTTATTTTTTGAAGAGAAAAGATTTGGCTCCGCCGAGAGTCGAACCCGGGTCTCCCGCGTTACATGCGCGGATGCTAACCACTACAGCACAGAACCCGGCTCAAGGCAGAGCAAATCCTTCCTCTTCACTGATACCTACTCCCCCTATCTCACAAATTTTGCGAGTAGTAGCGGGAGGTGGACAAATTTTGTCCAATTTATGATATTTGTTGACATATGTCGATTTTTAAATTATTTTATATTAATCTAATCTTAATTTGTGGGTGACCACCATTTTTAAATAATTTATTTTTTGAAGAGAAAAGATTTAAAAATGGTGGTCACCCACAAATTAAGATTAGATTAATATAAAATAACTTAAAAATTGAGGTATGTCAATAAATATCATAAATTGGACAATATTTGTCCACCTCCCGCTACTACTCGCAAAATTTGTGAGATAGGGGGAGTAGGTATCAGTGAAGAGGAAGGATTTGCTCTGCCTTGAGCAGGGCTCTGTGGTGTAGTGGTTAGCATCCGCGCATGTAACGCGGGAGACCCGGGTTCGACTCCCGGCGGAGCCAAATCTTTTCTCTTCAAAAAATAAATTATTTATAAATATTTTACTAATTCGTTCACGACTAGATTTCGTAATTTACATGCCCATTTTATACGTCGCGAGGTGGGTAAAAATTAGTGTCCGACCGAAACCAAAATTTTAGCTGAAACCGAAACCGAAACCGAATTTCGGCCATAGACCTGGTTTCGGGCCGAAACCGAAACCGAAACTCATTTACGTGTTTATATAATACGAGATACTCGTATATGTAAGTGTGTAATATGTCTAGTTCAGCAATAATATCAAAGAAAGCTTATAAAACGATAGTAATTTAACTCAATTTTTCAATTAATAAGTGGGCTTTGTATAGAATAGAGGTAAGACAGGTGTACTAGTTAGGTTATAGGATCGAATCCCGGTCCTTACTTCCTAATATGGCTCGTCCCACGGGATGTTAGACCATACCTCCTTAACTAGTACAGCCCTAAAAGATAAAATAATCTTGAAATAACAGGCTGATAATAATAAAAATTTATATTACCAATATAAATTTCATATTAAAAAATAATAAATAATGTAGTAAATCTCTTCCATAACAAAGCCAATGGAATACAAAAGGACTGCCTATTGAAAATGTAAAGCTGGAGTTAAGAAGCTATTTAGTCTAATGAGTCAGTTTTGTCTCAAATATTAGCGGATATAATCTAGTTTGAAAATGTATAGAATAGTTTTTTGTCGAAAACTATGCTTTTTCATGATCAAAATGGAAAGAAGTTTTTGGGATGTTATTGGTGATCCGGTGAGAGAAGGGGGCTGCCAAGGTCGAAAAATTAATTTTTCCATCTAAGTCTCATCCCATAAGAACAAAGAAGAAAACAGGTGGTAGTAGACCATTTGATGCAACTTGAGCCCCTATTTAGTGATAGGGGTGATACTTATAGTTATACTATAAGTATAAAATATATAGGTATTTTAATAATATAATCAATATATATTATAAAGCAGTGTACAATGTGCGTGCCGAAAAGGCTCAAAAACGACTACACGTACTATCAAGAATGTTATGTCGTCATATTGCCCTATTGCCCCTAATGATGAAGAAGTTTTCAGTTTTCATTTTAAGTGTGTAATGTTGAAGGGACAAGGGCTGTAATTTTAATTCTCTCGCTACATATAAATAGCCCCTCTAATAAGCCCAGGCGAGTTAATGAATGAAAAAATTTAGTTTGACATTTGGAAGCCAGGAGCGCTAGCTAAGCTCAATTCATAAGGTTATCGTTCATTAGTTCGGTTTGTTATGGTTTTAGCTTCAGCTCTTTTCTTTAAATTACACGAGATTATATATAAATAATTATTTTTTCCTTTTTATTTTTCAATAAGGTCATTACATCTCTGCAATGAATTGAAATTAAAAAAAAAAAAAAACCAACTGGATTCCTAAGCGAATTAAGTTTTACATAAGAGGAAAGAATTGGTCGAAACATTGCCTTTAATCAATATACGAGTAAATATAAGTATAAGAGTAATATAAGAGTAAGATTACAACAAAAGAAAAATTGCTTATTAGTGTAGTGAGCGACTAAAAACTAACACTGAATAAAATAGATAACCTATAGATAGTATGAATAAAATATATAACCTGAATAAAAGATATAACACTGAATAAAATAGATAACCTATAGATAATATGAATAAAAGATATAACCTAATGGAATATATACCGAAAATAAAGTGTTCATATAATATTTCTGTTCTGTTCGTAAATTTTCAACCGAATTCGATAAAGGAGAAGTTACTCAACTTCATAAGGATGCGGTATCGTCATGAGAATGGTCTCAATGGAATAAGAACATAGAAACCATAAAAAATGGTACATACCCGGCCATATTTGCTGCCAAAATAATTTTTCTTAATCAAGAAAAGGAAGATAACGCATTGAGAGAACAGCATTAATAGGGTCTGTTATACCCAAACCATGTATGGGAAGACTCTGAGGTTTCGAAACTTACCACTAACAGTAAACTGAAGTTTCAGGATGGTACAAATTTTGTTTTAATCATGATTAATTTTGGTCAATTTTTCTGTACTATTACATTTTAAAGTTATTGTTTCATCCCACCTATTCCACAACTCCCTGAGCGAAGCCAGGCCCCACAGCTAGTAAGTATATAAGTATCCAGCAAGATGGGCGGCGAAGTGCTTGATCTGAATTATGCTATTAAAACTATGAAAGAAGTTTTAGGTTATCACCTTCTGAGAAAAGATCTTCGACCAAAAGTTGGAAAAGCCTTAGAACTGCTAGAAAATTATGTAAGTAATATTTGTAACAAATCTTTTACGTTAGAAGACGGCGAAATTATTAAAAATGATAACCTCACCTCAAATAGTAAAATACCATACTCAACTATTACACAAAAAGCAGGCAGAAAAGTCCAAAATCAACCCATTCACAAAGCAATCATCAAACCAAAAGTTCCTCTAGAACCGACGGAAATTGGCAAGGAGTTCAAAATTTTGATCAACCCTAAAGATTTGCATATCCCTTTTCAAAAGGTTAGGGGAACTATAAAAGGCTCTCTAATAATTCAAACAGATCGTGAAAAAAAGATCTTACCAAAATAGAACACAGTCTCAAGAATTCATCTAAGTTGTCTTATCATAAAATAACAAAAAGAAATCCTCGATTACTACTATTAAAAATATTGAGGAAAACATAACCTTTGACAACATCACCGACTATATAACAACTCAAAACGAAGACATACCCTTGAAAAAAGAAAAGATTAGGCCAGTAGTTATCCTTACTACAAGAAGGTACAACAACCGACACGCTGTTTTGGAAGTGGATGCAGCTACGAGGGAATTACTCCTGCACAACAGGATCAGCCTCGGCCACCAAAAGGTTAGGATTGAAGATTACTTCAGGGTAAGAAGATGCACTAAATGCTTAAAATTTCATCATAGCAGTAAGGATTGCCGAGGTAAGGTGGACCTGCTCAAGATGCGGAGGGGAACATGCGGCAAACGAATGCACTTCCAAAAATTTCAAGTGCATCATATGCGAAAATCACAATAAGTTTACGAAAAGTCAACAGAAGCACTCAATAGACCATTCTGTATTTGACCGAAACTGCCCGTCGTACTTGACTGAAATGCAGAAATTGGCATTCAATACAGACTATATCATCCCTCTACAATAGGTAAATAATATTAATAATTCGCTATTAACAATTACCGTATTTATTAATTGCACCTAGACAAATATTTTACAACTCAACACTCATCACTCAAAATACACAACAAACATGTTACAACAATACATTAATATAAAACACGTCGATATTTTATTATTCAAGAACCGTATACAAGGTCAAAGAAGATTATAGGGTATAAACAGTCAAAAGTTTTTTGACGGCGGGAAACAATATCAGAGCTGGAGTCATAGTAACCAGCAAAAACATTGATGCCTGCATGATATTGCAATATAGAGACTCGGACTTGGTATGTTTAGAAATATCATTTGGAAAATTAACATTCATCATAATTAGTGCTTATTTTGATATAAATCGAAATCTAAATTTAGATTTATTAAAAATCGAAAAAATTCTAAAAAATTTTAGAAATTCTAATGTCGTTATAGGGGTAGACTTTAATGCGAGATCTAAATTTTGGTATGATAAACAAACGAACGAAAGGGGAAAATTCATGGGGACTTTTCTACTTTACTCCCCCTATGATTCTTTCAAATTAGAACACATGATCAATAAATATAAATTCATTGTAAAAAAGTTAAAAGGTTAAGTGCATATATTTCTCATTTATTGTTTAAAAGTTAATAATGAACGGATTTGAATTGTATTCATACCTCGGAAAAGATGATAAAAAAGCATTGCAAATGTTTCAGGAAGAAGGTATAGTACATACAGCTAGGAACTTACGTGAAGCTTTTTTTTAGTGAAAAAAGAGGATTTCGTTGGCGGTGTTATAATTATAAATGTCATTGTTATAAATTATGTGAATTTGTATGAAGAAGGAGAGGATTTATTCAAGGTTTTGTTAAAAAAAAATATTAATGAATTTTATACTATTTAATTCATTTGACAAGTGTTTACACTTTGTATTTGGTTATGTATTGATAAAATAATTTAAATATACATGTGTTTGTTTATGTAAGGTTAATTAAAAAGTAACAGATATAGAAAGTAATCATAGGGGAGTAAAGTAGAAAAGACCCAATTCATGGAATCGTTTATTGTTGAAAATGATTTGGCTTTAGTAAATACTCATTCCGAACTTACGACTTTTGAAGGGGCGCGAGGGTGCAGCAATATTGATTTAACTTTGGCAAATACACGAGCGACACGAAATTACCTTATAAGAAAGTGGACCATTTCAAGAGAAACAAATTTTTCAGACCATAATATTTTAACAGGAACAGACATGCCAACAGAAAAAACACATAGCTTTGTATATTTGACATTAATAAAATTTAAGGACTGACATTAATAAAATATAAAAAAAATAAATTAAAATCGAGCGTAGTCCTCGGCTCCAAGGGTAGAGGCTAAATATCGGTGATGGAAATTGGATGAGGCCAAAAATAGGGGGTAGGTGCGGGAATAATATTAAAAATCGGTGTACAAAATCGACTCACGTATCTTAAAGAAAATAGCCGATACCTTTCCAAAATTGCTGATTGGGCTTTATAAAACATTGTTTTCAAGAAAAGAATTTCCTAAAATTTGGAAGGTAGGTAAACTGACTTTAATTCCTAAATCTAATTCCTCCGCACTTAGACCATTAAGTATGCTCCCTGTAATGAGCAAAGTATTTGAAAAAATTCTCAAAAATAGACTGATGCACCACCTGATAACTAACAGCATACTGGACAGACACCAATTCGGATTCAGGCCCCAATCAGGAACTGACGATGCACTTAATGAGTTGACTAATCATATTAAAAGTGCATTTCGGCAAAAAAGTAACCTTTTAGTGATATCTTTAGATATCGCCGGCGCAATCTGACAATGCATGGTGGCCTGCAATCTTGAATAATTTAAAAATATACAAATGCCCAAAAAACATATACGCCATTATCCAAAATTATTTTTCTGACCGAAAACTTGCAATACAGACAAACTCCTATTATGTTGACAAGAAACTATCTTTAGGAACTCCTCAAGGATCAGCACTTTCACCCTTTTTATGGAATATTTTACTCAATACAGTTTTTGAAACCGACTTACAGAAAAATGCAACACTTCTAGCGTATGCGGACGACTTGTTATTACTTATAAAAAGAAGAGATTTTGATGAATTACAGACCATAGCGAACATAACACTATCAAGGCTTAGACTTTGGACAAAACGCTACAAACTTGAATTTAATGTAGGAAGTTATTTTTACCAAAAAAAAAACAGTACCAGAACTAGATATTCGACTAAATTCAACTAGACTTACAAAATGTGACACATTACCTTATTTAGGCTTACTTTTCGATAGAAAACTAAATTTTAACAGACATTTAGACAATGTTTATAACGAAAATAAATGGACTATCAATAGCCGCTATAGTAACATGGGACCTCAAATCGGAAGTGTTGAGAGAAATCTATGAAGCTGCTGTACTGCCTAAGATTCTCTACGCTGTACACATTTGGCATACAGCTGTATAACGTCAGAAAAATTTGATGAAGTTACAGAGCCTTCAAAGGTTGATTGCTATTAAGATATGTAAGGGATATCGCACAATTTGTTTGAGGCCGCCATTCTACTGACGGAACTATTAACAATACAAATGAAAATTGATGAACGCTCAACTTTATTCAAAATCAAAAAAGAAAACGTTGGATACAAAGACATGACAATGGATAAAATAGAAAGAAATACTGTCTGTAAATTTTGGATACACCCAACTACAAATTTGTGGACCAGGATACAAATCACCTTTGAAAATACTGATGTTTTTACCGACGGCAGTAAGGACAGCGAGAATGTAGGGTGTGCATGGTTATTCAGATCTCCAGAAGGTAGGGATATTGAAAAGCAATACAAATTAGAATCATATTGCTCGAATAACCAGGCGGAGAAATTTGCTGTGTTAAAGGTGACAGATTACATCATTAACTATCCGCTACAGACATACACACATGTGACCATAAATACTGACAACAAAGTTTTACTTGACTCTGTTAACAACTTAGATATTCACGATTACTTGACGGAACAAATTAGACATAACTTAATAAAATTAAAAACGATAGGGAAAACAGCAACAATAAAATGGGTAAAGGGACATTCTGGTATCCTGGGCAACGAACGAGCGGATTACCTTGCTAAAGAAGCGGCTAAAAGCGAAATGATGCCCTCGTACGATAAAGCCCCTTTATCCTACATTAAGAGAGATCTCACAATTGATTTCGTCAAAAGGTGGGATCAATTGTGGGTGATCTCAACTAAATCACCAAGTTTACACAGGTACATACCACGCATTACACTTCAAAATTACAAACTCATACACAGTAATGATTATAAACTAACGCAAGTATTAACAGAGCATGGTAACACGAAGCAATATCTTAAGAGATTTAACATTATACAAACAGACATATGTGACGAAGACGGACAAATCCAAAATTTCCATCACATACTTTATGACTGTAAATTATTTGACAAACAACGATTCGCACTAATAAAAAATGTAATTCTTAAAAATGAAAATTGGCCGGAGACGGAAAATAACTTATTATTCAAATTTAAGACAGACTTCCTAAAATTTATTAGAAGTATTGACTTTGACTCACTGACAAACCAGCGACGGGCAGCGTAGGTAACTTCTTGTTGGCTTTATTTCATTTTTATTTTCATTTTATTTTTATTTTTTGTTTGCTTTCTTTTTATATTCTTATTTTCTTTTGTTTAATGTTTTACAAATTTTCTTGTCTATTGATACCATACTTTTGTTGAAATATTTTGTTAAATTCTTATTTTTAATGTAATAATGTAAATACTCTTGTAATTTATATCATGTATTGTAATAATATTTTGTAATGTATATATTGTATTGAATATCACTTTGTAATGTATATATGCATATCATGTATTGTAATAATGTTTTGTAATGTATATAATGCAATGTAATAATGTGTTCTCATGTAGTATGCCATTAAGGCATGGAGCATGGCATAATTTTAAATAAACGCTTCTTACGTAGGGTTACTACGTAAGGATAATAAGAAAAAAAAAAGGAAAAAAAAAGTATATAAGTATTTTATCTTTTGATTTGAATATGTGGACATAAGCTCAAGTATTTAGAATATTTATACTTATTTAGTGTTAATCTTATTTTTTTAGGAATCAAATAGGAATTCATTATAAGTAAGGAGATAATTAAAAGCAATAAAATGTTCTTAGCACTCAAGGTAAAGAATGTATACTATTCTTTACATACAACAAAAAATATTCTGTTTGAAAAGAATGCTTTTCATTAAATGTTAAGACTTGGTGTAATTTATGGCACATCCTTGTTTGTGACAATCACATTTTTGCCTCCATACCCAGCTTAAAGTTTTCGATCAATTAAAGATACCAAAAGTAGGAGAAAATTCTATGTTTTATCGAATGAAAATACAAGTGTAATTAACTAAAATAACATATACTTCATACTATTAAATCCAATGGTGTTGAAAGCCATGAAAGAGATCGAGCTTACAAGCTGAAATTGTGTAGTCCTACTTTTTTCTCGGAGATATCAGACACAAAAGCTAGTTGTGGCTTGGCCGAAGATTCGGCCGATTTTTGGCCGAAACCAGGTTTTTCGGCCGAAACCGAAACCGAAACTTCGGTCGGTCACTAGTAAAAATCTACTATTTTCGGAAATAACCGAACCTTATCTATATGCATCAAAAACATTAAAGTGGTATTAATAAGAAAACCAAGATTGAATTTCCTATATAGTTTATAACCTTAACCTTAACCGACCGTTGTAAGCTTAACCGTCTCTTCGGATTAACCGGCAGTGTAAGGAAAATGGAAAACAAATTGATACATCTATTTTCGACTCGAGATCGACTAGTTTTAACACTTTTGATGTCTTATGCTATTTATATCCTTGAATATTCTTGCAGCATCATTTTATTTCAAGAAAACACCCAAGTAAGTGGTAAAACATAAAAAAAGGCTTAACGTGTTTAAGTACTTGTTATCTTTAAAACTTTCGGACACATACAGGTACATTTCACGACTTTGTAATCCAAATATTGCTCTTTCTTAGAATCTCAGCTTTCTTTTGGTGGAAATAGTGTTCTTTATTTCTCCTGTTCTTGGTAATCAAATTCTTTCATATTTCATATCCATTTCTTATCACCGCGCATAATGAGACACAGTTAATTTCTCCGTATAAACAAAATCATAGTTACTTTATCAAGTCAATAAGAAATTTTTTTCGCCGTTTAAGCCCCATTAGAACATTTTAATGATGAAGCAATCTACTTGTTATTGCAGAATACATGATTCTAATTAAACATGTCTAGTTTAATCAAAATCGATCGTTAGAGCTGTTTTTTAAGAAAATCGAAAAAAAAAACGTTGATCAATTTTGACGCTGTCACATAACGGGCATATAATTATACATGACTATGACGTGTTTACTTAGGCTCAAATTAGTGCTTTAAGGTAATTGATTAGTGTAGTATGCAAATTGTTCACTCGGGCCAACTTGTTATTTTATATTAGTTATAAATAATATAATTGGAAGATTATGTTTTTTACTTTTTTAAGTGGTGAATCATGTATTTTTAATTTATTTAATACCATCGAAAACGTCCTTTTCTAGTTGATCATTCATTAACGAAAAATATATAAAGCAATGAATCAAAAAATAGCGTATTAGTTGGTGTAATTATATAATTAATGTTATTTAGTAATCTCATTGGCATTCCTACTTCCAAGTGTTAACGATGATTATTATGTTAATTACTTATATAATTATGCAATTATAACAATATTAATTAATTAGATGTTAAGAATGATTATTACATAGCGATGACTCCTATTTTATCGTCCGGCACTCAATCTCATATGAATTGGAATCTTAATGCCTTTTGGAATTTTCATTACTTAGAGCAATGAAAGCGAACGACCCACCGTGCCTCGCTGCTAATATTTGAATCCGAATTGTTCCTGCCGTCGGGAAGGTAAATAGCAAGCTTGGCAGGATCTGACATTATTACAAGGTTTAGGGCTATTTAATCAAACTTTGTTCACGCTAAGTGATCAGGGCCTAGTGCTACTATTTTTAAACTTAAATTAAAAACACCTTATATTAGGTGTAGAACCTTTCTGTTTGTTGTTTGTCCGCCATGTATATATATTGTAGTACCAAAATGTACTCATTTACCTTTGTGACTCTTTTAGTCTGAAAATCACAAAAGGGAGTAAAACAGTGGACATATAAAAGCAAAAGAGAAATCTCACTTCCATCCTTTTTTTGAACTGCTTCGACAACGCTCTGGAATAAAAAAGAAACTCGTCAGGTATCTTTTAAACCCTAAAAATAATCTAAGGATGAATCAATGGTTCCCGAAACGTATTGATAATTAAAAATTCCAAGTCGTCTTATTTTATAATTCTCTATGTAATTGTTGAAAATTTCATTTAGTTACCATGAAACAAATCATTTCCATTAAATGAACAGAACGGCTTTAATTATAAACAGTGGTCTGTCATTAAAGGCACACTCCGCATCCCCGGGCTCAACGTGTTTTATGAGTTGACGGTATATTTTTCTTTTTTTTCTCCAGTATATGTTAACTTGATTTTTTTCATATTTAGCCCTTTCTTATTTTTATGCGAAATGAGAGACAGTTAATTTCTTCATTAACAACTTGTACTTGCGACAGTTCGGCAATGCAAGCATAATAATCCAAGTAGTCTGATTTTATAATTTCCATTAAATGAACAGAACGGCCTTAATTATAAACAATGGTCGATCATTAAAGGCGTACTGCGCATGCGTGGGCGTTTATCGTTTGATAGAATATTTTTCTTTTTTTCTCTTGTATATGCTTACTTGATTTTTTTCATATTTCACATTTAGCCATTCTTAATTTTAGGTGTAACTATAGGAAGTTAATTTCTCTATATAAAAAAAAAAAAAAAAGGTACTTAATAAGAAAATAAAAAAAGGGGTCTTCCCTATTTAAGCTCCCTCAGAAAATTTTAATAATGAAAAAGCTAACCAGATATTGAAGAAGACTTGATTTTCATTAAACATTCCGAATTTGATCAAAATCATTAAAGCTGTTTTTGAGAAAAAGGAGAAAAAAAAACCTAGAAATTGGAAAAAAGATTATGAAATAAAGAGCCCCCTCCGGTTGATCAATTTTGATGACATTTGCAGTCATATCTCGGGTATATTAATACATCAAATACTCAGTTTAATCAAAATTGTTTAAGCCGTTAAAGTTGTTTAGCCGTTTTTGAGAAAATCGAAAAAAACGTAAAAAGTTAATAATACAGCACCCCCTCCCTTTGACCAATTTTGATAAAATTTTTGCTGTCACATCGCGAGCATATACATACACTAAATACCCAATTTCAGGTTCGCACGGTTAGTGCTTTTTGAGCTAGTCTGTTCACACACAGTCCATTTCGCGGGGCTTGGTTATTTCGACTCAGGGGACCCCAAAACGTGTATTTCCGTTGAAAACCGGAAGTCGAATTTTTTTTTTACTTTCCTTTAATATATATTTCATCTATAGGTAAGTGAAAGTAAAAAACTTAATCTTCGAGTAATAAACTAGTATAAAATAGCTAGTTGGCCCTTGCGAAAAATTGACCTTAATCAATACCTTACCTTAATCAATTTAATTATAGCCTTAGTTCGAGATTAAGTAAAAATCATAGTTTAAATAGGTAATAGAAATTTGTTTTTGCTATTCAAACTATATATCACATGTACAGATTCAAAAAACTAACATCGTCACTGATAGTCCGATTTTCATGATATTATATTTATTTTATTTTTCCATCAATTAGGGAATAGGGAGAATTTTTATTTAGTTTCTTAGTTATACACAAATAAGGTAATTTCTTATTCATAGCTGTTCTCCTAATGTTTCCTGGGGGTCTGAGTATTTTCCATCTTGGAGGAGAAGGAAATATTGAAAATAATATCTAAGTCGTCGATTATGGTGTAGTATCAAAACAAAAAAATATGGCTTACAGATAGAAAAGCATCTTTTAGAAATAATATATTAAGGAGTATTAGATTATTTTTGTAATGATTCACACCTATACAATAAGAATTTTAAAAGTAAATCGTAAAATATCAATAACATCTAATATTTTATTCAATTATACGCATATGTTTTATTTCTACTCTTGTATATATTATGTTCAAGAAACTTTCTACGAGTATGTTTTTATTTTTTTTTTACGGTGTTCCAACATTATTGGAACTGCGCACCTTTTGTGGAAACGATTAAATTAAAATATAAGATCAAACGAAAGACCCTCAACGAACGACTCAAACTACTTTCCTCACTTTCTTCTTTAGAACTAGGATTGATACTAAAATTAAATATATAGTTGTAATTTGGAGATACTCTTAACAGATACATGGTACAATTAAAAAGAACCGCTTATTAAAACTTTAAACTTCATGAGTTGGTCATGAGGTACGTGACTAACAATACTCTACTTACAGAAAAATGGAAACGGTAGACCAACATATTAAGACTCCTTAAAAAAGTTTTCATACCAACTTACACGGACCTTTTAATCGACTATGATATGACATAGGAGAAATGGCATCAACTGATATGTCTGTTTATAGATGATAGATTAGAAAGGCGCTGGATGAGAGATCTTTTTTAGCTAACCTACAACAAGCCAGAGATGAGGTACCGTTGCATCATCTTTCCCTATAAACTTGCTGATTGTCAAGGTTTGTTGACAGAAAGAATGAAACAAAAAAAAAAACAAAAAAAAATATACATATAAATATATATATATATATATATATATATATATATATATATATATATATATATATATATATATATATATAGGGTAACTGTACCATAAGTTGACAGTGCTCCAATAGTTGACATTTTGTACAAAATGTGTGAATAATAAGATTCAGAGTTGAATATTTTTTTGCGGTAATTTGCCAAGTTATACTTGTTAGCTGTGCTGCCATCGACATTAGTTTGATGAAAACTCAAGCTTATTTGTGAGAGGTTATAATGGCGAATTTTCTAGTGGCCTGAAAACTTGGTTTGTTTGTTTGTTTGTTTAACGTCCATTTTTATGCTACTAAGGCTAATCGGACGATGCTACAGTGGGAGTCCTAAATTTTGCCTATCCAGGTATAATTAGGATAGGGATCTTTAACGAGTACCTGACATCGTACAGGCTCGGGACCTCCATTTTACGTCCTATCCGAGGGACGGCATAGCTAAGGATTTTTTACTCCCATTAAAAAATCCTAGGGCCACCGCTGGAATTGAACCCGCGATCTTAAGTATTGTAGGTTGCCATGCTAACCACAACACCACAGGTGACCCCCTGAAAACTTGGTTTCTGTTTCATTAAGGTGGAAGTCAAGTTAAATAAGCTTTTTAGTTAGTTTATTTGAGGTCAATTATGTGTTAATTACTTTTATGGTATTCATTAAGTTCATGAGAATCATTTGATATCCATTTTAATATATTTATATAATGTTTTAGGGCTTAAATGTAGGTGTCAACTATTAGAACAGGAATTAATCTATAGTTTCAAGTAGTGTTCCATCTGTTGGTGGGTTATGGAAGTCTGAGTCTGGCTGGATGACAGGTGTCTTATTTTATGAATTAATAGCTAGTGTGCTCTATCCATGGATCATTGAGTGTCCCTTAGGATTAGGAATAGGACTATTCCTGAAGGGACACGCCTCTCATCTGACTCTCCCAACTTCCCAAACTGTAAAGAACATGTGATACTTGCTATTAGTCGCTCTCTATCAAAATGCTATACATTTCATCAAACCAATGAATGTGGCCATCTTTAATTGTCTAAAAGAGCACGGTAAGAGTGAAGTTCATTATTGGATAGTCTAAAATTGTGCAAACCCAACATTAAAAGTAACTTCTGGCCATTACTAAAATCTATTTATCATACTTACTTAACTGGATGATCTCATTTTTCGTTTAAATATGTTTTGTTATGTTTTTGTCACTTTAATTTAAGCTTTTTATGTATAGAATAATTTAATTGTTGATTATTTTTTTTCATTGTGAATTTACTAGTTTATAAATAAAAAAAATATTAACTTTATTGCAGTCCTTATTACCTATTAGAAATCTCAGGAAATCAAAAATTAATGCATGTGTCAACTATAAAACCATACATGTCAACTTTCCAAACCTTTTTATTTTGATGCGACAACTATTGGTTTATTTTAGAATTTTCTATGAAAGGCCGAAGGATATTGCATTCCTAGTTTTCTAGAGGGGTTGGCCTAACTAAATTCATATCAAAGATTATCCTAAGAATATATATATTGGTAATCCTAAGAGTATATATCAATATATTGGTATATGTATATATATATCAATATATTCAGTATATATCAAAATATTGGTAAACAATGTCAATAATGTAATTTTTTTTTCTTAAACTGTCAACTATTGGTACAGTTACCCTATATATATATATTTATTTATTTATAGGTATATAATGCAATACTATAATTTCATAACCATAATAGTTCTAATATTGAAACACTGGGTATAAAGGGATGTCTGAAATCTTTGAATAAAAGGAAGTAGTCTTTTTTTTGTCTCTCTTAATTACGAATAAGGGAGGGGGTACGACTTTGAAACAAGTCATGATTGAATCAAAAATAACTATTAAACACCGTGTTCCGAAATTTCATAATTTCAAGAAATAATTGAAGAAGAAAAACAGTTTTAAAAATCTCGGGCAAATATAGGTTCTATAAGAAACTGCATCTATTAACTAATACTGTAGCCACATTGACCATACGACTATAAATAAGAATTTATGAATGCGTTTAAAACCGTAGCGTATACCTGTTGTGGTGCTAGCTCACCTGGAGGTGGTGGGAGTTGCCGGCCTGCCCCCACCAAGCTCAGTCAGTAGCGCGCAAGGACTGTGCCCGTTGTGTAGTGTCTGTGCTCTTCCATATCTCATTCCCCATTCTGTCGTCGTGGGGATAGGATACCTTCTCTCCTCTAGCCACAGTCAGTATAGTACGCTGTTGTCTGTTTAATACTAGGTAATATACCAGGCTGCTATTCTCATTGATATTTAGACCTATCATATACTGTATAATCTATGAGGTTGTCGCATTATATACTAGCCTTCATCCTTAATGCCGTAAGATGTGTGTTGAAGTTTTAAAATAAATGAAACGAAAATTATCACGAAATCATTAATGTACTTAAAAACATATTACTTTTTATGTACAATCAACAAGAGTGCCTGGTTTATCTGCTCTTTTTAATTTACTCATAAGTATTTATTCAATTCTAAATGCTCAGTAAACAAGCTCATGTAGAAGTATACAATATTGACTCAAAATAATTAAATAAACAATCATGCAGATATATTTTTTAGTTGTATTTTTTTATATATTCCTTCCCCGATGCCACTTAGTTAATTGTGAAAAACAAAACAAACATAAAGCATCTTCAAAGCATGTTGAACTTACTTGAAACTAAATGTCGCTTTTATTTAATTGAATCTTATTAAATATTTTAATATCTGTGTGTTATATTTTTTCTATTTGCATGTTATGCATGAGGTTATATCACCACGTGTTTTGATAAGCAATTAGTGTTACTACACATTTCGATGCCGAATTCTTTCCGTGAGTGTGACCTATTTTCCATTTCCTCTTCTATTCCTTTATTATTATTATTCAACAATAACTTCATTTTTTATAATATAGCCTAAAATACATTGTGTATAAAGGACTCTCATTATTCCGATTGCATCCGAAGGAACAGTTACTGTCAGCGGACATTCTTTGGCCCAATTTATTGCCCCGGGATTTAGCGCCACATTCCACCGGTGAGGTCATTACGTTCTGTAACTTTATAATATTCTTGCCTTAGCACTTTCATGTTATGCCGCCCTCATTTTTATTTTATTTTTTATCATAAAATTGGATTAAATTTACATAGTCATTCATTAAAATGACATATTAATTAATAATTTCTGTATTATTAGGTATAAACGTTTTCGTTGGTATGTCTGAATAGCAACAGTGCCTATCCTTAACTTGGGCTCCGTATTTTTTAAATTTATTGTAATTCTATAGCATGTTTTGACTTGATTCTGAATTGATCGCAGTTCATACTTTACCTTCAGTGAATATTTGAGATCAAATAAATCCCTTAAAATTATTTTTCAGATAATAAATTATTCCTTTTATGGTTGTAGAAAATCCTAATGTTCTTTGAGTGTTATTCTATCCCTCCATATCTTTAAAATTTCTTAAAATCAAGCTTTATAGAAAGTTTAAGTGATATTTCTTTCTCTCTCATTTTATTTCAACTATCTCTATTTTTCTATCTAAAAATTAATATTATGGTGATTTATTGCAGGTAAATATTTTCCAATTTATTATTATAATCCCGTTTCATAATAATTATAATGATATCACATAATTGTAATAAAAAAAGGTAAAAAATCGTTGAATACAGTACATTTTAGTACTTAAATAATTTTATTTAAAATTAATCCATTTAATACATAGGTAAGAATAAATCTACAAAAATTTCGTCTTGTAGCAATCCATTTTTTCTACTCTGTGATTGGTTGTTATAGTATTGGGTTGGCAAATAAGTCCTTTCGGTTTTTCTATTTATTTTTATGTTACTACGATACATTTCTTATCTGATAAATTAATCCCTAAGGTGGATTGTTTATCCTGTTTGTATTATCTAAACGACTATACCTGATAACACTTTTTGAAATTAGATTAGTATTGTGTTTGCTGTTTGACTGCAGCACTGTGAATATGGAAGAAAATATCATTCATTGTCACCATATTTTGTTCTATTATTTTGAAGAAGCTAAGCGTGGTGTAGAAGCTCATAGAAAACTTTGCAGTGTTTATGGGGAAGATGCCTTAACCGAACGCACCTTTCAAAATTGGTTTGCCTAATTTCATTCAGGAAATTTTGACATCAATGATGGTCCACGGTCTGGTCGCCCAAATGAAATTGAAAAGAGCAATGTTAAGACCACTGTTGATCAAAATTCCATCCAAACAGTGCGTGAGACTGCTATGGCCCTAAATGTGTCTCACAAAAGTGTAGAAAACCATTTACACAAACGCGGTTTTGTTTCAAAGCTCAAATGTTTGTGTCCCTCACTCTCTAACATAATTCAACGTGACAAAACGCACCTGTTTGTGATTCACTGCGGAAACGGCAACTAAGTGACCCATTTTTGAAAATGTTGGTAACAGCAGATGAAAAATAGATCTTTTTTCGAAAATGTAGTCGGTAGGAAATCTTGGGAACCAAATAGTGAAGATCCAAGAAGAATGTCAAAACCCAGGGGGGGGGGGGGGTTCTATGAGCTTTTGCAAACAGGGCAAACATTCAATTCAACTCTATACTCCTCACAATTAACAAAATTGGACCAATCGATTGAAAAAAAAAAAACCGTCCTGAACTGGCAAATCTGCAGGTTGTGTTCCCCCAAGACAATGGTAGGCCCCATATCTCATTGGTCACTGGCAATAAATTATTGACTTGGATGGGACCTTTTGCCCCATCCTCCGTCTTCACTAGACCTAGCTCCAAGCGACTACCACTTATTCCGGTCTCTGCAGAACTCCATCAATGGAAAGAAATTCTTAAAGGAAGAGAACATCAAAAACCACTTGGATCAGTTTTTTAACACTAAACCTCAGACATTGTATGAGTATTATGCAGTTATCAGAAATATAGGAAAAAATCATATTAAACAATGATCAATATATTGTAGGCTAAAAGAAATTTTATGTCAATAATAAACTGAGTTTTATTTCACCCTGAAAAACCGAAAGGACTTATTTGTCAACTTAATACTCTATACTCTAATACCTAATACCATATACTCTTATTAACATTGTTAGTGCAGTGATTGATTGGATCTTTAATAATAATAGTACAATATTTAGTAATTATTTATTAAGTTAAATTAATGTTATGAATTGTTTATCTATTAATAAGTTAATTATCAATTTGAACAGATAGTCTGTATAACAAGATTAATATTATACAAGTATACAACATTATAGTAAAACGAATAAAAGAAAATCATCTCATTCTATCCAATTGAGTTGAACATCACATATTACATGCCCAATTTGACTATTACAATATTTTATAGTAGTTTTAAATACTGAAATCCATTACAACTGGTATTTCCGTATTACCTTTAACCTTATTTCTGAAAAAAAAATAACTTACAAAAATTGAAAGTTATATCTACCTTTCCTCTAGACACCAATTCAATCATCAACGATTAAAAAGGTATTTGTGAAATATTTTCTGTTGTTTTTGGCGAGCGGCCACTTTGGTTGACTCCAACCATAAGACCACAACATGGGTGAAGTCAACCAACATTGTTTATCCGATGATTATATTATAAAGCAACGCTAAACGAACTTTTTATACTAAAAAAAAAAAAAAAAAAAACTGTTTACCGTCTTTATTATTTCTCACATAAAGAAAAAAAATATGAATTTCGTATTATTAATAAAATTCAAATTTTTTCAAGCGATTTATGAAAGCCATATTCACACCCCATACTATACATACCATATTATATAATAATAACTGACAATGGCAGCTTGATATTTGAGTTTTTAATGAAAAAAAATATTCCAGAGCAGAAAAAAATCCAAAGAAAAAAATCCATTCTACTGTTTTTTTGGATAGCGCATATATCCTTATAATTTATATAGTTCCTGTAACTATTTAACCAGCTTTTTAGACAGAATGAATATGGTGTGAAATAAATGATTATATAAATAATCATAAATCATAATATAATTATAAATGAATCGATATGAATGAATCTTAATGAGTAAATTAATATCACAATTGAATTATGAATATAAATGACATATGATTAGGAGTAATAATGTAAATTAATTTGAAGTAAATTACGTAATTTTTGTCACTAGGAACTCATACGTGAATCGTGATTGCCCAGCTAATAAGGCACTAAGTACTCTGCTCAAAGTTCTGGGTTCAAATCTAGCTTTGGGAGAATACCATTCTATATTATTTTAACATTCGTGGATAGACCAGTGGACATTCAGCCTGTAGAGAGGATTTTCTGATTTTAAATAAATAATTATTGGGTTACTTAATTATTTAAATTGTTACATACTTTAGAGGATCATATGGAGTAGCCTCTGTATGATCATGATATATGAAAACTCATAGGAAATATATGGAAGCTCATAGGAAAACTCAACATGTCATCTACATACTCTCCCTGAACGTTGAAGAGAGTTAAGGAAGTATTTTATAGATATTCTTAAACGGTTATAAGTTGTTAGAACGAAAATATGGTTCAATTGCTGAAACACATATATTTGGTCAATTATAATCGTCCCTGGTAGTCTAAACGCGAAGCAATTTTTTGTTCCAATTTCGTTCCAAACGCTTAATCGTGTAAAGTTGCCTTAATACAAAACACGATTTCAATTCTATATTAATTAATTAAATATTAATTACAAAGCATTTGAATCGCCTGATGGCCCACTACAGTTTTATTAGGATTAAAATATTCATTAAATTTTAAGGAAGTTACCAGACCTATAATCTTTTTTTTAATTTATACTTTAGATTCTTAATTGTACTAATTGATTGAAACGGACAAAAGGATTGTAACTTTACACCAGAGAGAAAAATCTTTAATTTGTTTTAGAATAAAAATGTTTTCATTTATATGTTTTGCCGGTGCCTCCTACGTTCAGTTGCTCCGAATTTCAATTTCGGTTTCATTTATTCAGTGTATTGATATTTGTACAAAATAATACTGCATTGCGAATTCCTTTCAAGTATTTTGAACGGAATAAAATACAGAAAACCTTTTATACGTTGTATACATTTTTTTTTGTTCAAATATTATTTTGGGGGAGGTTAGATTTCTTTTAGCCCACGGGTTGACTGACATGTAGATGTCTGAAGAAAAGAAAACAGAAAGTTTCCACTTTTTGATGGATTGCCATATTTTATTTGGCTAAAATTATAATAACAATAATACATCACAGGATCGGTACTTTGAAGCAAACTATTTTCTTTGATTTATCTAAAACGTGTGAAAATGCAATTAAAATAATGACACAGGAACCAAAATAAAATTGTGGGTGGTTACAACTTGATTCTATTAAAAAAAAAAAAGAATGTAATCTTTAATGAGAGTTGAGAGCACAAAATTTTTATTTTATTCTAAGCTAGAACCTTACCAAACAAAGGTAGTGAGTTGTCAGTAAGCAAGTATTGTTAAACCTTATAATATTATTAATTTATAATAAATATAGAATGTACAGGAGTAAAAAAAAAAAAAACTTAAATTGTATCACTGTAGTTTCATGCTGCTCACTTCAAAGATCAAATCCTAAATAAATGTTCGAAAAATAGTCAGAACAAGGAAGAACACTTATCAAAATGTAATAAGCAAAAATCCTGGGGCACTATACTTATCCTTAGTCTTATTTTTATCATTTCATTTACTAACCTCTTTTCCTTATTCTGTTTCCTTTTTCTTGAGATATATTTTAGTCTGGAAGCTAAGAATCCAAGAATCCAAGAAGTATTGGTGGAATCGCGAGAAAAATTGAGGGAAACTTGTGTGAAAGAAGGAAGAATTTTTATTCGCCAATCAGTCAAATACCATTAATACTTTAAAATCTATGGATGACTGCCTGGAATGCAAGAGGGAGACAGGGGATTGAGGCACTTATACCCTTATGCATTTCCACGCTACAATTTATTAGTACTCGGTTTGAATTCCCTGGTATAGGAAACCCCGCATAGGCTAAAAGGGACCAATACATTTTTTTTTTTTGTTCGTTCCTCTTTATATTTTTGGGTCGAAGAATCTTGTTTTGCCTACGATGTCAAAAGAATAATGACTTATGTTCTTTTGAATATCGCCTCAAACGCATGATACGAACTAAAAAGAATATTATGGTTCATGAAATATTAAATAGAACTTGGGGCACGCTTAGAACATATTTTATTTGCTATGATAGCTTGGCTATTATGATTCCAACATTGTTCGGGGGAAGAATCCTGTAAACTTCTGTTTAAATGGGAGGTAGGCCGCTAATCTTGCAGATTCGAGTTTCAATCGAGTTTAATTGGTTGGATTGGAATTCGGTATGGGAGTTTTAAAAAACTGGATAAAATATTCCTTAAGAAAAAAATATTGTGAATAATAACTTTTATTTGCAGATAATACAATCGTGAACATACCATTCCCAATGAATTATGAAATCGAACATAAACATATTACAAAATTTTAGTAATAATATTTATTACTTTTTATTTTATTACTAATATTTATGATGAGAATAAGCAATACTCATAATAAGTATGGTTAGATGGATTTATTAGCCCAAAAATTCGTATATTACTGGTAATACTTTATTAAATTTTAATTATTATTAATATACAACCCCTTAATGAAGGACGAATGCTGGAATTTAGGTTGAGGAATAGAGTGATAGCTGTTTCAGGTTCGTTTGTTTTCAGGATTCCGGGAAGGAATAAGTTGAAAGGAAATCCTCTGGAACTACTGGTACATACAGAAATGGAATTCGTTCCTGTTATCTTGAATTAAATAACTTTGATGTAAATATTTCTTTGGTTATTCTTCTGTAATAGTAATATATCCTAATCTTCAGTTCTCTTATGATATGTTTTGTTCAATTTTATCTTCACAAGCAATTTATATTGATTCCTTTTTATTACACCTTGCGACTCATCTTCAATTTGGTAACTAGATTTCAACTTACATAAAACCTATTTCCATACGGGGTCAATCCATTTCAAGTGGCCCAGAGGCAGTTGCTTCAACATTTTTATTTTTATTTTTTTAAATTTTTGCTGTAGAGAATACAATACATCAGAAGTACAATAATGCAATTTTTTTATTTTTTAAATATTATTTTGCCAATGGCGGACATTTTCTTGTCGATCAAACGCGTATTTTTAGCTTCCTACTTTAGGTAGGTACTTTAGTGTTCTGCTTCAAAATCAAATATCTCTTCTTTTACTCATCCTAGAACAGTTGTTGCAGAGCACTAAAGTAGTTAAAAATACGCGGACAATAAAATGGCTTCTACTGGTAAAATAATAATTTAAAAAATAAACTAATTGCATGTTTTTACTTCTTATGTATTTTAAAACTATTGTGGGTTGAAATAATTTTTATTCGAAGAAAAAACTCATTATTATGCCACACAAACAATATAAATTCTAATAATCAAAAATTTTACATAATAGTACCGAATGTCTAATAATAGAGCCACTTCTGTCGACTTTAAGGAAAATAAATAAATAAATAAAATTCTTATTTATTTATTTTTATACATCTCCCCCTACCTTGTATGATCACTGATACTTCCACCCCAATTTTATTATGAGATAGCTGTTTTTAGTCCAATACCTATTTTTTTTTCTTCTAATTTTTCGTCATCGCTTAGATTTTTCTTCAATGCTAGAGGTACGGAAGTCCTTTTCAAAGTCTTAGAAAACATGTTTTACCGAGACGATAGAGTTAGCTGAAAATCGGAAATATACATCCTACCCCCTCATCAACACTTGCAAATTAGATTTTCCTTTCCTGTTTTTTCATCTTCCTCGAACCTCAGCTCTTGTTATTTTACTATAAGTTAGCATAGTTAAAATATCATCTTCAAAGGGGAACATATTACACTAACCAGAAGTGAAATCATAGCACTGTTATTAAACACATTTTCGGCGGTACTATTTTTCTTTAATTTTAAATCTTACCCCTGATAATTCGAACAGACCCTGCAATCTACCTGCTCGGATTATCAAGACCGCACTTAGTACTTATGTTTTAACTGGGAGAGGTGCAACATTTCGAATTAATTTATCGCTCTAGTCGAAAGAATTAAACAGTACATTGACATTTCCCTTTTTGATTATATTTGCTGTTACTCCATCCATGTAATGGGTGTATTGAATGCTGTAAATGCGCCGAATTAAAAAATCTTATAATTATTTGTATTTACAGGAAACTCTTGTTGCTTTTAGTTTACGTCGCAATCTGAGCTCAGATATTCTGGTGATGTCTTCAGAAGATTGTTTTATAATTTTAAAATGTAGATTGTAAAATAATCATAATCGGTAGTTATTCTTGATAATAAGAATATATGGAAAATGTGGATATAACATAACAATCTTTTTTCGTATAGGATAGATAAGTCACTCTTTTTCTGAAGCCCATTGAAAGATCAGGTACTAATTTTATAGGAGCTAGCCGTCCCTAGGAGATTCTCCCGGCCCTAAAGTCTTTCCATGGCTGATGTTCCAATAAATAAATTAGCAGGTGCGCTCGGGCCCGTGGTCTCATAGTTTAAGTGTACATAGCCTTACCTCTAGAGCTGCCCAACTCTTTATTTGATTATTGTAGCTTAAATACTTATAAATAAAATTAATTCTAACTCGTAAGTTATTTTGAATTTTACTTTTTCTGAACGATGCATAAAGTATTGTGAATGAGAAAATTTTTAAATTTGAACTAGGAATTGCTCGTTTGAAGGGCTCCGGAAAAAAAATTCTGTGGCAGGCGTTGACTACGCTTTTTACGCTAGGGTTTTACGCCTTAAAGCCTTAACAATTCTGTGTGTTTTTGAACAGCCTAGCTCAAGAACAAAGTCTTACTTACTTTTTTTTACATACATAAGTTACTGACCAATGGTGTTACAGCATTATAGGAAAAAAAAATTGGACTCTTTTTCGAAATAGCGGTTAGGCCTCTAGCCAAAAAAAATAAATTATTAAAAAAATTATTTTTACCCAAAGTAAAGCGATATGCGCACAAGATTTAAAAAATAATATTTATTGTAATCAATGCCTGTTAAAGGTTTTCTCGAGCTCAGTATATTTTGGATTTCTTATCATAATTATATTTTGATTATAATCGGATCAAAATTGGACCATGCCAATTTTACGATTTTTCTTCAAAATATTCTGAACGGTCTCCAATTTAAATTTATCTATCATTTTCTAAACTAGAAAAGTAAAATTTTACATACCTCTTTGAAATATGATCCGATTTTCTGACCAATATTACCTAATGACAACATAACAAATAGTTGGCACTCCGAAACGAAGTTATAGATTACCTCCCAGATTCTGCCAACATAGATTCGTATTTTTAATATATGTTCTTCTGAGTATTCAAAAACAGTCTTGTTCTTGTATACGGTTCGTTATTTCATTATCCTAGGGGAGAGGCATCCCTGATTGTCGTAGGAATTATTGTAACGTGAGGGTTGTTTTGTTTCCTCCCCACCCCCGACCGCTTACATTTGCTTGTCATGCCCGCATTTCAATGAAATATTAAACATTTTAATCGGGCCCTTGATTTATGGCTCATGTTAGCTACCTGTTTAATTACAGCCATGAATTATTCATAGTTAGAGTTTGGTATACGTTTCAGCTTCGGGGCTCCGCTTTGTGTTCGTATTGTTTTAAGATGGCTTATCTTCATTGCGTATTGCTTCTAATTTATTAAAAAAATCTAATATTTCTCATATCTTATAATATTCCTGAAATATTTTCGGCTCAAAAGAATTTTTTTTTAAGTCTCTTTTTAAGTATTTTAGGAAGGGCAAAACTCTAAAAGGTCATAATGTTTTGTTTGTTTGGCATGATATCTGGGAAGAGATATCAACCTAACAATATTCAAAATGAAAATGTAAATCAAATGATGAAAGATAATTTTTTAAGATATAAATCGTACAAAGCGCCGCATCGTATAATTTAACAAATAAAAATTTGTATAAAGCTCCGGAAATAATGTTTTTATTTAACATATTGCTACGTGATATGAACTATATGATTTTGGTCTGTTACATTCAAAAGAGTTCTAGACGTTTTGTTAAAAAAGTTACCTAACTTTTCTAGTTTCTGTCCTTGATTATTCCAGAACCTTCTAGAATGTTTTCAAATTCAAACTAACTATAAGCAGCAATGGGCTAGAGTCTTGCTCTGAAGATGGAATCATATGGTTACGATTTTGTGTTACTGTGTCGATACAAATTAATGATGTTAGTTTTTATTGTTTGTCTGACATTGTGAATTGATGTTTTTCGTAAATAAAAATTATTTAAACCTACCACAGTCACTAGCTCAACAATAAATTATTTCAAAGTATTCTATAATAGAACACTAGTTCATGAAAATTGTCATTATAATAAAGAAAAATTAATTGTGTATCTTTTTAATATCATGCTGAATTAATTAGCATCATTTTTTAATAATTCTTCGACAAATGGATCTTATTGTTTTGAAATCAATTAAGTTTTCGTTGCTGGTTGTATGTTTCCGAAATGTACTGAATGAATGTTTTGCCTTTTTTACCGCATACCTACATCCACTGTTCCATCTCTATCTTTATTAATATTTTATTTGTTATTATTATTTTTTATTACTTTTAATTTTATTAATTACTGTATAAAATAGTATAGAGAAAAAAAGATAAAAATTATCTGTATTTTAATTATGAATATTCCTAATGTTTTAATTTTTAACAGTGACCCCAAATTATTAAGTTTTGGGCACTGACCCTTGTGGGCAGGAGAGCCGAACGTTAGCTCACGTTCTAGCCACGAATATCATCCCTGACAACCAACGATAATTCAAAATCAACGATAATCAAAGTCAAATCCTGAGTACATTACCAAGAAAAACAGGTAGATTTAGCTGAAAAACGTTTTTAACATTGATATTTACGTTGATAGGTAATTAGAATTATTTATCGTGGTATTTAAATCCAAGTGTTAAATTTTATTCAACAATAAATTGCGTCGTTCAACTATAGTTATAGAAATAGGTATAGAATTATTAAATTTAAATTCTATTGATTATCAAATAACTCATATAAAATGAATGTAATCATATTGTGACGTGAAACAAAAATAGGTGATTATTTCTGTTACACTGTGTTCTAGAATTGTCTGGAACCGTTTCATTCATTTATTAGTACGTAATCACATGTTTTGGAATTATCAGGAGCTTTCTGGGTTGTTCCATTTCGGACTAAATATATGAAGCGATGGACTAGGTGCTTAATCTTGCCTTGATTATCTAAGCATAAGGTTACTTTTGACCAACTGTTCTGTAACATTGCTACTAATTTTATTGCTTTTATTTTTTGATTGATGTTGTGTGTTATAATTTTACGTCAGTAAAATTATTTAAACCTTGGTTTTAAAATTACATTGATGTTTCAATATAATGAATATAAATATTCTCATATAAATGCAATATCCTGTATGCATCTAATTCAAATTAGTCCTGTGAGTAGCAGTGCTGAGTGAGTGCATTATCGAAGCTTGGGAACAGCATGAGAAAGCTGGCTCGAATTGAACCACCCACGTTAGCTCCAATGTGGGCGGTCTCGCTCCGAAACAGAAATCGTCCTGTTCCTAATTTATGGCATATATTTAAAAAACAGGTGTTGCGTAAATAGTATCTCATCAAACAGAAAGCCGAAAGAACGCTTCTATCGTAAAAATAAATGACTCAATCGTATAAAATCTTAAGTCTGATATTTTTTAAATATATTTCACTCCTAAGCTCTGAATAAAATAAAAGCCAAGTGTGATGAAATCATTTTATCACAATAAAATAACAATCTCTAAAAAAACTGAATAAATAAATAAAATTAAAAATAAATCAAAAAATGTTCCCTTTTACACAATACCTTCCTAACACAAGTGACGGCGAAAGCATTAAAATAAACCAATCAATTAAACCCGCAATTGTTTTGTAGTAGAATTATGCACAGCTTTACTTAAGCGGAATTATGATATTGCCGTCCCCAAACTTTCTCTTAATAAATGGTAAAAATATAAATAAAATAAATCTGTTATTATTTTGAGACCATGTTTTTTATCAATTTACCTACACTTTTTCAAAAAAAATTTACTTTCACTTACCTATATGTGAAATATATAGTAAGGGAAAGTATTGCGATTTTGAAAAAATTTTACTTCCGGTTTTCAACGGGAATACTCGTTTTAGGGTCCCCTGAGTCCAAATAACCAAGTCCCGCGAAATGGTGCGCGCGTGTGTGTGTGTGTGTGTGTGTGTGTGTGAACAGACTAGCTCAAAAACTATAGGCCGTACAAAACTGAAATTGGGGATTTGGTGTAAGTATATGCCCGCGATGTGACAGCAAAAATTTCATCAAAATAGGTCAAATGGAGGTGGTACTTAATTTAAAGAATTTTTCCTAATTTTTAGCTTTTTTTGATTTTCTCAAAAATGGCTCCAACGATTTTGATTAAACTCGGTATTTGATGTATTTATATGCCCAAGATGTGACTGTCGAAATTCCTTCAAAATTGATCAATTGGAGGGTGCATTTTACTTAAAAAAATGTTGTTTCATTTTCACGTGTTTTTTTATTCACTAAAAACGGCTTTAACGATTTTGATCTAACTGGGTATTTGATATATGTATATGCCCCCCATGCGACAGCCGAAATTTTATCAAAATTGGTCAAACGGAGGGGGTCTCTTTATTAAATTTTGTCTGATTTTCAGGTGTTTTTTTATTTACTCAAAAACGGCTTCATCGATTTTGATCAAACTGGTTATTTGATGTATATGCCCGCAATGCGACAGCCGAAATTTCATCAAAATTAGGCTAACGGAGGGGCCAAAATTTCAAATCCAGTATTATCACGGATGAAAATAATAACTTGCATTTAACAATAAAAAAAAATTATTTTACTTTAGAGATTAAATACGTGATACTTAAATTTTAATCAAATTTAAGGTATGAAAAAAAAAAAGAGAAACTTTCCTACGAGTCGTAAATGCACCTCCTATTGATTCATTTTGACGATATATTCACAAAAAGCAAATCGCTGTAAAAAACAACCAAGCAGTGAAAAAAAAAACTCGACAGTCGATGAAATTTGGTCCCTTCAAAAATAAATAAGCAATAATGAATCGAAAATTACTGAGAACTTTCAAGTTTTTCATTACAGAACATTATAACTTATTCAAATATAAGCATATTAAAACGGAAAAGTGTGGAGTTTACATATTATCGAAACACGTCTATTTCTAATTTAAGTAAGTTCGTAAGTGAAAGTTGTGTGTTGCGCGCATCGCACCAGATTTTTATGTAAGCGTTTGAATTTCATACATACCTTGGCCTCATGCCTTCCATGATACAAAAAGCAGATTTCTTAAAATTATTATATTCATGTTTTCGGTTTATAAGAAGCTACAGTTGAGTAGGTACAATCTTTTCTCCAAATGAATAGTCAAATCAAAGCAGACCTTTTCCTTTACTGAAATTCGCCAAGAGCTAAAAATTAGTACAAGCTAAAGAAAACAAAAACTATTTAATTTTCTTGAAATAATAATGATAATGTTTTAATTAATTATTTATATTTATTTAAATCTTCAACCGCAGTATAGGTTTCCCCAAATTGAAAAATACTTGTTTGATAACTTTTAAATCTTTGTTTTAATTTAGGATTGCTGCAGAATAAGCTGATTATTAAATTTGGGGGGGGGGTTACTTGTTAATTTCAGAATAATTAATTATTCAATATGTTATTTTTAATGAATTTTAAGTAATTAGTTTTAATTATTTCTTAATTACTAATTTTAAAATAATGAAATTGGCATTTGTTTCCATTACTTAACCTGATTACTAGAATTGATCAATGCAACTCCCACAAACAAAATCGGAATGCAAATTACTCGTGATCAAATCAATAATTACTTTGTGTGATTATTTTCACTACAGATTATTGTCTTTATTTTTTTATTTTTTTTTTGTTGAAAAAATAACTCCCCATTCTTATTACACATCGGTATTTGTTTGTATCCGATCAAATGTAGAAATTGCCTAATTTAGAAAACTACAATTGTGTCTTATCGCTCACTATACTGAGCATGAAACAACATTTTATGGATTTTTCATCCTTGTGAATGAGGGATCCCCCGATTCTACGTTATTTCTAAGTTATTGTTTGCTTTTAATCTACTGTATGGAAAATGCTGTAGGGGAGAGCGGTTGCAACACTTTTCACTTTTTTGATTTTTGAGTCATTCCTGTTAATACAATCCCAATATGGCTGATACCACTGTAAACTCCAAGTATTAGAATACTTCAAGTATTTTATTCAACACATAATAATTAACACTATGATCTTAGGAAATTTAAGAATTCGTCAAGCCAGAGTATGCCAATTAACCCCCCATGTGGGGCAGGTTGGCCTAAAAGGTAGTGTTGTTTGGCCATCTCATTCAAGTACTGCCTGACACATATTATTTTTATTAAAAGTTGCACTGTTATGATGCAATAATTTTGATCGGTTTTGAACAGCTATTAAGGGAAAATAGAATAACAATTGTCTGCATTTAAATATACGGCTGCATTTATTTCACTTGAACAAAATTACATAACATTTCAAACAGCAGAAATTAGAAAAATGTAATGGCTTAGAAGCATCATTGCGTTAGAACAATGTAAACAAAATTTTCATAAAACAAAATGAATTCAACACATCTTCAAAAACTTTAGGTAGAATAAATATTCTCTGGCCCTTCAATCATATCATGAGAAAGTGTCTGCGGTGCACTAGTTACATTTCCACGGTAGCCAGGTGTGGCTGGTTCATCAATAAGCTTCGATTGCGGCCGAAGGTGATCTTTTATGTCATTATCTTTTTCGTTGTTCCCTAAGATTCCGTTTAAGTTTAGACTGTCGTCTCTTTTTACATAGGAAATATTGCTCTCCTCCTCCTCGCTAGAACTAAAGACAAGTGGTGGTTTCACTTTTGTTTATGTTTACCTTACTTTTGTGACTTGCTGCTGCGCCAATAAACCCCACTTGAAGATAGCCAACTAACCCCACAGGAGAAATCATATGAAAGATGGCTGCCAGGACAGGGGAGAACAACCAAACACGAAACTGGTTAGTTGAAAGATAACGTTTTTCAAAGGAGTTTGGGGCTACGTGAACAGAATCGGAGTCAAATGTTTCGCCATGCCTTAAAACCAAATTTACTGAAAATATAAAAATTTACTTAAATGTTGTAAAATCAATCAATGAAGCACATACTTCTCTACACTGTTAGCATCAGACTGAAACCTCAGGACAAGACTCTCGAGGTCGAGCGTGTCACATGGGACGATTGTGGCGCCTTCACAACAGGTGTGACGGAAATTATAAGCCAAAGGCCAACCTACCCCCTATGCCAACCAACCCCGCTCTCCCCTACTTAATATTTTTTTTCGACAAACGAGATATTGAGATGTAAATAGATGAACCATAGTTCAGATTCCTTAATCTTACCAAGTGCTTGTTCCGTGGTATGTTGATTGATGTAGACTGGACAATTTTTCGTAAAGAAAATATGCGCCACATCTATATCAAGGGGTCCACTTCCCCCAAAGCAAGATTATCATGATGATGAATTACTAACTATTATTCCTGGACCATTTTTCACCAATTCTTAGTTCTTTGAGAGTACGTACAATTCTGGATAAGTAAAAATGCAGGAATAACTACTACAGTTTCCTTCACTTGTTCAACTGAATAATATTACCCCAAATACAAATATGTTTGCACCACAAATGTAAAAGAGTATTTATACTCTATCTAAATTTAGATTATTATTGTTTATTGATTCGAGATATTACTTTCTTTACCATAATTTTCTGCCGCGTCCCTCACGAATTTTCATTTCGTCCTAGCGACCAAGTATCTCTTGGTGTGCTAGTGTTTAGTTATGATAGTGGTATACTACTATTCGTGTTGGAAATGGGCCAGCATTGCAGAGGGGGCAGGCCGCATTATAGCCAAAACATTCTTCCCTAAAGAGAGTTAAATTTTCTGCTTCGATTGTATAAGTTTGGGGTATTTATCAGGCCATAGTGACAGCTTTACTGTAGGGAATATTTTTCATACTTAGTTGGGGCACGGTTTTAGTACTCGCAGCGCGTCTTGCAATAATCTTTTATCCGATAAAATACTCTTTCCATCTATCAATATTAATGTCACACTTTTTTTTTTTTTTTTTTTTTTTTTTTCATGAATCTATTATTATAATTTTTTTCTAAATATGTTTTCCGTTATAGGGGAAAGTGCCCTATTATGGGATACTTTTTTTTAATACTTAATTGTTTGGCCCTAAATTGCTTAGACGATTCAAAAAATGTTGTTATACATTTAGCAATAGTAGTAGACCACATCAACTATGAAAAAAATACCATATCTCCTTTTTGCAATTTTTAATTACGGTTAATGTGAGATAAGTCAAATTTGTACGTTTTGAAAATAGGCTCTTAATATGGGATAGGGGGGTGTCCTAATATGGGATTCATATCCCGTTTTAGGGACAATGATATATATAAAGCAAATTTTTTTTATTATACAGATAATGTTCACAAAAATATATGTTTAAATGCCTTTGGCAACGTATGATCGGAAACCCGAAGATAGCAAGTTCAAAACCCGGAGCTAGGGGATATTTAATAATATTAATCGGCATTAATTCCCCACCTTCTCCCTTGGCCGGGAAACCCCGTATAGCCTAAGAGACGAGGAAGGGGAGGAACAAAAATATATATATATATTTATATATAAATGTTGTTAATAAATACATGTTAATTATGTTACAAAATAAAAAAAAAACATTATTTATTATAATTTTCAAATAATCAAAATTTGATAAGAGCTTTATTGGACAGATTTTTTTTACAAATTACAAAGAAAATATGTGGACTATAAGTTGAACACAGCTCTCATTGAAGGACACTCCACAGTAGGAACATTAAACTTTAGTTTCTTCATTTTCTAAATTTTTATCACAAAAAATACATGTTTCTAAAAACTCAGTGTTTAAAGTAATATTTCATTAAAATCATTTTAATCTATTAATAACTATTTTTATCTCATTGATAAAAAGGTGTCTCAATATGGGATATCCCATTATAGGAAGTAATAGGTATCCCATATTAGGGGATGTGGCTTCTTTTTTTTTTAGAGGTTATTGTGCTTCAGTATGTAATAAAAAAAAAAAGAAAGCAGTTAGCAAATATTGTAATGAATTGTTCAACATTTAAGATAAAACAATGATTAAGGGAATTCGACTTACCTTGGGGCCTAAAATATCAGATCAAAATAATCACGAAAAAAGTTTTTGAACCCCAAAGCAACACTTCACTGAAAATAATCCACCAGGATGAGAATGTATAACAATATGACAAGGTTGTTTGCCAATGGGAAATTAATCTTCAATTTTATAGAATAAAAGTGGGGTTACTGTACAAACTATATCCAGAAACCAAATATCCCATATTAGGCAACCATCCCATAATAGGGCACTTTCCCCCAATAACAGAGATACACATACATGACTATGTTAATAACTCCTAATGATCGTTATACTTCTATAAATTTATTGATTAATAACTTATGGTTAGCCTTATCTATGATATAAAAGGATTAATAATAGAAGAATTTTTATCTTTATTTATCTTTTATTTTATATTAATCTAATCTTAATTTGTCGTTGACCACCTTTTTTAAATATTTTTTTTAAAGAGGAAAGATTTGGCTCCGCCGGGAGTCGAACCCGGGTCTCCCGCATGACATGCGCGGATGCAAATCACTGTAGCACAGAGATCGGCTCCAAGCAGAGCCAATCCTTCCTCTTCACTGATACCTACTCCCCCGATCTCGCAAATTTTGCGAGTAGTAACGGGAGGTGGACAAATTTTGTCCAATTTAAAAAAGGTGGTCAGCCACGTATTAGGATTAGATTAATATAAAATCATTTAAAATTGACGTATGTCAATAAATACCAGAAATTGGACAAAATTTGTCCACCTTCCGTTACTACTCGCAAAATTTGCGAGATCGGGGGAGTAGGTATCAGTGAAGAGGAAGGATTGGCTCTGCTTGGAGCCGAGCTCTGTGGTGCAGTGGTTAGCATCCGCGCATGTCACGCGGGAGACCCGGGTTCGACTCCCGGCTGAGCAAAATCTTTTCTCTTCAAAAAATAAATTATTTATTTATCTTCTAATTTAGATGAAAGATATAATGTTTTTTTAAATAACGAATTATTAGCCATGCATCTTCATTATTAATTCTCTTTGTTTTCATACAACATAACTTCGTTTACGTTTCGGAGTTGTTCTCAAGAATTTTTGTATTTATTGTATTGAATCATAAATTGCGCTGTGATTTGCGAATGATTTTCTATACTCTATTAAAATAATTAAAAAACAAACAAAAATAAAATCATTATAATAGGATTTCTCAAGTTAATCGAATCGTAAGCCTTTTTGTCGAAAAGTCGATGTACTGTACCGTGTTATTCTAATGTTTTCTCTAATATTTGATGGAGGGAGAATATTTGGTCTACGGTTGAACGGTTCCTTCTGAAACCACATAGTCCCCGATTTCCTCGGCGTATTCGGTGATTCGACTAGTCAGGATAAATAAAATATTTTTTTAAAACTGGAAGGAATGAAATTCCGCTAACGTTATTGCAATCCCTCTTTGATACCTTTTTTTTTTTAATGGGAATAAAAATTTATTCTTTACTCTCTTCGGGTATTTACCACTGCCTCTGAAATATAGCCGCGGATATCTCCTATCTCCGAAACATTGAATGTCCGATAAGTGACCTATTTCTAATCAGATATCCGGTGCCTAAACAATAGTTTCATCTCCTCCGTACCACAAAGTGTACTTAACTTCCCTTAACGTACTCTATTCTGGCCAGCGGACCTCTTGCACCGCCACGATATATAAACTATACCCTATAACCTCATTCTCGACCGACTTTAACACACCCGCTAATTTCAAACTCCTCACTTTCCACGTACCAATACTTAAATCCACATATTTCAAGTATTCCCCCAAGCCAAGGAGACACGAACGGAATACTAGTTTACTTCCGGATAATGATCGTTTTACCTTAGGAGAATCCATGACTATTAGTGGTGTTTGGGTTAACAAAAAATATGTAAGTACGGCCTTCAAAACTGCGTCACATGAAAAACAATGGAATCATAAGTATTCATTGTATCTTTACTTTAACTAATATAATACATGACTTTAAATAAATAGTTTTAAACATTTTTTTAACGATTTATCTACTTCAGTACCTACTTTGGCAAACAATTGAAAATACTACGAGTAGACGAAGTGAGTTTGGATGAGTGAGTGGAATGATGAACAATATGTATTTAAATTCGATGATGAATACTCCCAATTACTAGTCAACGTCAATAACAATTTGAACAAAAAGTTCATTAAGCTGTCTCTTTAAGTCACGAAAAAAAAACCAACTAATTTTAGTAGCTCATAGTTCTAAAAAATTGCCGCTTATCAACCTATACAAAAAGATACTTAAAACTTTGTGTGATTTATTTAGAAATTCATCTTTTTTAATTTATTTATTATTATTATTATTGAATTGGTACTTATAAAAGGAGTTTAGGGTCCCTTATTCTCCGAAGCGTTTTTCATCTTAATCTTTGTCCATTCATGATCTTAGTTCTTACGAGCTGTTGAAGTGATATAAAACGCAACTGGAGCTTTTGGAATTCTAAGGGAAAAGATTCAAGATGAGATAGGAGAAGACGAAGTGAGTTCCCATCTGAGGCAGCTTCTATTTGGACCTCTTTCAAGTCCTTTAGAGCTGTGTACACTCTGACCAATTCAAGTACCTGTATTTCCGCATGACATCTTGGGTCTCTTCCCCGTTCCCTTTCGTTTAATAGTGTTCAGAGGATAATGAATGTAAAGAAAACATTGTATAATTCTAAAAAGTTGACATTATTTCACTAGGAATTGAATATATTTTAATTAAAATGAGTTTATATGAACATATATATTATATGATAGTCCAACCTGTTTTCATTTACTTCGAACAATAAAGGCCAAAGTATTCTTTTTACTTATTTTTTATTAGATTATCTTTCTAATTATTAACTTCCTGATTTATATCCTGTTTTAGAATAATATTTTAACAATAACGAAAGTTAATTAACCACCTC
Organism: Aelia acuminata; assembly: GCA_911387785.2. Taxonomy (NCBI): domain Eukaryota; kingdom Metazoa; phylum Arthropoda; class Insecta; order Hemiptera; family Pentatomidae; genus Aelia; species Aelia acuminata. The sequence goes on along the minus strand of OU426978.1, from coordinate 135,637,171 downwards.
AGATCGGTTGCCATCAAATTTTATAGGCGAACAAAATCGACATTTTTGAACTTTTTTCAATTTTTCGATAATTACTTGAAAACAATTTTTTTTTTTCAGTTTCTAGCATATAAGTCGACAAATACAGATCACAAAGTATTGCTTTCTTCTTAATATAAGAGGCTAAAGTATTGCAAATAGAATGATATATTTGAAGTTTAAATCGGTTTAGTGGTTTAGCCGGGTTCGGTACATCTGTAATTTTTACGATTTTGGTGGAAACCCTGTTCCAATGTGTCTAACTCAAAAACACCTAGTTTAAATGAAAAATGTTTGAGGTAAAAGTTTCTGAGCATCAAATTTAGCCGGAAATAAGCTTCGTACACACAACATTAGCTAAATCTTGGGGGAACTACAAATAAAAATGATAAATTATTCGTAGAGCTTCCTTCCTGCAAAGACTTTGATTTTTGAATTATTTACCATTTTGAACTAATTACAACCTTCTTCCATCTGTTAAAAGATAAATAAAAGATATCTGTTAAAAACAAAATAAAAGATAAATTTTGTCAAGTACCTACCTGTCTAAGTAGTTATTTTATGAATATTTTATCAAATCTCCTGATACTTCAAAAACCGAAGTTTTAGCAGGAAGTTATCACTACGAATAATTTCACGTTTTTATTTGTATTTACACGCAGGGTTTAGCTAATGTTGTATGTAAGGAGCTTGTTTCATGCTAAATTTGATGGTCAGCACCTTTTTTCTAAAACATTTTTAATTTAAACTAGGTGTTTTTGAGTTTGAGGCGTTGGAAAATGGTTTCCACCAAAATCGTGATAATTACAGATTTTTGATGTACTGAAACCGAATTAAACTCCAAATATATCATTCTATTTGCAACAGCTTAGCCTCTTATAGTAAGAAAAAAGCAATGATAGTGATCTGTATGCCAGAAACTGAAAAAAAAAATTTCACCGATTTTAGACTACAAGGCGCTAAATACGTCCACGTTGTGACTACTTTCTCTCCACAGGAGTGGGCTAATTTAATGATAAAGGAGCATGTTTTACACAGAATTTGATATTCTACAACTATTATAAGGAACTTTTTTTTATTTTAAGTAACCCTCTTTAAATTGCAGGCGTAATTCATTTTTCCGTTAAAGTGGCTAAATTGACAATCGTTTTTGGCAAAATTTAATGCCCTTTTATTTTAGAAAGAACACAATTTCCTCTGCGATAAATTGTTTTCAAGTCATTAGCGGAAAAATTGAAAAAAGTTCGAAAATGTCGATTTTGTTCGCCTATAAAATTTGATGGTAACCAATCTGAGGCGGCAGACGTTAACATTTGTTTTCTATGAAGTAAGTACTTTCAGCCTATATGATCAAAAAATTTCTTCAAATCAGGCACCTCTTTGGTCCTCAGCTCCCGGACTACAGTAAAGTATCCATCCGGTATCTGTTCCATCAGGCCCATGTTTCAATAAGGCTATTATAATTTATTAATTATATCAATATTATATCGACATTAGGTTGAGTATTCATCAGACTAACTATAGTGAGTACCCTACATTGAGAAACACCTCGCAGTTGAGCCTGGTGAACTCCCATTGTCCGCAGCAATATCGATACACGTCGAGAGTAATTCACTAACAATAAATGGAAAAAGGTTTTTACCACCAGATGTCTCAGCCCAATTTTAAGATTATGTAATTTATCATAAAAATTCGGCATGCGTGTTTCAGGAGTAATCTTCCATGACAAAGAAGCACCCATTTTTGGCGAGCATTCTAGATTCCATTCTCTCCTTTATTTAACTATTTTAAGGGATCAACTAGCCTAAAGTTTCTACCGTCGTAGGAGTGTGCTCACCAATAATTGGTTACATCATTGAATTACCGTTTTGTAATGGTAATAGAATTCCAGAGTTCCTTGATGTCAGCCTATATAATCTTCTGCTCATTGATTTGTATCCCTTGTTTCTTTGCTGCCTCGAATTATTCTAGATACCCTGTTAGCGCTGATATATTTGTTGTTGTTATTGCGAGATTGTCGGCATTTGGTATCATCCTTTTGTGAATGGTGGCATCTGGATATATGCCCGGTTTTCTGATTGCATATTCCACATGAAACGCAGTAGGACCTTAAGGAATAGAATATAGATGTGCTGATTAATAATAAATTGCATCTGTAGCTTAAGGAACAACTCTTGATTTCGGCGCACTGCACCCTTGTTGGTCTAATATCTTCCAATATCGTGTTTCAGAATCCATGCCATCGGATTAGTGTAACTCTTATAAGTGGATCAGTAGACTTCTTATTTTCTCATTCTATATTGAGCATTTAAGGAATTTAATCAGCATTCTCCAAATCATACTCGCCATGAGCACACATGTGGTTTGATGCAGGAGTTAAAACTTCTCATTCATTAAGAAATTCTAAATTTTCTGTAAATTTTTTTAGGCTATACGGGAATATCTTGGGCCAGGGAATAGGGTGGGGAATTGATGTCGAGTATTATTAAATGAATGGATCCGCCGAAAAACGTTCTAAGTGACAAATATGCAATGTTGAGTAATCAGTGAAATAAAATCATAGTCTAAAGTTATTGTTAGTTCTGTAGGTGAATTCTTTTTCTCATGTGATTTGTTATGTATACATGTAAAATGACATAATGGAGTACTAGATCATACTATGACGTACTATTATACATTTTAATACATTCACCCAAAAGTGCCACTTCGGCAATTTTGTCGCTTAAAACGTTTTTCTGCGGATCCATTCAAATGTCCCTTGGCTCCGGGTTTTGAACTTGCGATCTTCGGGTTCCCAATCATAGCTGCCATGGGCAACGACTATTTCCTAATCCTGCCACCCCAAAATTTCCTGTACATGCGATCTTTAAAAAATGCAGATGCTTTATGAAATTTATTAACAAATAATAACTATATTTGGAAACAGGTAATTGGACAAGTCCCGGTCCATAACCTGATTGAAAAAAATATAGAAACATTATGCAAGAGAATTGCTGCATTTTGAGATTTGTTTTATTTTTTAGCAGACTGTGAATGTGTTCAGTCATCAGTATTATGTGGTCTCGACTGAGGCAGAATGTGACACCATCAAATAAAGTGTTATATTCTAAAAAAATGTTTAGGGTTCTGGCTGAATATCTATTTATATAGATATTTTAGTTACCTACATAAAGAAGGGGGAAACGAATTTTGTACTATGAGGAAAGATCATTGAAACGTTAGTAGGCTAGGCGTGGGAATGCAGAGTGAAATTGAGATTTATTTTTGAAATTTGTTTGTCATTTCCCTGCGAAGAGAAGGTAGGCCTAGGTTGACACGATGATAACCTATCTTTCGCTCTCAATGCTAACCAGCGTCCGACTTTATCTCAAGTGTGACGTTTGTCCTCTATATCTCTTTATATGCCCTCCACCCCTCCTTGTGACTACGTATGAATTTTTATGACGCATTCTACCTTTTGAGCTGGCTTTCGCTTGTGAAACAGCATCCGCTACGTCACGTTCAAAGGAAACTAGACCGGTATGTTTTATTACCTACCTATCTCTCCGAACTCAACATTCGAAATAAATAATGCGATTGGTTGAAATAAATATCCGAATTTAGGTCGCATAACTTGATTCGATATCGGTTGCTCTGGATCAGATCCTTTTGAATCGGGACATTAGTTACTATAATGTACTTCTAAACATATTATTTATTTTTCTGTTCTACCGAGTAATTGGAATACTTTTAGGATTAATGATTATGCATATTAATTTATATTTGTTTTTTCTAAGCATTATACAGCGAACCGAAGGTCCTAATATAAAAATAAGTAAACTTACCATTTTATGTAAAAAATGAAACAATTATCTTTTTACTTTGTAAACTAAAAATGAACTCAATTCAATAGGCATGTAATCAAAATTAAGTTTTAAATTTTTTGTTAGATTTTTTTTCATTTTGTTGGGAATAGAGAATAATATTTATTATTGCATAATAGGCATTGTACTACCGATTTATCCTAACCCACTCGTTTCCATCCTCGCTAATACCTTAATTCTGGAAAATTCACAGGCGTCGGAAAAAAAAATATATCGGGATCTACCACTACCTTAAAAACAATATTCGACTGCTACCGATGGATAGTTTCTGTTGTTATACAATTGTATTTTCAATAAATAAATAAGTTATAAAAATATTTTTTTAAATAGTAGACAAAATTTCGATTGTTCTTGAATTATGCGCAAACTAAGCATTATTTTCTTTATAGCTCCTCTTCCGTAGTTTTCGGGGGGATCTGACTATTTCTCGGTCCTGGGGGAAAAATGAACCTTCAAAATAATGCCTTGGATTTGATGAAGTCCTTAAAACGAGAGATCATATAAAAAAAAAGAAAAAAAAAATCTCTCTCTCACTCTCTCTCTCTCTCTCTCTCTCTCTCTATATATATATATATATATATATATATATATATATAAAATAAATCCTCGTCTAAATAATATATAAAATAATCTGAGCCATTAATCAATCATGCTATGTTTTCTCTTGTCATGTTATCCACCTCAACTTATCACACCTCAAAATTATGCTTCTGTTTCTTCTTTTATCTCTGACGACCGTCTAGAAGAAAATATTATTATTACGTTTCTTGTTAAGTAATTGTAATATGTAGAAATGTTTTATATTTTTTTTATACGATTCAATCAAATAAAAGATTTTCTATTTTGTTTTTCGTTGTTTTGTTTTTTTGGGATGTTTTTATATCAGAATGTTCTTGAATAGAAGGTCTTGAATGCTAGTGTTTTCGTGATAGGCGCCGTTAGGACATTATCGTTTTGCGGTTATATAAAAAATATCAAGGTTTCATATCAGGTTCTTGGGTTATTTACTTAATTTGAGAGGGTTTTAGCATATTTCCCTGCTATGGTTACTGATAGGACGCTAGCCGATTAGAGAGCGTTATTTTTTACGTATGCAAGGATCTCGGCAGGAGTGTCCTAGATAGTTGCAAAACCTGGGAGAAATTTTAACAATAGTTCTAAATAGCATAGAGCTATAAACCCTACAAACCCACTTTCATGAACCATTTCTCTTTAGAGTTTTGTTGTTTGAAGCCCAGTAATGAACGTTGTAACCCATTCTTTTTTTCTGCTTAACTTAATTTATTCTTTTTTAATTACTCTTTACGTTTTATGTTCATTAATCTTTCTTTTTTTCTTATTTCAGGTAAGTTTCTTGGTCTGAAAATAATTAAATGTCCGTAAGTTGCTATTTCTATTACTTTGGTGATGTTAAGAAGCTTTGGGTATAGTTCTTTGGCGTATAATTATAATTACGCTCCAATATATTGAGCGAGACTAGCATGAATCATAAGAGAATGCTCAAATTAAACGTAACCTTTAGTTTATTAATTATTGACTTCATAACTTTTGATTATTATTAGAATAATATCAGAGCACGTGAACAGTGTTTAAGTGTAAGTAGGCTATTGCTACTTATAAGAAATATTTCTTATTATAGTTGTTTTTATTTTTAAATTCTAGCAATATGATGCTATTTCTTTCAAGTTTTTGATCAAATACTTTTTTCAATAAATCATGTTCTAGCAAGGGTAGGTTTTGTGTACCTGTTTGTTGTACCTAAATGCGTCAGTAATCCAAATGTGAGTATGAATATTGCTTTTTAAAGGGGAAAACAGTGATTCGATCATATGACAAATCACAGCTCCGATGAAAGATCCCCTCATCAAAATCGATGATGCTTATATATTAAAAAATTCTCATTCAATATCTTACAACAGTGTGAAAAAAAAATTCCTTCTTTATGGGTGTCCATGCAACAGACAAATCCATCCTGATTAAGATGGCATTTTTTCCACTGTTTCCATAACCGGGCCTAGACCAAGGGATGCGACTTCGATTTACGCAGCCGATGTTTTACGACCGATTTGAAAGAGTACAGTGAAGCAGTGAAGATTATTACGAAAACTTCGGTAAGAAAAAAATATTTTTTTTTTTTTGTCGTCGGATTTCTTAAAATGTAAAACATTATGTTGAGCATTGATTTTAAATTTTAACAAATTTGTTTATTTATAGATATTTTTTTTAACAATTGATGTTTTGATAAAAACTAAGAACTTCTAAACACCGATGTTTACAAAAAAAAAAAATGTTTTTACACAAATGCTTAGAAAAAAACAAATATGTTTCAACATCGAAGTTGTGACAAAAAAAAAAAAAAAAGACTATATTTATATATATATATATATATATATATATATATATATATATATATATATATATATATATATATACTAGCTGACCCGGCAAACGTTTTTTTGCCATATCAATTATTTTTAGGAAATTTCTAGTGTAGAAAAGAAATCACTAACTTATTGCAAGTATATAAGGATGTGATTTATCGGAGCGCTGAGAACGATGAGGGAATATAAAAAGAACAAAACACCAAACATTATTTTTTTTAATTTATTCCTTAAAATTATATATATCGTAATAAATAATGTCAATATGTAAATGTAATTCATAATTTTTGAATGAGCTGTTCTGCCTCCATCCAATAAAGTTGCCGCAATGCCCGATGATGCAACGACCAATGCGATGCTATTATTTGATCGGAATTTGGCGAGAATTAGCGAAATAAGGAATGTTTTGCCAGTTCCACCTGGTGCATCCAAAAAGAAGAACCCACCTTGTCCTGCTGAAACTGCGAGCATAATGCGGTCGTAAATGATTCTTTGTTCCTCATTCATTAGTGTGATATTGCGAGGAACAATCGCAGCCATTTTCACTGTTGTGCTGCATTTCACGATTCACTTTTACAGCGTTTATTAAATCAGATGCATTTCGATTTGGCGAATTCATGCCGAAATGACTGAAAAGTAATTTGGCAATGATAATGCAAAGATCCTCAATAGGAATCAATGCTTCAATGTACATAGCGTCGTTGAATGTTATCGCTAGATCGTTGCACCTTGTACGAGGTTGATGCAATATATGATCAGTCATTGAATCTTTGTGATTATCCCACAATATCTCTGCTCGGGCTGAGAAACATGTAGTCAACACTCTAGCGAATAGTAGACGAATTTGTATTGCTGTACAGTTCAATGCTGCTTCAGCAAGCATACATTCCCACTGGCTGTCGTCTCCCAGCAAGCCGAGTGCAAGGCATGCATCTTTATACGTTGGATACTGTTACCCATTCACTTTGCGTATATCTAGAAATGACAATAGGCCAGTAACATTAACCAACAACAGTCAAAGATTAAAGCACTCAGTCAGCCTTGGATTGACTGTAAATACTTGCCCCAAGGTGTTTGATTTGAATAAATTGAGACATTTATCAATGCAGCTTGCGGTGAGCCTTGCTTGCGGAGCATCCATTTTTTTATATGAGCCCACGTGAAATAGCCTGCTACTTGTGAATAGAGTAATTTTCGTGCAAAGGTACCAAAATCATCCGCACGTTACACAATTCAAAAAATTCAGTGAGTGTAGTTTTTGGTGGATTTATAGCACGATCAATCGCTGTATCGTTCGTGAAAAATACACAATGACCGTTTTCAAGATGGACTGCTAACTGAACAACTGCTGGATCCCGTTCATGAATTGGGAAAACAAAGATATGCCAAGCAGCATCATTGAAGTTGATGACCGACCGATTTGGTAGAGCGTTATTTCATTGTTTTTATCCACTGGAGGAGCATTCCTTTATGAACATACTTGCAAATGTATTTGATGCTCTTCACAGAACTGTAGAACTCAACATTAATATGAGCATTGTATGTCTTGCTCAGCAGAGACGAATATGGCACCACCCAACGATTGTCAATGTCAATGTCTGTGTTGCAATAAATGATCAATAAATCAATAAATGATTGCAATAAATGATCGACCGCCATTATCGGGATTTCTTCGGCAATATATTGGATATCCATCGACATTTGTGATCTTGTGAAAGTGAAATCTTTAGGGAAATTTTTAGTACATTTCCCAACTGCCATCCAAGGCGATGAACGATTAAGAGTACCGCATGGGCCATGAATCAAGTTTGCTGTAACAATATGAAACAGCAATCGGTCAGTAGGCGGATCTGGAATTTCCGCAGAAATTATATTATCGATTTCTTAAGGACGGATTTTGTCAATTAACCAAAATCTGTGTGCATGAGGTAATCCTCGCTTTTGCCACTCAACCGAATACTGACAGCAACGTGTGGGACCGAATACATGTAATTTAGTAATGAAACTCATTAAATACTTCAACTTTTGTCTGAACACACGTGCATGACGATGTATTTGTACCAAAACTCTTCTGGTAAACTGACCTATAAAGCTCGTTATCGCAAGTAAACATTGCTGTTTTTTGCCTAAAAGAACTTGCTGCTCCTTTTGTTTTTCTTCAAACTTCAAACTCATCATAGTGTCTAGTATAGTCTGCACGTCACTGTATATAGTTTTATTCATTTTAAATGATAACCTTTGTTATAAGCATATACGAATTGTTTACAATTTGTCATGACGGGTGACAAAATGACATTGATAGAATGTTACCATGTAAATGTTTCAATTAAATGTTAGGCTCAACTGCCGGGGATAACTTACCAAGTGATAATTGATCAGTTATCGAGCGGGATGAAAAATGATTAACACGTTGAGTGCCATGGAAAAGATGATGTATTTTTGCATGGGGCCGAAGCATTTTTTCCTAATTTCTAAACTTTAATATGATTAGAATGATACATAAATTGCAAAACAAATAAATAATTTAATTTTGGCCATTAACAATAATTATGAGAGCGGTGCGTACGTACCGCCCGGCCCCAGGGTAATAGCCTGCTACCTGAAGTAGTAGCCCCCTGGGGATGTCCGGTTATGACCGCCACGTCAATCCCTTCATACTTCTCCTGTCCCTTTCATCTCTATCACTCAGTTTTGCTCTTGGCTACTTGGCGTTCAGACCTCTTCTTCTTCTCCTTGCACCCCCAAATAAAAAAATAAAAAAAGATTGCATTGGCGAATTGTTCGGGGCCGGAGCGGTCCCATACGCCTTGAAATCACCCTGGCGGATGATCGAACATTGAATTAGTTGGACTTTTTTTTTTTTTTTGGTCCTCCCCTTCCTCGCCTTGTAGGCTATACGGGGTTTCCCGGGCCCGGGGAGGGGGTGGAGGATTGATGCCGAGTATTATTAAATTTTTCCCCTGGCTCCGGGTTTTGAACTTGCTATCTTCGTGTTTCCCAACAGACGTTGCCATGCAACGCATATTTTCTAACGCGTTTGCCCACTCGGCCATCCCGCCACCCAATGGATTAGTTGGACCTGAGTTCCATTCTGGGCGTAGTTCAGTCTTTTCTCTTTTAAGATTTCCTCATGGATTGGCCTTTAATTGAAGCTCCATTTATCCCCCTTCCTCGCCGTTTAGTCTCTACAGTGTTTTCCAAGGCTAATGAGAGGGAGATTTATGCTCAGTTATTAAAAGAAACCATGCGACGGGATTTGAACTCAACGAACTTAAAATTCGTGAATCTTCCGCATGCTGGAACAACCGAATCATGTAAATTTGGCCCCCATCCATTTTCACCTGAATCCTTCTCAGGAACCTCACCCTTTTGTCGTTATTTAGATTGTTGCCGATCTAAGACTGCCCATCTCACCAGTTCATAGTGGAGAACGGTAGGTTTTCCATTAATTCCGTTTTTATTATTTTTTTATTTTTTTATTTTTATTGATATTTTAAAGTTTTCTCCATTGGCTTTTCAACCCTATTAAGCACTTCGTGATCCAACTTTCCATTACAGTTCTTAAGTATCCAGATATCCCTTTACAGTTTACTGCTCCCTCTTATAAACCCCTTCTAACCTGCAAAACTTGCTTTTTTCAGACATATAAGACATGACCATTTAATGAGACGTAATTAGTAAATGAAAATTTAGGTGTACGAGAGCTAACTCGCGACGGTGGTGGTTCCTGGTGGGGTCGGGGAAAACCCGCCCCCTCGCCCTAATATATAGTCTTAACTAGTAAAGATTTTTGGACTAATTACCTATGCGAGAGGTAACTAGTCGCGAAAAGAAGCCGTATTAATTACGGTTTTTAAAATTTTAGTTCGCGAGAACTAACAAGAGATCGCATTGACAACGTTGGTCGCGGTAGTCGGGGGAGAGGGGCGGAGCCCCACCCCCCCTCCCCCACCGCTACACCACATGATAAGGACTTCTTGAATATTTACCTTTGCGAGAGGTAATTAGCTAGGGAGAAAAAAACCATAATAATTAGTTAATGACAATTTAGGTGTACGAGAGCTAACTCGCGACGGTGGTGGTTCCTGGTGGGGTCGGGGAAAACCCGCCCCCTCGCCCTAATATATAGTCTTAACTAGTAAAGATTTTTGGACTAATTACCTATGCGAGAGGTAACTAGTCGCGAAAAGAAGCCGTATTAATTACGGTTTTTAAAATTTTAGTTCGCGAGAACTAACAAGAGATCGCATTGACAACGTTGGTCGCGGTAGTCGGGGGAGAGGGGCGGAGCCCCACCCCCCCTCCCCCACCGCTACACCACATGATAAGGACTTCTTGAATATTTACCTTTGCGAGAGGTAATTAGCTAGGGAGAAAAAAACCATAATAATTAGTTAATGACAATTTAGGTGTACGAGAGCTAACTCGCGACGGTGGTGGTTCCTGGTGGGGTCGGGGAAAACCCGCCCCCTCGCCCTAATATATAGTCTTAACTAGTAAAGATTTTTGGACTAATTACCTATGCGAGAGGTAACTAGTCGCGAAAAGAAGCCGTATTAATTACGGTTTTTAAAATTTTAGTTCGCGAGAACTAACAAGAGATCGCATTGACAACGTTGGTCGCGGTAGTCGGGGGAGAGGGGCGGAGCCCCACCCCCCCTCCCCCACCGCTACACCACATGATAAGGACTTCTTGAATATTTACCTTTGCGAGAGGTAATTAGCTAGGGAGAAAAAAACCATAATAATTAGTTAATGACAATTTAGGTGTACGAGAGCTAACTCGCGACGGTGGTGGTTCCTGGTGGGGTCAGGGAAAACCCGCCCCCTCGCCCTAATATATAGTCTTAACTAGTAAAGATTTTTGGACTAATTACCTATGCGAGAGGTAACTAGTCGCGAAAAGAAGCCGTATTAATTACGGTTTTTAAAATTTTAGTTCGCGAGAACTAACAAGAGATCGCATTGACAACGTTGGTCGCGGTAGTCGGGGGAGAGGGGCGGAGCCCCACCCCCCCTCCCCCACCGCTACACCACATGATAAGGACTTCTTGAATATTTACCTTTGCGAGAGGTAATTAGCTAGGGAGAAAAAAACCATAATAATTAGTTAATGACAATTTAGGTGTACGAGAGCTAACTCGCGACGGTGGTGGTTCCTGGTGGGGTCGGGGAAAACCCGCCCCCTCGCCCTAATATATAGTCTTACCTATTAAAGATTTTTGGACTAATTACCTATGCGAGAGGTAACTAGTCGCGAAAAAAAGCCGTATTAATTACGGTTTTTAAAATTTTAGTTCGCGAGAACTAACAAGTGATCGCATTGACAACGTTGGTCGCGGTAGTCGGGGGAGAGGGGCGGGCCCCTAGCCCAGAACAACCTTTTAGCTGGGGGGGTACCTGGGGACCTCCTCGGCCCCGGCCAATAGTCCAACAGCGATACGATCGTACCGCATGGCGCTCAACGTATTACTAAAATGACTCTAAACAAATAGGGGTTGGTGATAGAAGGGTAAAAATTTAGGGTTGTGTGTATTTATTAATGCCACATCATAAAAAAAATAAAAATAAAAAATGGGTCCAAAAAATAAAAAAAAATGTTAGGGGTGGACAACCCTTATCACTTAGGGGTATGAAAATTAGATAGTAGCCGATTCTCAGGCCTACTGAATATGCATATGAAATTTTATAAAAATCGGTCAAGCAGTTTCGGATTAGTATGGTAACTAACATTGTGACACGAGAATTTTATATATAAGATATATATATATACATTGTTGTGAACGTCGATATTTTGACAATAACGATATGTTTTTAACAAAGATGTTTTTAACATCGATCTTTTGGACAAAAACAAATATGTTGTAACATCGATGTTTTGGAAAAAAAACAAATATGTTTTAACAATAACAAAGTTGTTTTTAATATAGATTTTTTTGACAAAAACAAATATGTTTTAACATCGATGTTTTAACAATAACAGAGTTGTTTTTAACATCGCTGTATTTGGCAAAAACAAATATGTTTTAACATCCATGTTTTGACAATAACAATGTTGTTTTTAACATCGATGTTTTGGACAAAAACGAATATGTTTTAACATCCATGTTTTGACAATAACAAAGTTGTTTTTAACATCCATGTTTTGGACAAAAATGAATATGTTTTAAGATCGATGTTTTGACAATAACAAAGTTGTTTTTAACAACGATGTTTTGAACAAAAACAAATATGTTTTAACATCGATGTTTGACATAATATTGGATATATTACCTCTGTTCTTCCTTCCCTTCCTTGTTCCTGTAAAATTTTCAACTTCAAATAAGTTAATAAAATATGGAAACGCAAAGCCGTAGTATCATAATTGAATTACTTATGTAATGCAGCTGCTCGCAAAATCTTTTAAAATATTCCCCAGAAATACGATTCTCTGTGTATACTATGGAAACGACATCAACGAATGAATATGTTTGGGTCCTAACAGTTGAATCTTTAATAAATGAATATGAAAAACCAACTATGTCGAAAACATCGATATTTTTAGACATTACTTACGAAAAATAAACATGCTTTACACTTAAACATCGATTTAAATACGTTTGGCACTAATATGTTAAGGTTTAAAGAAAGTATAAATTAAAAACATCGATGTCGAAAAACATCGATTAATGAGCAATAATAAATTCTTAGGATCATATTCAACCACGATCTCTAAATTTATTGATGTTCTTTACAGTCTTAACATCTTCAGCCTTATAAATGTATTCATATTAAAAAAAAAAACACTGTATCAACGGTTTATGCAATTAAATGGATTCATGATATAATATATTCAACCTAGATAAAATAACATTGACAAAATATCTATTATATTATTTTAGATAAACTAATCCACTAGGGAGATGAATAAAAGTAAACTTTTAGCTTACGTAGCTGACTAAATTAAACATACTCGTAGATGGGAGGATAGAGGGAGCAGTGGGTGGAGGCCGGCCAAGGCCGTTGCAGGTCGGCCCCTAACATCTTGCCTTCCCATCGGGGTCATCTTCCTTCTCCTTAGCCTTTGGATATTTATTTCTTCTCTCCTTTTGGAGTTTATTTATTATTTTTCCCCTTAAAACAAATATATTAATGCTATTATGTATTAATGAACAAATTATTTATGCTAATTAATATTTATTTAATTGCATATGCATTTTTTATTCTGATGTTTTTCTCATATTCTGTTCAAACATGTCGCAAAAGAAAAATATTTTATTAAAAATTCATTAAAGTGTTAAATGGAGTTATCAGAAAAGTTAGTTGCGTGAAACTTGGTTCTTAAGATCCGAACTCTGGGAATCATTTGTACGGCTCAAAAGAAATAAAGAGTTAGTTATATGGAAAATTTTTCAAAAAATTCTTTGTTTCAGAGATATCCCACATTTTGTGATTTTTTTTTTCTTTCTATTTCTCATTATTTTTCGCTATGAAGCCTTTTATAGTTCGTGATCAACTTCAGCCTCAAAAATCTGATTGGATATGAGGAAAAAAAAAATCAAAAAAAGTTCCAATTGCATTTTCTTATGGCTTAAATTTATCAAGAACTGTAGCGGCTGTAATACTTTATTGTTAGCGGCAATATCTGTTAAACGAAGACCTTTTTTGAAAATTCCTCCGTAAAACTCTTTATTTCTTTTGAACCAAACAACTGATTTCCATAGTTTGTATATTAAGATCAAGGTAACCAATTTTTTAATAAATCATAGTCAATTATTTAACCAATTCCTCGATGAACTTCAACTTCATTTGGAGTATTTCAATGATTACTGAATGTAGAAGTTTTATAAAAGTAGAGAATCTGTGTATCCATCTATAGGCTGAGGAAATAATTCGTGAAAAACATCTGATATATCCAGAAATACAACTTCGAGTTGTTTGGTCTCCAGAAAGTCCCTTTTTATGAAACATCTTAGTGAAGTAAATATATATTTTCTCATATCTAATTTTTATCTAATTTAGCATAGCGCAAGTAAAAATGTTTCTTATTAGATACGAAGGGCGACCCCTTTAAGAAAACACAAAACTGGAGTTTACAACTTTTCCGTTGTGAATTCTAGAAAAACCCGGAGTTATACCATTCAACCCTGAATCACTATCACTATATGTTACATAATTAATTTATAAATAAATATAATTATTTAATTATACCTAATGTTTCATTTAACCGGAAAGAATTGTAGTAGTTAACAATATTTTCTTATCATTCTTTGCAGACGTGTCTTCTCCGGTATAGGTACTGAAGAGCGGCTTATGGGCCTGGCCTGTTTTGAGAGGTTATGTGACCGTGATGTTATCGAATTCCCATCGCCTTTCTTTCAGTTAAAAAGTGCCATGATTAGCTTAAATAGATTCCAGCTTTCGAATCCCGCTCGCTGCGCTCGCTCTCAGAGATAAATAAACCCCCAAAAGGGTCATTTTCAGTGGAGATCGGGCCTTACTTTGAAGGGCGCCTTAGTGAACGGCTAAGCCGCATAGATTAAATGAAATATTATAATAATTAATTATCGAGTTAAATAAATTGTATAGTAAATTATCAAATTTATTTAAAGTAATGAAGACGAAATATTTCTCAAATTCTAGTAATTCTTTGTTAAAAAAATTTTAAAGTGACCTAAATATAATTCTGTTTTTATTAATTTGTTTTTACGATTACTAATTGGAAATTTTAACAGGGTTTACATAAATCATAATTTCATTTACGATTACCAATTACAGATCGATGGACTGATAGGTTATTATGAAGATTGAATAAAATGGTGGTAAAATGAAATTAACTTTAGCAATTGATTTTTCTAACGCTATTTAAGGGACACAATTTTAAGGGAAATTTAATGTAGGACCCACAAAGCTTTGTCTTTCAGCCCTCTTCTGATTAATTTATTTCTTTACCCCCGTTTAAGCTTACATGCACGCTTCTTATGTAACGTAGAGAGTAACTTTTTTCACATTTTTTAATACATTAAAATCGATTTAGTTAAAACTAAACTAAAGTCGCTCCCCCGAGCGAATTACGATTAACGGTATCGTAATTAACTTTTAAAAAATATATTTGTTGATGAACTTATCTTTACTCTCTCTATATTTCCCTTATAATTTATCTTTATTTAATTTATTTGCTTTTATTTTAATTATTAAGCTTTAGGACAGTATTTTGGTAAAAGATAAGCAAATGTATTTTTTTAGTATTAACGGAAGTATCGTAACAATTCGATGTCAACAAGAATGTACCTACTTTGTGTCATTAAAAAGATATTGAACATAATTATGTCACAGATATATTTTTGTACGTTATTATAATTTAGGCTGCTGTAGTTGCTTAAGAAGCGGTTAGCTAACATTAGAAAATTTGGTAAATATCCTTCCTTTTGCCTTTGAATTAGAATTTAAAATATTTTTGAGATTTCCATTCCAAAAAAAAAAAGGAATATATAAATTAGATCAATTCGTTTAGTTTAACTTAATTGTATTTCGTCAGCTCTCTGCACCGATCGAGAAACTGAATTTTTGACAAATTTTTTTTAGGTTTCTTCCAATGATGTGAACCAGTTTTTCTTACACTTTTTTTAGGAAAACTCTTTAACTGTTTGAATATATCTTCCATATATTTTTTTCCTACCTCAGAATTCTTTATTATATTACAATTTTTTCCGGCAATCTGTGCGCGTTGCACAATGCGAACTGCTTCCTTTCAATGTTACAATTGATAAGTGTCTTACTGGGCTTGTCGAAGGGGTCCCCACTCCAACTGAACCGTTGTTGCATTTCTTTTCACATCTCTTTTTTCAAATCAGAAAAAAAAACCTTTTTCTATGAACAATTTTATTCGAATCTAAGTCTACCATCAATAAGATATTCTATTCAGCGACCTGTGGTAGTTCTCCATTTTTTTTTTCTGGAGTTAGTTATAATTTATAATTTAAAAAAATTATAAGCGTAATTTATAATTTAAAAAAATAATAAGCGTAATTTATAATTTAATATAATAATAACAATAACAATTATACTAAACTATACGATACTTTGTTAATAGAAAGCATTTTGAATATGAATGAAGTCGATAAAAATTCTTTATTTATACTAATCTAAACTCAACTTCTAAAATCCAAAAATATGGAATTGTGATTCATCCTATCAAAAAAAAAAAAAAAAAAAAATCTAAATCGAAAGGGGTAATTTAATTAAGTTATTTAAATAAAATTAACTTATAGAACATCGTTTTCTCATCAAAGTGCCTTTTCGTAGTGCATAGTAATTATTTTGTTTATTCAACTGTAAATAAATATTTTCCGTTTTTCTTACATTGAAACTAGACATCATTGCGATATTAATGAACTAAAAAAATTTTTTTTATTATAACCTACATTAAACTCCTATATTAAACAAATACAAAATTACATTGTCTCTACGTAAAGGTAATTTGTTGAAAAAATAATGTTTTGTTAGGAAATGTTGTTTTATGAACCAACTTCGAAAGAGAACGTTACTCAATTCGATATTTACAGGGTTTTTTTTCCCCGATAACTCCATCATGCATGGGCCAATCGGAACGAAACCTTTTGCATCTTGTAGAGTATTTTCCCGGGTTGGTCCCATTAAAAACATTTGGATCCTTAATTTATTGACCGTGTTATTTGGAAAAAAGTATAAAAATAATTATTTAATTATCCTTCACAAAGTTTACATTAAGCACAATATTTTCTGTCAAATAAACAAAAACAACTACAATGCCTCTTCTACGAAATGATGCGTTGTTGAGAAAATAATGTTTTGCTTTATTTACGTAATATATGTATTTTTTTAGTGCAATATCGATTTAAGTTCGATGCATTAACAATTAAAATGTGCTAAGGCCTCCCATATCTCAATGATATTGAGACTGACTACATAGGGACAAATTTAGTCTTCTAGCAATTAAGAATTGATATTAATAAATCATATCAATCTTATTGAAATTTTATTAAATATTAACTGATAGTGCATGTCTTTTTTTATAAATATTTTTTTTCTCTCAGATTAGTAATATCTTGCTAAACTTATTTATTTTTATGGTGGTATCCGGAATTACTTAGTTAGCGTCAGTCGGGAAATAGAGGGCTGAGAATGTGTGATAAGGCTGGAGTGACTGTCTGACATGGAATCCACGAGCTGCCCCCACATACCTGGAGGTCGACCCTGTATTCAAATCCCCCTCTGCCCGCTCAAACTCCACTCCACCACTAGCTACACTCCACTCCATTCACATCAGGACTTGCCCGATCTTCTTATTGTGTACAGAATATTGAAATTTACTCATGCATTTATGAATTTATGGTATTTACGGCTTATTGATTTCTTCATATTCTAAATTTATTTTTACAAACAGGATTCTTTCGGAAAGAGATACTCTCTGATTTATAGATTGTTTTATGTGTTTAAGTGCATCCAAATAAACCTACGACGCACACAGGGGTATTTGACCCCAAAAGCTGGTCAAAACTATTTTCTTCCAATTTATTAGTTCAAACGTCCTCAAAATGGCTTCTAAATTTCTAATAGACATTAAAAATAAGTTTTTAGCAGTTATAAAAATATTCATAGGTGAAATATTCCTAAAATAAATTTTTACGTTACTCCACCGACTGTAAAATAGGCATCTATGGGCTTACAATTTATGTTCATATTATTTTCTCTTTATGCATTATACCTATAAAATATGGTTGTAACAAATAAAGATTCATTATAAATTTATCTATTACTATTATTTCTGAAAAATGGGGATAGCGTAAAATAGGTAAAAATAAAAATTTGTGGTGATAAAGTTTTACGTAAAGTTTCTATGGAGAAAAGGATACGGATCCTTAGCAAATATAGAAACCATTTCTAAATTTATGAAATAACCACTTAATAGAATACCCAATATGCAATATATGTAAATAAAGCTTCCAGTGCTGATAAGTAGGTTTTTCTATTTTTTCTGATAAATTGAAATTTTTAAATGCTTTTCTATATTTTATGACACGAGATGGAGTTTTTGTGAGATCCTTCAGAACATGGAACGCATTGATATCACCATAATCTCTTAGTTTTATATAAGTGGCTTACGTGAGCATATCAGTGCTAGTTGATGATCTGAGTTTTCCTGTTTTACGCCTCTTGCTTCTTTCACTTAAACCATCAAATGATTTTTCAGGGTGTCCACCAGATCTTGAGCTTTTAATTGATATCGTCCCACTTAGCCATTCCTTGTTGCTGCTTTAAAAACTTTTCTTTTCCTTGAAAAAGCATTCCATCTTACTTAGAAATCATGCCTGAAGTGCTGATAATTCAGTAAAAACAAAGAAAATTAATATATTTTGTAGGACAATATTTATGAGCAGAGACGAGGTAAAGGCTAAGGTCAGATTGGAATTAGAATATCCGCCGGATTAAGGGCCTGGAAGAGGTAAGAATCATCTTGCATGATCCAACAGGTCCTCTACTTGAACTTCGAGTCATTATTTACCAGAAATTTCAAATTTCAAAAATTGGGTTTTGGCCAGCTTTTAGGGCCAAATACCCCTGTGTGCGACGCTTCATACTACAACATTGTGGGGCCTTTTTTACGTCACCCACACAAGTTAGTTATTTCTAAAAGAGCGATTTATCTTAATATTAAATTTGAACAGATGATTAAAGTAATGCATTTAAAAATATTAAAATGCAAACAAAAATGATAGTTTAATATACTGCATCTGCCATTTCTCAAACTGCATTTAAATGCTGGAGATCATCTTTGGTGAAAATCAAGCTTCATAAAGTATCATCCTCTTCTGCTTTTCTGTGTTTTATGCAATATTCCCAACCTTTGAAATGTCTTAAATGCATCTTCTACCGATTTAAGAACAGGACTCAGTTGTACCATATTCATTATTAAAAAATTCTACTTTAACGTTTGTTAAAACCTAGGAGGTATTAGGTAGGTAACCTCCTTCATGTATTTTTTTTTCTCTTAAAATAGACGTATTTTATTAAATAACGTTATAACGTTTGTTATTAAATAACGTTAAGTAAATCACTAATAATATCAAAAAGTAACTGGTGTGGGTAAAGTAAAAATGACCCAAATTGTGTTTAACGTTGCCTATTAAGCTCAGATTGATATTAATATGGAATTAATTCAACATTCAAGGAAATTTCTGGTTCAATAACCTCTCCCATGTCGAGCTGCTTAGGATTCGGAAGTAAAGTAGTAGATATTTCATAAGAGTTGCCCAGGTATTTCCACTCTTAATGCGATTTTCAGGAAAAGTTGATAAGAAGCAGAATTTGCAATGACAAAACTACTATCTAAAAAAGGACAAAGTAAATATCAAAACCTTCAACATACGAAGAAATAGAATTTGTCATCATTAAGAAAAGAAAATATTGTCACCATTTTAGTTGCAGGAACATCTTTTTTTATATGCATAAAATTTTTCATCATTAAGGAAAGAAAAGATTGTCACCATTTCAGTTGCAGGAACATCTTTTTTTATGGACATGCATTTGTTAGATTTACATTTAGTTTTTCAAGATTTTTTGAAAAATACATTCCTCTTCAAAATGATTGATTATGAAGATAAGTCATGAATTTATGCATAACGACTTTTAGTCAATTTTCACTAAACTATTCTACTGTGCTCAGGGTTTCTACAGGTAGAGGAAAACCGGGTGAATGAAAAACTTAGTGAATTTCGGTTCTAAAAAAGTCATGGAAAAGTGATGGATTTTGGTTAAAACCATTACAGATTCAGGCCATTTTTCACAAAAATATGTGTATAAAAAGTTCCGTTAAGTAAAGTGAAAAGGTGTCTAATTAGTTATCTTAGGTAATATCGTTTTCTGGGGATTTGATTATGTTCGCAGAGCCGTGGGCTGTGTCAGTCTTATAATCTATTCTCAGAATGCGGTTATGATTTTTATCTAATCATTGTCATCTCCTAAACTGCTCGGTTAGTAAAATAGCATACACTGTTTAAGTATGTCATGTAATTATAATATGTTTTATTTTTTTAAAGATATATTTTCCAAATTGTTAGGAATGATTTTCCTATACTTGTATATGTATAATCTAATCCATCATAAGGAAAAGTATTTTTAAATGTTTAATATTGAATATTTTTTATTTTGGTGGGGTGGGGGGCGGAGGGGGGGGATAGGGAATTATATTCAATGGAGGGAAAAGCCAGGGAATTCCTGCCTTTAAGAGCCTGATTACTCAACCCGAACAGACATAGCTAATTCTTCTTATGAAAAGTTAATCTGTTTATTTTCTATCACCTTTTACTGATATTCGTAGTAGGGGTTTATTCTTTCTAAGCAGAGTCAACTTTCTTTAACGATTTACCTCCTAATAATATATTGTAGTTGATATTGCTAAAAGTCGTTTATCATATTAAAGCTAATTTTCAAGAAAGCAAATAAAAAACATTTCCTTTATAATTCTTGTTTTATTTTTAGTATTTGATTATCGTACGAAACATTTTATATTTAAAGTGTTAAAATTTTCGTTTATAAAAAAACATATTTTTTTTTTATTTTATTGGTTTGTGATATTGACCACGCCAGTTCTGTCATTTGAATAATTCTTACTGTGAAACTTGCCTCGTCTTGCAAGACTCTTGTACACTATCTGGGTCTCTCTCATCCACAGAAGGATGACATGGTGCACACATATGAATGAACAAAATGTAACAAACGTCGATTTAAAAAAGACTGAAACTTTTTTATCCAATTTTCTCAAAAACTTCTAAACCGAAACTAAAACAGAAATTAAAGACCTTTACATACTTACTAAAACCAATATGAACATACTCATCACTGATAAACGGAACAGGTAAAAAGACAAACTTTAGTAAAATTCAAAGGCTTCAATCAAAACTTTTATGACTCATAACCAACGCACCCTGGTTCATGACCAGAGCCCGGATTTTTATGCACTAAAAAACGTCAAAATATGCCATATAATATGCAGTAAAATATTATAAAATAAGCAGCAGAAGAAGAAGAACTTATTTACGGAGAATGCCCCCGATCGAAATTGTTGTTTACTTTATTTTATATAGTTTGAAAATGGTCCATGTGGTCAAAAGCCCGATGCAGTTATCATCGAATATGCAAAATAAAACTTGACCAATTAGATCTGCGTTCTCTGATTCGTAATCATATCTGGTCCGCTATTTTAAAAAAGCACGCAAACAAAATATGCAATTGCATAAAAATCCGGGCCCTGTACATGACTAACCAGGCCCTACGCACTAACCCCCACCAGCCAACACCAGTATACAGCGACAATCTTCTAACGTTTTCACACTAATCTACCTGGACATAACCATTCCACATTCCCATATCCGCCTGATAATGGACATGGCTTCAGTTGATATCGATATAAATACGAGAAAGAGATTAAAAAGGCGTTGCATGAGAGATCTCCTTACTTGAATAAGTAATTGAATCAAGCCAGTAAGGGGGTGCTGCTGTGTACTTTCCTTTCCCATGCCTGACATGTCAGTGCTTTCTCATCTGGCACATTCGCTGAGGGTCAGCATCATGCAGACAATAATAAAAGCCGATTATTGATGTTCGAATCAATAATAAAAGCCCAAACATTTTTTTTAACTACCTATTGTTATTTGTTTTTAATCGTGCATCTTTATATTTTATATACTTTATAAAAAGAGAAAGTGGAATATATTGTACTTCAAAAGCGGTAGAAGTAAAAACAACCCTATTTCACTAGATTTAACTTCACAGGTTTTCTCAAAATATGGTGTTTGACGCTTCATTCGCTTTGGCATTGCACTAACCTTATAAAATCTAACTATTAATATTTGAAACCTACTGTAATTGCTATAACACTTACTCTCACTGTATTTTATACACTTCATGTATTGTTATTACTCAAAAACTCAAAACATCGGGTACATTACGGATTTTAATTTATTAAATACAAATGAATTAATTTTAAAAAGAATTCTACATACAAAACATAGATCTTTTTTACTCACGAGGGATAAAAAAAAGCGACGTCATTGATGACTCTAGGGTGGTACTCTTTTGAAAGCTTACGCAAACAAAGTTAGTGGACTCGTCCTAATTCTTTTCTTTCCTTTCTTGGTCCTTTTCTTGAGATCTTTTCACTCGGGTCAGTTCGTGAGCACATTCTTATCTTTCTTCAATCCCTTTTCATTCATTATTTGTTTTTTCATTCCTCCTTCGCCATGCCTGGTTTTCTAATCTACTAATTTGCTTAATGATATTATTATGCTTTTTATTTTTTTACTTAATTGTTATGTCTTTATGTTGAATAATAGAATCCAAATATATTTAGGATCCTATACATGCTAGACCACAGCATCAAGTCATGCTTTCTTACTGTATTACATTTTGTTGTACTCAGTATATTATTTGTCCTTTGGAGACCATTTCTATGGAAGAAGCAATTTTATTTCCTTGGCCTGAGTAATAGAATAAAAAGAATATTAACCTCTTATTAAATCACTCTAATAGTTCCGTTCCTGTAGTCTAGGTCTGGTTAGAACGCTTAAAATATTTATCGCTACTGTCGTACTCATAAAGGATGAATGTTATCTCGTGTAACTATACTCAAATTTAGTTAATAACTTCAAGATGACATTCGTAGTACAATGTAATTCTACGATCGTCCTACCAAGGTAAACTGTGCGCCCGGGCCAAAGAATTGAAAGTTATTTGAAAATTGTATAGGCATTATTCTTTCCCCTTCCAATCCAATAATTATTCTTTCCCCCTGCTGTGGGTTGAAGTAATTTAAAAAATCGATATCCCTTTGTTCACTAGACCAAAGCTATGAACATTTAATCCCCACCCACCTGAGATCTTTTTTTTTTTTTAATTGTGGCTTCCATGGAGTTGAGCGTTGAATGGTATTGGCCCTTGGCAACATTCATGTGGCTGTACACTACATCATATCATGATCATTTTACGAAATCATCCAGAATTTGGTCGGCCAAAGGGCGTTTCCATGTCATTTGTCGATGATCGCCCTTTTAATGATTCATCAAACTATCTACCTTTTTCGAAACGTTAAATAATACTGAGATTTCTTTTGTATCTAGAATTTGTTTATTCTTTATAGGAAATTTTAGAAATCTTATTGTCAATCGATTCGAGAGGTTCAGTAGAAACTTTACTGTGACTCAATTTCATTATGTTTACGCCAAAAAAAAATGTGCAAGCCTGGGTGCTAAACAACAAACAAAAAATAATTTCATGAAAATATTATAAAATGTTTATTAAAACAAAAGGAAACGTAAAGCATATCACAATAAAAGAGAAATGAACTACTCCAATTTGTTTTATAAAATGAAACGAAGTAAATAAAAAATAGATCATGAACATTTAATTAATTAAATTAAATTATTCACCTAAGATATTTAAAAATATGAAAAAGAAAATAATGAAGATATCTAGAATATATTTGAAAACAAAAAAAAATCTTCTTGAGTTGTTTTTTTAAATAAATGTTTTTATGTTGGAAAAAATAAAATAAAAATATTATATTCATGTTATAACTACTAATATTATTTAAATTAAACATTCACAAGTATATTTGAATTAAAAACAATGTTGCATTAAAAGTTCATTCTTTGGTTTAGGAAATATGTTATTTAAATTGTCCGTAGGGCCTAAAACTCTCTAAATAAAGCACTAAAAATATACTATATTTTTAGTATATTCTATACTACAATATACTATATACTATACTATAATATACTATAAGCTATACTATATTCACTATGGGAACCTGTTTTTTTGGAAATTGTAGAACCGATGGGGCTGATCGTAGGCCCCGAGATGAGCCAATGTGGCCTAGTCAAAATAGATCGTGATGGCTTGATTAACAGTATAAAAAAGTTTTCTCACCATGGTAAGAGCTCATACATACCCTCTTCAAAAAGTCCATTCTCGCATCTAATAATGCACCATAAGATCCTGATGAGGACAAGCTAGGTTTCATGACGTAATAACCATTATTCATAATCATTACGGAGTATTTTTAATGATTATTGAGTGTTTATGGTATTTAGTTATTCATTATTCATTTCGAATGAATACCATAAACACTCAATAATCATTAAAAATACTCCGTAATGATTATGAATAATGGTTATTCATTTTTCATTTGTTTTATGATTACCAATTATTCATATTCATGAATCATTATTTTGATTACAATTTGCCCAACTCTGGACTAAAGCACAGTCCACTGTACATGAGTGGGAACTGATATTACCATAGTGGGCGGTTTACGTGCATACATAAACAGTTATACTGTGGCCAATTTAAATAAAAATTACACTAAATTGATTTCGTATTCTAGTTTAACAGGAATTAAATTATTTACAACAAACTATATAAATCTAAAATTTATTAACCTATGTCGCTCGAACACTTATTGCTTTTTTTATATTTAAATGTTGATGCAATTTTAATACAGTTTTCATTTCTTGTAATCATTTATTGATTTTAAAAATAATTTTAGTCCTAGATGCTCGTTCATAAACAAGTACTTTAATTTTATTCGTATGGCTTCTTGAGTACGTCATTAATTCCTCAGTCCCCTGAAGCGTTCACTACATATTTGATTTTATTTCGAGACCTAATTCTTCGCAAGTACTCTCCACATCCTTGATTAATTTATAGTTCTGTTAATGTTACCAAAGTCGTAAAACATACATTAAACTACTCTCATTTTAACTGGAACTTACTCCCTCAGTTAGAATTATATATAAACTCAGATTTATTGGACATTAATTCCCTGCTGAAGATGGAATCCACCGTTGTCGTTAAGTAATTTATGTCCGAAACGGGTGCACGCCAAGCCATAATTTCAAACATCGCCCTACTTAAAACATCGCCTTGGAACATGGAAGTTCTATGTAACAGTGTTGTATAATGCATCTTTAAACGAGATGTTTTAAGATGTTTTCAACATCTAAAACTGAAAACATTTATTTTCTACTTCTTGAAAATTACTTTATTATATTTACTTATCTTTTTTTTTTTAATCGACTTTCTTTTTAAATAATTCAACCTTTGCTACTATCCTCCAATCCAGCATTGAAGGCAATACATAATTATTTATGTTGTGATATTACTCCAGAATATTACCTACAAGATATTGCAGTATTACCAAGAGGACTTTTAATTAAGTGGAGAGGGGCTTTTAAACGAGATCACGCAGAGAAAACAATACCTCTTAAGGGCACGTTCCTCCTATAAGATTTTCATGTAATATTGTTAGAATTATATTATTTTAATTTTTTTACCCAAGACTGGACGGTTTGAGAAACTCGGTTAAGGTTCATTTTTCATTTGATTGCGGGCTGGAGGAGGCGATGTTTTCAATTTATTCTTCAATTAGTCGTGTTCATTACAACCATTTAATTGGTGCTTTTATTAATTGCTCTTTAGTGGACTATTCTAGTTGTCAGTCGGGAATCCAATTTGTTCAGAACTCTCTTGATTGCTTCAACTTGCAAAACCGTTTTGGTTCAACTTCCATTTTATTGCGAAAAACGAAATTGTTTAATATTCGGCATGATACTTATAAAATATTTTCACAGGTATTGACAAGTGAGAAATGAAACTATGTAGCTCTGAAAGTTGAGGATATTTTAATAGATTTTCTTATTACAATCATCTTCCGAACAAATTACTAAGAGAAAACACTTGGTGAACTATTATGAGAATTATAAGAAAATGAAAAAAATCTGGTGCGTGCGCGCAACACACAACTTCCACTTACCAACTTACTTAGATAAGAAATTAATGCGTTTTGTTAATGCCACTTTTCAAAGTTACACATTGTCCACATTCATTTCTTATTTTTGTTTTCATTTGCTCTATAAACCCCTCAGAACATTTTAATAATGATAACGCTTACCTGATATTAAATAACACTCAATTTTCATTAAACATGACGAATATGATGAAAATCGTTAAAGCCGTTTTTGAGATAATCTAAAAATTAGAAAAAAAGTTATGAAATAAAGTGTCCCCTTCGGTTGATCAATCTTGATGAAATGTTGGCTATCACATCTTTGGCATATACATACATAAATACCCAGTTTAATCAAAATCGTGAAAGCCGTTTTTAAGTACATTAAAAAAACACGTGAAATTGATACAAAATTTAATAAGTAAAGTCCCCCCTCCGGTTGATCAATTTTGATGAAATGTTGGCTATCACATCTTTGGCATATACATACATCAAATACCCAGTTTGATCAAAATCGTGAAAACCGTTTTTGAGTAAATAAAAAAAACACGTGAAAATGATACAAAATTTATTAAGTAAAGTTCCCCCTCCGGTTGATCAATTTTGATGAAATGTTGGCTATCACATCTTTGGCAGATACATACATCAAATACCCAGTTTGATCAAAATCGTGAAAGCCGTTTTTGAGTAAATAAAACAAAACACTTGAAAATGATACAAAATTTATTAAGTAAAGTCCCCCCTCCGGTTGATCAATTTTGATGAAATGTTGGCTATCAAATCTTTGGCATATACATACATCAAATACCCAGTTTGATCAAAATCGTGAAAGCCGTTTTTGAGTAAATAAAACAAAACACTTGAAAATGATACAAAATTTATTAAGTAAAGTTCCCCCTCCGGTTGATCAATTTTGATGAAATGTTGGCTATCACATCTTTGGCATATACATACATCAAATACCCAGTTTGATCAAAATCGTGAAAGCCGTTTTTGAGTAAATAAAACAAAACACTTGAAAATGATACAAAATTTATTAAGTAAAGTTCCCCCTCCGGTTGATCAATTTTGATGAAATGTTGGCTATCAAATCTTTGGCATATACATACATCAAATACCCAGTTTGATCAAAATCGTGAAAGCCGTTTTCGAGTAAATAAAACAAAACACTTGAAAATGATACAAAATTTATTAAGTAAAGTCCCCCCTCCGGGTGATCAATTTTGATGAAATGTTGGCTATCACATCTTTGGCATATACATACATCAAATACCCAGTTTGATCAAAATCGTGAAAGCCGTTTTTGAGTAAATAAAACAAAACACTTGAAAATGATACAAAATTTATTAAGTAAAGTTCCCCCTCCGGTTGATCAATTTTGATGAAATGTTGGCTATCAAATCTTTGGCATATACATACATCAAATACCCAGTTTGATCAAAATCGTGAAAGCCGTTTTCGAGTAAATAAAACAAAACACTTGAAAATGATACAAAATTTATTAAGTAAAGTCCCCCCTCCGGGTGATCAATTTTGATGAAATGTTGGCTATCAAATCTTTGGCATATACTTACATCAAATACCCAGTTTGATCAAAATCGTAAAAACCGTTTTTGAGTAAATAAAACAAAACACGTGAAAATGATACAAAATGTATTAAGTAAAGTCCCCCCTCCGGTTGATCAATTTTGATGAAATGTTGGCTATCAAATCTTTGGCATCTACATACATCAAATACCCAGTTTGATCAAAATCGTGAAAGCCGTTTTTGAGTAAATAAAACAAAACTCTTGAAAATGATACAAAATTTATTAAGTAAAGTCCCCCCTCCGGTTGATCAATTTTGATGAAATGTTGGCTATCACATCTTTGGCATATACATACATCAAATACCCAGTTTGATCAAAATCGTGAAAGCAGTTTTTGAGTAAATAAAATAAAAACACTTGAAAATGATACAAAATTTAATAAGTAAAGTCCCCCCTACGGTTGATCAATTTTGATGAAATTTTTACAGTCATATCTCGGGCATATAAATAGATCATATACTGAGTTTAATCAAAATCGTTAGAGCCGTTTTTGAGAAAATCGAAAAAAACGTACAAAGTTATTAAACAAAGTACCCCCTCCCTTTGAGCAATTTTGATGAAATTTTTGCTGTCACACCGCGGGCATATACATACACTAAATACCCAATCTCAGGTTCGCACGGTTTATAGTTTTTGAGCTAGTCTGTTCACACACACACACACACACACACACACACACACACACACACACACACACACACACACACACACACACACACACACACACACACACACACAGACACACACACACACACACAGACCATTTCGCGGGACTTGGTTAATTGGACTCAGGGGACCCCAAAACGTGTATTTCCGTTGAAAACCGGAAGTCGAAATTTTTCACGATCGCAATACTTCCACTTACTATATATTTTATATATAGGTAATTGAAAGTAAAAAAAAAAAAATAGTTAATCTATCTCAGTATCTAAAAGAATTATCATATGACAACAGTTCATTATGAATCACAACGCCAATGACCCTGAAGGGTAAATACCAAGAAAAAAAAACAAAAAACATTGTCTACAAAATACTAGAGGTCCATTCCATGTCAAATCATCCAGCCAAAGTTCAAAATTTTACCTGCACCTCTCAGATTTTGACAAAAATTTATAGGTATTAAGTACATACAGAAATAAGAAAATATGCCAAATTTTACCCAATTCCAACAAGTAGTTTCAGAATTATGGTCATTTGAACTTTTGAGATATTTGAAGTTCCGATGACGACTTGTATTATTGCAATGTATAATAGTTTATTAGGCTTGGAGAAAGATTTTAGCCATACCGAAATGTACATATCACACAGAGTTGAATTAATTTTATTAGATTTAAATTGTAATAAAACACTTCCAACTCAAAAGCCCACCTATATCATAATATCATTTAAGAGGAAATTAGATGCCCTTTTCAATAATATATCTTTGTTTGAGGATATTTTAGAGATTTCTCAGCTTTATTAATTTGTATGTGCCACTTTTAAATTAAATTTTACTATATTTGATTCAAATCGACATAAAATCCTTATAAGTCAATAAGCCACTCATATTATTTCATCATTAGTTAGAGAATTTTATCCTCTTTCTATTGATATATAGTTTGTTAGGCTGGGTCGAGAGAGATTTTTGCCCATGGCATTTTTCGATGACTGTTTTACAACTTGGAAAAAATCTAAATTTTTATGTTTAAGAATTTTTTTTTTTTTTCCATGATGGAAAATGATCTCTCTAATATTTATGGTATCATCCGATTCTGTATGAAATGCAGAATTAATGAATAAATTTTGAAAGCTCCAGTTCAATTAATGCCCATTCTACAGAGGAAAGTCTTAACACCTACAACTTGGTTTTGAGCTCAAGTCGTCATCGGAACAAATATCTCAAAAGTTCAAATGACCAAAATTCTGAAACTACTTGTTGGAATTGGGTAAAATTTGGCATTTTTTCTTATTTCTGTATGTACTTAATACCTATAAATTTTTATCAAAATCTGAGGGGGGGAGGTAAAATTTTTAACTTTGACTGGATGATTTGACGTGGAATGGCCCTAGAATATTTCTTCATTATTTATTTTATTATTTTTTTTTTTCAAAAGTATTATACACTAGGGTCATCGTCGATTTCTTCATTTTACATTAATTCTAATTAATTGTTCTTAATTTTACATTAATATGGAAAAATTTATTCATTACTGCTGCTATATTTTTCTGTATACTGATACCAAATTAAACTATTCCTAAGTAATAAGTTATTTTATCTGGCAGTAAGTAGTATCTTAGCTGTAGTATGTTATTTTATTAGTGTGTTATTTGGTATTAATAAATACCAAATCATAAAACGTTAAATGAATATGATATAGTTTAAAATTGTTGCAAAACTTTGGTTTGATTTATACTTGTTTTGCATATTTAAACCAGTCAAAGAAAAATCATTGCACTCATATAAAATTGAGATCTACTCGCTCCCTGTTCCGAATTAGAATACCTACTCGTAGAAACAACCATCAAAGGTATTGTTGCATATGAGAGAGCTCTGCTGTCACAAACCTTTTCGCTACACTGTGTAATATTTTATAGAAATTCTTCATATTTGGTGAATCGAATCTTTTTATAGAAACCGTAATCCTTTCGTTGTTTTTTATTGGATGCTATCTATAGTTTTAAATTTTTTCTAATATTTTTTATATATTAAACAGGTGTTTATTAGTACTGCATTTTATATTGGTTAAATACTCAAAACAAACGACGGTCAACTTTCAGACAGGTTTCTTAATTGTAGTCCATTACCAGGACTCGTGGCCAAGCAAAAAGTTACTAATTACTCTTATCCAAAATAGTAGATAACCACATTCCTACAACTTAGTGAGGAATGCGATTTGCACCCTGAGTCCCCTGCATGTAAAACCTGATTCAACCCGATGTATGTGTTTATAAAGTCAAAGAAATCTGGAGAAAAAAGTTTTTTTTTAGATATGTACAATTTTTTTATTATTGGAAATCTTCCAGTCCTGCAATTTCTTACCAATAATCATATTAATTACTTTCAAATGAATTACAAAGGCATTTTCCAAATTGCACTAAAGGTAAAAAATTGCTTTTTGGCTCTCCTGAAAATCTGAGTTATTGCAGATTCGCTAGTGGACGATATTGAAGTGGGATCATTGTTACTGATTATTTAACTTTCAAATTTTTTCAACGTTTTCCGGAAGCGCTGAAGAGACGAAATTCCACAAAAAATGAACGAAGGTTTAGGATACCTGTAAGAGGAATCAGAGGCTCCAGAAAAAAGGCTTTTCGTAAAACCAAAAAATAAATCAAAGCTGGTGGGGCTGAGGTTGCCGATAATGCTGGAAGAACGTTTATATCCTAATAAAAATATGACCATTTCTTGTCGTAAACTGTTTATTACTACGCGACGTTGAATCATTCATATTTTATTACTGCTGAGAAGTTCTAAGGAAAACTTTCTGGAAATAAAGTGACGATATTCCTTGATAATGGGACGTATCCCGTTTGGCGGCAGTATAAAGACCGATAGCATAAACCCTACCGCAGTATGGGTCGTACTCATTTTTGACCTTTCGAATCGGCTTATGGACTATCCGACATCGATTCTACAGAGCTTTAGTGCTTATGGGTCCCCTATTGCTGAATGTTTATTACTGATAATATTTTTTATATTTTTTTCTGTCGAATTTGTTAGTAATGTGTTATAGTATTTAGTTATAGCTAAGCTGGGCGCTAGCTTTATAAATTTAGAGAACTTTAGATTGTAATTTAGATTAATTATCGTAATCAATATATATTATAAAGCAAACTGTACAATGTGCGTGCCGATAAGGCTCATAAACCAATCAACATACGATCAAGAAAGTTATGTTATCGTGAAGCTATATAACCCCTAACGGAGAAGAAGGTTTCTGTTTTTCTCTTAAGGGTGTAAAATTTAAGAGAAAAGGACTGGAATTTTAAGCCTCTCGCACCATGTAATTAGCCTACCTGAGAATGACATACGAGTTTATGAATGAAAAATTTAGTTCGAGCTCCATACTACCAGGAAGCGCTAGTCTGCGTTTCACTGAATGTTTATAGTTCATTCATTTAGTTCAGTTTGTAAAGGTTTTATATTTTTTCAGCTGTTTTTTTTAAATTACTAAAAAATCAAGCGAGATAACTTCACTTCTCCTTTGCTTTCAAAATAAAATAATCAATTAGAAAACCGACTGGATTCCTTACAAAATTAATTTTCTCATAAGAAGGCTAATTGATCAACACATTACATTGAATCAATATATAATATGTAATTAGTAAATTTAATGCAATATGAGTGAACATTCCTTAGAAGTACAGTGAGCGAATAAAAACAAGAGACTGAATATAAATCAAAATAAAAAGTTTGAAGTGTTCTTATTGTATGTAATTATGAAAAAGAAGTTGGTTTTATTACCATGAATGATTTGCATTCATTGCAAGTTGACAAAATGACTAACTCCAATTACAGCATTTTTTCAATAAGATTTTATCACCCCCCATAATTCAGGATAAAAAGAATATAGTGAAAAAATTGTGCCTTTATGAAATTTTGGTTTTCACTTTTAATAGCAGTAAGATTCGAGATCTGCAGATTCCGCCCAAATTACAGGGGGATATCTTAGGAAAGGTCTTTAAAAAAAGTTTCTATGAATCTTCGATAGTTTCTATACTTCTGCATCTAATAGGACCATCACAGTAGTCGGCGCTTAAGTTGTACCCGAAATATAATTTTTTTAACTAATAGATTTTTCTACTATTATCTAATAACTAATTATCTGCTGACTGCTTGGAAGGATTCAGAATCACTGAAACCATCAAAAACGATGCATGACTCGACAAAGTTGCTGCAAAATAAATTGTTCATTCACCATTTTCAACCTTCTTATAAAGTTCATAGGGTTCCTTATTTGAGCGGACTCTGCATATTGTCGAATCTTAACATTGATACCAAGCTGACACTGAAGTTTTTTTGTTATTAAAACTACCGGAGCGAAGCCGGGCATTCTAGCTAGTCTAATTATAATCGTAAGTAATCTTAAAGTAATTTTTATTTTTAAATTATCATTATCATTATAATTAGATCGCTGAAATGTGGCAGTACCTAGCGGGTGGGAAGGTAGACACGGCTAGGAGGATAGCTCAAAGGTAAGAGTACTGCTACGGAGATGCTGATGATCCTGGTCCTCGGATGCCCGGTCGTGTAGTTTTCATTGATTAGGCAATCGATATAATTGTGAATATTAGATTTAGTAAATTTCAGTTTTTAACATTTGTTCTTATGTGTTATTGGAACCCGTAGCCCGCAATA
Organism: Aelia acuminata; assembly: GCA_911387785.2. Lineage (NCBI taxonomy): Eukaryota > Metazoa > Arthropoda > Insecta > Hemiptera > Pentatomidae > Aelia > Aelia acuminata. The sequence continues at coordinate 135,604,181 of OU426978.1, read as the reverse complement.
ATATTGAAAAGCATCCCATATTTTGGTGTATCCAATATGTTTTTATGAGTGTATCAATTGGAAAAATATGTCCGCTGAATGTTCCCCTGTATTTTTTAACGTTCACATTTCATAATAGTAGTTTATAGTCTTGCAGAGCGACGCAATTAAGTTTCTACATATACAATCTGTTCAAATTTCGATTAGATCTCGATAAGCTCCCAGGTTCTTGTAAAATTTATATTTGCGTCTTCTCTTATCATGTTAGTCAAAGATTATCATCCGTTGAAAAATTGGAGCTTGAAAGAAGAGGCTGAAGGATATGTCACCTTCAATGTTTTGTTAGTTTATGTTCAAAAGTGGGAAATTCCAAAGTAAGAGATCTTTTTGAGAATTATTACTCAAATGAGGGAAATAGATAAAATTGTTGTTATTTACTAGTTTAGTAAGATTATGGAACTGCATCAATGGCCTGAGCAAAGGGATAGGGAATCACTATAGAACATTGAGACATCGGGACCCCTTTGTGATCAAGCCCGGGTATTACCTGTCCCTCTCATTGTTGGTTCTGTTCCTGTAGTGGATTATTAAAGGGGCTCCTGAGAGGAATAGAGATGGGGAGCATAGAGGGGAAGGGAACTTCCTGGCATAAGCAGGCCTACCAGGTAAGAGGACTGGGGAAACTTCCCTTGTCTTTATTGTGGCTCGTAAATGTTACAGAAATAAATTAATAATAATTTAAATAAATGGAATAAATAACGATGATTAATAATAAATTGGCATCGAAAGGTAGCTGATATATCACTTAATTAAGTGGTAAAAAAATCAATTACAATGTTCACATGAAATTAGTTTAGACATAAGATGCTATTTGTTCTTATTTACTTAAACCATCTTTCGAAAGTTACCGGAGAGTAAATATATCACATGTTCAAAAAATAAAAACTGTGAAATAGCTAATATTTCATTGAAGGTAAAAGTACTTTTAACAATTTGGTTAAATAATATTTTGTAGGTGGTTTCAGTGATAGACCGAGATGTGATAGGCTATTTAAATTATATCTTATAAATTTGACAGAATCATAGGAAGTGATTATATTTTTGTAGTCCGTAAGAGTGGCATTGCTCAGAGTTGAAACCTAAAAATTTATCTAATTTGATCCCGAAGTACAGTTTCTAGAATATTAAGATGTTTATAAATATTTGGACAAGTCGAATTAAAAACCAAATAACACTCATAAATTATTTTAGAGAAATGGGGATATTTAGCCTTTTCATGCAAATCAAAATTTTATTATATTATGGTTGATGAGAGAAGATTTTAGGCACCCTATTTGCTGAAGAAACAATGCATGATAGCGATTTCCAATAGTTGAGTACGGTTGTGGAAAAATTATGTTTTGTGAAAATATTTTCCGGCTAAGGTGTTTGCCTATTTTTGGAATAAAAGAGAAATTCTAAATGCGACATTTTAAAAAGAATATTTTCAATCACCATTTATTTTTTTATAATAGTAAACCCGCAAAAACCCTGGTCATTTCATCCAAGGTGGATCCAAAATTTTCGAACATGTTAAGTATCCAAGACACACTCGAAACTTAGTTGAACGATAGCTTTTTGAACGATTTTTTCTTCTTTGTTTTAAAATCTAACAATTCTTTCACGCGCATCTATTTCACGACCCAGTTTTTAAAGTTAAACTAACTAATTTATTAAAAAATACGTTTAATATATTAACAAAATGTGTTATTAATATATTTATGTTTAGATACGCTTTAATTCAACTCTGAATAAGAAATTAATCTATTAAACCTTTTGATTTCGATTTAATGAAAAATGTTGTACATTGCTATAAAAATGCATATGGTCAGTCAGATTTTCAATGGGTTGTCACGTTATATCGCTCGTTAAACACAGGACTCAAAAAAAGCTTTTTTTCTAGTGAATAGGAGTGGAAAAGGTCATACGAGTTATTTAAACACTAAAGCCAATCCGGGTCTTTTTTACTTTAGGGGCGCCAGTTTCTTTTCATAGTAACATGATCACTATTTTAGATAAGAGTTCAGATTATTCCTCATAAAATTTACTTCCCATATCTCCTTGGTGATTACTACCTTAGTTTTGTTTATGTGGGAGGTTACACTGAAAACTATTTTATTCTAAATTAAGCAAAGATGACTTAACTTAGTGGTGCTCTTCAATCTGAAAAGACTGCATTTAAGGCTATTCAAAGGTACGGTTTACTACAAAAAAATAAGGAAGTGCAGAAGGGGACTCGACATGAAGATTTATTTTTATGAAAATAGTAGATCCCGTAACAAGAGCTCTTACCCAAAGGATTGAATCTCTCTGGGCAAGCATTAAAAAGGCGCAATAAAATAGAATGTGGGACAAAAAGGAGCCATCTTGACTCGTATTTATGCGAGTTTTTTTGTAGGAGGCGATATGAAAAAGATGACTTATTCGAAATGAAGTTAAAATCAATCAAAAAGTTTTGGCCGCCTTGTTAGTTCTAGTTCTAGTTATGTTAGTGTGGAGAAGTATTTCCATCTTAATAAATGTTGTTTACGTTCTTAATTTTATATTTTTCAAATATATGACATTGATAAATAATATATTATCCAAAATCATAGTTACTGTAAAAAGTAACTGGCGCCCCTAAAGTAAAAAAGACCCGCCTATCCGATTCTGAAACAAATAAATATTAACATTTATTCATATTTAATAAGTATTAATAATGTTAATACTAATATAGCATTGTTCAATATTGTTACTTTCACTTACCTATGTATGAAATATATATTAAGTGGAAGTATTGCGATCGTGAAAAATTTTGACTTCCGGTTTTCAACGGAAATACACGTTTTGGGGTCCTCTGAGTACAAATAACCAAGTCCCGGGAAATAGTCTGTGTGTGTGAGATTTTTTTTTTTTTCTAGGGGAAAAATCTTTCATTAGACGAAGTGGGGGTTAAACCCACAACAGTGTGAGATTCCTACTCACTAAAAAAACCTCCTACATTCTCTGCAATGCCACACCGCGGAACTGCTGGCAGGCATTACTTCGCGGTGGGCAGGATGGCTAGGCGCCTACTTCTCTACTGTACACTTCATGGTACTTTACCCCTTCTCTCTCGCTCCTGTGCTCTCAATTTCTTCCGACTCTCGTGGCATAATCTGAAACAGCATTCCAGCTTTCTTGGCTGGTCAACCTGAGCTGTACCAGATTTTCCGGTGTGGATCTTTTACCCAGCACCATATCTAGTTCTTCCTATTCCACACTAAATTTCTTGCATGCGAAGAAAGCATGTTCCACTGTTTCATCTAATGAAGCGCAGGTGGTACATGATGATCCTTCTTCCAGCTTGAACCGGTAGAGATATGCCCTGAAGCAGCCATGTCCAAGGAGCAGTTGAGTAAGGAAATAATCAACCTCTCCATGTGTGAGGGTCACCCACGATGCGATATCTGATATCAGGCGGTTTGTCCACCTTCCAGATGATGATGAGTCCCAGCGTCTCTGCCATCTGCGAAGAGTTTCCTTTCTCTCGCCTTTGGCTATCGTTAGCCAGTGTGCTTCTGGCGCTTCCCGTTTTCTGCGGTAGATTCTGCCACGCTCTTCTGCCAGTAAGTCTATCGGAGTCATATCGGCGATGATGCACACGGCATCATACGACACAGTGCGAAATGCTCTTGCGACGCGTAAGGCATTTCTTCGATGCGCACCAATTGCCTTACGAGAATATGTCCTCGCTTGGAAGGCATGCGACCAAATTGGAGCAGCGTACAAAAGCACCGAGTTGGTAACATTAGCCAGGAGCCTTCTCCGGCTTTGCGCGGGCCCACCAATATTTGGCATAATTCCAGCCAGTGCGTTCGCAACTTTCAGTGCTTTCATGCTGACTATCTGCAGGTGTTCATCAAACCGCATCCTGGCATCAATCTGCACACCTAGGTATTTAATGGAGTGCTTTGAGAGGAAGTCAATCTCTCCAACGGTCAAATTGATTCTTTCCCTCACTTTCCTGCTGGTAATAAGTACAGCCTCAGTCTTGTGATCAGCAAGTTGTAGGCCCACGGACGAGAGCCACTGGCGAATATTAAATATTGCGCTGTTGGCCTTGTACGTTATGTCTTCCAAAAGCTTTCCACGAACAATTATTGCAAGATCGTCTGCGAATCCCAGCGTGGTAATTCCTTCTGGCATAGGAAGTCTGAGTACCGCATCATACATAACATTCCACAATAGCGGTCCTAACACAGAACCTTGGGGAACGCCTCCTGTTATTTTGTAGGTTTTTGGTCCTGCATCTGTTTCATACCTCAGGATTCTGTGTGAAAAATAACTGTTGATAATTTTAAGGAGGTACAGTGGAAGTTTTTTCTTACGCAACCCTTCCATGATGCAATCCCATCTTGCTGTGTTAAACGCATTCTTGACGTCTAGCGTTATCAGGCCGCAATACTTCTTTCCACCCCTTCTCCACCTTTTTCCTGCAGTGGCTTCTCTGGCTGACTTTATCACGAAGTCTATTGCATCGACTGTTAACCGACCTTTCCGAAAGCCATATTGATTTTCCGACAGTCCTCGACTTCCCTCAATAAGCTCTGTAATTCTATTACATACAATCCTCTCCAGAATTTTACCATAAGTGTTTAGAAGGCAGATTGGACGGTAGGATGTAGGGTCATCAGGAGACCCCTTACCCTTCGGCAGGAGTACCAATTGCTGCTTCTTCCAATCAACAGGAAACATCCCTTCACGGAGACAGGAATTGTATACGTCAAGGAAGAGTTCTGATCTGATTCTGACGGCAGTTTTTAGGGCAAAGTTTGGAATATTGTCCGGTCCTGGTGCTTTGTTATCCCCTACTTTGCAACAAGCTATCTCAAGCTCTTCTTGTGTAATTTCCGGTACTTGGTCCCGTTCTAAATACGGTATTGTATCGAAAACTACTTCTGGTCTTGTTGGGAAGAACGTTGAAACTATTTTCTCTTATAGGTCAGGAGAGCTTGGTGGCGATAAGCTTGAGCTTTTCAGCCTTGCCATAACTATTTTGTAGGGCCTTCCCCACGTGTCCTCATCTACTTCTTCGCAGAGTTTCCTCCAGCATTTACGCTTCGCCTCTTTAATTGCCTTGACAAGGTACCTTTTGGCATCCCTATGTTCCTGTTTCAGAGCTTCATATGTCGGGCGACCTCTCGCTCTTTGGGCTAGCCTTCTTGTACGGAGACAAGTCTTCCGGAGGGCGGCGATTTCTTCATTCCACCAATATACCGGTATGTGACGGGTTGCTCTCGGTGTCTTGGTCATTGAAGCATCACAGGCGTCAGTGACAAGCTTCATTAGTTGTATGACCCTTCCTCTATCGGTCCGAGTAATGTTACTTTTTCCTCCATCATTATGACAAACGCTTCTCGGTCAAATGATCGATGGTTCCACACCGATCGTCTCGTTTGGAATGTTTTTCTTATGGTACCAGGAACTTCGACTTCGAAACAGATTGCCCGGTGATCACTCTGGGTATAGAGTTCGCTTACGTGCCATTTATTGTAAGAAACAAGGCATGGACTAACACACGTCAGATCAACAATTGAACCGTGATCATTTCTTGTGAATGTAGGGGTGGAGCCTGTGTTTAAGAGCACAACGTCGAGCGCAGCGAATACGTCGAGAACACACTGAGCGCAGCGAATACGTCGAGAACACACTCGCCTCTCTTATTGGTCTCTTTGCTCCCCCATGCCGTAGCCCAAGCGTTAAAGTCTCCTGCAATGACAAGAGGATGTCAGCCTCGCAGTTCCTGTACAAGTCTGTCAAGCAGTTCTTCGAATTCAACTTGTGAGGCGCTTGGAGGTGAGGAGACGCTGCTGATGTAGATATCACTTACCTTGATCCAAACGAAGTCATTTGTTGAGTTTTTCTGGGTTTCCTGAATATAATGGCCCTTCCTAACCCAGATGGCTGCTTTTCCGGTTTTGTCCGTCTTCCAGTAAACGGAACTTTGCATATTCTTATACTGCTCGCACAGTACAGCAACGTCAATACCCTTCTCACTTATGGTTTGCCATAAAAGGTCCTGGGCTGCTTCGCAATGGTTCAGATTTAGCTGCATCTTGCGTGTTTAACTGCCTCTTTCATTGCCTGTTGGTAAACAGGGCAGCTAAAGCCACCTGTAGCGTGTCTACGGTTTTTATCTTCAGGGCATAGAAGACAGCGCCGTTCTGCTGCATATTCCTTGGCTGGATGTCCGTCTTCGCCGCATCGCAAACAGAGTCTCATGCGATCAGGACCGTTGCACTTTCGAGGAATGTGACCATATGCTAAGCATCGGAAACATCTCTGAAGCGAAATCTTTTCCCTCACTCTACTGTTTATCCATCCTACACGAATCGTGCGCTTTTCAAGAACTTTTCTGGCCAATTCCGTGGGCAGAACAACTACGGCTGTCTGCATGCCCCCGTAGGCCTTCTTAAGAGATTTCACAACAGAGATCTCGATATTTTCTGCCCCTGTGTGTGTGTGTGTGTGCGTGCGTGCGTGCGTGCGTGCGTGTGTGTGTAACAGACTAGCTCAAAAACTATAAACCGTGCGAATCTGATATTGGATATTTAGTGTATGTATATCCCCGCGATTTGACAGCAAAAATTTTATCAAAATTGGTCTAACAGAGGGGGTACTTTATTTAATAACTTTTTACGTTTTTATCGATTTTCTCGAAAACGGCTCTAACGATTTTGATTAAACTGAGTATTTGATGCATTGATATGCCCGAGATTTGACTGCAAAAATTTCATCAAGATTGATTAACCGGAGTGGGTACTTTACTTAATAAATTGTGTCCCACCTTTTTTATTCCCCCCCAGTTTTTTTTCATTTACCCAAAAACGGCTTTAACGATTTTGATCAAACTTGGTATTTAGTATATGTATGTGCCCGCGATGTGACAGTAAAAATTTCATCGACATTGATCAATTGGAGGGGGCACTTTACTGAATAAATGTTTCTCATTTTCACGTTTGTTTTTTTTATTTACTCAAAAACGGGTTTAACAATTTTGATCAAACTTGGTATTTGGTGTATGTATGTGCCCGCGATGTGACAGTAAAAATTTCATCAGCATTGATCAAATGGAGGGGGTACTTTACTTAAAAAATTTTGTATAATTTTCACGTGTGTTTTTTATTTACTCATAAACGGCAAAAATAAGAAATGAACGTGAAAATTTTTTGACTTTGTGAAGTGGCAATTAACAAAACACGTCAATTTCTAATCTGAATAAGTTGGTAAGTGAAAGTTGTGCGTTGCGTGCACGCACCAGATTTTTTATTTTCACTTACCTATATATGAAATATATAGTAAGTGGAAGTATTGCGATCGTGAAAAATTTCGACATCCGGTTTTCAAAGGAACTACACGTTTTTGGGTCCCCTGAGTCCAATTAACCAAGTCCCGCGGAATGGTCTGTGTGTGTGTGTGTGTGTGTGTGTGTGTGTGTGTGTGTGTGTGTGTGTGTGTGTGTGTGTGTGTGTGTGTGTGTGTGTGTGTGTGAACAGACTAGCTCAAAAACTATAAACCGTGCGAACCTGAAATTGGGTATTTAGTGTATGTATATGCCCGCGATGTGACAGCAAAAATTTCATCAAAATTGCTCAAAGGGAGGGGGTACTTTATTTAATAACTTTTTAAGTTGTTTTAGATTTTCTCAAAAACGGCTCTAACGATTTTGATTAAACTGAGTATTTGATCTCTTTATATGCCCGAGATATGACTGTAAAAATTTCATCAAAATTGATCAACCGGAGGGGGGACTTTACTTAATAAATTTTGTATCATTTTCACGTGTTTTTTTATATACTCAAAAACGGTTTTAACGATTTTGATCAAACTGAGTATTTGATGTATGTATATGCCAAACATGCGATAGCCAACATTACATCAAAATTGATCAACCGGAGGGGGGACTTTACTTAATAAATTTTGTATCTTTTTCACGTGTTTTTTTTATTTATTCAAAAAAGGCTTTAATGATTTTGATCAAACTGGATATGTGATGTATGTATACGCCAAAGATGTGGTAGCCAACATTTCATCAAAATTGGTCAAACGGAGCGGGCACTTTATTTCATAATTTTTTCACCAATTTTTTACCTTTTTTTCGATTATCTCAAAAACGGCTTTAACGATTTTTATCAAATTCGTCATGTTTAATGAAAATTAGGTGTTCTTTAATATCAGGTAAGCTTTATCATTATTAAAATGTTCTGAGAGGGCTTTCTTTTGAAAGGGTTTGGTGCCTTTTTTGTTTGTTTGTTTCCTATAAATTGTTTTTGTTTATATGGAGAAATTAACTGTCTCTAGTTTCGCCTGAAAATAAGGAATGGCTAAATATGAGATATGATAGAAATAAAGAAAACATAGAGAGGAGAAAAAAAGAAAAATATTCAGTCAACTCATAAAACTCGTTGAGCCTACGCATGCGGATTACGCCTTTAATGACAGACCATTGTTCATAATTAAAGCCATTTTGTTCATTCGAGAAGTATCAATTAACAAAACGCATTAATTTCTAATCTAAGTAAGTTGGTAAGTGAAAGTTGTGTGTTGCGCGCACGCACCAGATTTTTTAGATACTTGTTTTTTAATATGCCTTAAAATATTTGTCTTCTTATTTCTAATGAAAATTTGAAAAACGGAATCAAATATGGTAACAGTTTACCTAAACACGAAAAACAATTACAAGTATCTTGATTTAAACCGTTTCTTACGAATCTTATGGGTGCACTTTATTACTTCTGATTTACGTGCTTCAGAAATTGGAACATGTACTGATTCATTGCTTTTCCGGGTCGATCGTATAACACATTGCATTTGGTCTTAATAAAAATAAAAAATAAAAATAAATTTAAAGCCATTTTGAGCAAAAGCTTCAAACTTAAAATATCTTAAAAAAGATCGGAGATCGTTCTTTTTTAAGATTGGCAGTAAGCCACAGTTCCCATCTTTCTATGTTTAATTAATTAGGATTAATTGATTCGGGGTTAACTATAGAATACCTTCACGTTCTTTCATTATAAATAGGTTTAGGAAAAGGCCCAAAGGTTTTTTCCCAACACCTAAAATGAAAAACATAATTTGCCAGACACGGCTGAACATATTAGAATCGTCTTTCTTATTTTATTTTCATTTGCCTTAGGAGTGGACACCTGTTTCAAGTGTTCTCTGTGGGCTAGTAATTAGCAACAAAGAATCATTTATTTAATCATTAGTCTTGTAGTAATTATCTCATATTTTATTAATTAATAATATGTTTAGAAAGTTTAAGTAATGTTCTATGAAATGTATGAATTAAATTCTATAACTTCATCAGCTTATGAGAAGCTCCATTTTCTAATCTTATTTATTTATGCTTTTGATTTATATCATCAAAGAACAACTCTCAGAAAAGTAGTGACTGGACTAACTGTATTGAAATAAAAGGATCGCCTGCATTTGTAAAATAATTTAATACAATTAGGAAACTAAAACCAAATGTATTATTTAAAATTTCTCTAGCACTGCAGGATTGGATGAGGCTATTTGCACTTTAACTGCCACCGTCAGTTTATTCCTTATTAACATAGGAATGTTTAAAACAGTCCTAAGTACACTCGACCACATTGGAGGAACTAAGATTTATGACGTGCATAATTTGAAGATTTTGTATCTCGAAAGAGCATCCGCTAGGGCAATTATTTAGTGTATAAAATCTTTGTTTCTTTTAGAATTAACTCTTTTTCAATTTTACTTAGCTTTAGAAGCGATAATGTTAGCTAATAGCTACTAAAGCGAGTGTTGATCTCTTGCTATACCCAAGGCAAGCTTATTTCATTTAAATGGGTAAAAGCTCACGCTGGTATATTAGGAAACGAGCTAGCGGATGAAGCAGCCAAGGCTGCGGCAAGGGACACAGCTCTCCCGATATCTTCAAGAAGGCACCGATCAGCGCAATCAAACACCTTTCAAGAACTACAACAAAACAGGCTTGGTACGAAAAATGGGCAACATCAACGAAAGGTCGATATACTTACGAATACATACAGACAGTAAACGACAGGGCTCAACTTAAAAAAATAACATACAAACTAACACAATCTTTGACAGGACATGGTGCAGCCAAAAGTTATCTGTTCAGGTTTATTCTAACTGACGAGAAAATCTGTACCTGTGACGGAAAAAGCGAACAAATCTACGATCACTTACTTTTTAATTGTTCCAAACTGGACATGTACAGACATAAGCTGGTCTCGGCAGTACTATTGAACGGCGACAAATGGCCGCCTTCAAAGAAGGATCTAATAGGGAAATATTTGACTTCTCTGAACTATGACACATGCATGCATATGATACATATACATTTACATAAATTTTTATGTTTATTGTTTGTTGTATTTTATATTTGTATGCATTCCTTATGTTTGTATTTATGTTCACGCTTTGTATGTATGTATTTCATTGTTGAATTGTATTCTATTTTATATTCCATTACATATCAATTTTTCATTGTTAAACTTCTATGTATGTATGACATATAACTAAAAGCTGTATTCATTGATTTTAGCCATGTAATTAAATACGCGTTATGTCGCAAGATGGTACGCTTAGAATTAAAATCACTCATTACAGGGTTACTGTAATGAGAAAAAAGAAAAATAAATGTTAGGTAATTTTAGTTGTTTTTTCTACTTATAGTTTATTTATTTTCACCATCCATGTCCAGGTCAGGTTTCCTCTCTCCTCTCTTCCAAAATTAATTTTGAGAGTAAAACTTTTAAAATACACGTTTTATTATTGTAGCTTTTCCATGTCTTTTGTATCCTCTTCAATTCAGTTGGTGACCCATTGAAGCATTAATTTTATCAAAATTGATTATTAATAAATAATTTATTATCATTATTTAATTATTTGTATTACGATAATGGTTTTGAAATAAATTCGTCATATTATTTCAATAATTTTGCACTTTGTAAGATAAATAAATAAAACGTAATTGTTGATAGTAATTACTAAATTTACGTAATCAATTTAGTAATCAAGTTATTCAACGAGTTCACCGCCCTAATTTCTAGTATATTTTACTTTGGCAGAATTCTTATATATTTGTATTTCCTACTGGCGTTACAAGGGCGCTGAATCCAAATTCATTATCCAATTTTTGATCGTGCTGGCGCAGTTCCATTCTCTGTTACTACTTGAGTTCTCTTTAGAGATCGTTTACTAGGTTTTCAAGTACGTTGCATATTATATAATACGAATAAATATAATTCGAATGACCTACGAATTCGCCCTCTGCCCTTTATTGAGAATTTATGTAAAATTAAAATTACTGAGCATTGTTGAGCATATCGCTTTAAATATCACATCTAAACTTCATTACAGTTTTTTTTTTTTCAAATTTCACGCTAAAGCAGTATTCAAAAATAGGATAATAAATGAACTTTAATTTAATATAAAATTTTTATGACCACTTATTCATATTCCAAACAGTTGGAATAATTGCATCTTTAATAGTGTGGAAATAAGGCCCCTCCTTCTATTGTGTCATTTTTTAATGAATTCCATTTCCTCACTGAGGCCGTGCCACTATGCTTTACGATCCTCCTCGATGATGTAAAGTGCCTGAGATATTCTAATTCTCTTTTTATTCCCGCATCATTTCCAGACGGTAGAATGCGTGGGCAACGAGATACGGCGGCCTGAAGAGCAGCAGAGAATCAGAATCGTAGGCAAAGTAATGTGGCGCCGTTGATAGTGGTGTGTGTGTTAATGGCCTCAGCACATGAAATCGGGGTCGATAAAAACATTTTTATCCCACTAGCTATGAATTTTAAGATACGGCTCAGATACAACTGGTCACAGTTTTCGTTTGTTTTTATAATTTAGACCTCACCACGGCGATCGATGCGTGGGAAACGAATATTTCATTCTTTTTCTTATCAGTGCTGGCAGAGATTATGTTGTGTAGGAAGAGACCATTTCTTTAATATTATTATTTTTTTTTGTTATCGGATTGGGGTTAGACTATTATCCAATTTGAGAGATCAAAAGCAATTTGGCCTATTAAGGGAAAAAATAAACGATTTTATTCCTTCACGCCATCGAAGGGTTAATAAGATTTTTGATTGGGAGGGATTTGAAGGTTTTACTATTTAAACCTCAGTGCTTTTGTCATGAAAAATATAGACTTAAATAAACACATACAAATCATTCCTAAGTTAATAGTAAAAATTAGATATTCGATTTGTTATAGCTATAAATCATTATTTTAAAAGAATGATATGAAAACTCCAAATCTATGCCAAGAAAAGGAATCTTGATAATACGCCAGTTGAGAAGATCACAAAAGTATTGCACAATCTACTTTTATGAATATTTGTAGAAACATTCTGATTGATTAATAAATTTAGGAGAAATATTATGATTTTAAACAATATTTAAACTCCCCCTTTCCTAAAAATGATATTTTATACACATATATTGTTAATGGATAGTATTATTTAAATAATGGTCTTTTGTTTATGTTTTTGGTATTTTAGGATCGGAAATTCCTTTTTTTTTGGAGGGGTATAAAAGTTAATGTTGTTTCATACTTCTTAATTTAAATATAGAATATATGTTGAAGTTTTTTTAAAATATAAAAAATAAAAATAAAAAACTTAATTTTTAATGACCACTGTTGGGTTAATGGAATTTCAGATTAGAATTTACATTTGGTTTGTCACTGTTTATACAGAATAATGAAATGTGCCTATTGATAATAAATTGCATTTATTAATAAGTATGATTTACTTCTCACTTATGATTATTTACGTTCTTACTTTACAGTACTTGCTCGGTAGCGTTACGGAAACAGACACTTAACTATTGTAAAGAGTATCTGCCCCGCATTAATTGAGGCACTGACATGGAAAAGGTAGTAAGTAAAATAAGTAAAAAAGAAAAAAAAAAAGAAACGATTTTGAGATTACAAGGAGATGGTATAGGCAGAGTAGTAAGTTGAAAGTGGTTTAGTTCGTATGAACACCGAAAGATGCTTTTCATGAATAAACTTAATTTAAGCAGGTCTTAATCGTCTAATGCTCCCTCTATAAAAATGGGTTTTTCCTGATTTACTACCCAATCCATAACAACGCTTCAAATATTCATCCACTAATTCACATGGAGTCCAGTTGTGAAAATCTAACGCGAGCGCTGCGGTACACCGATCTGAATCAAATGGCATAATTTCTATTCTCTGATCGTCGATATTGCTAGCTTTGTTCCTGGAAAATTAAATTACATTAATTCGAGTTGAGTGATAGTCAACTGTTTTTCTTTATGATAGGTTGATTAATAGTCAGGATTTTCAGTTATCTTTTTTTATTTTGGAAGGCCTAAGTTACGATCCCTACATTTGGATCTAAATAAGGGCTTCTGAGTTCAGAGTAACACACAGACTGTTTGACTATTTGACTGACAGACTATTTGAGTCCCTATGTTACTCTGGACTCAGAAGGCCTGATGGAGATCCACATGTAGGGATCGGAACTTTGGCATCCCAAAATAAAATAAAAAAATCGGAAAATCCTGACTATTAATCAAACAATTATATTAATTGTTATAAAGCCAAGCAGTTTTATTAAAATAAGCCGTTTAATGGTTAAACAATGAAATTAACGTTAAATAAAGTATTGGCTTTTAAAAATTAGATTTAATGTTAAATTGTTTTAATAACCATCTTCTCTAACTAATATTTATTTAATATATTTTGAACGTAAAGCTACTTTAACCTTTTTGTCTTATATTAAGTTAAGAGCTCTCATATAAGTTGCGAGTTCTTATTTCAGAATTTCAAGTAGGATACTTGTCAAGACATAAGGCGGAGCTGGAGAGAGGCAAGGCATATTCTGTTATCCTTGTTCTTTAGTTAAAAATAACTTATCGAAGATAAAATAACTACAAGTAATATCTTTTTTTATTACTTATAATAAACTTTTATATTGGCTACTTCGTTCAGTAATTCTGTCCCCCAAAGTGTATTATTTTTTGTTCCAATGTTGACTCCCCCCAGATAAAAATGGTGACACCGGTGTGTTCTAAGGTATAATTACACAGGTTAGGTATCTCCCTTAAAAAATATTAAATTTGAGCTAGTTTTGGAAGCTCGTCGCATCCTGTTAGGTGATTGGTAAACTCTTTATTTTGAATGCGCCATGAAGGAAGGAAGCCCTCTAAAACTTACTAAGAAAGTATCCGCTATTGGATGGATGGAGAGCAGGTGCAGTCAAAATACAGTCTATTCATAGCCCGCCCGTTAAGCACACCGTTCGCCCAGACTCCGCGACGCCTAGCCAAGGATCGAATGGCCTCCCGACCTTGCCTTCTCTTGTGTAATTGTAATCATTGATAGTAACTGCTTTGAGGTTGTGTCGAATAATTCCTTAGCGCATTGTTACATATGTCCTTCTTATTACATTTTAGTATCATGACTTTCCATTAGCCAAATGAATTCCATGACTTTTCTGACAGGGAACGCGCCCATTAATTCCATACATCGATGCTTTTATAACAAGGTATCTCATGAGGTTGTGAAGTTATAAGTTTTATTAATTTTAGTTTTTTTTTTTATTATATTAGTTTAAGTTATAAGTTTTATTAATTTAAGATCGGGCAATACTATAGACAAGGAACTATGCCCCCCCTCTCAGATTCACGGTTTGGGCCACTTAATTAATGGGTAACGCCATGGGCGGCAGTGGAGCAGCTGACCCTCCAGAAATTTTGAGAACCAAAAAGTCCAAATTAAATCCGTATTCATTTACTATATTTTTAAAGCATTATATAAATAAATATCTTAACTTTTAAATATGAATAAGTTTTATTTGAAAAATTAGTAAAGCCTAAAAAGGCCAAAATAGCGCGAACTCTTCCCCAAGGCATGATAATTTGATCTGTATGCCCCCTAGACAAAAATTTCTCCAGCTTCCCCCCAGATGAAATCCTGCGGACGCCCTTGGGTAACGCTTTGTGGTTGAGCGTGTTTGGGTCAAATTACCATCTTCCATGACAAGAAAGCTTTCTTTCAAAGTGTCGAACCTAAGGCTGGTCAGGGTTTCTTTTTTTTTTTTATTCATTACTTATTTAGTGTCAGAGCTTGTTATCTATCCGGATGGTGGGTGAAATTTATTCCTTCAACGAGGACCGTTAGTTATTTAACTGAGGAGGATATAAAATAAGTTATATCTTTTAATCATAGGCGGACAAATAGGCAATTTGTCGCCGGTATCCAGAAGACCGAGCATTTCCCCCGGCTGATGCTGATGAAGTTTATAACAGATGGGTCCGAGGTGGAAGTATTAGGGGGACTTAGCCTGAGCGATGCCCGTCGTATTAGTCACTGACCCCTTTTAAATAACCCCCATTTCTTACTGCTTTTTCTTTGTCTGCTTTGTCTTTCTTTTTTATCTTTTTTTCCCCCTGTTCTGTTTAGTTTCTCTTTTATGCCTTTTCGGCTCTTCGTTTGAGGGTTTGAGCATGCATCGCCTAATTACTACTTAAAAACGAAACAAAGGACCTATCTAACTCTGTGCGAAAGGTCTTATTTTTGTTTAAGAAAAGAAGTGATGTTTTTCTAAAACCTATTCAAAAATCCTATTTAATCAATCGCGATCCCAAAATATTGTCATTTTTTACTGTAACTTAATAGAACTCAGTGAGAAATAATATGGCAGGTCTCTTGGCATGAGGAAAGGAATGAGTCCAGCAGCTCCTCTTTCCAGGCTTAATACTTCAGGAGAGGAAGTCTCTCATCCAGCTTCTTTTTAGCTAGGTCCCAACAGCCCCGTCTGCTGTGGCCGTGTCGCACATTAGTCTATTTTATGTTCTCGTAATTTAACCATTAAAGCGTGAAAAAATCGTATGTGTTTGTTATTTCAAGTCTATATGCATAGTTTAGCGGGGACGCCGCCGAGGGTCGGACCACACTCTGTATGTATAATTTAGAAGAAGAAGATGTATAAAATCATGGTTTGCGATCTTATTTCAGTAGGGTCCTTGAGAGCTCTCCTCTGTAGCTCTATAAATGTTGAAATTTTAAAAATTGAATGTTTTTTCTAAGATTCTGAACTAATCTGATTTGGGAACCAGAATTCAACTGCCCTTTCCCAGTCAGGTGCTTCTCTTCATGAAATTCTAGTAATCCGCAAATCCTCAGCCAACGAGTCCTAGTAACTTCCCTTCAGCCTTCTGCGAGACTCCGTCTGGGGTTCCCTGGTATGATTACCTGTTTGCTAGCTGATTATCTATCCTTAATAGATACCCCAACCATTTCATTCCCTATACTAAATTATATGGAATTTTTTTTAGAAAAGTTCTTCGTTTTAAGATATTTTTGTTTACCTTTCATCAAAAAGCCGCTTATAGTTCCTGGCTTTAGCCACAAAAAATATAATTATAATGCACCACAAGCGGGAAAGTTTTAAATTTCCTTTTAGATGTCATTTTTCATCGGACAATTCATGAAAAAGCGTATTTGTTGGCAATTATGTCTAGAATCACCTACCAGAGTTATTCTATTAAAACTCGAATCACAGTATACATACTCGTTGAAAATTTGAATTATACTTAAGTGGGTTAGAACAATCCACGGTCGACCTTTTCAATATTTCTTTTCTCATAATTTTGTTCCATAAGATCAAAATGTCAGATTTACTGATGCCATCATCACCGATATGATTTTATATGTTATAAAATCTTGACGTACCGTATCTCAGCGGCAGCTTTAAACTCTTCGCGATCTATCACAGCGAGGAAACGATTCGCAATCACGTTAAAAGCTTTAGAGCTGAGTCGTCACGGCAAGTAGCTCTTCTCGTTTGTTCTGATGTATGTCACCCCTCCCGGTTTATCTTAAAGCGTTTTTCATATCTCATCCTTAAATCCCTCTATCCTCAATTTTTGAGAATAAAATAAATTAACATCCTGAATTATCGTTATTCACAATTTAATATTTTAAAATTGTATTCACCTTGCTAAAAGTTAAAATAAAATGCATCTATATTAATGGATCATTATGTTGGACAGATCTTAACCATGATAAGTTTTCCTCTGTAAAACATTTGTTACTCTTGTGGAATGTGTATAGGGGCCCTAGATGCCTAATGATCCCATAGTCAGGGAACATCTGTTACTAGACTAGTTCCGGTTGGCATGACTAAAACTTTCCCTGGGTAGCTAAAAACTAGGGGGTGCACGGGAGGGTGAAAACCTTCAACTATTCGCATTCCAGCCCTAATCTTTATTTGTTCCTGAAACACACTTCAGGCAGGTGCTCACATGACCTGTGAGCACTTTTTCCAATAGAAAATGACGATATTAAAGTTTTCAAAAAATAAAAATAATCGCCTCAAACAGACCGATCATTACACTCTAAATAATATTATAATGTAGATCCCTCTTCCTGCCACAGAAGCGGTGGATTTTGATTTAGGAAGCATAAATTAAAGGCGATATCACGGAGACGTGATGAACAATGATTCTTGAATTCTCACTAGGGCGTTTAAATTATATGTAGGTCATTTATACAATAAATAGAACACATAAGAAATGCTTGAGTCAAATAAATAAAAATGTTTTCCTAGTTTAAACAGTTGCTTGGGGTCATCGGTGATTTTGACTTCTCTTTATGCTACTAAGGCTAATCGGGCGAGGCTACAGTGGGAGTCCTAAATTTCGCCTATCCAGGTATAATTAGAATAGGGATCTTTAACGAGTATCTGACATCGTAAGGCTCGAAACCTCCATTTTACGTCCTATCCGAGGGACGGCGCGACCCGCTTTAGCACGCTCGAGTCGAACGGTGGCGGTTCGAATACGCCCTGGGATGGTTGACTTTTATTTCGTGGAGGCCCCACGGAATAAATCTCGACCTACACACCATGGTTAGAATAAGTTGGTTACACCTCTAGAGTAACCTCCCGTATAAAAAAAAAAAAAAAGGACCTTAAGCCAAACAAACGTTGCTTAGTAGTATTCTAGAGATAATATACTTCATTGTCTTTGTTAAGAGATATCAATTGCTTTAATACTGTTATTTCTCTCCATTAGTAATAAGAATAATCATTATTATTTCTTTTGGTTTTAGGTTAACCCTCTGTCACCTTTTCAAGCGGGGGCAAGCATTGGATTGATTAGCTGCTTTTTTAAACTTGTAAGTATAGATTAATTTTATTATGGGCAATCAATTAATGATAATTAACATTGGCGGAACTATTATGAACACCATTTATATTATAAATTGTGTGGTTAGACACAAATGTAAATATTGCTTTCTGAATCTCTTCTTTAATAAATCATGAATTTCAATATCAGCGTATAAACATTGAGATAGGTAGGTTTTACTTATAACATATTTTTTGGGTGCTTAATGGACTAAAAATCTTGAGATTTTTAAGATTTTATACTGAAAGTTTTAGTCTAGGGTACTACGATCGTTCTCGCCGTGACCCTTCATTCCTTAATAATTAATGTCTTGTTACATTCTGTTCTATGATCATATTCAAATATTTCGTCTACCTGTAAACACTAATTAATTTTTACTGCAAAATTATTTTTATACTTTATAACTAAATATTGAGAAGTTGGCCTCAGTCAGTCAGGGGATAGAGGAAGAAGAAAAACAAAGAAACCTAGAAAAATGCATCCATTCGCGTTTTTATATCTACGCGGGCTTATGCACAGCACAGCAGGCACTGTTTCGCCGTATCTCGATGACCTTTATGATATTACAGTTATCAGGACCATCTTCCGTAGTCGAACCGAAATGTTAAATTTAAACGTAAAACCATGGGATAACAAAAGAAAAGATGACTGCCCATTATGCCATGGAGGGGAGAAAGAAGACACGTGTCACTTCCTGGGGACCTGCCATGTTTATGGCGAACTAAGGAAAAAATATTTCTGTCGGGAGGTTGTACGTACACCAGATGAATTATTTACTCTATTAATTGGAAGCCATTGGATAGCACTTAGCTGTTATGTCCAGCAGGCCACATTGAGAAGAGCTCAATGGATTAGCAGGTAGGGGATCATTGGGGCAACCTTTTTATTTATTTTTATTCATATTCTTTATTATTATATTGTATTCATTATATTTATTATGATTATTATTTTGTGTTAAATTATTAATTATTTATTATGATTTGGTAAAACATTGATGTGTATTATAGTATTTATTTATAACTACAGAATCTGAAATTTTCCATCGTCTATGTGTTTTGTTAATTTCTCTAATTAATGATTTGCATTATGGATTTTAAAATAAACACGTTTTCATTCAACTAAATATTATTGATTAATTTAATTTATTATTGATGATGCAAATAATTTTCACATAAGATATTATTAGGCGAATGGTAATATAACATTCAAATCGGCGACATTTTTTTTTGTTAACATTTATGTGGATATTTAAAGTATGAAATATGCTATAACATTGATAATTATGAAGCGATATCCAAAAAAATTTTTTTTTTTAACCTGAATTTTCCTTTTTTTATTTTTGGCACTATTAGAGATGGTCATGCTTTGGATGAATAAATTGGATGAGGTATTAAGGAAATTGATGTGTTTTTTTTCTGGTGTACCTGCAAAAATACTTTTGAGAAGTAATATTTGAAGCTTTAAATTCTTTTTGGTAGCAAACCTCATAGTTGTTCTCACAATCTCCTTCATTGCGGTAGGTTGGCTGTTATTTTTCCAATTTCAAGACGCCATCATGCTTTTGGTTCCCTCGCAAGACCATTTATCACCTTGGAAGAGCGAGGCCACCGGTAGTTCCTGGAAACATTGGAACTGGAAGAGGCCTCTGCAATTACCCTCTTCTACTAAACCGAGTAGGGCCATTACTGAGAAACTACTTCAAGATACCTCTCCAGTACTTTCCTGCTTTCGATCTTTTATCTGGTTTAACTACAATGCCGGTGTTAGTTGGTAAATAAAGTAAAAGAAAACATTATTCAAACGGGTATTAATTTCAAATCATTTAAATTTTTTTTTAATTGTTAATAATGTATAAAGGAAGAAACAAAATCCATTCCTATTCAATGCTAAAAGCTATAACACACCTTGTCATCTCAGCCACAGAGCTATGAGCTTTCTTTACCAATTCTTCATTGCCTTCTGAATATGGGTTATGGTTTCCTTTGGAAAAAAAGGAAAAATATTTAATTTTAAAATATTAAAAAAAAACTTTTTTTTCTGAAACATGTATTTTTTCTGTAATTCGGAAGGAAACTACATCATATCACTTTGGATTTAAATAGCATGATAAATATGTACTTCCAATTCATCAACGTCAAGAATAATGTGATCAACATCCATTATCCTAGGTAAGGATTAAAACCCGAATTAGCGATTTTTGGGGATGATAGTAAGAAAATAGAATCGGTTTTTGAGTCTTTGCAATCAAATAATCTACTGGCAGAAATGTGACTCACCAAATCACTAGGAACAATAGTAGTAGTAATTAAATTAATATAGTATTCATTATTCATTAAAATAATAACATTCATTACAAAATAAAAGTGGTAGAATAAAACGAAGAACAGTTATCATAAAAAAAAAAGATTCAATTGGCGTTGATGACCGGCTCGGTTTTACGCCATTAAACTCCAATAAAAAAACATCCATTATGCTGTCTACAAAAATAACAGAAAAACATATTTAAAAATTATTTATTTTTTAATATCACCTCATATCAAACTAGATTTTTAAAATTTGAATAATCTGCAGAAAAAACATTGCAATATTGTGCATATTATTCGGTAAAAGGGTCAATATCCACCACTAGGTCAAATAAATAGTTAATAAAGGCTCTTTTAGATACAGATTTGCTGAACATATCAAAAAGTTACCTAAAAGAAAAGTCCCTGGACACGACTTGATTAACGCTGAAGTGCTCCAGCAAATGCCCAGGAAAGCTCTAGTGTTTCTGACGACTATTTACAATGCAATACTGAGAACTACAAAATTCCCGTTACAATGGAAATACTCTCACATAAAAATGATTCAAAAGCCAATCAAAGACAAAAACTTGCGCTCATCATATCGACCAATCAGTTTACTTCCAATCTGCTCCAAAATTTTCGAAAGCCTATTGTACAAAAGACTTATTGACATACTAACAAACTCGCATATAATACCAGACCATCAATTTGGATTCAGGACACACCACTCAACTGTACATCAATTACACAGAGTCACAGACTACATATCCACGGCACTAGAGCAGAAATTATATTCGACTGGTGTATTTCTGGATGTTGCTCAAGCGTTCGACAGAGTGTGGCACCAGGGACTTCGCTATAAACTCAAGATAATACTTCCACCTACCTACTATCTTATTCTTCAATCCTTCCTTACTGACAGATTTTTCTCCGTTAGACAGGGTTCAGAGATGTCTTGTATACGGTCAATCGCAGCAGGAGTACTTCAAGGTTCCGTGCTCGCCCCATTACTCTACATTACGTACACACACGATATTTCTTGCAGCCCAGAAATTTTAACAGCAACATACGCCGACGACACAGCAATCCTAACAAGGCACGAAAATCCAACTCATGCATCAGAGAACCTTCAATATTATTTGACAAAATTACATGACTGATTTAAACTTTAGAAAGTCCGACTAAATCACGAAAAATCACAGCACATAACCTTTACTCTTCGACGTGAAACGTGTCCTCCTGTTTTCCTTGACAATACACAGATACCACAGACAGGCACAGTACACTACCTTGGTTTGACCTTTGATTGAAGGATGACATGGGGTCCACATATTAAGAAAAAAAGAAAAACTCTGAACCAAAGATTAAAACTTCTTTACTCACTTCTTTCAAAGCATTCAAAACTAAAACTAAGACAGAAATTGAACACCTACACTTACTTACTGAAACCCTATTTGGACCTATGCATCACAAATATATGGAACGGCAAAAAAGACACATATTAACAAACTACAAATCTTTCAGGCAAAAACATTCAGAACAATCACTAAAGCACCATGGTATGTTAGCAATATTACTTTACACACCGACCTACACATACCGACTGTCAACGAGCACATCCGAACCCACTACAAAAGATTCCATGACAAATTACAAGGACACCCCAACTCACTCATTAATGACATGGCCACAACAGTCATGTGTACCGCCCGCAGAAGGCTAAAGAGGAGCTGGATGAGGGACCTCCTCGTCTAGTGATCAAACCTAGTAACATTGAAGCCAGGAGGAGATGCCGCTGGTTAATGCTCCCCCTCATGCCTCTCATGCCACTGTTAAGAATTTATTGTCAGCAAATTCACTGGTTGTTACTATTATATTAATTAACAGGTGTGAATAAAGATTAAAAGTAAAAAAAAAAAAAAAAAAATCGAATGAAGGGAAAATGGAGAATAATAAAAAAAATTATTCTTATTAAAAAATGATTTCTTATATTTCACTAGGAAGAAATTGTGAAAATTTCACAGGTTTTAAAATATAATAACTGCAGCCTCTGTGCCCATTATAAAAACTGGATTTTATTTCAGAGCCGTTAGTTTACCTTACACTTGACGATTGATAAATATAGATTAGGTAAGTTAATCTATGTGGTTCTTGATAAAACATATGTGGTGGTACGTCAATTTTTAGTCTGCTACATTTATAGATTCGATGGTCTTAGTCATCCCTTATAAATCCTAATTTGTATTAAAGAGTTCATGTAAGAACATTATTTTATGAATTAAATCTCGGGGATAGCTAATTACCCCTATTTGGATCAATATGAAGAAATTGGTAATTGTCCGTACTCAAAGTTGATTTTCATTCTTATAAATAAATAATATTTTGAAATATCTGTGGGAAATCTACTCCAAATAATTAATTAATTCCATTGAAGACAGTTATTGGAGTTACAATCCATGGAGAAAGGGGAGATGGGATTGAATGGTAATAGCAAAAAAAGGCTTTATAACCCCTAGAGAGATTCGAAGCCAACAGGCAAAAAAAGATTACTAAAATAACTAGTGACGGAGGCGGTAAAGTGCTTTCAGTGATATTAGCCGAAGAAACGGCTGCGTTGCGAAACCCTTCTAATCAATGGAGAAGGGCTTTTTCTGCGGATCCCAGGCCCTAACCCTTTTTACTGTCTCCTGTACCAGTAGCAATCTATATTAGGGAGTTTTATGCCTCCTTCTAGTTATATACTTCATCTTAGGCATCAGGCAGGATGAATGGATAGGAGGGAGGGTAAAAATTATGTAATTAAAAGGAATCTGTAGAGTTTTTCGGAAGTTAGGATTATTATTTTTCATAGGCTCATATTAATAATAACTATTAATATTAAAATTGATATAAAATAGTAGAAATCGTTGAACTTTTTTTAAAGGTTGGATTAATGTATGTCCCTAAGGGTATAATGAAACAACAGAGGAAGTAATGGAATACGTGTTAATCAGTGAAAGAAAAGCGGGAGATGGATGTGCCCTGGGACTGGATGTGGGCAAGAAAAGCGAAAAATCCGCCGGGGACCGCTTTAATTACTACACCCCCTCTCCCCCACCCCGACCCTTTCATATATCCATTACTTTTTATTACAGTACTTTACATATATGTACCCCCACCCTATGTAATTAAATTTTCTCTCTTATGGCTTCCCTTTTGTTTTCTATCCACTCACGCCTAAGTATTGCATGTAGTATTTATAACTTGAAAGTTTCCCCTCGGATCGATGATTCGTCCTTGTTTTATCTCGACCATTCCACGCTTATTTACTTTATGTATCTATTCTTATCTTGGCATGTGAGGATTTATAGGCTGTATTCTTGTAGTTGTGATACTCTTTGATGATTTCATAGCTAAAAATAATTAAATAGTTGATATTTCCGTAACATTTTATTAAACACTGAACAAGGAACATGAAATCTTTTCCATCTATATTCATATGTTTCATAATTTTTTTTATGAAATTAAAAAATGATAGGATGATCGAAATTCAAAGTTGTTTGAATAATTTATATTGATGTTTTTTTTTACTCTGAGCAAGCTATTAATTACAAAAAAAAAATTAAAACCTTTATGACTTTATTTTTAGTCTATAAATGGATTATAATCAAAGAATCACTTCCGTGGATCGTCCCCGGAACTCGGCCTTTGAGAGGTGGAATTTGTGAATGAAAAAATTAAGGAATTAATAGTTTAGGTTCTTTTTCTGTTTATTATGGAAACCTACAAATTTGTATATATTTGTACCCCGGAGGTAAAGTATTCAATTTTTTTGCGGTACTTAAAAATAGGCATCAAAATATTAATAAACAAACTATTTTTTTGAAAGTATATTATTTATTGTTACTTTGAGCGTATTAATCAACAAATATCTTATGATAAACGTATTTTATCAGTTTCCAAAAAATACTCCATAATACTTTTTAATATCTAATTAAGAGCACTGATGATGATTCCTTAATAATATATTAAATTGAAGAAAACAATTTAATGAAATAATTATATATTTTTTTTTTTTTCATGAAATCAATATGGTTTAAAAAAAAATCGAGTCATTCAATGTTTCAATTTTTTTTCCGAACCTCTTTACAATTGTTCTTTTAAAAACCTTAATATTTTCTTTTATTCATACTACACCAATTAAATAGGGCCATTTTTAATTCTAATGAAATGTTATTTTTTCCTCCCCTTTTTTCAATATTTCTTCTCTAAACATTGTTAGCGTTTTTAAAAGTATTTTTAGTGTCACGGTAATTTAATCTGAAATAAAAAATGTTCACATTGAAATTTTGTATTTGATACAACAAAGTTCAAAGAGGCTTTTAAATATAATAATGAAATATAACAAAATAAGGAAATGAATACTAGCCAGAGTACTGGTTGCTTGAAACTATATCCGAACTTTCCGCAAATATACGTTTTCCAATGTTCTAATGACCCCTATATTAGATTACGTAAGATGACTACATTACATAAGAAGATCTAGAATATCTACATTATGAGGTATCGTTCTGCATTTATGAGCTTTCGAATAAATTGCCCACAATGAATGAGATATAGGTAGTAGGTATGCCTCGCACATATCTTCCTCGTGGTTACGACTTCTTTTCTCAGGTTGACAAATCTAAAAACAAAAACATTAAATCTAATAAAAATGTAATCTAATAGAAACATTAAATACAAACATGCACTGACTGAGTAGACTGTACTTTGATCTAAAAAGTGAGTCCTCTTTTCAAGTACACAAGTCAGCCCGAGAGAGCAAATACAAATTGATGAGAAGACCTCCCTCCTTATTGTAATGGATTAAATTAATTTGGAGCCCTTTTCGACGATTAACGGCTTAAAGGGCTGACCTGGGGGCAATTTAAGTAATCTCCCTCTAGATCCCAATTTATGAACTGATTAGCCTTTTGATTTAATGACAAATTATCCCATCCTTTAAAAGTATCGAAGTTTTGTTTTCCGATTCATGGCAGTGATTAAAAAATTTCTAAAAAAAAAAAAATGAAATAGAATTCTTATTTGATTTCCTAATATTGGGATGCGAAACTTCCTCGATGAATATGTAGATCCAAAACCAAATATAAAAAAATAAAATTATTTAAATAATAATAGACAAAAATACATATAAAATTACATTTAAGTAATTCTATTCTTTATATATGAAAAATTTTACATTTAATTTCATTCAGGAATACATATACATTTACACACACACACACACACATTTATATATTTATATATATAAATATATATATATATATATATATACACACATATATATATATATATATATATATATATATATATATATATATATATATATATATATAAATATATAACGTCTACAACAGAAAATGCGCCTTGCAGTCCTAGGGATGGAAAGGATTGTGGATTTCGCACGGCAACCTCTTTGAAACGTATCCCTCGTTTGTTCAATTGGGTATAAGTCTAAAGAACATATGAGGCCGGAGGAAGATGCCTTATTTGACAGGAGCTTAGAGGATCCGGCTGTGCCGTACATTATCGTATAAAACAAAAAATCTTGAAAAGAAAGTCTCAGGTAGAGCTTAAGCTGAATGATTTCCTCAGTATAAAATATTTATATTCGATTTTAGAATAAAATATGTTGTAGAGTTATTTAACATTGTGGCATTTAAAATAATGCCCCATGCATTCACAGTAAAAACTAAAGTGACCAAGTTTTAAATGAAGTTGCATATTATTTCATAAAAAATATTGCATGGTATTGTAACACTATTGTGGGTTTAAATAATTTTCATTAGAAGAAAATAGTTCAAAATAGTTTTTTAATTCAATTCAAGATATAAGAATAAAGTCTTTCACTCTTTACAATGTTAATAATCTAAATCACAAGGTATTGTTTCACGTTACACAATATATAATCTTACAGTAGATTAAGAAGCACCACACAGAAATGTGTTTTTCGCCAAAATGTTTCCGATAAGTATTGCTATTTGTTTTCGCATTTGTGATTGTCGTTTTTTTTTCTCCTGATCCTTGTTTATTATTATTGTTACCTCCTTGTTTATTATCCTTGTTTATTATTATTGTTACCTTTTGGGCATCCCAATAACCTTAAAAATAAATAATGGTTATTAACCTACCTGTACTCCGATCTAAACTTTTTCTGTTACTCCAAAGTCACTCTGTGCCGAATAGATTTACATTTATGGAACATAACAACCTCGTTTTTAAAAGGAGCACCAGTCTATACAACCTAATTCATACAATAACTGCACCACTTTATACATGCCGTTTCCTATTCTGCCATTTATTTTTTATAGTATTTTATCCTTACCAAGTTAGTTTTTCCCTCAGGGCTGGGCAAGAAAAAGATCTACTCTCTCATAAAAAAAAATGCTTTCATATTAGAAGTTAGGAAAGGGGTTATTTTGCTGTGGAAATACTTGGCGGAGAAGGGTTTGAGCCGCTTAAGGGGTTACGCTTAACCTAGTTTCTTTCTAGAAGTTTAACTGCCCGGAAAAAAGGAAAAGACATAAGACACGCGATGTGTCAACAGGCAGCAGTGCCTCCGGCTTGTTCTTGACCTACTGGTGGACCGCAAGGCAAGGTCGTTGGGGGCTCATTACTGCGGCGGGGCTTGAGAAGAAACCACTCGAGAAATATGTTATTGTGACCGAGTTCTGGGGGCTAGTAATTGAGTTCATCTTTAATCAGTTAGGGGGATGTCCCTACGAATTGAGGAAAGTCGAAATGGTTTGTCTGCCTCGAAATGACTACTTAAATGGCAGAGTAGAAAATACTATTACACGCTTACATAAAATAATCTTTACATGTTTGAAATTTTCGTTATAGATAAGGATGTTTTGGTTAGAAAAGCAAAAGGTAATTAATAATACATCAATTAAATTATTTACTAATAAAGTTGTATTATGTTTTGGTTAGAAAAGCAAAAGGTAATTAATAATACATCAATTAAATTATTTATTAATAAAGTTGTATTTACCGATATTTGTAAGTATTTCAACTGTAAGGTGATTTGATTAAAATTTTCACATTTTATGTTTATTATAAAGTTATGTTACTATAACGTCCACCTTGCTTTATGAGCTACTCGGCCCATCATGTCACCATGTCAGGCGCAGGAATGAAAGAAAAAAAAGACGGGTTAGGCGGCAATGTTGAAAAAGGAAATGGAATAGTGATAGTGTCCCGTTTTGGAATTCAACCAAATGGAATAAAAACATCCATTTGGAAAAATGGATTTACAAATAGAAAAGAAGAAAAAATCGAAGATCCTACGGGAAATAAGAAGAATTTATGGACTGAAGTTTTCTCCAAAGAAATTTACGTATGAAAATGTAGCTACAAAAGTACTATTTTTTTTTTTTACGGGAAACCCCGTATAGCCTAACAGGCGATGAAGGGGAGTACCAAGTAGTACTATTTGTAAGTAATATAGGCCATTACAAAATTATGGGTTATTTTCATCTCAAACTTTTTATAAATAAAAAAAAATATCCGTTTTCCACCGTTTCCCCCCATAAAGTACGTGTCACTTAACATAAGTTTGTGTCACTTAACAAGTCCTGAAAGTATGCACACAATTTAGGGAATATTTTGGGAAATATTGGTATTTGAAAATGTTGAGAACTTAATGCTAGGAGTGAGAAAGGACAGGTAAAATCAAACTTATAGTTAAGTATAAACAGAAGTGTATGATAAGTATAGATCTATATTGTTAAAGATCTATTTAAAATAGGAAAAACAATAATTACAAAAAAAAACTTCACAAATTTTTAATAATCGACAATGATGCGGTAGGTAAAAAAAGTAGGAAGAATTGTCACCAAATTGATGTGGATCTGCCTTATATTGCTGTACTGTGTGTACATAACTAACCCTTACAACTAGAATTCTAGGATCTCATCTCACTCCTTAGAAAATTGATTTTGTTCATTATTCGTAGGGAATAAAGTTGTGGGGAGTGAGGTTTTGAATGTTTCCATGCATTGTGTTGGAGAAGCTACAGATTTTCTCAGCTTAAAAATATCTCACCCAACGTCCACCTTTATGTCCTCATGAACTGATTATCATTAATGGATTAAAGACTTCACTTGATTAACAAAAGTATTTTAGGGAATGAGAAAGTACAAAAATATTCTAAGAAATTCCACCAAAAACAATTTTCTGCAAGGAACAGATGTAGTCTGATGTAAACAGTTTGGCAGCTATGTTGTAGCTCTCAAATTTTGTAAAAAGTGAAATACACATTTTCCTGGTTTTGGAAGACTATTTAAGAAGATTTGTAGGGTGTGAGGAAAAACTGTTTGACGAAAATAAAACCTATTATACGTATGGTTACAGGACTTTATTTTCATTTTCCATCAAGGTATTGTCGAAAAAAGAGTACCCTTAAGGCAAAAATAATTTTTTCAATAATAAATCCATTCAGTTAATGTAAAATAAAAATTCGAGATATTCGAAACCGAGCCCATGTGACAAGTGTAGGGAGTAAGTATATTATATAGTAAGATAACGCCGTGGTTATCAATTTTTCATTGTGAATATTATCAATTTTTTGACGTAAAGCATATGGTACAGTGGCCTGCTTTTGAGCTTTATGTAATCTATATATCTTGGCGAAAATCTAAGTGAAATTTAACAGCCAATGTCTCATCCTCACCAATTCTTGTCGAATAATGAAACGAAATATTAATTAAAATATTGCGGTTCTTTTACACAACATAAAATAATCTTATTGGTAAGGGTCGACCTTTATTAATTTTTTTGCCTATAACGATTTATCGGTCCACAACTATTTTCCATAAATTATGGATCGACCGATACCGTATTGCCGATATTAATACATATCACTAAACTATTGCCCAGTGCATGTTTTAATTTAATATAAACCAATTTCTAAATGAAATGTAGTTTTCTAATTGAAAAATGATTTCTAAATGAAAAAATATATAATAAATATATTGCATATGTATGTATATGATGTGCATATACATCATATCTACTGTAAATATAGTGAATTTCAGATTCGATTGACAGACCAATGTATTGTTTACCTTACTGAAATAAATAAATAACTTGCTTAACAAAACTAAATCTTTGTTTGTTTTAACCTCACTTTCTGCTACTAAGGCTAATCGGACGATGCTGAGTGGGAGTCCTAAATTTTGCCTATCCAGGTATAATTAGGATAGGGATCTTTAACGAGTACCTGACATCGTACTGGCTCGGAACCTCCATTTTACGTCCTAACCGAGGGCGGCATAGACACGGATTTTTTACTCACTTAAAAAAATCCTAGGGCTACATCGAGACGCGAACTCGCGACCTTTAGTATTGTAGGTTTCTATGCTAACCACTATACAACAGGTGACCACAAACTAAATCTTGATAGGTGATTAATTGTAAATAATACAATAACTTGGGGTCGAAATCAACCGATAGTAAAATCGGTATACCGTATATAAGTTTTAACTTGAAATATTTAAGTGTATTGGGCGCAGATATTAGAAATCGCTTATTCGATTCGCCCAACTCTAAGTTAGGCTAATAACAGAATTATCTAGGATGTAAGGTTAAATTGATATTTTAATAAACCTGAGTAATAGATCTGTAATCCAAAGCTACTAAATAAACATGAAGTTGTTAGTGAACTAACCGACAAGCTTCCTCAATATATTTAATTGCTATGACTTTTTTTTTTTTATTAAAAAATACCTATTGAACTTCATATTGTTTGATCTTAGTTGGCGATGTGTACCTAAACCGTTCGTAGTTGAGATTATTTTCGTATATTCGCTAAAAAAAAAAAAAATAATAATAAATGGTATTAATCTTGAATGTTTCTTTGTTAAAAAAATCAATTCGTGCTTTCCGAATGTAAATGTTCAACGCTTCTTGTCACTTCCGTTTATCCATATTTTCATTAGAGAATTCTAGTGTGTTCATACGGTATTAGCTTTTATCTACAGTATACCAGACAACAAACATGTGATGGTTTATAAGAATGCGTGGCTCTCTATCATATCTCGTTGGTTGGCGGCTGTCCAGGAACGGCGTTTCAATTCTTCCAAGGACGTTGGCCCAGTTATCTCATTTACCAAACTGACTGTCCTCCCATGCTCATCAGCCTCACATTGCCTAAGAGATGGGAGGTATGTTTATACAACACGTGTTCACTCTGTTGACGCTATCTCTTCCGAATCTTGTTTGCGTTTTGATGTGTAAATACAGCTTTTGGAGGAACAGTTGTGTAAATATGGTTGTTCGGAAATAAGGCTGCTTTCTTGATATCAGTCTCCGTTTCCTGTTCTAAAATATTCAACTCCAAAATTATTTATAAAACGATGTAAATTACAAACGTGTTTTTTTATTTTATTAAATAGATTTCCCAAACAATGGATTTTTCCTCAAGGCTAAAAATAATGTTTTAGTGGTGGCAATGTTTTCTTAAAAATCCTTCCTGGGCGATAGTAAACTGAAATGGTTATAGTGAATAAGAAAATAGTTGACTGATTAATTGTATATTATTCCAGTCAGAAATATTCTTCATTTAGCCAATTTGCGTTTTGACTTAAATATGTGGTTCTTCATGAAAATTTTATGAGCAGTGGAGGGTTCGACAGACACCGCTCTAGATTCAGGTTAGACCATTTTCCATGTTTGAATGGATTCCCATTGGCAATGTAACGGTAATGAATAAACCTTTGTGAAACCCTCAGCATGTCCTGATGATGACACCCACATACATAAGTTGAATCGCAGGCTAAGTAGGTTCCACGTTTATATTTCTAAGTATACGTACCTTCCTAATTGGTCATAAAAGCTCTAACTGCACTTGTCTGATATACGAGACAAATTTAATAAATATTTTATTTAATTGAAATTCAAGCTTGATGACTGATTATTTCAGTAAATGGAAGGAAGCCCAAACTCCAGCTCCAGTTCCAGGCCAGTGAGGGAGAAGTCTAATGAGCTATGACCGTACCAGCTAATGAACCCTAGGTAGGAAACCATTAGGCTGTTTCAATTAAACACCGATAGTAATCTTTACATTTCAAACAAATTAGATATGTTTTCAATTCGTTCTGAAAATAAATTATGTTCTTGTATATTTGCCTAGTGCACCCTAACAGGATAATTACTTAATGAAATTTATTAGGTCTTGTTTCTTAGGAATAGTTATACAATGAATTTTTATTGTTTACGGAAATTCAGTCCTAGATGGTTGACTGCATTTTGATTCGAACTTTAACATATCAATTCCGCTCTTTGCTTGTAGCCTGAAAATAAAATAAGTTTTTGTTCCGCCCGAAAACATATCCAGTTGCCACCTTCCAATCAAGTTTAGTACCCAGCATTTTCATGTTTAGCTTGTAATAAGTAGTTACGTGCGACTCTCCCCGAGTCTGGAGGAGGGGCTGCCTTCCTCGCAAGTCATTCACGACTCATGAAAAAAAGCTTTTTTTTACAAAATCAACCAAAGATTGAAACTTCTTATATTTCATTATTTAAAATTCATTCCATCGAACTTTATTTATTGAAAATAGCTTATTGTCCTGTCTCTCAAGTTTAAAATGCTGTACATTGATTTTAGAGATAATATTTATATAATATTAATCTAATCTTAATTCGTGGGTGACCACCATTTTTAATTTATTGTTAAATAGTTTATTTTTGAAGAGAAAAGATTTGGTTCCGCCGGTAGTCGAACCCGGGTCTCCCGCGTGACATGCGCGGATGCTAACCACTACACCACAGAGCTCGGCCACAAGCAGAGCCAATCCTTCCTCAGGAGGTATTAGAACAAACAGTTTCAGAATACATGACAATGCTCTTAATCATGTTTAGCGAAAAGTAGTTAGTGACAATTTAATTGTACTGATTATAAATTAATATACTTTATTAAGGATATCCATTACAAAACGATAAGTCAAAATTATAATTGAAATTTATTTTGAGGTAAAAACATTAATTAAGCGTTAATTCTATAAAGGATTAAATATCCAAACTGCTTTTACAGTTATGACAATTAACTGTTTAATCTGCACTTCTCATTTTAACGGTTGTCAATTTCCTTTTATTAGAATTCTCCCTCATAACCTTTCTCCTCTGACGGTCTAGTGATTTATTTTTCTCACGTTCTTCACCTTCAAGAGAAAACCCTATCCTTCGGTGATGTTACCTTGGCAGCTGGCTGAAATGACGCGTGCCTCATTACGATTTTTCTGCATCTACGTTAAATATCCTTAGAGGGGACTCCCTGATTGGTTTTCAGATTGGTCTGTTTGAATTCACTTTTCATATTTGAGGTTGTTATTAACAGTAACAAATATCTGTAAAAATGCACCTATTCTTATGTTAGACAAGCTAGGTAGCAGCTTGGAAATACCTTCTTTCTAAAATCATTGGACATTTTCTTGACATTGATTTAACTCATAAATTTTACATTAGGTAATTGATGAAGATTTCCTTTGAGAGTGTTCCTCAATGAGAGAGAATATCTCATACAAATGTCTCATGAGATGAAGGGAATGTTCCCCCTGTAAGGTATTGCTTTCCCCTTTGGAAAGACTTTCATGAAAGACCCGGTGATAGCGTTGAGGAAGTTGATGCCGTTCGTCATTCCTGATATTTGCCAGGATTCTGGAATAAATTGAGTGCTCACATAATCACATGTCTTCATGAACAACTTTTCGAACATCGGAGTTTTCAGGACACATATTCGGTACTGTATCTTTATATATAAATATTATGTTATAATTACGCTTTGATTTATTTAAATCAATAAAGTTTGTTTATTTCCAGAATTTCATTTAAGATAACTGTGACACCGTGATTAAGTAAAGTTAAATTTGCAAAATTGAATTTTATAGTCCTAATCTTAAGCCATTCAAAAAGTTAAGTGTATTTTGAGCACTACACATAAAGCTTATTAAAAAATTATATACAAATTACAACATCGTAACTACTTCTTCAAAGTTTTAATAAAAAGCTTAAGAATCTCCAAAGCTGAGTCAACTTGATTTTGTAAGTGCAGTTTTGTTACTTTTGTACGTTGAATATCTGTTGTTCGTCTTGAAGTTTCAGATTGAAATTTTGTGAATTTTGTTAGAATTTCGCTCTTGTTAAAAATTTTTTGGTGCATATTGACCAAAAAGGTCAAACTCGTAATTTCTGTCGATTAGTTGATGATCTCCATTTTCGTTTTGACTAGTTGATGACGAGTCATCGCAGGTGATTGAAGTATTGAGAATTTTTTTATTCTTTTTAGTACCTACTCTTCCTAATATATATATATATATATTAGGAAGTTTAGGTACTAAAAAGAATAAAAAAATTCTATATAATATATATATATATATATATATATATATATATATATATATATATATATATATAATGTAATGAGTAATATATAATGTATAGAGTAAAACCATTTTTTTTTATAAACATTTAGGATTTTTAATATATTTTCCGGTGCTCTACATTCATTTATTCTAAAACTAATTTATACAAAATATACAAAAAGAAAACGAATATATTCTACTCCAGAGCTAATAAAAGTATATCGAGCCACCTGCCATGATTCCCTGACCGGGTCCACACTCCTTCAAGATCATTGACCCCAGAACTGGTCAGGATAGACCAGTTGCTAATAAATATCTAGTCTATGATAGGCTTCTTCCTAGAGTAGCCGTACTGACTATAATTCTCTCTGGCTAGAGCACTCGCCGCCCTAGCATTATTTATAATCTAGGCTGACCTTATTTAAATGCAACAAGGGTTCCACCGGTGAAGTATTATCTCTAGCCTGCATCCTGATATCTCTGGTCAAGTAACTAACGTCCTGTGCTCGAACCTTAAGAGCTACGGTGTGATTAGTACATTATTAGATAACAAACATAATAATAGAATTTAGATTACAGGTTGTTGATAAAAGTTTATAAAGCCCAAAATCATTAGGTGCCATTATATATTTCCCTTTTTTTACCAAACCAGTTAGGATTGATAAAATTTACGATGACTCAGACATTTTAAACGAAAAAGGTCCAACTAATAACACCGAAAAACTTCAAAGCGGAACAAGTTATAGAGTTAGTCCAAAGCATCATAGAAATTAGAGTTCAATAATTGTTCACCAACAAATTACTACGGATTTAACGAAAATTATAATTATTACATTCCAAGTGAACGCCTGACTTATATGATTATTATTATCAACGAAGAAACCGCCTTCACGCTTTTTTTTTTAACCCATTTTTGGCTAAATTAAGCTTAACTACTTATGGTAATCATTTGTATGAGAGATGTAATCAACAGACAAATATAATTTAATGCAAGACTATAAATTAATTAATCTGAAGAACTTAATTTAACTGATGTAAGAAATCACATATACTTTTATTAATATTTTTTTCTTATTTATTAATATCTTATTTATTTTCTTTTATCTTTTTCTAAATTTTTTATGCATCCTTTTTTTTTTAAAATATTAAACAATAAAAAAATCAGGCATGGATGAAAAAATGATTAATGATTTTCCTACATACGTATCAACAAGTAAACAATTGCTTTGTGATGTTGAATCCAATACTTTCAACCAACATCACAGAGAAGCAATAACACTTTTGGTATAGATCTAGTCAATTTCGTGAACAAAGCGTTCAAACTTCGAAGTCTATTGAAGTTCCTGGATACACGTGGTTGACCTCTAGGAAATATTGGAAACTGGACAGGTTTTTCAAATTAATCAACTTTTTCTTTTTTTAAATCTACAAATGTCGTAAAAAATTAACGTGCAAGCAAGTGCTTCCATCCAAAGCAGGACAGTGAAAAACCGAAAATAAATACAACATAAATTGCATGAAATGTATTTTATATCTTTTTGATAGTTTACAACTTACTGGAAGGCTTGATCAATATTATTCCAATTAAGGTGGCCAAGGAGAGAGGTGTAATTGACAAATTTATTTATTGACGAGATTTTAAGGAATTGATTTTTTAACTAAAATATTGTTAATAGGGATTAGTAAGGAGTGAAACGTTGATGTTAACATCGGCCCACAAACATCGATGTTTCAGAAACATCGACATGGATGTCGCATACCACCACAGGCGACCCACATACAACTCAGGTAATTGGACGATGAAACTGTCTGATGTTAAGTATATCGTCCAAAATTCTGATTTTAGCTTAAACTTGAAATCTTATAACTTTAAGCTATTTTTCGGGGTTTCCTGTTGTTTATTGGTTAGCATTCCTGCCTTTATGTTCATGTTCGCAGGCCGGTGCCATATTATTTTTCATAGGGAGTAATAAATACGAGGGGACATTGGAGGTCCCATGCCTCTGCGTTGCCAGGTACTCATTAAAAATCCCTGTCATAATTATGCCTGGATAGTCAAAATATAGGACTCCTACTGAACTGTATCATCATCCGATTGACCATAATAGTATTAAGGGTCGATAAATAAATAAATGAGATATTTGCCAAAAGGTAATTACCGAGTAATTGGCAATTGATGGGTATGGAAGTACTTCAAACGGATCATTCCTTCTTCCCAGATATTTAAGGAAAATAGCTGCAGTTGTAAGATTTATCTGCTACCTTATATTCATACTGGGGAACGACACTTTAAAATTCCTAAGGCACTTTATAAGGTGTGCAATATGTGTAGAGAAATGGCGTTGAGATGTGTAAAAGCTGAGCTGTTAGGGGCGCTATCTGTGTTTACCTTGTGCTATCTCCTCCTTGTCAGCAGCCTCCAGGCCCTTATCTACCCGCGCCCGAATCACTTACTCAGCCCCTACAATTCATATCTTAGCTCAACATTCAGCCTTTTTCTCCTTTACTTCCTCTTTCTCTGAACTAATATTTCCTTAGAGTTTAGCATATAAAACTTAGGCATGTGCTTGCTTAAACAACTAGAACGTTTCATAGAGATTATTTGGATATGAATGTGTAATTAAATGCTTCTTTTTAATATAGAGAAGATAATTAGCATTTGTCCTGAAATCCACAAACATGCAAGCACTTATTGTCGATGCACACTGGGGTAGTTGGCCAAAACCCATTTTTCGAAATTTGAAATTTCTGGTAAATAATGACTGGAAGTTCAAGTAGAGGACCTGTTGGATCATGTAAAATGATTTTTATCTCTTTCAGACCCTTAATCCGGCGGCTATTCTAATTCAAATCTGACCTTATCCTTTTACTCGTCTGTGCTCATAAGTATTGGTCTACCAAATATATTAATTTTCTTTGTTCTTACTGAAGTATCGGCATTATCATATGATGGATAGTTCGAGGTTTCTACTTGTTATTCAGATAGTTATTATTTTTTTGTATTCAATACTAGTATCAATATCTTTTTGTTTTTTTGGTAGATATATTTTAGAGCTAAAAATTAAATTTGAAGGTTAGAAAAATATGCTTCTGGGCATTTCTGGCCAACGAAATATTTTTTATGATAATGTATAATTATCGTAGATTATGTTCCTTGAAAAAAATTCTGCCAATAGCTGCGATTGGGAGACTTATAATTTTTTATTACTAAAATGTCAATTTCATTAAATAATAAAAAAAAATCAATTTTGTTATATTTTGATTTATTTGTATCTTAGGATCTTCTGGAAGAATAACTGTAACCTGAATGGGATTATTTGACATATTTTTAAAGTCAAAACATTAGCTTTTAAAAAAAGAAGGAATTTGTGGTGTCTTTTTTCATTGGGAAATATTGAAAAAACCTAGAGCATGTAAAAGAGTTAAAACAAAATTATCCATTTTTAGCCATGATTTCCAAGTGAGATAGAATGCTTCTTCAAGGAAAAGAAATGTTTTTGAAACAGCAACAAGAAATGGCTAAGTGGGACGATATCAATCAAAAGCTCAAGATCTGATGGGCGCTCTGAAAAATCATTTGTTACTTTAAAATTTACAACGGATAGGGAGAAACCTATCAGGTTTTGTAAGGAAACATTAGAAATGTTGTCTCCCCCAACTATCTTAACCGATAGTGGTGATTCCGAAAGTTCATTAATTGACGAGGAAAGTGAATAATGAATAATTAAATTTAATATGCATTTTTAAGAAAGGTTGGTGCGTTTCTTCCTGTGATATAAGTTGTGTTTCGAAGAGGTATTAAACAATTCTTAATGAATTAGGAAAACCTATTTTTTTTCTTTATCACCATAACCATCTCTATTCACCTATTTTACACTATTTTTATTTTTTTAAAATAATAGTAATAGATAAATGATAATAAATCTTTAATTAGTTATAAGCATATTTCAAGGCTGCAATGCATAAAGCGAAAATATTATGAACATAAATTGTAAACCCATGGATGCCTATTTCACAGTCGGTGGAGTTATTTAAAAATTTATTTTATTAAAATTTTCTTCTTGGAGTATTTTTTTAACTGCTAAAAAAACATTTTTAATGTCTATTACAAATATAGAAGCCATTTTGAGAACTTTTGAATTAATAATATGGAAGGAAATAGTTTTGGCCAGCTTTTCCTGTCAAATACCCCCCTTGTGTGCAACGGTTAGCCTTCATTCAGATTATTAGGAGCTGAAATTCATAAGACTCCAATTAATGAAGTGAGTTGTTTATTTACCAATAAATAAAATCAGTAAAATAAAATATTCATGCCTTGGTCCAAATCGCTACAAAATGAATTTGCATATTTTCTATCTCATGTTTCGTTTTTTATTTTGCATTGCAAATTTTATATTCAGTAAAGATCGGATTTACATCAAGTTCGAGGCTTTTAAATCTATAATTGAAAAATCAAATCAAATCCGATCAACATTTTTATCTGGAATTTGAAAAAAAAATTTGTTTAGGGCGATTTTAGTTTTTTATTATTCGTGAAACAAATCATCACATTAATTTTGAATGAAAATGTAGCTATAAAAAAAAAATAGTAATTTCCAAATTAAACTTTTTTTAAATCAGAAATATGTATATAATTTTAATCTCCATTATATATTTTTAGCTTACCGTAATAAGTGAAGAATATATTTAGCAACTAAACATCTTATTTTCCGAAATGCATTAGAAATTTTGACTCACAAAAAAGAAGTTAAAATAAAAACTTCCGTGTTGGAGTTGGGAGTGTTTAACTTCAAAATTAATTTTCCAAGTGCTTAAGTGTCTACTGAAGATTATCCGGTGAACAGTTTTAATATAGTCCTTAATACACTTATATGTATAACATGTTAAAACAGCTTATAAATTACTAATAAAAAGTTATGACAAAATTATACGCCCAAATGAAACATTAATATGTGTCTTCTTAAAAGTGATTTTTATTTTTTGATAATTATTTTTTTAATCTCAATTCGTTCATTGTTATATGAGCAAATTTTTTTTAATGAAATCAATAAACATCAAAGATCGATTTAAATTTTTATTTATAACCTTTAAAGGCTTACATTTAAATTTATATTTAAATATAAAAAGCGTCCCTTCTAACATACCTTTTTTATAAAATGATTCAATGTTAATACTCAAATATAAAGGCTGTAGGACCGTAGGCTCAGGATAAGAGTGTTTATAGGTAGGTATAAGTTCCCAGGCGAATTCAAAAATTATCTAAAGGGGGCACATTAGTTTTATTTATTTATTTTTTCATTAAGTTAATCCCAACCTATTGAAGCTTGAAACCTCTAATGAAACTACGAAGAAGAAAACCGAAGGACTTTTGTTATTAGACACATAATTATACATTAAAATGTGTGTATATACGAATGGTGACTTTAAGGGATGAACCTTGAAGTACGTAATTTAAATTATTATGACCCTACACGACAGCTTAATGAATTACAATTACATGTTAAAATGCAATCCAATTCACTCTTAAGGGCATAATATATTGCGACATAAAAGCGCTTTGTATAGAGGGGAAGTATTCTAAATAAGTTGGTCCTCACATCTGTGGGAAGGACCAAATCTGCGGGTTCGCCTTCTCCTGTCTCCGCTGTTGTGTAATTGTTTAGGATAATAAAATATGGCTTCTGAATACGAGGTATTCATTACTTCGAAACTTAGAAAACAGACAAGTAACATAAAACATTATTTCCTTAAGGATTTTCTGTAATGAATGAATCTCTTCCTTGGTTTATTTTATTTTATTGTCCCAACGTTTCGGGCTATCGGCTCATCTTTTTTCAAAGAAGCTAGAGTTATAACATGTGATAATGAAATTATTCTAAAGTCGTTAAAAGTGTTAACAATAAGTGGATCATGTTGAATAAGGAAAAGACAGTTATATTTTTCAAATATAACAATTTTATGTAAGGACAAATGGCGATAGAACCTAAAAATTGTAAAATAGATATTCCCGAATGGTGGACCAATAGCCCGAAACGTTGGTACAATTAAATATAAAATAAACCATGGAATAGATTCCTTCATTAAAGAAAATCCTTAAGCAAGCCTCTCTTCCTCAGTCAGTGAAATATATAAGCATGTTCAACCTAATTTGCGTATATAAGGTTCGCAACATTATTTGCATTATGTGACTATTATTTAGCTTATATTGCGTATAAATATGAAGAATGCTCGAAAATTATTCTTAAAAAATAAAGGAGAAAAATCCAGGTATATTTTATGTTAATATAATCATGTGAATAAATTCATTTTTAAACTCAAGTAAATTGCTTTTTAAACGTCAAGACTTAAATAAAATTACCTATCTGAGACTCAACCTTCAGACAGTGTATAATTTGAATTTCTTGATGTTGATGTCTTCAGGGAGGTATGTTTAGGCATGATGTTACACACAGCTAGCTACTTTTATTCCGTTTCGGATTGTTCAGCAGAAGTTTCAACAATGTCCGTTCAGTTTGAAGAATTCTTGCTGAAATCAGAGGGCGTGTCGTTTTGTCTTTGCGGTGGCGTTCGAATTTCCAACTTAGAAAGCTTTAACGAGTCAATTACGAACAAATCAAAAATATTTAAGTGAATATATGTAGGTATACATGTTTGCTACCTGCCTGCAATCAAATTTGCACCTTACGTACTTATAACCTGTGCTGAGTTTGTATGTAGGCTTAGTTATGTCAAATTTTGATGAGAGATTGTTGACTTAGTATAAGACATTTAACATTAATTATTGTATATCTATTAAACAACACGACACTGAATATTACGAGCTTTAAAAGTATTAAATGTCGTTAAAATTCTTCCAATTTTTTTTCCTTATTCTGGGAACGTGCTAGTACTTGCGTGAACCCCGATTGTTTTATAGTGAATGTAAATCCCATAAACCACTTTTTTATCTTTATCTGTATTATTGATGTACATGATTCTGAAAATAGTTTTTAAAAAGTAAATAAGTGAATATTCCTCCTGACTAAATATTCCTGTTTCGATGTTACGGTTTGGTGTCAAGATCGTTTTTTCAGCACCTTGGGATAAGCCAACCTTGGTCGTAGGACATGAGTATTGTTAGGTCTCTAAAAGCTGAATGATTATATCCTTTTAATTCATCTTGTTATGGAATGTGTTCGTTAAGGTATGGTAAAAAAAATTTTATTTTGTTGCATGTTTATGGTTGCGATTTCGTTGTTTACGCATTTGGGCCTATGGCTTCTAATGTGTCTTCGATCATAGTTGGTTGATGTGGGTTTAATGTTCAATATTTATTTAGTGATTTACTGAAAATACATAGATAAATTGAATATTTGAATTTTTTCGTTTGCTGTTTTATTTACAGTAATATTGCAAGATATGATTGGCTTACTGCCTAAAGATATACGCTGAGTAGGCATCTACTATCATCAATTGGAGAGATTACTGGAACGGTGAAGAGTAAAGAAGATAAAAGTTTTGATATTTGGGATGGGATAAACTGGCTGTAGGTCTCCCCCCCCCCCCCCCGCCGATAAATTAATAGCTCAAGCTCCCCTTTGGTTAAATAAAGTCTGACAAACTTTTCCTGCTCCTGCTTAGGATCTCCTCCCTCCCGCCTCGCCAACTTTCCTTCCCCGGCCCAAACTTGTTCCTGGAAATATATAACCAGGTGATGGCAACTTCTTTCCATATACAAGAAATCCAATGGCAACTTTTACACTTGTTATATCAATTCGGTTTTTAGTGCGAACTCGCTTCAACTCTTCGTCATACGGTTCGCCTCGGTGTCCAACAAGTTACTGTATAATAACATATTTCTTTGAATCACTGTACATATGAGCAATATTCAATATTCATATTATTTTTCCACTAGTTCTTTGGGGGCACACTCTGTTCCCTCAATGATGGAAACCAGACATTTCAAAAGTTATTCAACTCCTCATTTCATTGTAGTATTCATACAATTCATTAATCGGTTTATTGTAATATTTTATTAGGCTATAAAATATTAAACGGTCACTAATTGTTTCATATAAAGAAATGTTGCTCATATTTTAAAAAATGTCTTTATAAAAATAAGTTATATCTTTACGATTGATGTTTCCTTATATATTTTGGGAAAAGCGTTTTCATGAAGGATTTTGTTAATATACTTTAGTTTTTTAATATAATTCAATCATATATAAATAACTGATTTTACAAAATACGACATTAATATTGAATCTAACTATATTTAATACTTATTCAATTTGAATCCCTATTAATACTGTTCCCATTATTACGTTGTTTTATTTTTCTCAGAACTCTTGAGGTAATATATGATTTCCGATACGTA
Source organism: Aelia acuminata (assembly GCA_911387785.2). Taxonomy (NCBI): domain Eukaryota; kingdom Metazoa; phylum Arthropoda; class Insecta; order Hemiptera; family Pentatomidae; genus Aelia; species Aelia acuminata. The sequence goes on along the minus strand of OU426978.1, from coordinate 135,561,924 downwards.
TAATAATTATTATTAATGAGTTCGATTATAATCAGAGTTTATATGAATGCTTCAATAATTTGGCAACATAGTGGTAAATTATTTCATGAAAACCGAGACACGATATATAAAAAAAAAAAAAAAAAAAAAAAAAAAAATTGTTTTTAGAGGTCTTAGTATTTTAAGTAATTTTATAGTTATAATATTTTCTTCTAAACAGCAACTCATGTTAGCTTATAAAATCGGGAAAATGAACGAATACACTTCACAGTCATAACTAATGGTTAATATGTAAGGAAAGGTGGTCGGCATTTAAGTAAAAACGCATTTTATTTTCAAGTATACCCTAAATAGAAAGCTACTATCCAAGAATTATAAAAGTAATAAGTTAAAACTTAGTTCCAGAGACGGATGTTTCCCACAGAGGACTCTACTCGTATACAGTTCATTTAAGGCTTGTTTGTAATTCTTATTTGATGAATACTGAAAACCTATCAACTTAGTCATATTTATATCGCAGTTATTTATAAACCCCATTTTAATTATATTTATCTGAATTAAGTATGGTGTTAATAAGGAAATATAACAGTTGTAGTCGTGGGATTTATATTTATCAATAACAAAGAAACCCGAGCTTTGATCTATTCACGATGTATGGAATTAAAACATGGATATAAAAGACCACTTATTGATATAATAGGCTTAAAGCGATTCGAACCAGCGCTTTACAGATATACGAGACAATACAAAAAAGACCCATTTAGTAAGCTACAAAATTAGAGTAAAAACTTTCAGGATTATAACCAAAGGTACGCGGTACTTCAGCAACTTTACACTGAGACCTTCACATTCCTCCTATCAACGGATACCTACCTACTCACTATTACAAATCATAGCCACAAAGAGCATATATAACACCCGAAGTAGGCTCAAAAGGGTTCTCCTCGTCTAAAATTCTATATCATACTCCGTAAACGGGTCGAAAGGGGAGTTGTGGGTAAAGGGGTGGATTGTAGGTAATGTTTGGGCCCCCCTCCACCAGGAGGTTTAGTAATCGTAGGAAATATTATTATTTCGACATAAAAAGAGCTTTTAATCGTAATATTTTTAGTCTTTAAATGGAAAACAGATCATTTAAATAATTTTTATTAAAAGAGAAAGACATTCCGGGATCTGTTCTTGAGAAGTGGGGTGGGTTTCTTTTGCATTAAACGTAAAACAAAAGATTTATTTATTGTCTTGTAACTGTATTGTATAGACTCTTTATATTTTACGTTCATCTAAATTACTAGGAAACTTAGGTTTATCTGTATATAAGCTGTACTTGATTTATTATATATTATTGTAAGATACATTTGGCACATTGATTATTATAATAGGCTTCATTAGTTATTTACTGGAATTGTATGTGTTAAATTTTTCCTAGGAATGTTACGTTTTAAGGAATCTATTCATTAAAACATAAGGAAAAGGAAACACATGTCGCCTATAGTCCAACGAATCCGAAGGATGGTTAAGAGGCTCTAACAAACAGCCTCCGGATCCTCTAATTAGTACGACGACACCACAGGCTACGTTTTCCTATGCTGTGTCACCAAACTTATTCCTCTCTCTTTATCTAAAGAACATGCTTGCACAATACTCGCCATATTTGGCATAAATCTGTTACAATCTCCAATGATATAAAAAAAATCAACGCTACTAGATTCTTTACTTTCGAAGCTGTTGGATCAAAAACACTCTGTCATAATTACATAAATAAATTCTATATTTTTGAAAGAGAAGGGAATAGAAGCTCGTTTTTACCGCGTGTTTAAAATGCATGAATCTACTCATCACTATTCTGGAGGCCATTTTAAACATCTGAAAGTCTAAAACGAACATGCTTCAAGGATGACGTGTATTTTCATCTATCTAGTAATCTGTGGACTGTTTGATTTTTTTTTTCCTTGCCACTTCCGAAAGTATGTTTAGTGCAGTAACATATACTATGTTATGCATAGTGTTACGTTTCTGGCTATTGTTTTTCAAAGGTGGATGTGTGTTAAAGAAACGGCATTATCCAATATACTTAGTGTAAATATATAAGTATTTTCCTCAATTAAATATATTTTTTAAATTTATATTTAAAATTAGAAATATTCAGGAAAATGATTGGTCTTTCATATTCATTATGAGATATCCTGGAAGACAGTCAAGAGCGAGTCTCCACTCAATTCGAATTCCTTAAATGCACCGAATAACCTTAGAGTTAGAGGCGGTACTACACACAATATATATATATGTCTTTAAGTTTTTCGAATAACTTGACTAACACGTCATATTCCATAGCATTATTCCCTAGTTTAAAATTTTATTTAATGTCTGTAAACTTTGAGGGTAGGGGTTAAATGGAGGTGTGTCTTATTTGAATCAATACTTTAATTTATTAAAAATATTTTAGCTGGCACTTTATGATTGAGTCGTGTAATTTGGCTCATCAAATATGTTTAATTTTTATGGTGTCATTGTCTATAACACTGTCTTATCCATTTAGATGAAACCGGAATTTATCACTTCATTGAAACTAAGATAATTTTATACCTGATTTTTGTTTGTTGCTTATGACGCTGATAGTTGAAAAGTAAACTCGCATTAGACACCTCATTGCTTAGTATTATCGTATCTTTTTTTTTTTTTTTTTTTTTTTTTGTCAGCTACGATCGACGATGGCCTTTGAAAGTGAAGACCTCGACTAGTACAAAGAGGTTGGAGGGGCTTTGGGAAGCTATAGAGCCGTATATAGGCCAAGAGCTGCGGCTGGAGCAGGATGTGGTGTGGGCAGGCAGCTGTGGGAGTCGCCACGCCCGCCGAGAACTGCCACCTTCGCCTCATTGTGCCCCTCCGGTGTGCATGCTCTATTGTCCACTACTTGCACAATACTACTGCTTTTATATCGGGTTGACCTCCATGCACTTAGGCCATTCACTCTTATTATAGGAAATATATTATCAAAATGTCCATGTTTCTGTTCGTGGGTATCTTTGCAGTGGATAATTCTAAAAATCTTAATGCTTCAATTTTTATTATTTTCTTTTTACCAACTTTATTTTTTTTTCTTTGAGTTGTTCATCTCTACGCTCGGCTCTCATAATCATAACATTTTCTGGTTATGCTTAACACATTGTGTGCGGGACTCGTAAAAATAAGTTTTTCGCCTACTTCTGAGCTCAGAGCGGTTCACGTAATAATACATGTACTTATTATTACGTGACCCGCTCTAAGCTCAAGTTTTAATAAGCACTTATAACTTAATAATAAGTACGTTTATAATTACGTGACCCGCTCTAAGCTCACAGTATGCGAAAAACCTATTTTTTTGGGTTCCGCACTCAATGTGTTAACAATATACTCGTGTTCCTTCTGAAACATTTTATATCTTGAATATCCGCAATAAACAAGAACGTTCAGGAAATTCAATCATTTAATTCACTATCGATGCCTATGTAAAAAAAAAAAATATTGTTGCTCGACAACATAAGAAATTTACCTGGCAATCGCATGCGCGGACTGTGGCGAATTTCATGGCCAATAGAGATGCTCTATAACAGTTGGCGTATCTAACTTATTTTCTTGTTAGTTTATGCTTTGTTTTTATTTTATCGTGTTTGTTGTTAATATAAGTTTTTTCATCATACTGCTTCAAAAACATATGTATTCAATACTCGGTTTGAGTCCGTAAAGTAGTACTTTTCGGGCCTAGGCCTGAAAAATCTTTTTGGTTCGCTAACCTTATTTGCTATTAATAAATATTAATAAACATGGTGTTTGAAGGAGGTATGCTACACTGAGCTTCATTCTAATATAAGTAGTATGTTTGAGGTGCAAAACTACATGGATATAGCAGAAGATGTTTTAGAAGAAGCCCCAGAAGCTTTAAACGAACTAATCAGAATTGTACTATAAATATTTATGTAACTGTAGAAGTAATTTTCTTCTATTTTAGGTTAAGAAACAGATGTTTAAAAAAAAAATCTGGTGCGTGCGCGCAACAAACAACTTTTACTTACAAACTTACTTAGATTAGAAATTAATGCGTTTTGTTAATTGCCACTTCTCAAATGAACAGAATGGCTTTAATTATGAACAATGGTCTGACATTAAAGGCGCACTCCGCATGCGCTCAACGAGTTTTATGAGTTGACTGAATATTTTTATTTCTTTCTCCTCTTTATGTTTTCTTTATTTTTATAATATCTCATATTTAACCATTTCTTATTTTTAGGCGTAACGAGAGAGAGTTGACTTCTCCCTAATTTTCAGAACACCTAATTTTCATTTAATATGACGAATTTGATAAAAATCGTTAAAGCCGTTTTTGAGATCATCGAAAAAAAAGGTAAAAATTGAAAAAAAAATTATGAAATAAAGTGCCCGCTCCGTTTGACCAATTTTGAAGAAATGTTGGCTATCACATTTTTGGGATATACATACATCAAATACCCAGTTTGATCAAAATCGTTAAAGCCTTTTTTGAATAAATAAAAAAAAACACGTGAAAATGATACAAAATTTATTAAGTAAAGTCCCCCCTCCGGTTGACCAATTTTGAAGAAATGTTGGCTATCACATCTTTGGCATATACATACATCAAATACCCAGTTTGATCAAAATCGTTAAAGCCTTTTTTGAATAAATAAAAAAAAAAAACACGTGAAAATGATACAAAATTTATTAAGTAAAGTCCACACACACACACACACACACACACACACACACACACACACACACACACACACACACACACACACACACACACACACACACACACACACACACACACACACACACACACACACACACACACACACACACACACACACACACACACACGCGCGCGCGCGCACGCGCACACGCACACGCACACACACACACACACACACACACACACACAGACCTTTTTTGCGGGACTTGGTTAATTGGACTCAGGGGACCCTAAAACGTGTATTTCCGTTGAAAACCGGAAGTCGAAATTTTTCACGATCGCAATACTTCCACTTACTATATATTTCTTATATAGGTAAGTGAAAGTAAAAAGGTGTCAATTTAATTTTTTATATTGTATCTGTAAATTATTAATGAAAAATAAAAGTGTTTTAATGTACTCAAGTATGAGCAGTATGATGAAAAGTATTGTTCATGATACGTACCAAAAGTGTGTTTTCGGTTTGCTTGGTCTAATTTCCGCGCTTACGCCTAGCGCGTTAAACTTGACGCGCACCGAAAACAACCACTTTTGGTACTAATGATGAAAATTACTATTTTGGGTTTTCGTTAGTTTCGAAATTTAGAAACTTTTGTTTTCCTTCTGTAAATATACATTGTTATAAGAAATATAACGCCTATACAAAGTAATTGTATATAAAAAATTTAAAATTGCATTCATTGAATATCTTATTATCAAGGTTTGTTTTTATAATGCAATTCATAATTATTTCTTTTATTCATTATTTATTATATTGATTTAAATGTCCACTCTATTTGTTTGTCATAATTTATAACATAACCTGATTCACTTCAAATTTAGCGCCTAAGCATAAGTAGATGTGCCTTATTGAAGTTCCGCCCTCAGGTAGTTGTGTTCTCGAGCTATAGAACAGAAATGTTTTTTAGCCGATTTCATCCACAATCGGAAAATGGAGATTTTCTATTTCCTTTTGATTATAGATCAGTCTAATTGTTGAAAACTGAATAACGTAACTCTCAAAACCACGAGATTTATGTTATGTTCAGTGAATTGATATTCTATTCAACCCAAGGATTCTCAAACGAGCTCTTTTTGAAAAAAATAGAATGAAAAGTTGGAGGATATTATGATTGGTTCCTGAGGAATCTCATCGGAATTACTATTGGCCCTTAGTTTGAGAATAAATCTCTTGATGCTTGCAATTACATGAGATTATGGAGTAAACATTGCTAAGTATGTTTTTTTTTTTTAAATTATTTCATCACGTACGTTCTTAGTTTTGATTTCTGACTTAAAAAATGAACGATGTATATTCTATAAGATGAATTCCGTTTTGATGGTTCCCTTTAATATCCTGACGACATTGCGGATGAAGTCGCGTATATTCCGCCGCCCTGACTAGGACAAAGAGGAGGCCCACTGATGGGAGTAGATTCCTCAGCACAATATCAGCGCTGTGTAGAGCTGACAGCAACGATAGCCGTTATCAGCTCCTGCCTCGGATTTGAATGGCGGGCCCCAACGTTACCTCATGGTAGGAAATTACCCTTCGGAAGTTTGGCACTTAGTAACAGTAACAGCTATATATTCCGCCGCCCACAAGCAGCGATGAATTAGCTGGTCGTAGATATTGACGTACGGGGGGGGGGGGGGGGCGTTTTTCTTCCTAAAAAAAAAGGAGTATGCTTGTAATAATTTTACTATATTTCTCATTAAATAAAAATTCTTCATTAGTTGACTATTTTTCTTCATAATTCCTATACTATATCATCATAAACGAATTAATATATTACAGAAAAAAAAGAAAGAAAAATCAGGATTTTTTATACATTTTCACGTGGGTGAACCAAAAACCCCGGGGGGTAGGAGAAGTAATTTAACTTGTGCTTGAACCGAAGGGTCTAGGGACGTTGTTGGGATGATCGCATTTATGATGGCCTTGCGATGAGATTTTGGTGCTAACTTAGTTTCCTGAAATAACTGGTATCGGTACTTGGAAATTAAATTCAGGCTATGGCTTTTTCATTGGGATATCCAATGGAAGGGTGTAATAAAAAAAATTTAAATAAGCGAAATGTCGAATGTAACATTTCTTTGTGGTAAATAATGTTGGAAAGATTACGCCGTCAAGGAATAGAAACTTTCACCTTTTAATCCAAGATTCCTTTTATTTTTTATCATTGTAAATTAATCCATGCTTTGCATTAGAATAAAAAAAAAAAAAGTAAGTCCAGGACTTCTTGTTTAGTTCAAAGTTTGATAGCGGAATTACCATCGCCCTGTGTCACTTCGGTGTCTTAGAGCCACACTGTATCAAGTCCGATTCATCAATTTTGTATGAATCTGAGAAAACTCCCTCAAGTACAGCACATATGTTTTTTTAGAATAGATTCGAGATTAAAGATAATCTGATCTTTTTAATAAACGTTTTAAATCTTTTGCTTATCATATACTTTTTTCGTGTAAATGAACCTCCTAAAATATACAATGGAATCATTCCATGTCACATCAACACACTTTTTTCCCGCACCATCTCAGATTTTAATGAAATTTGGTACATAGGACACCTTCCTGTAGACTAAGAAAAATTTCAAATTTCAGCTCAATGTCTCAACCGGTTTTCAAAATATAGCTATGTAAACCCAAGGAAAAACGCAAAATTTTGACCTGTCGCATCATCTGGAAATTGAAATTGCAGCTCTTCTGGACGAGATAGAGAAATTGATGTCATTTTAAAACTGAATCTTTGACTTTCCTTATGATTTGCAACTCAATAGGGTTTAAGAGAAATTTGTTTTTCAAAATTGGAATCAAAATTTCAAATTTGAATTTCTCAAAAAGCCCATTTTTTAAAATTCTGAAAAAATCAGTGGAGTTTAAAAGGCTGTCATTAATAAGTGCTATAAAAATTATGATGGAACAGCAAGGGGTTCATGCATAAAATAATTATTGAAAAATTTGAGGTCCTGAAACAGAAAAAATCATGAATAAAAATAGCTGTAGATTTTTTCCAAATTTGACCAGGACTATGATATTGGTGTCGTTTAACAGCGCATTTCATGCCGTTTCATACGATATAAGACAATGTATAGGTTGGTACTAAAGAAATTTTCTTAAAACTAAATGTAAAATTTTAATTTCAGTGTCCTATGTACCAAATTTCATTAAAATCTGAGCTGGTGCGGGAAAAAAGTGTGTTGATGTGACATGGAATGGCTCAATGGCTAATTTTGTTTTTATAATCATTATATTGATGCCCGTTAGGAATTTTAGAATCGTTTTGTACGATTGGCTGTAACTCATCTTACCATGCTGAATATTTTATAAATAATCTCAGCCGTTTAATTTTTGGTTGTACGATACTCATATATAGTTGACATTCGATAACCCATATTTTGAATAAAGAGCGAATGAAAAAAAAAAAGATCCGATGAAACGTTTGAACTATTTCCACGTCGTCTTTGGGTCATTAGGTGGGTGTGAGTGTGGGAGTTGCTACGCTTATTCACTCCGAATGCTTTCTAAAGACATCAACGGATGTGACGAGTAAGGTTTTGTTTACTCATTCTCGTTGCCATATGAAGAGACAACTAACATTATGAGGCGCTTATTTATTAATTTTATATATTACAAAGAATTTTATATTGACATGAATAAAAAGAAAAATAATATTGTCATGATGTCTTCAACTTAACATTCGTTTACAAACTATGTGTGGTGTTTGATTGGTATAAAAAAATCGTTGATGTCCGCTTTTCTTTTTTACAAGTAGTACTGGAAATATTAAGAAATCATATTTGTAAAAACATTCGAAAATTTCTGCCTTGTTTGCAATCTATAATTAAAAAAAGGAAAAATATAATCAAGTCAAAAGTTTTAGTCTTGATCATAATTTAAAAAAAATCATATTCTATTCATTATTTTTGAATAAAAATTTGTATTATAAGCAATAATAATACTAATTTTAGAAAAGTACTTTTACATAAGAGAAATATATATTTTAATAAAGTCTTCATTAGCAGGTGAAGAATATCGTTACTATATACGTTTCTTTTTCAGAGTTTGACCATGTAATATAACATGGTCAAACTCTGAAGAAGAAATGTATATAATGAATGGATTCAGACCATGGAAGCTTAAACCAACATTCAGTATTGTTATAATTCAACTTTTGGCGGCAAAACATTTTTACTTTCGAAATGCATTCGAACAAAGAATATTTAAAAATACAAACTATTCCTAACACATCAGGCCCAATTATGTTAAACTGCATCAATTGTATTGAATAGAAAAATTATTACTTCTAAATACTAACTTCTAACTTCTAAACGTCTAAATATAGGTAACATTAAAATGTATCTTCTGAAAGATGAATTTTATTTCCCGACCGTTATTATTTATGTATTATCAGTGAGTGATTATTATTTTTAATCATATCAATAAACTTGATCGATTACTTTCTTATATATAAATCAAGAATGATTTTTGGTTTTTGGAATTATAATTATAGATTTAAAACTCTGAAATTCTGGTCACCAATAACTCCGAACTAGTAGTTGTACTGTATAAAATTGTGACCTGCATAGTCTGACCACTTTAAAGATGGACATCTGTGTTGTTGGGGGGGGGGGGTGGTTTAGAGAGGTTGAAAAAGAAGTGAAATGTGTAAATTCATTTTGCTGTAATTAGTTCAATGGTGCGTTCCTTTTTATATATATATATATATATATATATATATATATATATATTTTTTTTGTATTCATGAATGAAATTAGAGTTATTACTATGACAATATAATCAATAGTTTAAAATGTATTTCAGATAACAGTATGATGTAAGTACCTACCTACATTAACTGTTACAACAAACGATTGTTTCAACAGTCGATCAACGAACAAAGTTTAAATCTCCCTCTAGTAAAAGCTTTTAATTCCTATAGAATATTACAACAATTTATTATTATTTACTTATTTATGTGTTATAACAATCGTTTGTACGATAAATTTATGTCAAATCATTCAGCCGAAAAAAATGCACCAATAATCTGAAATGACTTTGAATAGGTATTGACTGTTTGGTTATAGGAATTGCCACATTTGCCTCAGTTTCTTATGAGCGTCTTAGGTCGGGTTCAATGTAATGGACAGTTTCATGAATGTGCTGATTTTGTTTTACATTTGTCAAATTTTGATCTATATTTGGTGGGTGGGAAGAGCCTGGTTGCTAGTTTCCCAGGCTATTTATGAATATTGTATTGTGTAAAATTTGCTTGCGTTTGCTATTTTCATCTTTCTCCCATTTAATTATTTATTTAATATATTTATGTATAGTTTGAAAGGATTCTCACTTTGTGCAATTCCATTTCTTGGTACTTTTGGTACCTCATCTTACGAAAATGAGATATTTCAATAATCTAGATGCGGCCTTAATATTCTGTATGAATTAAAAGCTTTTACTGGAGGGAGATTTAAACTTTGTTCGGTGAACGACTGTTTATGAAACAAACTTTCTACCCAGTGGGACCCCCCTTTTCGTTCTACTAATTAAATATTCTTCAACTCCAGTAATTGTTCAATAACGGCTCAAATTTATTGAAATGTATGGCCCTTGCGGTTTTCAACCATTCAATTACGACCGATTTCAACACGTTCAATAATAAATTCCATACCGATTACCCCATTCCAAAATTTTTAAGCATTTTTAGTGATGTAAAGTGGATATTTTATCATTTACTTTCGTTAATTTTTTATACGTATTTTATTTAGGATTTAATTAGGAGGTATACATTTTTATATATACGTTGTTGACCTCATCAACTTTCCCATTCCTGCTTATTACAGTACCCAGGCATGTATAGTCGCCAGTTTGTTCAAGTGACTGGTTGTTAAATGTTATATTTGTTGCCTGAGGCCCTCTTTCCATTTGCAATATTTTGCTTTTATTTGTATTGATTTATAGGCCTTTCCATCCCAATTCCTATTTCACAGCTTGCTGAAGTTTGCATCAGCCGCCAGGACTATATCAACCGCGTCAGACATAGTCTAACATAATCAGCCCATCTTTCATGTGTAAGAACCTTTTTATATTATATCCAGGCTAGTTTCTTTTTACGCAATGCCTATTTGATGGCCTCCCACCGTTTAGGTCTTTTCCCATACATACGAGTATAAACTTTCTTTTAGCCGCAAACATCTGTGGCTACTTCAAATTATTTTATGTTTTATGTTAATCCATAGTATATCAATGGAATCATCTTGCCTTATGCTTTCTAAGAATGCGTTTAATTTTGTTGCATGCTCGAGCTTCTTTTCGGGGTTTTGCAATCCCATCAAAGCGATCTTGTTAAATACCCTAGGTTTGAATTTTTTAGGCCATTGTATACAGGTATCAGCAACTATGAGGAGATTGTACTTAGCTCTGCACCTCTTATAACTTTTTTATCCATGAAATATTTCCATACTGTAAATAAAATAATCTACATCACTATTTGCATTCTTTTCAGGCGCAGAGAAAGTTATTTTGTGGACTGGCTTCTGTGGATAGAAAGAATTCTCTATCAGCAAATCGTTATCGACACAGAATTCTAAGAGGCGTTGTCCATTTTCATTCTTTGTGGTCTCCGCTCCCTGGGAACCCATACGCGTTATTATGATCCCAACAACTTTTTGCATTTAAGTGGCCCATTATAACAACATTTCTCTGTTTATTTCGGCTAAAAGTATTCACCCTATCTAGAACGGAATAAAATAGTTCTTTATCTACATCCGCGTCCTGTGTTGGAGCATAGACTTGTATTAAGGATACTTTATCAATTGAGAGCTGGATGTCAGCCACATTGATTCGCTATGAGCCTGAAACTCTTAAAACTCCCGTGTATCAGGCTATAGTTATCAGTAAGCAGAACTTCTCCACTAACTTTCTTCTTTACTTCACTAATGCCAAGTATATAGAAACCATATATTTTCATATATTCTATTATTTCCCCCTCTTTTCTTGTCAAAGACATACTATTAGATTATAGATTTAATGTTAGAACATTTAGAAATTCGTATATCCTTTTTTATGCAGCTTCAATTCCATGTAGACTGGCCAACTCTGAGGCTCGTTATATTTCTTTGAATCGATTATACATCCCTACAGGTGATTGGCCCAGCAGGAATGGCTCCGGTTACCTGGAACAACGATTCCCGGAGGTCTGGAACCCATTCTGAAATCCAGAACCCCTCTGTCTCTCGTTTGATCGTCGACCCAGCATCCCGAAGGTGTTAGGTACCCAACCTTCAACTGAGTTGCTCGAATTAATTGGGCCCACCACGGAAGGTGGGAGCGGAGTTGGAGCAGAGATGCTAAGAGATCCGCTGGGATCTTATATTGCGCGTCATGCACCTTTGAGCTTCTTTTTTTTATTTAAGAAATTGCTTGTCCAATGCAAGACTGATCTAACTTAAAAAAAGATCAAAGATTCTTCATTGGAGCCAATGAAAGTTTCTTCTTTTCACTTTCTTTAAAATCCTTCTCCTGCTTTATCCAATTGTTCAATTTTTTCACGAATCACGGCTTATAGGCGGTATTACACTGAGAAAGTTGAGAGATTTCTGTGAATAATTCGTAAAAAGGAGTAAAAAAAAAAAAAAAAAAAAATAGAATTCTGCGTTAGACCAATCTTTCTCGGACACGAAATATTTTCTACCTCTGCCTATCTCACCTATCCTATTTGTCGTATTTTAATTCCTCTGTATGTTTGTTACCCAATGATTTCAGGTGTCATTGCAATTTGCAATGCACCATTGCAAATTGTGCGAAACTAGTTACTATAAGAAGCCTCGTTGACATGAAGAAAAAAATAAAAAGAAAATTAAATCCATACAATTTCGGCTCTATTCATGATAAAAACTAATTTAAAATATTGATTTTGTAAGTCAGGCATAACTTTTTGGATTGATTACTTTTATGTCTGGGAGTCTTTTTACTGATATATAGACCATAATTAATAACAGATTACTTAATGTCTTGTTTGAATCAATGCTAAAAGAAAAAGACTGAACTATTCAAGTTTAAATTTATAGTTATCGACATGAAAGTCAACCCAATAAAACAATCTATGTATATTTCTCTTAATTATTGCTGATTATTTAATGGGCAAATGGGTTCAAAATCGTATTTAAAAACAAAAACTAAAGGCATAGTGATTAGGGGCTTTACATTTTTATCTTACAACACACCAAGCTGTCTTCAAGCGACCTAATTGACATAATACATTCAGGCAAGTCTTTTGGCGTTTTAAAAGGCATAATTGATTATATGTGTATTGATGTCTTATATAACATATATTTACGTAGTTCCTTGAATTCTACTATACTTAACTTAAGAAATTATAATAATGAATAGTATGTCGCAAATAAATTTTTAGTAATTTGATGCAATTAGTCTTTTTCAGCCATGAATATTAGAGATTAGATTCAATGAAACATTTCGAAACTGAATTTTTTTACACCATTGCATTTTCGGAACGGTTCGAAAACAAATTATGAACGAAATTAGACTTAGTTTTGTAATAGTTGTCACACAAATAATTTCTATGAAATGAAACAAATTTTTCCATTAATATGATGAAAAAAGTATTTTTTTTTTCTCCTTCGCGCTTGGTGCGCTATAGAGTTTGTTGCCAAGATCGTCAACAGGTAAATTACATTATTTGCCGCTCGTTCATTTGAGAAGATTAAATTCCCCGAGAAGGGATGAGAACTTTGGGAAAAGTTTGGATTCTCACTTGAGACGTAATTTTCTTTTGGCCTATTCTCTCTCAAAGTTTGAAACTTTAAGAACATTCTATCCAAGGAAGGCTAGAGAAAACACAATTTATAGTTTAAAGAATCCGACCAAGGGTAGACAAGGTCAATAGGTTCCCTCCTACCTCCTTCCTGGCAGTTTTTTCTTTTAGAAAGTTTCGTTATTTTATTTTAATTCTAGGTAAAAAAAGATAATAAAGAATCAGGATTTTCAGTCTGGTCTTTATTTTTTATTTATTTAATAAAAAGATCAAACAGAAAATCCTGATTATTTTTCAACCTATCTTAAAGAAAAAAAATTGACCATAACACACTTCTAGTTTAAAAAAGTAAACAGTTTAGGGAATTAGCATTGTATGTTATTATCAATTAGCAGAATTTTATTTATTTTTGCCATTGCAATATTGGTCAAGTAATGTATCCATAATTAAAATAAAGAATAAACCCTAGAAACACATCTTGATATTGTACTTAAGAATAACTAACGTGTTTTTCTAATTATAATTATAGGTATGATTGTATAAAGGTGTTATACTTCAAATTCATAGTTATGTGAAAATGATAAATAAAGTATTTTTTGCTGAGAGACAAATGTTATCTTCTTTCATTGTTCATTGAACACCAGAAGAATACTCAATGTGATCCGTGCTAAGGATTATGAAAACTATCTTCGAATCGAACTCAGGAATAGTTTAGAGTGTTACTATACAGGCGATGTGATTGCTTCAGTGTGTTCCTGAGGGAATGTTCCACATGTAAGCGCCATCTGCTTCTAGGTCATGTGTTACTCCAGGAGATGTCTGGTATGAGCCACCCAATGATTATGGCAATAGCATGCATGTAATTCTGCCGAACTAACCTTTATACTATGTTGGTATGCCAAAACATTGATAAAACTATATATATCATGTATATATATATAATAAATAGTAATTCAACCATTAATATATACTTATTTTTTGAGACATGAGTATTACAAAGGTTCAAAATGCATAGGTATATGTTACAGACTGTTAAACAATCACTCATCTAACCAATTACCACGTTCAAATCTAAGAATTCAATAGGTTTTTTATTGTTTAGATTTTTAGGTTCTAAGGCAGGTGTAAAAATAATAAATTGATGAAGAAATACAGGATTGGTTGAATGCTGGACATGCTTATTATTTTTGGATTGGAAAATCACTAGACTCGCACTTCCAATTCAATTTGAAGACTTCCAGCGTTATATTTCGTTATTTGTTTAATGAAATTTACATCTGTGTTAAAAATAATTACATCAAGTGAATGGATAAAAATTGAGAAATTTTGAGAGGAATTGAGAACAGGCACGTAAAAAACTACACCTATATTTCTAAATAAGATGGTCGAGAGGCCATCTCCATTTCTGTAGTAACCCCCCCCTCCCCCGAGGAATGCCGACATTTTTATATACCTTAATTGAATTACAGAAAGGTGCCAGGCATCATAAAAATTATGGTCCCGTTTTATGATTAATTATTTTACTTAACATCATTGTACCTTCACACAATCTACAGTTATCACTACTATTATCTTATTAAAAAAAAAATTGAGGGCCTTATGTTTGTTACCTTAAACCCCGATAATGCGGATGCATAAATCTGAAACTTTTACAGAACGTTTCTGTTTAGCCAAAAAAGGGTCATATCAACTTTTTATTTATACATATCCAATAGAAAAAATTAATAAAGGATATTTTAAATAATTTATTTTTGAAGATAAAAGATTTGGCTCCGCCGGGAATCGAACCCGGGTCTTCCGCGTGACATGCGCGGTATGCTTATCCATTACACCACGGAGTCGCTTCCAAACGGTGCCAAATCCTTCCTCTTCACTGACACCTCCTCTTCACTGACACCTTTATTAATTTAATAAAGAATAGAAAACATTTTTTCTCTATCATTTTTGTTCGAAATTATAGTTTTATTCCTTCGCTACAAAATGGAAAAAAAAGTCACAGCAAATTATTAACAAATTGAACCCCAATGGAAAAATTGAATCCCAACGGAATAAACAATATTCCTTCCTGCTCCGTAGAGGAGCATAACTATCGTAGTAAAGAAATATTAAAAAGTAGTCCGCTAAGATTTATAATAATGTCTTATTCGCCTGTAATTTAACGTAGGCTACAATGTGTAATGATGTATGAATACGGGTAAATTGCACTGGAATACATTTATTTACTTACCCAAAAGTTATATTAAAATAAGCCACAGCATAGCGTGGTAGATAATGGATTTAGCTAGTGGTAGATAAAAGTACTGCTGGTTTTTTAAATAAATTTTATAATTATAATAATTTTTTTATAATTTTATAAATTTTAATCAATAATAAGAGAAATTTTCCAAAAAATGTGTTGTTCCGTACCCTATGCTGATATCTTTTAATGTCAACTTGTTACACATTTTTATAAACACATTAGGCTGATGATCAAAATGCTAATGAAAACACAAAAACAATGTGCACAGTTCTAATTGAAGTAATAAACATTAATTTTACCAAAGTGAAGGAATAAAACTATAATTTCGTACAAACATAAGAAACATAAAACGAAAACAATTTTTTTTTCTTCTATTTTATATATTTATAAAAAAGTATATATGTAAGCAGTTTTAACAAATATATGGCATGTGTTTGATGATCCCTTCATATTAATTAACTAAATCCAGTGTAGGGATCCAAATCATTCCTAGGGATGTCAGCGAGAGATTTCGCCATTTTATTAAAGGGTAAGGACTAAAAATAATTATGCATAATTAGAGCGGAGTTTCTGCTAAGTTCATTTTTGAGCGGGGCAATGTTGAGTGATTATTGATTTTTTTACCTTATTACTGAACCCCATTTTCTCTAATTGGAATTAAAAGGACTCTGCTGCAGTTTCTTTAAGCAATTGTAATCAATGTTTTCCTCGATACGAATGAGTTCGTCATTAGCCGAAACGTTCTTATTTTCTTTGCTTTTTGATGTTAAATGATTTTCGGTAGAAGGGGTGTCAAGAGCAACCGTAGGATTTCGTCTGGGGAGGGGGGAGACCGGTAAATGTTTCGTCTAGGGGGGTCAGCAGGATAAAATTACTAAGCCTCGGGGAAGGTTTCGAGGTATTTGTCATTTTTAGGCTTTATTTATTTTTCAAATGAAACTTATTAACATTTAAAAGATACAATCTTTTATTATATAATGCATAAATAATATAGTAAATGAATAAGGATTTATTAAATTTGTATTTTAGGTTTTCAAAATTTCTAGGAAGGGGTGGCTGCCCCAGAATTATTTTAATTATTGCAGAAGTATTAATCTTGTTTTACATTCTGACATGTTACTACCCAATTAATTGAGAATAATTTATCATCTACACTTTGCTAAGGACTCAACATCCTTACTTTCTGCTTATTCCTACCTATGTTTTGGATAATAAATTTATTTAAACAATTCTGCAATCACTTTTATTCATAAATAAGCATTTATAAATTAAAATCAACATTAATGAGCTGGGGGATTGCCATAATCATATGATGAGAAAGATGTAACTAAATTAAATTTTTTAGTTGTTAATATTTATTATTTTATTTTTAATAACTATTAATATTAGTATAAACAATATTAATAAATAGTTAATATTAATAATTTTTAGTTAAAGTAATAGTTGTATAATTAAATACTATTTTATGTCTTACACTTTTTTTTTTTTTTTTTTATGTTATGTTTTTATTTGTTGTTTATGTTTATTTATTTCTGTTCTTATAATCGACTTGTTTAGTTATGTTATATAACGATGCTGTATGATTTAAATTAATATGAAGAATACATTGAGGGTTAATGGGCTTATGAAATCATCTGTACTTAAATTTATCTTATCAATAGTACACACTTTATTTAAACCACTTTGATTTGAAATATTTATTTTTCTTTTATTGCAATTTTTTTTTTTTTTTCAGACGGTGCATCCGATACAAATCCTCACCATGCTTAAGGTAATTATTTATTATTACATATCATGTATTCATTTAGATTTATTAGAATTTCAACGTCCCTTCTTCTTGTGAACCAATTAGTGTCCTTCCGAATTAGTAGTTTTTTTCCTTTTTTTTTTTGTAAATTCTCACTTAGACATGTATTCGACAACTAAATATTAAATTATCATCAATTCGGATTCTGTACAATACATTTTCATGGGTGTACAGTACATTTCAGGTACTCTAGATGAGAGGTCATTCTATCATGTAGATTAAGCATTTGACCTAGTTTGGCAGGATGGATGCCTGCCCTACGTACTACTTAAGTTGCCAACCTTTACAAACTTAAATCAATCATTCCCTCTACTTAAGGATCTTATCCTATTCTCTTTCATTTCCGACAGGTTCTTCTCCGTCCGCATGGGATACCTCTGCACTGCCCTTAAAGGGGATCAATCACCTCTATTATGCATCAATAGCATCCATCTTCACTCGTTCGTCATTGTATATTAGTTACAAAACATTACAGACCGATTTACACAAACATATTTTATTTCAAAATCACATTCGGACTTCAGATTAGTTATTATATTTTAAAATATTTATGCATATTTTAATGTTGCATCATATTTAATTTATATATTTTTATTTAAAAGGCATTTCTATACTTTTTTTCCGAAGGCGTCAACCACTAGGATCAACATCGACCTAGTATCCAAATTTTGTTTTATATCGTAGGGTATAATTCCGTTACTTTTAGAAAGTCAGACAGTTTGTCACATATGTTACCACTTTCATAAATTTTAAAATGGATGATAGTTAAATACGTATTTTTATCTATTTTTTGATTAATTGTTAAAACTTATCAATTCTTTATCGTTCAAACTAAATATAAAATATTTTTAATGATGGATTTTTATTTAGTTATTTTCTTTCCGATATCTCCAGTAATGGCTAAAAAGTCACAAAAGATTATTCATAAAAGCACAATATTGAGTGTATCGACAAAAGATTCTCACTTTCTTGAGGTGTGACCTATATTTTTGGAATATAGCGATCTTGGAACATCTGGAGGGCCAGGAATGTCAACAGATGTGACAGGAACAAACAACTAATATCGGAACAGCTGAGTTTGATGTTTCGTTCTTGCCCCTGCCTTACCGATTTGTGATATTTCTTAGCCCTTCCAGCCTTTCTTAAAATAATATAACCTTAATAATAGTATTGTTTATTTTTACTAATATTAATTTTATAGCAGGTATAGGTTGGTATCTTCTAATTGAAACTTCACTTTATGACAAAATGTTAAAGCTTATTCTTCAAAACTTTTGTTTAATTTAACACTTATATGCCTACTAAATTTAACAATAACTTAATGTTTTTCAAAATCAATCTACTATGCATATGGATAACAATTCAGTTTTAAGTTTAATCGAAATCGTTTATAGAAAAATAGACTTTGGGATAAAGTACCCCCTACGTTTGACCGATTTTGATAAAATTTTGCCGTCACATACCTAATTTCAGTTTCGTACGACAAATAGTTTCTGTGTTAGTCTGTTCACACACATGCACAGACAATTTCGCGGGACTTGGATATTTGGACCCAAATTTTCCATTGAAAACCGGAAGTCGAAATTTGTCACGATCGCAATACTTTCCCTTACTATATTCTTCATATGTAGGTAAGTGAAATTAAAAATATTGACGTATTAATTAGATTGACGTATTTTACCGCGATTCTTCTATTCGCTTTGTTCAATGATGTAAATTGTGCTCCTTCCTATTAATTATGATTGTTGTTGTTTTATTTTTATTTTTTTTATTGAATAAAAGTTTTATTGGGATAAAGTATCATTCTAGTTCGTATTTCAGGTTTCGTAAACCTACCTTTAGGATAAGTATAAGGAGACTTCAGAGTGAATTCTAATTATTTTTTGTTTACTGGCAACAAGAAATTTTGTCATTGTTTATTAATAACTGTGTAATCTTAGGCCTTCCTAGGTATTAGGCGTACCGTCCTAATGATTTATTAAACTAAATAAATAAAATTCCCATCTGTTGTTTAGCAAACATCTTGGATAAACAGGGAAGCTTCTCGAATTTCTAATCCTGAGAGCTCAAGTGTTGAGGATTAGAGGAAAATCTTTCAGTAGGCTTCAGGAGCTGGTTGAGATTTGCTAAGGATTCCACCCTTACTTAAGAATTCTTGTAATTTCATTCCATGAATTGCTTTCAACATGGGGGAGTTTTGCTTTCCTGCTGCGCCTCTGCCGATTTCATCTGCCTCTCGCGAAGGTGCACAACGGAGTGAAGTAGAGCTACTACTGTCAAAACTAATTTTTTTTTTATTTTTTTTTTTATGGTCCTCCCCTTCCTCGCCTTGTAGGCTCTACGGGGTTTCCCGGGCCAGGGCAGAGGGTGGGGGATTGATGCCGAGTATTATTAAATTTTCCGGCTCCGGGTTTTGAACTTGCTATCTTTCGGCTCTCAATCATACGTTGCCGTGGGCAACGCGTATTTTTTAACGCGTCTGCCCACTCGGCCATCCCGCCACCCTAAATTATGGTTCTATATGTATAGTTCAGGCCCCGATTTACCAATTAGTGATCCATTATCATCAGAAATTTGATCAACGCGAATCTCTCGAACTAATTCCCCCCATATCCCAGTCAGAAACAATCCATTTCCTTCCATATTTATTTTCGGTCAACAAGAATCCTCAGGATAGCAATCAGTGTATATCAACGATACAATGAAATATTCGTCGCACTCGAATACCTTTAGGTACAAATAGATCGAGCATAATTCTCTTACTTTGGTTCATTTAAGGACAGGATTCCAAAAGGCAGTCTTTGCATCCAGAATGCTCTATCCCAAGAATTTTTTTGCCTAATAAATAAACAATATTGCTTGTAAAAGTAGATTTATATGTTTTATAGTGTAATGAAAAGTACTCTTGTTGTGATCTGTTCCATGTTGTTCTCATGTTTCATGGTCTGAAGGAAGTTTCAGAAAATTAAAACACATACAAAAATATGCCCCTCTCAAAAATTCATTCAAGCATATAATTAAGGTTAAAAAATCCAAGCCTGACTACATGTCCTTTTTGCCTGATTGTTTTACTTTATATAATTATATATGTTTTGAAATGTTGATTATAATTTACTTAGGTTTAAAGTTAATTTAGTTTTAATTGCTATGCTCATATATATATATATCGATTTATTGCATTTAAATATTTATTTTATCAAAATTTTCACAAATTGTAAGGACGTCCTTGCTTGACTCCACCTTCTTAATTTACTTCCAGTTTTTACCACACTGTTTGGCTGAAACATTCTTTTCCACAATAAAGTAAAATCTCCAATTGATTTTTTTTTTTAAATAATTGTAAAGTGCGATTTTCTACAATTATGTAAATTATTGCTTAACTCTCTGACGCTTTGCTGTTGCTTACTGTAATATTAATTTTAGGGAAGTAACTAAATGTAAAATTTCCCCTAAAACATCCTTAAACATAGTAGCCTACTTTAAATTACCGTCGCATAAGAATGGATTATATTTTAAAGGATTATTTTTATATGTAAAATTTTATATGTAAAGATAATACACTACTCTACTGAACAGGATGGAACATTGTTTACTCCTTTAGGATTATTTTTTTTAATCATAGATATAATCGGAGAGGGAGAAAAACCTGGTATCAAAAATAATATAGGCCGTAGGTCTTATAATTTTCCCATTTTTGTTATTTCTTTTGTTATCTCTTTAAAACATTTTTTCCATTGAAAAAGATATTTACATGATAAGTCAATATGGCTGTTATTTGGTGAAGCACCAACGTTGTGTAAAAGTAAGATTTATCCATGCGCTACTTTTCTAGTTTTGAGGTAAAAACATATTTTATGTACATGATGATACGTTGTATTATCCATTATTTTCATTTGAGTAAATATGGCTTAAAAACATAAAGATAAAGGTAATAATCTAATAAACTATCTACATAAAAAAGGTAAAGATAGAACTTGCCTTAGAATTCGCTTCATATTCTCGAGTGTCTACTTCAAGCAAATCATTGGAATTTTTCCTTTAGGAGGAAGAAATTGTCGATGTAAAAGAAAAAAGTAAAAAATAGACATTATTAGCGCAAAAGGATTAGCTATAATTTTTTTCATTTCACACCAGGTTATTAGGATACAGATTTTCCCTAACCTAAAGCTAAGTGTTTAAGCATTTTCCTCCTTGAAACATTAATCATATCATACTATGTAATCTTAAATACACTATATGTGCTGGAAGATCTAAATATTGTAAATGAAGAATGGTGAAATACTTCTTCCAAATTTCTTTTATTAAAAATTTATAACATATACATTAATTTGCCGACGTTTCGGACTATTCGTCCCTCTTCAGGGCAAATTTCTTCTGCCAAGAACTAGTAATCCTTACACCTATTACAAAATGTGTCCATTTTAAATAATCAATCATTTTAAATAACATAACATATTTGATCAATTCAACAATCCATATATTGAATAGTACCTGACAATTCACCATTCTTCATTTACATTAATCATATCGTTTTATTAGATTAAAATACTATCATGTATCATTCTGCAAAATCCAAATTAGTTCCTCTGTTTATGATGGTCTTCTTATAAACAAAAGTTATTTTATTTCGTTTTAAAACTCCGAGTGGTGGTAGGGAGGGGTCCCATTACTCTTAGCGGTCAACATTTTTTACTGGAAAGATGGAATAACCTAATCAAAGAGCCTTGTGAAGTTCTTAGCCAAGTTAGTGTAGTTCGCCTCCTGTTCATCAATATTCCATCAATAATAAAGGTTCGTTTGGAGTTTGATGGAGAGCTACGGAGAGTGTAGTTTTCTTTTTTGACATTAAGAAAAAATTTAATGTCGTTTACTTCAGCTTCGATCAATTTATAAGGCCTAAAAACCGCGTTTCTTACTAATTTTAAAGTTTTATTTACCAGGACGTGTGTCTGAGCTCTGGTATCACACGTTTCATAGTAATATTATCAGCTAACAAGCAAAAAACGATACCAGCAGTGTGCTACGAGCACATTTTGTTTGATTATTGATTTCGTAAGAATTTTATTGATAAGATAATTCCCCAACTCTCAATAGCCTATCTGGAACTAAAAATATAAAATAATTACTGATAAATATTTTCTAATTTCATAACCTTATTATTTAAGTGTGTGTAGATTTTTAATGCTACTTTTTTTCACTTAGTTTTCATATCGATATGTTTTAACATTAAGGTTAGAGAGAAAGGCTTAATTATAACTTTACCTACTTGCAATGCAGTTAAACCTAATTTTAACTGCCCGGATTGCAATATATGCCTTACTTATGGCATATCCTGTTATGTTGTTAGTATAAATTTTCTTTTCACAAATTCATTGCCATTTGTGAGTTTTTCTCTTTAGAGAAACTAGTTTAATTTCGAATTCTGGCATTTGAGACAAAATTCGAAAACTAAGTTTCAATTTTATACGAACCGTAAATACCCCATATACCTATCGATTTCCATTCATGATATATTTACAAAAACGGTTAAAAAAACTCGACTGTTGGTGAAATTAGGATTTTTCCCCTTTAAAAAAGAAATAGATACTAATGTTTCGAAAATTACTGAAAACTAGACCTTTTGCAATAATTATAATATTCTACCCATGCCTTATGGAGGATAGGAAACATAAAAAAGTAAATAAATATGGATAAAGTTATTTTCTGAGAATTTTCTTAATTTCGTATACACAATTATCAAAACACTTCGGTTTCTACTACATACAGATAGGCTGGTAAGTGAAAGTTGTTTGTAGCGCGAATCGTACCAGATTTTGATTTTTTTTTTTGCGTCTGCCGATTTCTGGAGTGTTTACGAACAAACATCGGTATGGTTTATTTTAAAGTTAAGAGTTTGCATTATTTTTCTTATCACAATTATGTATGTACTTTTAACAAAATATATTTTTTTCTAAATAAAAGGTATATATCCATGCTGAAAAATTGCTGTTTCCTGACAGCAGCTGTTAGCTGTTAAGCACAATGTGATGAGTAAGGACTTGGTAGCTACAAGAAGAAGCAGAAGAAGAGGTAGCTATGGAAGCCTGCAATTAGGGACCCCTCTGAATTAATTATATTTTTATGGCGGTAGTTAGGGGTGAAGGTATACCTCGTTAACGATATCTTTGTCGGCTTCTTCCTTCCTTCGTCGTGTCATCCTCATTCCTCCTACCTTTCCTCTATGTCTATAATCTTCTTTGTTCTATTAAAATATTACATGTTTTTACACCATTTCCATCATACTTCATAATGGGTGTGAACCTGAATATTTCAATTTTCACCCCAACCACCAATTTTACTCATACAAAAGAATTTCTCAGCACATCGCTTGGGGTTTCCATTCTTTCTCTTAATCTCTTTTAACTAGGAACGTCTCAATTCCTTGCTCTGCATTGATTAAACCTTTGCTTAAGAACTCTCCTTTGCTTAACATTGTTTAAGAACTCTTTTATTATTACTACTACTCAAGATCCACCACTTTGTTCCTCATTCCTCTAATTGGGTTTTCTCTCGATATAATTGGCGGCTATGTTTTTGAACAATTTTTGAAGGAACGATTTTAGGGACAAGTCGAATCAGTGCTCTTCTGAGTTTATCATTTTCAATCGAATTGTAACTTGAATGGGGTTAGGAGTAATTTAAATATTTGTATAAACTTTCTTGTATTCCTCTATAAGTGTCTGTATGTCTATATCTATCTGTAAGTATTTCTTACTTATTGCAAAACCACTGGTGTATTTTTTTTTTTGTTCTAATTTTTTTACTGTTACATTTCACCGAGCTGTTCGAATTTTATTTTAATATCGACTAATATCTGTTAAAAAAAAAATAAAACAAAAAAAAACTAAAAAAATATAGGGAAGCAAGTCATGAGTTGGAGTTTGCTAGGCTGAAAATCAATATTGTATTGTATCATACAATAAATAAGAATAAATGTGTGATTATTCCATTATTACATTTTTTTCATTATTATTATTTGTATATATTTTTAAGGTAACACTATCTGTTGAACCTTTATAACACGGTCATGGATTCAGAAAATCTCCCACTCGCATGGTCAAGATCAGAACTAAAGCAGATCTACAAGAAGGGTGATAAAAAGGACCCAGGAAATTATAGGGGAATTTCGCTGATCAACAACATTACAAAACTTTTTACTCTTATTTTAGCGAATAGAATCCAGCTCTGGGCTGAAAATGAAAATATAATCCCTGATGAACAAGCAGGTTTCAGAGTGGGTAGAGGCTGTGTGGAACAAATATTCACACTCTTTTCATTAATTAGTATAAACCTGCAGGCAAAAGGAAGTTATGTATATGCGGTGTTTGTGGACTTTAGAAAGGCCTTCGACTCTATAAACCAGAACCTATTGTGGCATAAATTATTTTCAATAGGCATCAGCGGAAAAATAATTAGAATTGTGAAAAAATTGTATAACGAAGCTACAGTGCAAATCAATATCAATGGCAAGTATTCTGAGGATATAGATATCGCAATGGGACTTCTACAAGGTGAAAGCCTTAGCCCTATCCTTTTTGTCCTATTTATCTCGGACATAGTCAACTTTTTTTTGAACAGGGGAGCAACTGGTGTCCCGGTAAACAGCGAACGCGAAGTCTCGATGCTCTTACTTGCTGATGATATCGTCCTACTCAGCGAATCCTGGCATAGCGCACATAAAAAACTTAAAATATTAGAATTATACTGTAGGCAAAATTCCTTAACCCTGAATCCGGAAAAGTCAAAAATCATAGCGTTCCACAAGTCACCAAGAAGCAAAAAATTGAAACCACTGTACTGGAATAGCGTGCCGTTAGAATATACCAAATCATACACCTACCTCGGAGTTCCTTTTCTTTCAACGGCAAAGTTCTCACAAACGACGGAACACTTTGTTCAACGGGCAACAGTGGCGGGCGCAAAGGTGAGAGAGATCCTACGACGGGGCAGAAGTGACTCCTGGGAAACAAAACTAGCCCTCTTCGACGCCATTGTCTCCTCAACTCTCCTGTATGCTGCTGAGGTCTGGAGCTTGAACCACTTGGAAGTTGTGGAAACAGCGCAAACCAGGTTTGTTAAATCTGTATATCTCTGGCCTAAAACTACACCCAACTGCATTGTACGCCTAGAAACAGGTCGTCTCCCGCTTTCTGTAATAGTTTTTAAGAAACTTCTAAACTTTTGCATAAAAATTCTTTGGTTACCGGAGCATAGATTACCACGCCAATGCTTTAATAGACTTTTAACCATGGACACCAGAAAACAAGACCACAGATATAACTGGATATCACAAGTTAAGAAAATAGCTTCCATGAACAATGCACTGGAGTTTTTTACAGACCTATCAAACGGAAACCAATTGTTGTCAAACAAAAGTATAATTATCGAAAAGGTAAAAAACAACGCCTTGTCCACAGACATAAACCGGGCGATGACTTCCACCCACAACCCCGTCTATAGAAGCATCTGCAACTTCACATATCCTCAACCAGAAGAATATTTGTCATTCAGATTAAAAATCGAAAAACACAGAGCCATAAGCCATGAGAATCGCAAGCGCTGCATACCTGCAGATTCCTTTCCAAAATAAACGCCTAGTCTTCAAGCTTAATGACCCTTGTAAACTCTGCCAGAAACCTATTGAAGACGTTTTAAAGCACTTTCTCTTGCGCTGTTCTTTTTGTAACCCATACAGAGAACATTTCCTAAAGCTCTATATAAATGAAAATGATGAACTTTCTTCACTTGAAAACATCTTAAACTACAATAGTAAAGAAAAAATTAGACACATATTCATGTTTCTCACATCTGTCTTCAATAATCTGCAATCTACCACGTGTTAGCCGACTTAACACTTCTTGATGAGGCCTCAATGTAACGTATATACTTAGACAGGATAAACTTTACTTATGAACTCAATTAACTTATTTGTCGTATATTTATTATTTGAATATTATTTATAAAATTTATTAAATTGTATGTATATATATTTATATATAGATATCTCGCGTTGATTATAATCCAGAAGATAGAACTTATTGATTGTTTATTATTATTGAATTATTAGTTATAAATATTTGTTAAAACCAAAATGCTATGTTTATATGTTTGATTGTGTTTGTTACATTGATTTATATACTGTTTTACTATCAGAAATATTATTTATTGTAATGCCTTATAGGCCAACTCCAAGAAAATGTAAAAAGCGTGTATTGCTTAATACAATAAAAATTTATTCTATTCTATTCTATTCTATATTTTTAAGGTAATTTCTTTTAACGAATGGGTTGCTGCCTAACATTTCCTGCAACTTTATTCACAGATATCTATTAGTGCAATGAGTTATCTATTCTTAATTAGTAGTTTTGACCCAGTTTTTATATGTTTTGAGTCCCTCGAAGGCGCATTGAATTATTTACAAACATTGTAATGGGAAGTCTGGTTAGGTAAAATTGACTTTGCACTTCAATATTAATCAAAGGGCTAAATTCAAGTTAGTTAAAAATGAAGGAGGTTTCAAATTTAAGCAGATAGGGTCTCAAAAATTTCTTTTGTTGACTTTTATACAAAGTCATATTGTATCTATGCTGACGTTTCACTCGACTGAGAGCATTTTCAAAACAATTTATCAACAAATTCATCAAAAATTATACATTTAAAAAACTGTATGTCATGTGGTAATTCATTAGCAACATAATAATTTCTCAGGATATTTTTTTTTTTTTTTTTTTTTTTTTTTTTTTTGCACTATGTTACTTCTTCAATCATTTTCTTATAACAGTTCTAAATTATTTTACCACATGAAACAGTGTTTTAAATTTATAATTTTAGATGAATTTCTTGAAAAATTGTTTTGAAAATGCATAGACACAGATACAATATGACTTTGACTATATAAATATAAAAGTCATTAAAAGAAACTTTTGAGACCCTATCTGCTTAAATCTGAAACCTCCTTCATTCTTTTGGTCTTCTTTGGTATTCTTCTTTTTGAAGATTAATACTCAATGCGTTAAAAATAGATTATGTTATAAGAACTCATATTCAAAATAAAATGGCAGGTCTTTTTCCGTTTCGAGTGCCGTAGTACTAACCGTTGTTATAGCTCAATAATGAAAAACAGAAATAAACATTTATTTAAATTGTTAAAGATACAAATCTTTAAGTACAGTATACAGTACTATGCTTGATCAGTAAAACAAATATAGACAAATTTATTTTGTCGACTTTAGATCTTTAGATTGTTAAGAACCTAAAAAAATAGTTGTTGGGGATAGTTGATTATAAAAACAGGTTTATACAATCCAGCAAGCGAAATAATAGACATTATCACAGAAGTAACCGGTAAGTAACTGCATACATGCTAAGTAAATACATACATAATTGAAAAATGGCATTTTGAGTGACTCACTCGATCTAATACTAAAGCAAAACTAACAAAATATGAGGTTAAAGAAAATTGACGTTTGAACTAGAGAGACGTAATTAAAGATATTCTTTTAGATCCTAAATCCCAATTTATTCCAAAATGTCAGCAAACAAGCTTAGCTATCAATATGGTTTTTTTTAACCTAAGTATCTTGCTTCTTTAGCGTAGGCTGAAATTGAAATAAAGCAATTTATGAAAATAATTATTTTACTGAAAGACCAAATATAAACCTTTTTCTAAGCTTATTTCAGGAAAGAAATAATGTATTATGATTATATCAGGCAAGTGATTACTTACCGAAACGTGCTTGCGTGCTAAGGCTTAACTTGTTATTTTTAATTGCTCCTAATAATGTATTCATCACTGCTTCATATTTTATTAGCCTGTGACAGGTGTACCATAATGTTGGTTCTGGTACAAGAAAATATTTATAAAAATTATAATTAATTAATATTTATAAAAAAAAGTTTTTTTTTTATTACTTTTAAATTATTTATTTCATTAAAAAACAATAAAAACCTTGATAAATAAAAATGTATTTTTTTAATAAAAAAAAATTGAAGCTTTTATTTTTTCTGCTCTGAACTCATTTTCATTTATATTATGGTAAGATACAATGAATTATATCAAAATTTTATACATACATACTTACTACCATTAGCACAACCTTTCGTTAAGGGCTGATTATTTTTATATAAATATTAATAAACGACCACCTTCGACAGCATTCTACTGACAACTGTCATAAACGTCTCCTAAAGATTACCTCTGGCATACTTCTTAAGCACAGCGATTTGGTTATTGGAACTTAATTTGTATACAATTATAAAACTAAAAGAAGTATGACGAAGTTTAAAAAAGAAAAAAAAAAATCTGGTGCGTGCGCGCAACACACAACTTTCACTTACCAACTTACTTAGATTAGAAATTAATGCGTTTTGTTAATTGCCACTTATCAAATGAACAGAACAGTTTAATTATAACGCATTGGTTTGTCATTAAAGACGTACGGCGCAGGCGTGAGCTCAAGGTGTTTTATGAGTTGACGGAATATTTTTCTTTTTTTCTCCTGTATATGTTTACTTGATTCTCTTCATATATCATATTTAGCCGTTTCTTTATTTTAAACCGTGATGAGAGACAGTTAATTTCCCAACATAAACTAAAACAAAGGTTCTTTATAGAAAAACAAAAAAAGCCTCTCAGAACATTTTAATAATGAAGCCCCTCAGAACATTTTAATAATGATAAAGCTTACCTGGTATTAAATAACAACTAATTTTCATTAAACATAACGAATTTGATAAAAATCGTTAAAGCCGTTTTTGAGATAATCGATCAAAAAGGTAAAAATTGGACAACATTTATTAAGTAAAGTCCCCCCTACTGTTGATCAATTTTGATGAAATTTTTACAGTCATATCTCGGGCATATAAATACATCAAATACCAAGTTTGATCAAAATCGTTAAAACCGTTATTGAGTAAATAAAAAAAACACGTGGAAATGATACAAAATTTATTAAGTAAAGTCCCCCCTCAGGTTGATCAATTTTGATGAAATTTTTACAGTCATATCTCGGGCATATCAATAGATCAAATACTCAGTTTAATCAAAATCGTTAGAGCCGTTTTTGAGAAAATCGAAAAAAACTTAAAAAGTTATTAAGTAAAGTACCCCCTCCCTTTGAGCAAATTTGATGAAATTTTTGCTGTCACATCGCGGGCATAACATACTCTAAATACCCAATTTCAGGTTCGCACGGTTTATAGTTTTTGAGCTAGTCTGTTCACACACACACACACACACAGACACACACACAGACACACACACACACACAGACCATTTCGCGGGACTTGGTTATTTTGACTCAGGGGACCCCAAAACGTGTATTTCCGTTGAAAACCGGAAGTCGAAAATTTTCACGATCGCAATACTTCCACTTACTATATATTTCATATATAGGTAAGTGAAAGTAAAAACTTTGTGGTGAAAAGAAGTAAAACAAAGGGAGAATAGTATCGTGTTAAAGGAAAGAAAAATATCAGGGAGCAAACTAATCTTAAACTTATTTTCGAAAATTAGAAAATAGACGAAGAATTAACTTTAAACTAAGGATGAACTAAAAAATTATTAACTAAGGAGTTTGGGAACATAAAAGATTAAGCTCTCTGATGAAAGGCGAATCTAATAAATCTGGTTTAATATAGCTGGCCTGGGGTTTACCTTCCATACTAGCTCTAATTCCAAATGAACTTCCAAAATGAGATCCCTCTCCTTTGTCTTTCCCGATGGAGCATCCGCCCGAATCTCTTTTCGTCCCTTTTTCTCTTCTAATTGAAATTGTTATTACACTTTCACTCTTTTTCTTAGGTTTTTGAATATTCCCTCCCCCCTCGAATTCATACCTGTATATTAGCAAACTTATACAACCGAACAAAATTAAGTAAACTGGATCAGTTATCTTGCATTTCTTTGTTACGTTCTGATGGGTAATCCAAAGCTTAAGTCTTCCATGGCCTTTTTAAATCTTTCATATTAATCGAAATAAAATCTGTTCTGAATACATGGTGTCTCCGATTGTAGTTTTTACTTTGCATTGGATCGTTTTATACAGTTACTTTTTTTTTCTCTTGGATAAATGATGGTTGACCGAATATTGAATAAAGCTAAGTCTAGACCGGGGTGACGGTAAAAAAACTACAAATAGTATTAAATTATTTTATTGCAGCCAACGTTTCGACCCAACAAAGCCTTCTTCTGGGCTAAACGAACAAGACCGACAAAAATAATATGAGCTAACTAGATGACATATAAAGGTCTTCAAACATAAAATACATAGTAAAAAGACGTAGTTTGTTTGTTTTAAGGTCACTTTATGTCACTAAGGCTAATCGGACGATGCTACAGTGGGAGTCCTAAATTTTGGGTATCCATATATTATTAGGAAAGGGGGCTTTTAACGAGTACCTGACATCGTACAAGCTCGAGACCTCCTTTTTATGTCCTATCCGAGGGACGGCATAGACAAGGATTTTTTACTCCTATTAAAAAATTCTAGGGCCACCTCGGGTCGCGAACTCGAGACCTTTAATATTGTAGGTTTCTATGCTAACTACACCACAGGTGACCCCTAAAGACGTAGTATGGCTATTGAAACTGATAACATTGATCGTGTGATGTACTGCGGTAAGATACATTTTTTAAGGGGATATTTTAACATAATGATGATTGATGAGTTAATAATTGAAAAAGGCAAAAGGGGACCAGAAATGAGGGGGGATCAATTAGTGATGGAGTTATAGATATAGAAAATATAGATGTGACGATGTGACGATGGAGGTTTCAGGGCATAGTATGTATCCTGCCTCATTACGTCACACTATCTATGTTATCGGTTTTATTTGCCATATTACGTCTTTTTACACTGTATTTTATATTTAGTATTATTTGTTTAAAGACCTTTATATTTATCTTATCTATTTAGTTCATATTTTTTGTCCAATGTATTTATAATTGTTTTTGTCTGTGTCTTGTTCATTTAGCACTGAATAAGACGTGCATTGTTGGGTCGAAACGTTGGCTGCGATAAAATAGTTTAATATTATATAATAAAATAGTTATAATATTAATTTAATATTATGATATTATTTGTAGTTTTTTGACCGCAAACCCGGACTATTCTTATATAATTTTTTTGCTCTGTATTATTAATAACAACATATAAATTATAACCAGTAATGATTTATTACATCCTTGTTTCAAATTTGATTTTACCAATTCCGTTATATGGAAGGTTAGGTCAGACCCAGCAGACAATCTTCATTGATTAGTTCATTAATGCTGAAATTATAAATAATAAAAGTTCTAGCCTACCCCATGGTTGTGCTATTTTTGTATTATTGTGTATTAAGATAAAGTCTTAATCTAGTATAAAATTGTAATTAAATGATGTAAAAGACCACAAATACTACAATTATTACTATCTTTATTTATTGTATAGTTTATCAGATTATGTATTAAATTTCGACTTTTCTACCGATTGTGATCCTTATAACATGATTTAGATCCCGTTAAATCTGGCAGTGTTCTCTCAACCGTGAGAAGAACTGCAGTTGACTATTGGCGCACGTTGATGTTCAGTAGGCGTGCAGTGCGCCATTGTTAGACGCTCTGATGCACCGCTGACATACTGCCGCGTCATTGCTATCCTACAATTTATTACAACTAATGTTTCTTTGTTATGTTTATTACAGTCTACTGCCCTATTTCTTACATTCGTGATCTGGCCTTGTTAGGATATTAAAGTTGCTGTAATGTGTTACAAGATTTTTTTTTTTCAAGTAATTACTATTTGAGTGAAATCAATTGAAGTTGTTAGTACAGATAATTTATAAATAAATGTATATCATTTATTGCAATTTTCAGGTCCTAGTATCACATAGTAAATCATATGTCACGTAGTATGTTGTATCTTTTTAATACTTACGATCGAAAACATTGGATACTTTCTTGATAATACTCCGAAAGGTTTGTTTAGTTGTTTTTAAGTAACTCTTTTTTCAGGTGAAGTTATGAGTATTACCCTTCCTTGAGAAGTAGGTATTGCAATATTAATAATATAAAATTTAGGGCGCAATCGGTGATTGAGAACGAAGAATCTTAATATTAAGAAGACTCTTAATTTCATTAATTTTTACTCTCACACATTTAGCCAAGGTAGTGAAATAGTTCCGGAAAATAAAACACTATTTTTTGGGTGTTTACGGAATGTGGGGAATTCAGTTAGCAAATTTAGCCGTGTAAACATTGATAAGCAATGAACTATGTATGGTATGTGTTTCTCCTGCATTAACTTGGTTTATACCGTCATCGCTTACTTTACAGGAAAGTGTCTGTCTGTCAGTTAATATTTGGAAGCTGGAGGATTGACAGATAGAATTTTGAGTAGTAACGTTGATAACTATTTATTTTAATTTTTTTTGTTGCAACGTTATGTTTTATGTTCAGTTCGAAAATATATTAACGGACACAATCGAACATGGTGAAAACTTTGTACCTTGAGTAAGCCTACCCCCTTCTCTCCTATTTAGGGTTGGTTTCCTTTGACACTTAACTCCTGAGCTTTCTGCCACTCACTTCGTACTGTGGTAATTGCTGACAAAACCGTAATTTTGTAACGGTTACGGTAATTGCTGACAAAACCGTCTTATCCATTTACATCTTCTACATGTTCATATAATGCTAGTTTCTCTATCTCATCCTAAGAACTTCTTCCTTCTTGATATTATTTTTTTTTTTTATTAACATTGTGCAATGCTCAAAAGCTTAACGATAATTAGGTGGTTTAAACCAACTCTTCATGAAGATTTTAAGAAAACGACCATAAAGGATTAAAATATGAATTGTAGAACAATCTAATTAATGAAAA
Organism: Aelia acuminata; assembly: GCA_911387785.2. NCBI lineage: Eukaryota > Metazoa > Arthropoda > Insecta > Hemiptera > Pentatomidae > Aelia > Aelia acuminata. The sequence goes on along the minus strand of OU426978.1, from coordinate 135,528,504 downwards.
CTTATGGTAAGTTATTACCATAACAGTTCTTTTTGATGTTAAAAGATTTTGGTTACATTTCTTTATTCATTTATTCTTTCTTCTCTTGTCATTTGTTTTTGTCACTTATCTTTTTATTTCTCCCATCCCTTTTTATTTTATGTATTTCTTTTTTCCACTGCATTCTTCTTCGGATGTGTTTCATTTGTGTGGATTGTAAGAATTAATATATTTTATAGTTGTACAATATGAAGTAGGTATATCATAACTACAACAAATTTAATTTAAGTTATGTGTATATTATAAAATTAAAACGTAATATGTAAAAAAAAAAAAATTGTTTTAAATACATACAAAATATTTATTTCAAAATAAGGATGATAAAATTATGTTTATTTAAAAAAACCATTATCATATTCTATTTTAATTTTTTTTCTTTTTTATTTCAGGTATGGAAACTACATCTCAGTACTATAATACTTTAAGGTTAGAATTTTATAATCACATCAATCATGCAGAGAAGTTATATTGACGTGTGATTATAAATTTGTAATTTTTAATTTTTCCCTAAAATTTTATAATGAATTGAACATTAACGAAATTAGATGCAAAATGCATTTTTGAATTCCATCGCCATTCGTCTATACATACAATTGTTATATTTAAAAAATATATGTCATTTCTTTATTGCCTATGATCAACTTTTAATAACAATTTTTCATGTCTCTGCAATATTTCATATTACTAGTAGATCATAAATATGAAAAGGAAGTTAGGCATCAAGTAGATCAATGAGCCTTGCACTAACTATTAAATTACCGCCGGTAAGAGTTATAAAAAAAAACAAAAAACTAACCACCGCGACGATTATCGGTTTTGTTCTCTTCAGTTTCTCTAATAGTTTTACAAAATCGGTTTCACTCGAGTCTCATCATGGCGGAAATGCCGGCGGTACGATTGAAAAGGGGGCGGGGATAACTGAGGAAATTCCTCAATGGTGACGGCTGTCGAAGCGATTAAGTTAATTAGTAGTAGGAAAGGATACTGCCCACAATTGTTTTTCACTTCTAGTACGTAATGGTCTAGTTATTCTCAGACCTTCAAGCATTTATCCTAACCTACAATATGTGTCACAAACTGATTTAATTTAATTTAATTTTTGTTTTTGTGATTCGCGGAAAGTTGATCTTCACTATATGAATTATTTATCGATGCAAGTAAACCTTTAGCAAATAAGTTCCACATTTTTTTATCGTTCCGTATTCATTTTTCAGTTCATACTAGACTACATATTCTAAACAATTGGTCTGAGAATAAGAAATCAACATAAAGCATTATTGATACCAGGGAAGAATATTGGGCTCGTGTTATTTTATTTCAGATACTTTGATACTTCAACTTTGGTCCTTCATTTATCTACTCTTTCTATACTAGTTAGAATTTAGTGTTGGTATTAGTGTTTAGTGTTGCCATAAATGTCTCAGCTAACATATTTGTTATGATGTGAGTATAACTTGTATATTAGAACATTTCTTAATGAATCTATTGAGAAGTGTCTGTAATTGATTCGTTTTTATTTTGTTAAATTCATTTTTCACCTTATTATTAAGATTATTTATTCATTATTAGACGAAGAATTCATCGGAAAAAAACATTCTAATTAAATTAGTCTGTTTTTTATGTAAAAATTTAATTATTCAGACCGGGACAGTTTTTTTTTTTGTGTAATTTGTATTGCAAGATAAGATATAAAATTCATACTATTTAATATTATATCTTTTTTAAAATACAAAATATATTAGTACAGATGTATTCGTGTTTTCTTTCTTAAAATACGAAACATCTTATGTGTTTTTAATGTAAGACTATAAGGTAAATGCCCATATACAATGAATACGAATAGCCATGCTGCGTAAGGATTTTGAATTTGTATTTTATTTGTTTGCATTTAAAATACAAATTGTGAGAATTTTTTATATGTAATACCTACGTTTTCTGTAATTATCGTGAATTGGTACTTTTTTTTTATTTAAACAAAATACTTGATAGGTATTATTTTGAATGCTGTAAAAGTAATAATTCACATATTTTTATGTTTTTTTGGTGTTAAATAAACATTCCATTTCAGTTTTATTTCTATATTCAATGTTCAATTTATGCAATTTGCGAAATTGACACTAATAATTTGATTGCTGATAAAGTTTTAAATATTACTCATTTATTTTAACATTTTATGAAATTGATTTTGAAATTGTTTATTCAAGTTAACAGCAAAAAAGACGCACTTACAAAATCTTCCAAGTTTTCGATCCAATAAATAACATTACTTTTTTTAAAAACCTATCTGTGTGACATACGCGGGCATACTTTGCACGTGTAACCAACCTGTTCTAACCATAGCGGATTTAAATTAATATTGCATAACATAATACATGCGTTTCTCATTATGTTTTTTCAATTTTCTAAAGTTTTTATTCTTTATCAACCCCTTTCAAAATCATAGTATTTAGTGTAATGTCCCTCTAAATCCAGAAATTAAAAAATCTACTATAATGGTATCGGTAATGCTTTAAGATATATTTTTTAAATAAATAAAACCTACGTCAGTCTGATAAGAATATTATCAGATAAGTTTTTCTAAAATTACAGCTTTTTTTATAGGGCCAACACTAAAATCATTTATTGTAATCAGTTTTTTGTTGTATCTTTAGAGGGTAGAAAATTGCTCTAAGCCTTGGAGAAGCCTCGCGAAATTCTAACGGGGGAGGAGATGGAAAATCGGCTTTGGAATTTGTGCTGTAATTGAATATTGTGGAAAAAAAGAGGAAAAAAGAAAAAAGTGTAATTAAATTCCTCAGGTCCGGTAGGCAGTGGCTATGAAAAAATTCTTGGATTGCAGGCTAGCATGAACCCTAATGAACCCTAGCATTATTTTTAACAATTTTGGTACAAGAATTTTTCAGAACAGTGCGCAATGGTTTTTAAAAAACAATTTATGTATTTAAAAAAACAACTGCAAATAAAGCTACTGTCTAAAAAATTCTTTGTGGTACATAATCAAGTCAATGCAATTTAATTGTGTTAGGAATCCAATTAATCTGAAATTTATTTATTTTATTTGTGATCCTAATATAATTCTGGGTGGTATAATCCACTTTTTTTATTTATTTAATTAAATGTATTTTCTGGTCTTTGATGTAAATAGGGAAGTGTAATTTTATTTTTCAAAGGAAATCTCTTGCCTAAATAATATGAGAAATAACTATCGACATTACTATTGTCATGTGAAAAAAAAACAACATATTATTGAAACGAGTTCTAGCCTAGCCCCTCTGTTGGACCAAACTAACTAAAGGCTCATTTGGATATAGATATAGGTATTCATCATAGAAATGTTCTGAGGGGGGTTAAATACATACATCAGCGGCCCGACAACTCATCTCTGAGTCTTGGCCTCCTGGATCAGCCTTTGCCAAGTGTCCCTATCCAGTGCAGCCGCCCTCCAGCTGCGAACTCCGAGTAGGGTCCGAGCGTCATGTGCCACACCGTCCTGCCATCTTAATCTGGGTCGACCTTTCTTCCTCGTTCCGAAGATCTTGCCCAGGAACACTTTCTTGGGGATCGCATGCTCGTCCATCCTTGCCAAATGACCAGCCCATCGCAGCCTGCCGAGACGAACGAATCGGGAGATATCAGGCTCCTGGTATAAGGTGTATAGTTCCTGGTTTGACCGGCGGCGCCACTCGCCATCCCGGACGACTCCTCCGCAGATGGAACGGAGTATCCTTCGTTCGTGGACTTGTAGAGCCAACTCGTCTGTCTTAGTAATGGACCATGTTTCCGATCCGTAGGTCATTACTGGTCGGATAAGCGTCTTGTAGAGGAGCACCTTTGTCGCCCTGGACAGGAGTCGGCTTCTCAGATGATGTCGAAGTCCAAAGAAGCACTGACTCGACTTCGTTATCTGGCATCTGACGTCGTTATCGCTATTGACCAGGCACCCAAGGTACGTGAACTCGTTCACCTTTTCGAATTGATAGGGGCCGATTTTTACTTGTTCTCCCTCTTTAGAGTATTGACCGGTAACCATATATTTTGTTTTTGAGGAGTTGACTCTTAGTCCGATACACCATCGAGCGAGAGGAATGCGTCTACCATGTCCCGATAAGATCTCCCTATGATGTCTAGTAGCTGTGTCGATCAGTAGCTGTGTCGAAGATAGTCCCGCCTATTTGGATGGAGGAGTCGCGCACCGCTTTCTCGAGACCAATATTAAATAGCAAACAGGCCAATGCATCTCCTTGCCTTACACCATTGCCTGGGATGAGAGGGTCAGACAGGCCAACCTGGACTCTGACAAAACATTGAACTCCCTCCATGGTGACCTCGCTCATTCTTACCAACTTCCTGGGCACCCCTCCTGCTAGCTCTAGCTCCTCCATAGCCTGATAAAGTCTGCACCGATCTATACTGTCGTAAGCACTTTTAAAGTCCACAAAAAGGTGGTGGGTTTGGACTTTGTGCTCGCGACCCCTCTCCAATATCTGCCAAAGCGTGAAGACCTGCTCAGTTGTAGACCTTCCCTTGCGAAATACCGACTGTTAGGGACCGACGATGCGCTCCGCATGAGGCAGCAGTCGGTCAACTAGTATGAGGGACAGAACTTTATAGGCGACATGCAGGAGGGAGATGCCACGGTAGTTAGTGCAATCCAGTTGGTCCACCTTCTTGTGTATCGGGCATATGATGGTCCTACGCCATTCTCTAGGCATGTTTTCTTCCTTCCAGATAGCCATCAGAACTTCCTGTAGGGTTTTCACAAGTTCTTGACCACCATATCTGAATAGCTCGGCGGAGAGTCCATCGTATCCTGGTGCCTTGTTATTCTTCAGTTTACCCAGAGCCATTGTGATCTCATCCTCGTCCGGGGGGTCCAGGTCCTCGAGAGGAATTGGCCTTAAGGGGCTATCCTCAAGTGTCCCTCCATGTCCTAGGAGCTCCTGAAAGTACTGCCGCCATCACTGGAGAATTCTAGCCTCGTCAGTCAGAAGAGTTCCGTCCTCATCCTTGCAAGCCGTCAGTCTCGGCAGGGGCTTAAATGGCGAGGGAAAATGTTTTATTTTCCTATGAAGTACTTTCGATTTTGATTATAAAGACACATTAAATATCTCACTATGCTAAAAAATAAGAAACGCTTAAATATGAAAAATCGAATGAACATCTACGTTCATTTCATTCATTAGTTAAGTAAAAACGAAAAATATTCCAACAACTCATGCATTGTACCCATGCATGCGCAGTACTCCTTTACTGACAGACCTCTGTTCATAAGTAAAGACGCTATATTCATGGGAAAGAGTTGTCAACATTTTTTTGAACATACATATTTAATGGAAATTATTTGCTTCCATGCTAACCAAATGAAGTTTCTAACAACTAAGTGGAGAATTAGAAAATCGAACATGGTGGAGTATTATGCTTGCATTCCTATACTATCAGAAATAAAAACTTTTATTTAACTAAAGGCTTGAGAGGAAAAGTTGTCGTTATCGGTTTCCGGAAAGGCATGTGAAACAAACATTTGAAAATTCAGTTTTAATTTACTACGAGCCGTAAATCTATTCCCCTTCACGATATATTTACAAAAAGCTATTCGCAGTAAAAAACAAATAAGCAGTAGAAAACTTTGACTACTGATAAAATTAGATTTCTCTAAACCCCTTAAATATACAATGATGAATCGAAAAGTTTTGCAATACAAATTATAAATATTAATACAAATTACAAATTATAAATATTAATACAAATTATAAATATTTTAATTACAAATAAGAGGAAAGAGGTGTGAAGTTGCTGAATGCCGTTGACATATTTATCAAAACACGTCGATTTCTAATCTAAGTAGGTTGGTAAGTGAAACTTGTGTGTTGCGCGCATCGCACCAGATTTTTTCAAGTTTTTTTGTTCAGCATAAAAATTCCAATTATATAATTTGTTTAAAGAGTAAATGGTTGGGGGTGCGATCTAAATAAATAGGACTAATGTGCGAGTATCATATATTTTATTTTTGCCAAAGTTTCGACCCGAATTTCACTTACTCATCAGGGCTAAATGAGGAAAACTAGACAACAACCAATACGAGAAATTATTTAATGAAATATAAGCTTTATGTGTTACACTAAACATACATATCTATATAAATAAAGATGGAATTCTGTTTGTTTGTTCTTTATAGCATTCCATACCGTTTGTCCTGAATTCTCCAAATTTCGCTCAGTGCTTCGTTCATACCAGGTACGAACACCTGTCCATTTTAAAATTGCATAACTTCAGCCCATCTCTGGGTATATTCTTTATTGTTATAAAAATCGTTATGATCTCGCTTTACATTGGTTTTTACGAAATCGACCGTTTGAGTAAAAAGAGAAATGAAATTCCCCGGATGAAACCGGGATATACAGCTAGTTTTATATAAAAATCGTAGAATTTTAAAAAATGTAATATTATAGATTAAAAATAATAAATAAACAATGAGATAAAAATCTACGTTGCTTATCTGAGGTGATGTGAAGTAATATTGAGCTGTAGGTTGAAAATTTTAAAATAAAGATTACAATAGCCAGTAGCAATGAAGCCTAAGTTATTAAGATAAAATATAGTATGCAAATAATTGTATACGAAATATAGTAGTGAACATATCGAAAAATGTAAAAAGAACCTTAATGAGATAGGAAATATATATAAAAAATCTGGTGCGTGCGCGCAACACACAACTTTCACTTACCAACTTACTTAGAGAAGAAATTGACGTGTTTTGTTAAATATCATTTCCCAAAGTCACACATTTTTCTACATTCATATCTTATTTTTATTAATCGTTAAAGCCGTTTTTGAGTAAATAAAAAATCCCATGAAAATGATACAAAATTTATTAAGTAAAGCCCCCCCTTCGGTTGATAAATTTTGATGAAATGTTGGCTATCACATATTTGGCATATACATACATCAATTACCCAGTTTGGTCACAATAGTGAAAGCCGTTTTTGAGTAAATAAAAAAAACACGTAAAAATGATACAAAATTTATTAAGTAAAGTGCCCCCTGCGGTTGATCAATTTTGATGAAATTTTTACAGACATATCTCGGGCATATAAATAGATCAAATACTAAGTTTAATCAAAATCGTTAGAGCCGTTTTTGAGAAAATAAAAAAACACGTGAAAATGTTACAAAATTTATTAAGTAAAGTCCCCCCTCCGGTTAATCAATTTTGATGAAATTTTTACAGTCATATCTCGGGCATATAAATACATCAAATACCCAGTTTGATCAAAATCGTTAAAGCCGATTTAGAGTAAATAAAAAAAACACGTGAAAATGTTACAAAATTTAATTAGTAAAGTCCCCCCTCCGGTTAATCAATTTTGATGAAATTTTTACAGTCATATCTCGGGCATATAAATACATCAAATACCCAGTTTGATCAAAATCGTTAAAGCCGATTTAGAGTAAATAAAAAAAACACGTGAAAATGTTACAAAATTTATTAAGTAAAGTCCCCCCTCCGGTTAATCAATTTTGATGAAATTTTTACGGTCATATCTCGGGCATATAAATAGATGAAATACTCAGTTTAATCAAAATCGTTAGAGTTGTTTTTGAGAAAATCGAAAAAAACCTAAAAAGTTATTAAGTAAAGTACCCCCTCCCTTTAAGTAATTTTGATGAAATTTATGCTGTCACATCGCGGGCATATACCTACACTAAATACCCAATTTCAGGTTCGCCCGGTTTATAGTTCTTGAGCTAGTCTGTTCACATACACACACACACACACACACACACACACACACACACACACACACACACACACACACAGACACACACACACACACAGACCATTTCGCGGGACTTGGTCATTTCGACTCAGGGGACCCCAAAACGTGTATTTCCGTTGAAAACCGGAAGTCGAAATTTTTCACGATCGCAATACTTCCACTTACTATATATTACATATATAGGTAAGTGAAAGTAAAAAAAAGAAAAGTAAAAGTAATATTACTAAAGAAATTACTTATAAAGGGTAAGAAAATTTTCTACTTTCTTACGTAACGCTGTTGGCCAAATGTCCCCGAATGTCAATTAAGTGTGCTCTACATGGGTGTTAACATGTTCTAGACAGATGTAACTTATTGTTTTAGCATGTTGTTGCATTGACAATCACTCGCGTGATGGCGATTCTTTTTTTATTCGGTACCTCTATTCATGTGTGGAGTACGTAGGGATTAACCTACATTTGTAACCAATCTACCCTAAGCATGGTGGGAAGGCCAAGATTTATTCCGTGGGTCCGCCACGAAATAAAAGACAACCCTCACATTGCGGATTCGAACTTTCGCCGTCAAAGAACCACTCCAACCCCTTCGTCTATCCCGGCCAGCGTTTTCGATTGGGCTGGAGGAATGGCCTGAAGGACATTTACAAAATTTACCCTTAAGAACAGGCACTAATCCTAAGGAAACCTTTGAATCTCTAATTGGTGGTAGGAGTAGCTCCAGCCGTCCTGTTTAGAAAACCGAAATGAAGGCTGTTAGAGGTAATAAGTTTGCAAAATAAACGACTCTATTCGCTGATTCAATAAGCGGCGTCAGATACAAGAGCGTTTGGATTAATGAGCTAACTGGTCCGTGGGACCGCCAGTGAGCCGTTAAATAGACTGACGAGGAACCGGGCAATTTGCTCCCGGCGGCGGAACAGCCTCTTCTGCACCGGCAATTAATTGCGCCCCTCTCTCCATATCGTTCATTGCAGGCTTGTCGTAGGGGGGGGGGTCGTGCTTCGGGGGGGGGGGGGTTAAGTCGCCTGACATGATAAATTGTTCCACAAATAGGCCCTTCCATCCTACCTCAAACTCGGCTTCTAAAGCAAACGATGGAAAAGCTCTTTTTAAAACCTAGGTGCTATCAGAATTAGTTGTTCTTGATGATCAGTTGAGCTAAAAAGGAAAAGGGAACTAATTTATTTTTGTAAAATATTTTACTTCTGAAGAAAAGAGGATTCGTGCCTGCAGTTACTAGAAACAAAAAACAAATCTCTTAATAACCATTTAATAAACAATACAATACAAAAATAAACAAACTTTGACCGTAATGAAGGATCTAGCAGTTTTCTTGTATTTTGTCTACTAATTAGCTAACCTTCTTTTTTTTTTTTTTTTTTTTTTCTTCTACATAATGTTTTTTCCTATTATTTTACTATTAAGGATACTAACTTTTACTAAATAGGATCGCTTTTTATATAGCAGTATAATTTTATGGCATTACTGTCCCGTAGAACATCGCTGTATTAACAAAGTAACTTTTCATTATGTTCGTATTCTTATTATTAGGGATATTCTTATTTTTTAAAATTATATACCATATAATCAATATCAATATATATTATAAAGCAAAGTGCACAATGTGCGTGCCGAAAAGGCTCAAAAACGACTCAACGTACGACCAAGAATGTTATATCATCGTAAAGCTCTATAGCTCTTAACGATGAAGAAGGTTTCAGTTTTTATCTTTAGCGTGTAAAATTGAAGAGAAAAGGACCTGAATTTTAGATCTCTCGCACAATGTAATTAGCCTACCTGTTCGGGTTAGTGAATGAAAAATTTAGTTCGAGCTGCAGACTACCAGGAAGCGCTAGGGTGCGTTTCACTCAATATTTATTCTTCACTCATTCAGTTCGTAATGGTGATATATTTTTTCAGCTGTTATTTTTAAGTTACTCAAAATTAAGCTAATATAATTAGTTCCTCCTTTTTGTTTTAAAATAAAATAATTATTGTATATCTCTGAAAATCAATCAATCAATGAATTAGAGAATCAATGAAATAGAAAATCAACTGAAAATCAATGAATTAGAAAATCGACTGGATTCCTTAAAAAAGTAATTTTAGCATTAGAAGGCTAACTTATCAACACATTACATTTAATCAATTTATAATATATATTATATTTAATGCAATATGAGTGAAAATTTCTTAGTAGTACAAAGAGCGAATAAAAACAAACATAAAAAAAGAGATAACTTGACTGAATAAAAAAAAGAGGTTACTTGACAATATAAATCGAAAACAAAATGTTTCATGTGTTCTTAGTGTAGTTATGAAAAAGAAGTTGGTTTGATTACTATGTATATGAGCCTTCCAGTTGACAAAATGACTAACACCAATTTCAGCATTTTTTTCAATAAGATATTATCACCCCTCATAGTTCAGGATATAAAGAAATATGGTAAAAAATTTTGCCTTCATCAAATTTTTGTATTGGCTTTTTAGTAGTAGTAAGATTCGAGATCTGCTGAGTCTGTCCAACCGTCTACTTGCGTTAACACGATCATCCTCACCTCAAGAGAATATGGTAAATTAGGCCTGAAGCTAACGGAATTATTAATACTATTGTTGACTATTATGGAATTGCGGGTTTTGTAATTCTGATTCAAACGGTATTTTTAACTTAAAATTGATAATTTTAGAGGTTTAACAATCCGACGTGCGATGTACAGATGTATACGAGTACAAGTCGATAAATCATATTTTTCAACTATAATCTAATAAATTATTTACTGATTATTATTGTTATGATTATTGTTATTAAATTATAAATTATTGTTGATTGCATGGAATGGGCTCATAGGATTCAGGATCACAGTAACCATAAAAAACGATGCTTATCTCAACAAATTTGCACCCAATTTTTCATTTACCATTTTCAACCCCCCATAAAGTATATTGGGTTCCTTATTTGGGGGGACTCTGCAGATATCGATCTTACTATTAATACCAAGTTAAACCCTAAGTTTCAAGAAGATGCTAATTTTGTTTTGTATTTCCTTTAATTTTAAATTTTTTCTGGTATTAAAATTATCAAAGAACTACCGGAGCGAAGCCGTGCACCCTAGCTGGTTTATTATAATAATAATTTAATAATTTAACTTATAATATTAATAAGTAATAAAAAGTTGCCATGAAGTATTTATGGTAAAGAAGTTATACATTTTTTTTTAAAAAGATTGATAAAATAATTTATTTTAGCACTTTCAATTTTCTTTCTAAGGAAGAGTTACTTCGGTATACTAGATACCCACTGTTTATACTTTATTTCAACACTTTATGTATAACATCTTTATCTTCGATCGCTCCATTTTCTCCCATTTATTCCTACCAAAGGTCATTCAAATATATTTGGACATAGTGGCGGTAGCGGACCGGGTCTGCAAAAAGCGGGTCCCCTGTTGCTCCGTTTCAACTTATATGCAAATGCTCCATGTATTCCTGCCTCATGGAAATGATAGGAATTTCAGATCTAACTCTTTCTGCCAGTCATTTTATATTTACATTTTTTTTTTATTTCTTTATACGATTTCCACATTCCTCGGTTCATTATTCAGTATTGAAATTGAAAACAAAAATACATTCATCTCTCATATAAACTAAATAAAAAGTTAACAGCCCTGTGAAATCTGGAACCTTAAAAATTTATATTTTTAAATTGTATATTTTTACATATTTTACTTTTTCCTCATGAACCCAATTTTTTTTACGTTTCATACAACCGACAATGATACCATATCAAATAGTTGGATCAGAAATTCATTTTATCCTAGATGAATTTTCAATATTTTTTTTTCTAAATAATATAATATACATATATGTTGTAGATACAGGAATTAAGAAATCGTTCTTTTCTGTAAAAAATAATCAAGTCCTGACCCCGTTTCAAACCATCTCTAACTTTTTTAAAAATATTTTTTTGACTGTTTCCTCCCGTTAAATGCCGTCCATTTTAGATATTAAACATACATTTCTATAATTTAAGTATGGAATTATCTATTTATCTATCCAAATATTATATGAGGAATATTTATTTTCATATTTTAAATATGGAATAATCTATTTACTTATTCAAATATTGAATGTGGAATATTTATATATTTATTTCCATAGTTTAAATATGCAATTATCTATTTATCTATCCCGAAAAAGTTATGCCAAACTCGTTGATAGGAGTACCTGTCTTTATTTTTTATTTTTTTACTAGAGGATCTCAAAAAAATATCTCTTGAACTTTTTCTTATAAAAATATTCATTTTTTTTTTTTTTATATGAAGCAATGGAATTTCAAACTCGCATTCTCTACCTGACTCCTTTAGAATATATCACGTAGTATTATTAAACTTTGGGAGTTGGATTTAAAGCCTTTCTAAGAATAGGCTTAGAATTATCTATTTATTTTATCTATTTATTAAAATCTATTTATTAAAAACATAAAATTAATCATCAATTTTTTAGTCGTGGATTATTTTTTAGTTAATTAGCTGGCAGTTCATTAATTCACTATCTGCCAAGTAAGCGCTATTATTTTTAAAAATCAACTATGCAACCTTTTTCTCGTTTGAAATTTTATAGATTATTTAATTAAATAATCTTCTGATGATTAATTCATAAAGTAAAAAAAATATGCATTTGTGAATTTATAAGTTTTCGCTTAATCTGCCATATTTCTTAGTGCATTAATATTCATGGTTATAAATTTATTAGTTCAATATAATCTTGAAGTTAAAAGAAAGTTCTTGGTGATTTTAGTTATTTAAACTTTTAGAGATAATTTATAAACGGTAATATTTAGAACTATTTTAATTAATAGGTCATCCTAGTCCAGCAGATTCCGGTTTGAAATCCCCTAGTCTTCTATAATTAGAGGAGGGAGGTTTCTACCCCTTTCGCCTCAAATAAAAACAATAAATGTAATTAAATAGCTTGGTTAAAGTTTTTATGTTTTATACTAGAGGATCAAAGGATACACTTAATGCAACATTATCAATATGGGAATTTTCCATTCTCCCCTCTCATACACCAACGGCAAATCATCTGTTTAATTTTAAAATTAAAGTTAAAAGTAAAAAATATTTTACTCGGATGAATTATTTAATTTTAATGACATTACAAAAATTATTTAATACAATTGGCATTATTATGGCAATAATTCAATCCATTGAAGAAAATGAAACGATAAAAACTGGTTGGCAAGTTAGGAGGTAGAATAAGAATATTTTTATAAATAATTTAAAAAAAAAATGCATACCGTAAAATGAGGTTACATTTGTGACTTATGGGGTGACTTTGTGACACGCCTATTTTTCTACAGTTTTTGAATTTCCCTCCTTAAAAAGAATCAGGTTAGGCAATTCAGTGTACTTTTCAGTTGGTTAGTAATGTGCTGTAGCCTACTGGCCACATATGGACCTATATAACTTCTTTCATTCCATTTATCACGGTGCTTTATTTCAAGGTTTCAACTAAATGCATTGGCGGATCCAGGGGAGGGGCTGTGGGGGCTGCAGCCCCTCCCTTTGGAAAATTTTTCGTCATTTGAAGATAAAATTTTACTTTCCTTTAAGTAAGGAAACAAGTTAAAGAACAAATAATGTGCAGAACAAGTAGAATTTTAGTTGTGGGAAAGGAACATAAAGGTAAAAAAGCTGATTAGCAGATCCAAATGAAGGGCTGTGGGGCTGCAGCCCCCCCCCCCTTTAGGACTGCAGCCCCCCCTTTCCGATCGGCTGGATCCGCCCATGACTAAATGAAAACATATATGAAATAAAGCACCATGGTAAATGGAATGAAAGAAGTTATATTTGGCCAGTTGGTTGCTGCATTACTGACCAACTGACAAGTACACTGAATTACTTAACCTGATTCTTTTTAAGGAGGGAAATTCAAAAACTGTAGAAAAATAGGCTTGTCACAAAGTCACCCCATTAGTCACAATGTCACCTCATTTTACGGTAGTATTATTCCTAATTGTTTTTCGCTTCATCCGCAAACTTAAATTAACATGATTTTATATTGAAATTTTGTTATAAATTATTATAAAAATAATTAATTTATAATTTTTGAATAATTTTGTTAGAAGAGAAAGGATCGACCACGGCCGGGAATCGAACCCAGGTCCTCTGCACCTCCGTTGCAATATAATTTATAAAATACAGAATTTATAAAATATAAGAGCGATGCAACGGAGATGCACAAGACCTTAGTTCGATTCCTGGCCGTCGTCAATATTTTCTCTTTTAAAAATATTGTTTAACCAGGTTTTATTTATAATTCATTGGGAGTTAGTAAAAATGTGAAGTTATGTCGTTTTTCTCCGGGGTACAAATATATAATTATAAATATTTTCATATGTTAATATAACATATGGGTGATTCTCATTTAATTTGACCATTTAACTTTTTTGAAATGGAATTTTGGGTTTAAAAAAATTCAACTTATGAATAAAATTTTATCTGAATATCATCAACATGATGTTCAAGGAAACAAAAGTGAACAAAGTTTGTCAGTTCGTCCAGTATAAGTATTTTTTATTATTTTTTCAACTCGAAAATGAGTTTAGTAGGAGCGTTTCTGTATTTTTATTTACATATTTTTTGTAATTTTTTTTTTTTATTCTCGCTCACTCTCGTCACTCCATATCACGGCGTAAAAACTCATTTGTAATGCATCGAATCTTATTTTCTTTTTGTTATACAATAATTACGAGCCTGGCGTCTATTCCTACTCCTTTACTTGCCAAGCTTAGTAGCCTGTACTTTCTCGCTAGTTGACCTATGAATAAGTCGTTCTGTCAAGCCTTAGGTTTTTCGTCGGATATTTGCAGCTCATTGATCATCTCGTTGTGAAATATATATGCCGCACAGTTTTTACTCAGTTCAGTGTCAACGGTTCACCCATAATTAATTCGTTCACTGCTTTACATGTAGGTCAAATTCGAAGACTGAGAGGTATTTTCACAAGCTGAGTGGACTGAATATTTTTATAAGCTGCCGATTTGCTAATTTTCTTTCTCTTGGCCAACATCTCTATTTTATTAAGAACATATTTTACATTATGTCCAAAGTCTATTTTTTCTTTTCTCTATTGCTCCTTTCTACAGCTAGTTAAAATGGCTATACAAAAGAAATGAATCATGTAGGCATTTAAACATAACAATAACAACACTTCCCCAGAATTTTTTTTCCGTCACGAGTGTTACGTAACACTCATGACCTTTTCACAAAAAATCTCTATCCTTAGCTAAACCAAGTGTCGGACATAGATGAGAGGATGGACTCGAATAAATGTCCCTAACCAACATCTTTTGCCGGTATCATTCGGATTTTTCAATGAGCGCTAATACATACAATTAACGTAACACTCATGACAACTAATTTTTGTGATATACATTATTTGGCATTGGATATCAAATAACTGCCTATTAGATACTTTCTTCACGAAGTTTGCACGTCGACTGATAGCCCCGGTATGATCAACAAAGGTTATCATGGCCATTCCCAACATTTTCAAAGAACAGTGTTGCCCAGAACAGCCGACAAAACTCTCCTAGAATATTTCTATGAACCTTGGGGACAGATGCATTTTCCTGATTTACATTCGAAGTATTACAGATAACTAAACATATCACTCACACCTTGAAACACCACCGTATTACAATGAAATACCTCATTGTTCAAATTTAATCAATTATCAGGGGTTCATTTCTGGATGTGGTGAAGTAAGCATAACCAGCTTGGGGACTGTAACACTCGTGAATTTTTCAAACTTCACATTGAGATATTTTGTTTTTTATGAGGCCTAGATTCATTTAAATGTTACCATCGTATTGGTATAACAGCAAACTATAAAATAAATATCCAACAATATTTTTTGGATATGAAATAATATCTCAAAAAGGAATGTTAAGACCGGGGACACTAAATGGTCAATTAATTTGAGAATCACCCATATAGGAATTTTCAACGCTTATTAAAATGATATTTTTCTTAATTGAACTAAAGTAACCTATTAATTAAAATATTTCTGAATTTTACCGCTTATAAATTATGTTTAGAAGTTTAAATAACTAAAATCACCAAAATAACTTTCTTTTTACTTCAAGATTATATTGTACCAATAAATTTGAATACCATAAATAAGAACCATGAATAATTATTTATACTATTTCCCAACCCTTGCAGGTAATTTTTTCAGAGCAGTGTTGAACCGATTGTACGATCCAAAGTAAACCGATCCACCTGTGCCTGATAGGAAATATTTTCTATCCGCCCTTATCCATTTTATCCTTCTTGTTGCTGTTGTCATTGCTCTACACTAATCAAGTATACCAAGTTATCCCTCCGGCTCATGATATCTGTTTATATTACCGATTCCTGCTCCTTCCTCTCGTAACCAATGGTTATCCCGATTAACCGTTAAATTATAACATCAACAAAATTGCGTAACACTTTTTGCTTTAAACTGTTTAATACAATTTTGTTGAATTTTTAAAGAATTTTTATCTTTCCTAAGCTTGTTACATTATTGTTATCTTCCCTATCTATATTTTTAAGACCCCAACGCTGTAACAGCCTGATGTCAATAATTTAACCTGTGCACTCAAGTGATAATAACGCTTATGTGGTATAATATTGGTATTGGGTCAGTGTTCCAACGTACTCGTGTGTAAAAAAGATCACTCACTGGTGGTGTAGTAATGTTCACAATAGTAAACAGACGTTACTAGTATTTCCCTGTTAAGAGCTCCCACAGTTGCGGTTTTTCATTTCCTTCGACTGAATTGCATCACAGCTTTTGATTAAAGTCAATTGTTACAGTGAACTAGGCAAACACATTCTCCCTTTCGTTTCCTAAATGACCCGGTCTCATCAGATCGCACTCAATTCAGAGTCATTACTTTTTTTTTTTCTAATCTTTGGAGTGTTGAATTCGTATCAGGTTTCATAGCTTCATTTTGTCAATCATTCCTAATTCTCGAAATGTTCTGGCTCCTCGTAATTACAACTAATATGTCTGGCTTGCTCCATAGCAAGACATTCCAGGAGGAATGCCCACTTCATTTAGCGTGGTGTCTTTAGTAAACGAATGTATGTATATAAGGTTTTTAAAGGAACTACTGCTTCCTGATCAATGTTGTTGATATGACCACTCGATTTGGAACTGACCAAGATCACCGTCAAACCTCAATATTAACTTAAGGTAACCTCCTGCCTGTATGTTCAGTAGTCTATTCACTGTGAAATTTTTCTGTATCTTCCTCCAATTTACTGGCGTATCCCCAAACTGCGGGCAAGTTTCAGCGGATGAAATGTGTAATTACTTCCTAAATTCTGAAATTAAAAATAAAATAAAAGTTAAGTGATTTGTAGGATATTCTGGGTCGTTTCTCAAATTAATCGTCATTCTATGTTTAATTACGAAATTTTGAAACATATTTGAGTTTATAGACGCCATTATGAGCAGAACAATACATCCCTGAATAGATTAAGTACTTGTTTAAAATTTCCCTTCAACCGATCCCAAATTATGAGAACATTTTGAAATTTAATCAGGTTGGCCTACCTCATTATACAGCATTAGAAACACGTAATATCCTGCACCTTACAAACATAATATACCTTTTCAGTTTTGGCAATGGAAATCAGAATTTTTGGGGGAAACGACTCTCCGATTTGCGCAACCTTAGTCATCTCCTAACATTGAATTTCTCTTTCTATTTTCGACCTTTATTTTCGAAATTGGTGTTATTGGGGAAATGCTAAAGTAGTCATTTGGGACATACATGGTAATTACAATATTCAACTCTTGTAACCAAAATATTACATATTTATTGGCTTTATAGTTCATAAGTTTGGTTTTCGTAGATTACCTCTCCCTTTTACCTTTAGGATGAATACTTGGAGGGTGAGACTAAAGTTTGATTAAAAGTCTTTTCGGAACGTAGAATAATGACCCGTAGTTTGTGAAGAGCGCTTTTATTGTTTATATCATATGAATATTCTATAAAACAAATAATATTCGATGCAACTGTTCGTTACTGAGTCTATGCCACCTCTATCCGCAATAACCTTCTGTAAGACGTCCCAAGTAAGACCCCCCCCCCCCCCCCCCCGCTTTCGACATTAAAAAATGTGTATATTAAAAATTAAAATTATTAATAATTAACCAAAATACTTATAATTAATATAATATATTTAATTTATCGGTTAAATTACAATCTATGTAAATAAGTACTTCCCTCATGAATTCATTTCAATGATTCAGTCACGTAACTATGCTCAGTCACCTTTCACCGCCTCTGACTCTAGTTATAAATATTTAGAACCGGATTTGCATGTATAAATCGCTGGGTGCGATATTCTTGTCGCTGTCGTATGCCATTGTTACGACAGTTATTACATTACAGGATAACTAACTCACTGTGATAGATGCATAAAGACTCTTAAGGTAATGTAGTTGTTAATTAAATTGATGTCTAATGACATAATGAAAGATTTTTAGAGGAAACGTACGATACATGTTCGGATCTAGGAATGCTTTAGTCGAGAGAGCATAGTTTCTGGATGAAATTATTATCAACTTGGCTACTGAAGATGTGAGCTTGGATAAGAAAAAAAAACAATAATAATTAAAATAAAAATAATAATAAAGTACCTATATTGTTTGAATATATTACTGAAAGAAATTAAATATTAGAAATTGTACTCGATTTTATTGTTAGGTCGATTTTAAAAAGTCTTTTCATCTTGTCCTTGCAGAGTATCGAGGCGTGGAAACAATAAGGCGTCAAGAACAAAACATTCATAATTTAAGAGTTATATCGCATTAATAATGAATTGGACGAACTATATTAATTGATTTTTACTTTCACTTACCTATATATGAAATATATAGTAAGTGGAAGTATTGCGATCGTGAAAAAATTCGACTTCCGGTTTTCAACGGAAATACACGTTTTGGGGTCCCCTGAGTCGAAATGACCAAGTCCCGCGAAATGGTCTGTGTGTGTGTGTGTCTGTGTGTGTGTGTGTGTGAAACAATATACAAGAAACAATATACAATACTTTCATTACGAGGCTCAATCAAAACTAATTATGACATACTGCTATCTCTTTTTTACTTTCACTTACCTATATATGAAATATATAGTAAGTGGAAGTATTGCGATCGTGAAAAAATTCGACTTCCGGTTTTCAACGGAAATACACGTTTTGGGGTCCCCTGAGTCGAAATGACCAAGTCCCGCGAAATGGTCTGTGTGTGTGTGTGTGTGTCTGTGTGTCTGTGTGTGTGTGTGTGTGTGTGTGTGTGTGTGTGTGTGTGAACAGACTAGCTCAAAAACTATAAACCGTGGGAACCTGAAATTGGGTATTTAGTGTAGGTATATGCCCGCGATGTGACAGCATAAATTTCATCAATATTACTTAAAGGGAGGGGGTACTTTACTTAATAACTTTTTAGGTTTTTTTCGATTTTCTCAAAAACGGCTCTAACGATTTTGATTAAACTTAGTATTTGATCTATTTATATGCCCGAGATAAGTCTGTAAAAATTTCATCAAAATTGATCAACCGCAGGGGGCACTTTACTTAATAAATTTTGTATCATTTTTACGTGCTTTTTTTATTTACTCAAAAACGGCTTTCACGATTGTGACCAAACTGGGTATTTGATGTATGTATATGCCAAATATGTGATAGCTAACATTTCATCAAAATTGATCAACCGAAGGGGGGACTTTACTTAATAAATTTTGTATCATTTTCACGGGTTTTTTTATTTACTCAAAAACGGCTTTAACGATTAATAAAAATAAGATATGAATGTAGAAAAATGTGTGACTTTGGGAAATGATATTTAACAAAACACGTCAAATTCTTATCTAAGTAAGTTGGTAAGTGAAAGTTGTGTGTTGGGCGCACGCACCAGATTTTTTGTATCTTGGAATACCATTATTTATGCTACTTCTGGTGTTCTTAAATTTGACTAATTTATTTCATTGTATTGTGATGGTTGTTTTCTTAATTCAGAATTTTGAGTCAAATTTGAATTTTCTTCTAAATACGTAATGTCAAGGATAAAGTTTCTGGGTTCTTGGATGTGCGTTGATTGCAGTTTTTCACATGGGGAGTATGCACTGGGGAGGCTGCCAGTGTGATGGATATTCGAAGGTAATTGCGGTCATGTTTACTTCAAAGATCATGATTAAAAGAAAATAATAAGAGTAAGCATTGTGCATAGTCTTAATTATATAAAAATTCTCCTAAATTCTTATAAAGGGGGTTTTGCCCAGCAACTCACTGCTATCCTATCCTAAACACTCCACTGCTGCAAACACCCTCATTGAATTGATGGCAATTTGAATTAAATTAATAAGAGTCTGTATGTATGGATTTCTTTTCAATTCCTGGCTAGTCCGTTTTATTTTCTAGTACTTTATAGCTATCTTACGGCTCCCTATCCTCCACCTGATTGTCAGACTTCGGCTAGGTCGATATCCGTATATATATACATATATACATCTTGACAGAATGCACATTGAGTATACGACATAAAGAAATTTCAGAAATTCCTATAGATCTAAATTCCTTTATAAAGAACAGCTTAGAAACAATATACAATACTTTCATTACGAGGCTCAATCAAAACTAATTATGACATACTGCTATCTCTTTTTTACTTTCACTTACCTATATATGAAATATATAGTAAGTGGAAGTATTGCGATCGTGAAAAAATTCGACTTCCGGTTTTCAACGGAAATACACGTTTCGGGGTCCCCTGAGTCGAAATGACCAAGTCCCGCGAAATGGTCTGTGTGTGTGTGTGTGTGTCTGTGCGTCTGTGTGTGTGTGTGTGTGTGTGTGTGTGTGTGTGTGTGTGTGTGTGTGTGAACAGACTAGCTCAAAAACTATAAACCGTGCGATCCTGAAATTAAGTATTTAGTGTAGGTATATGCCCGCGATGTGACAGCATAAATTTCATCAAAATTACTTAAAGGGAGGGGGTACTTTACTTAATAACTTTTTAGGTTTTTTTCGAAAACGGCTCTAACGATTTTGATTAAACTTAGTATTTGATCTATTTATATGCCCGAGATATGACTGTAAAAATTTCATCAAAATTGATTAACCGGAGGGGGGACTTTACTTAATAAATTTTGTAACATTTTCAAGTGTTTTTTTTTTATTTACTCAAAAACGGCTTTCACGATTTTGATCAAACTAATTATTTGATTTATTTATATGCCCGAGATATGATTGTAAAAATTTCATCAAAATTGATCAACCGGAGGGGGGACTTTACTTAATAAATTTTGTATCATTTTTACATGTTTTTTTTATTTACTCAAAAACGGTTTTAACGATTTTGATCAAACTAAGTATTTGATTTATTTATATGCCCGAGATATGATTGTAAAAATGTTATCAAAATTGATCAACCGGAGGGGGGACTTTACTTAATAAATTTGGTATCATTTTTACGTGTTTTTTTTATTTATTCAAAAAAGGCTTTAACGATTTTGATCAAACTGGGTATTTGATGTATGTTTATGCCAAATATGTGATAGGCAACATTACATCAAAATTGGTCAAACGAAGCGGGCATTTTATTTCATAATTTTTTTCCAATTTTTAACTTTTTTTCGATGATCTCAAAAACGGCTTTAACGATTTTTATCAAATTCGTCATGTTTAATGAAAATTAATATCAGGTAAGCTTTATCATTATCAAAAGGTTCTGAGGGGGCTTTTTTGTGGGGGGTGGTTGGGGCCTTTTTTGTTTGTTTGTTTCCTATAAAGTACCTTTGTTTTTGTTTATATGGAGAAATTAACTGTCTCTCGTTACGCGTAAAAATAGGAAATGGCTAAATATGAGATATGATAACAATAAAGAAAACATAAAGAGGAGAAAAAAATAAAAATATTCAGTGAACTCATAAAACTCGTTGAGCCCATGCATGCGGAGTACGCCTTTAAGGACAGACCATTGTTCATAATTAAAGCCGTTCTGTTCATTTGAGAAGTGGCAATTAACAAAACGCATTAATTTCTAATCTAAATAAGTTGGTAAGTGAAAGTTGTGTGTTGCGCGCACGCACCAGATTTTTAGACTTCTCACTCTATATGCATGCTCTCAGCAATAAAAAGTAATAACAATTGAAACATTTACTGAATAGTAAATGATCAACGTTCCAACTTGTATGTGCCATAAAAATCGCTCAAAATATTGTATCATGAAAATTTAATCATAAACGAAGGTATTATTTGTTCGTAAAAATTATGGCATAGATCATTCCTATTGGTTTTATGTTATCATTTCACTTAATTATTCTTCTTATATTATTTATAAGCGTCTATAAAACTTTGCGGATTACTATAATATAAATTGAACTGTATATATTACTTCTCATTTATTTTATTGTGACTATATGTGTGTAATATAATTTAAAATGGTAATATGCATGATTTTTAAATAAGTAGTAATTTATTAAAGTTGTGTATGTATTTATTTTGTAAATAAGCCAGGGTTTTCCTCTAATGTCCTAATACCAAGAGTAAATGTCTATGGTACTTTTTGTTTTCAATTAGATACATATCATTAGTATTATTTATTTATTTACATTTTAGCCTCTACCCCTAAGGGTCATTGGCTTTAATTTTTCCTTTTTATATTTTATTGCAGTAATTTGTTTCCTTTAAGAATTGAAATAACTTTAGGGCCGAAGACTCTTCATCTCCCAGTATTTGTTTCACAGTTTTCGGTAGCTTAACCTTTTTTCATACATCATGATGTTGTACACAATCTAGCAACAAGTGTTTTATACTGTGAGTTGTGTTGTTGCACATTTGGCAGGTGGGTGTTTCGAGACCTTTGAGTAGATATGTATGTGTGAATGCGCAGTGTCCTATCCGCATTCTGCACAATACTACTTTTTCTCTTCTCGATTTTCTATTGCTTGTGACCCATTTGCTGCAATCTTGTTTTATTTGCACTAGTTTTGATGGTTTACTCATCCAGTTTATTTCCCAGTTTTTTGGGATAATTAGTATTAAAATAGTATTAATTAGTATTAGTATTAAAATAGTGTGAAATATATTTTTGATTACTACCCAACTCATCAATAATATTTTTATTTTTACTTTCACTTACCTATATATGAAATATATAGTAAGTGGAAGTATCGCGATCGCGAAAATTTTCGACTTCCGGTTTTCAACGGAAATACACGTTTTGGGGTCCCCTGAGTCAAAATAACCAAGTCCCGCGAAATGGTCTACGTGTGTGTGTGTGTGTGTGTGTGTGTGTGTGTGTGTGTGTGTGTGTGTGTGTGTGTGTGTGTGTGTGTGTGTGTGTGTGTGTGTGTGTGTGTGTGTGTGTGTGTGTGTGTGGGTGCGTGCGTGCGTGCGTGCGTGCGTGCGTGCGTGCGTGCGTGCGTGCGTGCGTGCGTGCGTGCGTGCGTGCGTGCGTGCGTGCTTGCTTGCTTGCTTGCTTGCTTGCGTGCGTGCGTGCGTGCGTGCGTGCGTGCGTGCGTGCGTGCCTGCGTGCGTGCGTGCGTGTGTGTGTGTGAACAGACTAGCTCAAAAACTATAAACCGTGTGAATCTGAAATGGGGTATTTAGAGTATGTATATGACCGTGATGTGACAGCAAAAATTTCATCAAATTTGCTCAAAGGGAGGGGGTACTTTATTTAATAACGTTTTAAGTTTTTTTCGATTTTCTCAAAAACGGCTCAAACGATTTTGATTAAATTGAGTATCTGATCTATTGATATGCCCGAGATATGACTGTAAAAATTTCATCCAAATTGATCAACCGGAGGGGGGACTTTACTTAATAAATTTTGTATCATTTTCACGTGTTTTTTTTTATTTACTCAAAAACTGTTTTAACGATTTTGATCAAACTTGGTATTTGATGTACTTATTTGCTCGAGATATGACTGTAAAAATTTCATCAAAATTGATCTACAGGAGGGGGGACTTTACTTAATAAATTTTGTATCATTTTAACATGTTTTTGTTATTTATTCAAAAACGGTTTTAACGATTTTGATCAAACTTGGTATTTGATGTATGTATATGCCAAAGATGTGATATCCAACATTTCATCAAAATTGGTCAAACGGAGGGGACACTTTATTTTATAATTGTTTTCCAATTTTTACCTTTTTGTCAATTATCTCAAAAACGGCTTTAACGATTTTTATCAAATTCGTTACGTTTAATGAAAATTAGTTGTTATTTAATATCAGGTAAGCTTTATCATTATTAAAATGTTCTGAGGGGGCTTAAATGGGGTAGGGGCTTTTTTTGTTTGTTTGTTTTTTGTTTCCCATAAAGTACCTTTGTTTTTGTTTATATGTAGAAATTAACGGTCTCTCGTTCCGCCAAAAAATAAGAAATGGCTAAATAGGAGATATGATAAAAATAAAGAAAACGTTCTGTTCAATTCAGAAGTGGCAATTAACAAAACGCATTAATTTCTAATCTAAGTAAGTTGGTAAGTGAAAGTTGTTTGTTGCGCGCACGCACCAGATTTTTTTAAAATAAGAACATAATTTTTTTTTCTGAAACTTGACAGAGTTAGTAGTAATCTTAGGGTTGGTGATAATATCACAAGTTGATGATGGTGACCCAGATCCTAAATACTGATGAGAGCAAGGACCCATCTTAGATAGAAGGGTTTAGACTTATTGACGGCGCCTCAGTATAAATAGTTGGCAAGTAAGTTTAGTTGCCAACTGAGTTTGCCAGATAGGTTTCGCCTCTGTTTAATTGCACTCTATTAATCTTCTCAAAAGGCAGTGCTGCGGATTCTTAAGCTGCCTCCCTTGTCTTCTAGGATTTTTTTTTCATATTATATTACATCATTTCATTCATGTTGTTTTGAATTTAGATGATCAAAACGGAGCTTCATGCAGGACATTTGTTGTTTGATTAGTTTTTAAGTGTGGACAACGTTTCAATGAATATTAAAAGAATTTAATTACAATAGAACACCTTTTAATGAAACATTTTGAAATTAAAGTAAAACATCACTCCTTTTGCCTTCGTTTTTTTTAGTCATGGCCGTTTTCTGTCTGTGATGAAAAAGTTAATTGTCAAATTTTTAACTCAATAGAACTATGATTGTTTTGGAAAGAACGTCATTAATTAAAAGGAACTATTTAAAATTTTAGCATTTAACCTTTTGTTCTTACGTAGTGAAAAGTAATTTATTTCAAACAATCTGCTGAGTATTCAAAAGTTTAGTAGGTAAGTAGGTAGATACTGTTTCTTGGTCAGCTTACGTGCAGTTGTTTACTGTTTATTTTTTTAATCTTAATTTATCAATAAAGATTACCCGCAGTATACAGGATGGGGATCTCTCAGCCACATGAAGATATGTGAAAGAATATTAAAGATATCCGGACGAAGCCAGATCCGAACTCGGCAGCACAGGTAGCTTCAGGATGGATGCGTCGTAAATTGTTGTGATTTGATAATATTTATCAGAAGAAGGAAAATCTAGTTATAAAGCATAGTGAACACGGCTTTAGGTAAATAGTGTCGTTTGGCTCATTTGGAGGGAGATCTTGCCAAGTCTCTCCCTATCAGAAATTTTCTGAAAATTCACCATCTCTAGTAATGTCTTCTACTGTTATGGTTATCATTAGCATTTGGCCCTCTTCCCTCTTTTTCTTTCGTTATTTATACATGTTTTTAACTTTTCTGAATCTAGAGCATTTAGTCTAAAAACAAAATCTGTTTATCTTAATTAACGAAAATCATGATTTTTAATTTTAATTTAATAATGAGATTGCGATTTTTCCAATCAATGATAACCTACAGCAGTTTTTTGCCCTAAAGCCCAAAAGTCTTGGGTGCATGGATGCATTGGATGCATTCTTAGAATTAAAATCGGTTCTCAAAAAATATTTCTTTCGGAAAAGTGATATGAGCTGTTTCAACTAACGGCATGGTAAATTAGTTTTACTACTCCAATTTATATTTATCGAGTAGTGATTATACATATTTTCAAGAAATTTAGCTAAAGATCTAAATTTATTGGGTTATACTAAAGTTATTGCAGAATTTCATGTTTTCATTAAATTATAAATTATAAATAATAATAAACTGTTTAAGTTTGACCAACTTTTTTTTGGCGAAAACTTGTTCAATTATTTATTCATTTATGTTCTAAAATAAAAAAAAAATTTACCTCTGTTATAAACTGGATTGGAACGTCGCTCAACATTAACAAAGGTCGGGGTATGGCAGTGCACCGTTTATCGGTGGTTTGAAAAACTCCGAGAGGGAGATTTCAGATCTGAAGGCATGGAAGGTCTCCAACAGAATAATCTCTCAGCAAATAAATTGATGCAAAAGAAAAGGTAAAACATTCTCGAAACATGTATCGACAAACCACCAAAAAAATTTACCGGTATTAATTTTGCACTCCACTTCTTGACAGAAACCAGAAACGCACCTCTTCTAAACAGAATATCCTATTGAAAAGTGGATTATCTACGACAATTGTAAAGAAAGTTCAGAAATGATAAACAGTACATCATTTTCCAAATAACCCGACTCTTGAAAAGAAGTTAACGGTGACTTTTTAATTGTTCAGCTGATTCAAACAGCTTATTGAATCTTATCTATCAATGCCCAAAAGTATTGTTCTCAAGCCAATGCCCTAGATATTGGCATTATTGAGTCCATCGTAATCAATTAGGAAGGCCCTCTTCTGTTACACGATAATGCTAGGCCCATTTGCTTACGAAAATCGTTAAGTTGTGGTTTTGAGACATATTGTTCCCTCCTCAGACCTCTTTTCTTTTGGCACCTGGACTTGAATATAAAAATTTAAAAAAAATCGACAGATAATATGTTTTTAGAATTTATTAATTACAAAGACTCAAAATTCTCTTCGCAGGGCACAGACAAGTTTATAATTAGTTGACAGAAATATATTGAGAGTTATGAAGAGTATTTAAGCATAATGAAAGTTTGCATCAATTTCCGGACAACCCGTATTATATTTATATTTATAATTATCTAAATAATTAAAGAAAAAAATAATAACCCATTTTATTCTTCCTAATCGTTTTTTCCTACATCTGCAAAATTATTTTTTTTAATTATTTGTGAAAACTAGCGGGAGGAACCCTCATAGTTTATAACATGGTTTTTGTACTTAGTTTTATTTTTTTATCAGAACAAGAAGGATACGTTATCCTATGGTTACCTATCTGTTCAGAAGAGGGTTGAAATTTATTGCTTAGCCATAAACGAAGTAGCAATTGAACCTCACAGCACCTCTTACCAAAGTTCGGATACCCAAAATGCCGGCTTCTGTTAAATGAAGTGGCTTTATTGTATGTGTTACAAAGTTAATGAATTTTTTTTTTTTTTACACTCATTCATTCTTCAAAATGCATTTAAGAGTCTCATTTTGTATTTCTTTTAGCGTGACGTCATTATCCCGCCCTCTTGGAATTCCCCTTTGGTAAGAGGATCCATGAAACGCTCTCACTTTGAGGGTAGTTTGCTATTAGAGCCGGCTAGTTCATTATGCAACAACTCAAAATGAAGCCTTTGACGGTGGCTGTTGGGGCTGCTTTGTGTTCGAATTGACCGCTACGCTACTAGAGGCCTACCCACACTCCTAGGGAGTAAGTCCAAGGGTTTGCCCAACCGACAACTAATGTCGGATGAACTAGTTTCCTTGGTGCATACTTAGCCAATGAATGCAGTCTGCATCACGCATCTGTCCTATTCGTTTTTGTGAAATTTAATTCACGGCCCTATAACAAAATCCTCATTCAAAATGTAAACCTAGATAAACGATGAATCTTTTTTTTTACTGGAAGCCCCAGAGTCTAGCCGATGAGATCAGTGAAGCATTTAATTCTATAATGCCAATTTATGAAATTTATGCTACTATGGCTAATCGGACGATGCTGCAGTGGGATTCCTATATTTAGTTTATCCAGGTATAACAAGGACAGGGATCTTTTATGAAGCATGACATAGGCTCGAGACCTCAATTTTACGGATGGGTCGTATAAAAGAAGGATGGCATAGCCTAGGATTTACCCTTAGAATTCCTTTTAAAAAATCCTAGAGCCACCTTTTGGGCTACGAACACGCGAACTTCTGTGTAGTAGTTGGCTACGGCCTGTAACCACAGTGGTTTCTGGAGACCCCTGCATTAAGTCTTTAACAAAGTTAATTTTGATGTCTCTTTCGGAATCTCAACACCTCTACTATTACGATCAGTATTTTCTTTAAAAAAAAATCATTTAACGTATATCGAAATAAATATTCACCATATTATACACTAACTAATTTTATCGGATAAATTAAAGCCGAAAAAACAAAAAGGGGGATATGTTTACTGATTAAGAATTTTACTACAGTCAAATTAAAGTTTTAGGCCGATGGCACATTGAGACACTCGCGATGCAGAGCAGAGCAGTTGTGATACGTATGACAGATAGGAAATTGCCCTGTTCTGCGTCCCAATGTGCCCGGTTCCTATCTAATTCACGTTTCACAAAAACTGCTCTGGTCTGCGTTATTTTTTGTTTTTATTTATTTAGCTTGTACCTCTAGGGTCATTGGCGGTTTATTCGATTTTATTTTCGTCATCCTGAAGTGTCTCTTCTAAAGTATTGTCTATCCCTAGGTGTTGCCTTTATCCAGAGTGCGTTTGGAATTCTAGAAGTATATGCTTCACTAACTCACCCTATAACACGGACAGGCGTAAGGGCTTCCAGTCCTCGGAGTAGGTCAAAAACCGCAGTGTCCAATACGCATCTGACAAGAAGATTTTTTTTCCTCATGTGATTGAAGTTTTACATTTTTTACAATCCTTTTTAATTTCATTAAATTTTGCAGTAAATTTTTAAGAAAGAAAAATTTGTCCATTTTTCTTTTATCTAGTTCCATTTTAAGCCATACACTCCATATATTTATTTTTGTTTAATTGTACTATTACTTTATACTTAATGTTCAAGCCTCCCACTTCAAATTTTACCCGATTTTGTTCAAATAATATAAGCCGATATTGACCTGGGCAGTCACAGAGACTTAGATAAAGATATAAGCTATGACAGAGCTGGAGTCGGATTGGTTTGCGCTAGGGTTGCGACTTATAAACTTTTTTCCCAAAACACTGTTGTTTAAATCTGCTATTCAGGTACCTATATCGCCGGTTGGCAGCATAAGTGAGATAACTCCAAAGTTTTGAAATTTTAGTTTTTTTCAAATTACATTTTATTAGCAAATCTGTTCACTACCTATTGGCATTGTATTACTTATAAATAAAATTTTAACACTGACAACATAAATCTTTTTTTTTTTTTTTGATAAATTTTAATTTAAACGATGACGACATGCGTTTCTATTCTTGCCGACTGGAGATATGTTCTTATTCTACCAAGTCTCAACGAACTGATGTAATACCACCTGTCTTT
The DNA here is from genome assembly GCA_911387785.2 of Aelia acuminata. Taxonomy (NCBI): domain Eukaryota; kingdom Metazoa; phylum Arthropoda; class Insecta; order Hemiptera; family Pentatomidae; genus Aelia; species Aelia acuminata. Next base: position 135,499,175 of record OU426978.1, on the reverse strand, counting down.
TTTCATTCATTGTTATTTATTTATTTTTTATACCATGATTTTTAATTTACTCTAATTAAATTTATTAGAATTCATGTCTTCATCTTTTGTTGGATCTTTCTCCTATTATTTTTTGCATCCTTACTGTCTTTAAATAATCTTATTTTCAAACATTTGTTTTCCCTCTGTAATTTATATATTATATAAATGATTTGTATAGTATATAAATAATTTATATATTTTGTAAATATATAAAATTTATATGCGTATATGTATAGGGGAAATGGGTAGCTCTTTGGTAAGGAGCTACCCTTGGGCAAACCCAGCCTCTAAAATGTTAGTACTCTTAATTGTAAAATAACGGGGGGGAAACCTGGCGGTTCAGCGTCGTCACCTCCTTAAATTTTATTTATGTACCACTAAATACATTATAAATACTAGTAGTTTAATTTTTGGTGCTGATGATGACCCACATGCTTTTTTATTTATTTTTACCCAAAGTTATTTTTATTTACTCGATTTCCTTTTCTTACATATATCTAAATTTAGCTAACTAATTTTTTTCACACATCATTAGGGAGAATAAAGATGTTATTTCAAGGATGCTCCAAGATTTCAGACTAATGATTTTTATTTATTTAATTTTAATATGAATCCTGTAAAATAAATGCCTAACCAAAGGCCTCCAGTACCAATACGGCCCCACAAAGGGAATTTTTTTTTCAGTTGACCTTAAAAATAAGCCAGTTCCAGGTCTCCGAATGGTGGAGTGAACCAAAAATTAGACTATTGTTTAAAAGGAAAATTCATTAAACATCATATTTAAACTTTGGTTCTAGATTATTTATTTATATTATTTTATTTTTTTTATTTATTTTTAAGGAGCATGATTGCTTGTCAAATATTTATTAATATATTTTTGTTTTGGGACCAATAGGGTGCTGATTTAAATACATTTTAGTCAATTCCTTTATTCCAGAATCCTGTTTTGACTTACGGGTTACTGAACCCTCGCCCGCTGGGTGTACATTCCCGCCTAGGACAATCGATACCCAATTTTAGAAACACCTGTGAGCCCCATAAAGAGCACATGTAGCATCTGATCCCGACACGGTAGTGCATCAGCCCATCCAACTCTTGTAAACTACACTCCAATCTAGTTTGTTAGGACTTCTATACTTCGATTGCCTCCCCGTCCTCTTCACTCCTGGGACCTGTTACTGTTGTGAGTTTGTTTTAGCAAGAATAAAGTCTGGATAAACAATACTTATTAATTATGTGCCTTTCGTAGTTAAATGTAGTTAAATGTTAATGATAACGATTTTCTTTATGTGTATAGTGTCTTTATGCCTTTTTATTGATTCCTTTGTCTACCTAGACAAAAACATAAAATGATACAAAAACTGGCAGATGTATCTATATGACATGGACTAAACGAGATAATGTTTACAGTTTTAAGAAAAAGGAAAAAAATAAGTTTGCTAAAGCCCAATAGAACCTCTCTTGACGCATGCATCAGCCCACAATTTACAAGCATGCATATATGCACTGGATAAAATACACACATAAATAGGTGAATTTCAAAATATTCAATCTAAAATGCATAGTAAGTAGTATGTGACTGACATTTACAGGTGCTCGCACTAACTCAATAGCGACACTAGCACTGTCACCGCACACGCGGCCGAACAGACAAAATACCTGTTATTATACTATCAAGTGTTTTTTAGATTGGTCGAACAGTGCCCGAGACAGGCTATTCGTGAGCATGGTTCGACGCGTTATAAATTAGTTTTTCCTAATACCTTTCACATTCCATTGACATTGAATATATGCGGATGTACTACAAACTATTCCACGATAAGTTGAACGTGCTATTGCAAAAACCGTTCACAAATATCTGAGTTTATAACTGGATCAGAGCCGCTCTTACCAATGAATGTAATTTATAGCCGCCGGACTTATCACAGCATTGGTATATTGTTTGGCATTGTTATTGCTTCTTGGTCCTGCTTTAACTGATGCATGCCATAGCTTTTCATTTGTTTATTTTAATAATTTTCATTTTCTTTATGTGTATGCCGGCTCATCTCCCGATTGTTGATAATTTTGAATTATTGTTTCAGGTTAAAAAATAAAAATGAAAAACTTCCAATTCATAAATCCAGAGGTCATTCCATCACCGTGAATATATGATGAATACATGGTATCAATATATCAATGTCTGAAAAACCTATACAAATTAAAAAGGGTTTGAGCAGTAAATGGGTCATTCATTGTGCAGTAACAAAAAATAAATCGAAATTGAATATTATAGAATAAGTTATGAATTATATTCAAATTATTTGTTCTATACTAAGGGTCTACTGAACTCAGCTATATCGAACGCTGGGCTTTATAATAAACTGTGTTAGACAGTCGTAAAGTCATATTTTATGTCCTCTCTCTAGTCCCGCTGTTCATAAACTAAACCCTGAAATCTTTCTTTTTTTCTTTTGTGATTCCTTTCGAACTTATAATATGTCCTCGTCGAGCAGCGGTGGCTTATGAAATGCAGGATCCTTGCACCATACTTTATTCTATCTTTAGCTCTCTTGATTCACTTAAACATGAGCACGGAATAGTTATAAACCAATTATTTAAATAATTATGATATTTGTATTAAGATTTATTGTTTGAACAGCTGGACTATTACTCCTGTCGCAATACTTTCAATCAGGAATCATAATGCAATAGCTTTATGACAGTTTTTATAAAAAATACTTCTTTTCTTTTTTTAGAGGATTCTCAAACTAAGGGGCAAGTTTCAGGTGTTAAAATGTACAGTTCTTAAAAAAGTTCTGAAATTAAAAAAATAAAATAATTTTTATATATAATGGCTTTAAAAAACGAGTCTTTTTTAAAATCAATCACCATTTTTACTTTCACTTACCTATATATGAAATATATAGTAAGTGGAAGTATTGCGATCGTGAAAAATTTCGACTTCCGGTTTTCAACGGAAATACACGTTTTGGGGTCCCCTGAGTCGAAATGACCAAGTCCCGCGAAATGGTCTGTGTGTGTGTGTGTGTGTGTGTCTGTGTGTGTGTGTGTGTGTGTGTGTGTGTGTGTGTGTGTGTGTGTGTGTGTGTGTGTGTGTGTGTGTGTGTGTGTGTGTGTGTGTGTGTGTGTGTGTGTGTGTGTGTGTGTGTGTGTGTGTGTGTGTGTGTGTGTGTGTGTGTGTGTGTGTGTGTGTGTGTGTGTGTGTGTGTGTGTGTGTGTGTGTGTGTGTGTGTGTGTGTGTGTGTGTGAACAGACTAGCTCAAAAACTATAAACCGTGCGAACCTGAAATTGGGTATTTAGTGTAAGTATATGCCCGCGATGTGACAGCATAAATTTCATCAAAACTACTCAAAGGGAGGGGGTACTTTATTTAATAACTTTTTATGTTTTTTTCGATTTTCTCAAAAACGGCTCTAACGATTTTGATTAAACTCAGTATTTGATCTATTTATATGCCCGAGATATGACTGTAAAAATTTCATCAAAATTGATTAACCGGAGGGGGGACTTTACTTAATAAATGTTGTCTCATTATCACGTGTTTTTTTTATTTACTCAAAAACGGTTTTAACGATTTTCATCAAATTCGCCATGTTTAATGAAAATTAGGTGTTCTTTAATATCAGGTAAGAAATGAATGTGGAAAAATGTGTAACTTTGAGAAGTGGCATTAACACAACGCATTCATTTCTAATCTAATGTAAGTAAGTGGGTAAGTGAAAGTTGTGTGTTGCGCGCACGCACCAGATTTTTAGTTCTAAAAATGGAAACGTTTATATATTGGACCAATTGAGTTTGTCATTGATATTATATCTTCCTCTAATAAATCAATGATCGTGACCACTGTTAATAATAATGAAATTATATGAGTGAAAGAAAAAGAAAGTACATTTTGAAGTGTTAAAAAATGATGGAGTTAAAAGAGACCACGATAATTAAAAGCAATAAGTTGCGCACGTTTTATAAGTGTCTTTTCCCTAAATGTTATAGTCCATTAAATCGTTGGTTTTTGTAGATGAGTTCTCCTTTTTTTTTTTACAATTAGAATAATTACTTTGATAGTGTGACGAATGATTGCTCAGGTATCTTCGATACTCGATAATTGTTCGTAATTTCAATAATCACCATTGTTTTCAATTATTTCCAACACTATCCTCATTTCAGCCTCATCACACTTAACACTTATCACAGTTTTAATTATTAGCTGAATACTTCTGATTTAAAAAAAAAAAAAAAAAAAAAAAAAAAACCTGAAATAATTCTTTGCTTAAATGGCTTGGAATTTATATCAATCTTAATTCTGATTTAACTCTATTTAAATATCACTCACATTGAAAATATCGCCAACTCTATTCAACCACATCATTTAACTATATAATTAAATAATTATATTTAACTAATTTAATTATATATTTTTCCTCCTTTTAAGTTTTATCAGTACGTTAAGAACCTTCTGTTGTCATAATTATACATTACAGTACTCATTATATTTACGAACGTCATATGTTTAATGTTGCCGAGGCAAAGAGAGATAGGGAGATATTTATATCTACATTACTATTTACTCAGTCTCTTGGGACGTAAACAGCCCGACATCATAATTTTAATTTAAAATCAATGTTGGACGTGATATTTCCGAGGTCAACGAAAGATTATTAAAACATTATGCAAATGGTATTTACAAATTACTGTGTATATTCAGAATGTGGTAAATTATATGTGCAGAGGGAAGGTATAAAGATACATTTGTTATTGTTTTATTTTAGTTCTATTACTGTGTGTATTGTACATTAATAACATAATTTAAAATAGTTCCCTAAGACTATTTCTCCTATCTGGATTTACTCTTGTATTATATTCTGAGGTTTATTTCATGTTAAGTATCATTTTTGATGCAGTACCTTACATTTTATTACGTGCTAAAAAGGTTCCTTAATCATTCCTTGCCTATTTTTGCTAACACGTATTTTCTCTCCTTTACTGGTGTCCTAAAATAGCTCAACATCCTGTGGAATCGTGGATGAATGGAAGATCGCAGTGATGGGGCAGCCAGCCAAAGTCTTGAAGTAACTGTTGCCCAGATAATCCGTCATCTACCAAGCTTGTGTGTTTATTAAGAGCTTCACATGTTTTCATACACTTTACGAGTTTTGCCACCTATACATACCATACTGCTTTCCAGCTTGAGTAATCCTAGAAAGACTTTTCATATCCCAGCCTACTAATTTCCAACAGGCTGCATCGATTCGGAGAATGTAGAAAAACTAAAATATAAAAAAGAAAACAGTTACAAAATAATGTATTGTACATCTATAACATTAATTAAATTAACACGCGAATTTGTAAAGATAAAAAGCGATTCTTTAGATGTGCACCGTACTGTAGAAGAAGTATGAAAACACCTGAAAATGCCGATGTTTTGTCTGAAATTTCAGCCATTTCCTAGTTATGGCTAAAATCAAACATGTGCAATTGGGACCGTTGGGCCACATTCACTGTTTTTAACACATTCACGCTTTTAATTTTATTTTCTCAGAAAACACTTAGACATTTATTTTATTCAAAACTGTTAAGGAAGGAGAGCTCTCTTTTGAGTGTTTTTTTCGGCAATACCGAATGTTTGTGAACGACCCTTCCATATTTACCTAAGTAGGGTAAAGTAATTTTGCACATATAAGTAGCTTAGTTATTAGGAAAAGGTAAATAAAGTAGGTTGAGTCGTTGGTTAAGAGTTTTACTTATCATTATCTGGTCACATATCATCCTTCTTAATGAAACCATTAATATTTAAAAAAAAAAACCTAGTTATTACGGTCATTCTTTATAGGCTGTTCTTGAATTCGCGAGCTTCTTAAAGTACATTTAATGATTATTACATTTAATATTTGAATGTTAATCATGTCATTAATGGGTTTTTCTACCGGCTAAGAACCTATTATAGTTTATCCATGATAAGATAGTCTGTATATTAATTTAACCATTATTGTGGAGAAAATACCTATTTTTTAAATTATTTCAAATAATTTATTTTTGAAGAGAAAAGATTTGGCTCCACCGGGAATCGAACCCGGGTCTTCTGCGTGACATGCGCGGTATGCTATCCATGACACTACGGAGTCGCTTCTAAACGATGCCAGTGAAGAGGAAGGATTTGGCACCATTTGGAAGCGACTCCGTGGTGTAATGGATAGCATACCGCGCATGTCACGCGGAAGACCTGGGTTCGATTCCCGGTGGAGCCAAATCTTTTCTCTTCAAAAATAAATTATTTAAGATAGTCTGTATAGTTTATCCAGTAAGATAGTTTTTGATTTATTAATGGCCAACGTTTCGGACCACTTTTTGCGACATTATCAGGGTGACAAATGTCGGAAAGACATACTTAAGTGTCTCTACTAAGTATTTATTAAAGGGATTAGACCCTGAATTCTTTAGTGTAGCTCTTAGGCCTTTTTCCTCTGGAGGTGCATTATTAATAAAGAATTTTATTTTTATAACTTTTATTTTACCGACTCCTTATATTTTGCTTGTATACTATCGACTCTTCCAACACTATATTTATTCTTTAGATTATGTTTATTGACTTAGTATATATTATAAGTCTATATTGATCAGTTTAGATTACGAATGAAATATTTCCGTTATACATCCAAAATTTACGTGACGGCCTGTTTCGTGTTAATGGCCCAGAATAAGTCATAATTCCATTTCAAGATTATTACTGCAAACACTCCATAAGCTCTCTGTATATGCTGAAGGTTGATGTTCCCCATCGGGACGAACACTATTTGGCGAACGTGTTTGCCCTGGCTGTTGACAGTTGGCCCGAGGTGAGGTCACGTCCTATCCTCCTCAATACCTGACCCACATATCTCTCTTGTCCTTGTATTCACCATTAGTCTAATGTCATCTCATCTCCTCCAGTGTGCATACATTAAATTTAATAGCTAGATCTGGGCTGCATATGATGGGTAATGTGCACTAGCTTATTGCTATTCAGCTATAATTGTAATCGCGATATTAAATGGAAATATGTTACATGATGTATCTATAATGTATCTGCTATACATATATATGTATGGAAATTTACTTTTAAAAGAAAAAATTATATTGAAGACTAAAGAAATTCCATTTTAATTGAAACACTGCAAAATTAGTTATAAGAAGAAAAAAAATGTATTGATCTCATTATTACCAATTTCGACTTCAGGGATGATGCATAATTATCATGGCTGCTGAGTATCTCGCAATTTCATCATATTCTTCGAAATTTAAATTTATTAAAAATGTAAAAAAATATTTATTTTTATTTATTTATTTATATACAATTCTCGGGCTTTTCGACCACCCCCATTTGTTTTTTAGAACAGAACATCAGTTGTAAAACGATAATTCTATCGTTCAAACGAGAAATATGCTTATCTTCATTCTTAAGACGCGGCCTAACACATAATTAGATCTGCATTAACCAAGGAAAGTCTACAGGGAAATCTGGAAGTACAGGAACCGTCCACAGATGGAACTCCCTTCGTCTTTCCATCCTATGTCCTTATGTTTATGCTTAGGTACGCACTTATACTGAAACCTACCTCAGAGATACAATACATACTGAATGGTATGTTACATGATCAACTTTCTTATTTCCTCCATTTATATATGTTTCATATTATCCCTGTACTGTTTGATATTTCAAATTTTAATCGAAATGCTTACTAAAATTTCGTTTTTGTGCAATTCTTCTCTAAAAATACTTTATATTCTTCTAACATATCTCATTGTACTTGGTACTTCTTCGAATGATGGTTAACGGTGCTATGACACTCATATCCCTACTCTATTGGCTCATTTAAGTAATTGGAGCTAACCGGTCAGGTTCTACACGCTGAGATACTCTCCGGATCTTGTGTACGGGGGTGTAGGAGTGTAGCTTGTTGAAAGAACCTCTGTTGGTTTAGAAGCAGATAGCTCCGATGACTGATATGTGAGCCAACTCCCTTTTAATGGAAAGCAAATATTTTTCTTACCTCTTTGAGCTATGTGCCTGTATTTTTCCCAACATTGGCAAGCTTTTTCCCCGAAAGCCATGCTGAAATTTTGTATTAACGTTTAGGCTTTATTTTGTTGTTTCCAGTATATGACAATGAAATGATTCAAAAGAAAGTTTTATTGTAACCGATATCTTTAGAGCCAAATTTGTGTACTGAATTTTAAAGGTTTGTTAAATGTGCAAAGTTTGTAAACCGCATGACATTAAGAATATTTTTATGATAAAAAGTAGTTAGTATTCTTAGCCTTTTGATTTCGGAATCGAGTATCATTGCATTTTGCAATGATTTTCTTGAGCAATGCCTTATATGGAAAAAATCCATTTTACATTTTCCACCTTTAGATTGAAACCATACTGTTGATCTCCTTCAACATGCAGTCACCAACTTATCTGTGTAAGCCGAAAGTTTTACAGATACTGACCATGTCAGGTTTGACCCCTGCGTTATGCTTTCTACGTTGGAATCAACACGGACCTTCAACATCTAATCCAGCCATTCATTCCTACTACCCGCCACGTTCAAAAACTTTTTTTCAAATAAGTAAATCAATTTTTTCCTCCATCCACCATTTTTTATTCGTTAAAATTCATGGATTTCTTTCATTCATCGCCTTTTGGATACGAAATGTGTTTTCCCGGTCCTCTCTAAGGAATAGACCATGAAGCAGTGCTAGATCGTGGAAATAACCAGTGAAAGGGAGGGAGGGAAATTAAAGACTTATTTCCTGAAGCGAGGCGGACAATGGAGGTGGACATTATTGCCTATCCGTGCCGGCATCAGCATCCCTCAGGTCCCCGTTCCACTAAACCCGTTTTTATTCTAGTCATTTGTTTTCAGACACTACATTCCCCCCTAATAGCTGGGGATAATCTTCTTTGCTCCTGGCTCGGGGGTTTTCTTTTTTCCTATTTTTATTTTTTAAACATACAAATCTACCCCTACAAGAATCCATTTTATAAATACATAAACATTCAGATAAGGTTAAGCCTTTTCCTAGCAAGTGCCGGTACTTTCACTTACCTACATATGTAATATAAGTATTCCTATTGCGATTTCCACAAAATGGAAAGTATTGTGATTGTAAAAAATTTCAACCGGTTTTCAATGGATATATACATTTTGGGCTCCCCTGAGTTTAAATAGCCAAGTCTCGCGAAAAGTTATGTATGTCTTAAATCTTAAGAAAATGTGATTCTTTTTTATCATCGGTCATTATGAACCTCTTCTATTTTCCGATTTTTATTTCCGTTTTATATGCGAAAAACTCTGTCTTTCAGTCTCAAGCTCAATTTTCATTTCTAATATCCCCTCAAAAAATGTTTGTATATAAAAACAGACAAATGATTGGAAAGTAAGTAGTCCCATGAGTAAGTGGGACGAACTTCATTCTTGGTACAAAACTGTGAGGTACTGATGAAAGGTAAGGCCCTTTCCAATAGAATAAAAAATCTGGTGCGCGCAACACACAACGTTCACTTACCAACTTACTTAGATTAGAAATTTACGTGTTTTGGTAAATATGTATAATCCATTCCTCAAATTCACACATTTTTCCATTCATTTACTTAAATTAAAGTTTTTGCTTCTGATAATTCAGCAAGCAAGCATAATACTCCATCTCGTCTGATTTTTTAATTCTCTATTTAGTTGTTGAAAACTTCATTTAGGTACTATGGAAACAAACAATTTCCATTAAATATGTATGTCATTAAACATGTTGACCATTAAAAAAGGTTCATGTCTGTCATTAAAGGCATAATGCGCATGCGTGGGATCAACGTGTTGACTGATGACTTCTTGGAATTTTTTTGTCTTTTTTTCTCCTGTATTTTCGATTTTTTCATATTTCATATTTAGCCCTTTTTTATTTTTAGTCATATCGAGAGACAATTTGGAGAACAACTGTAAAAGTCCCCATCCCATTTAAGCCCCCTCAGAAAATTTTTATGATGATGAAACATACCTGGTATTAAAGAATACTTGATTCCCATTAAACATGACGAGGTTGATCAAATTCGTTAGAGCCGCTTTTGAGAAAATCTAAAAAAACTTAAAAATCTAAATGTGTGTACTCCAGAATAGATGTGAGTACACTATAATTGTATGTTCTTGTCCATTACTGGGTAATATGAAATCCTTGCCAGTTCAGTCAATATACAGATTTTCGTTATTTATTTTTTCCTACTTTTTATTTTTTATTTTATTTCTCCCTCTACCGTACCTTGAAGGTAATATGAGTGTTAGCAACAGTGGTATGATAAGCATGACTGCATAACATACCACTGTTGCAAGTTGATCACATTACATCACATTCGCTGCTCTGTGTCTAACATTTTGCAGATCAGCCACCGCTCTCTTCTTCGCCTGCTCTGTTCTGCGGCCTCACTGGAGATGCATGTCTTCTACCCAAGGTGAAGTGGGTTGGGCCCACAGCTTCCTTCCACCCGGCCATGAAATTTGTGAAGTGCTGGTCTCCAACAGTGTGTAGAGCCCAGTTTCCCTCAGCAGCTTGGCCCTTAGTTGCTCATAGGTAGTGCAGACAATAACGATGTGCTCAGCGGTTTCTGAGACCCCACAACTGGGACATAGAGGATCAATGTTTATTCCGTGCTTGTGAAGCTTTGCTCGAACACCTCCATGTCCCGTTAAAATCTGAGAAGTCCAATCGTCCGGGAGGACCCACGTCTTCTCTATCCGCGATTCGACGGTGGGTAAGTACTTCCTTAGCGTAGCCCCGTTCGGGGTCGTCACCCACCGCCGATTCCATTCGACCAAAGTGTTCTCCCGGAGGATCTTCTTCCATTTGGTGGGGTCTGCACAGATTCTTCCCCGTAAGTTTGCTGGGATATCCGCTAAGCCGTCTCGTTTAATTTTATACCGAAGTAGGTCTTCTTTTAGGAGGAGCTCGAGAGGAATAGCTCCTCCTAAGATCTGCACCGCCTCCTGAGACACAGTTCTGTATGACCTGGTTACTCGAAGCAGGGCCATCCGTTGGATTGTAGCCAACCCAGGCAGGGGCCGCATATCGGAGTATACCAACAACCGCAGCATTATAAATGGCTATGGTAGCTGGATATCTAAGACCCTAAAACGCGCCACCTATGCGACTCAATCCATTAAGGGCAAAGCTCACCCTACTTCTCAAATAGTCCAAGACATCATAGAAGCTGCCACAAATTTTTAATGTCCTGTCCTGCAGGTAGCTTCTAACCAAGCCATACAAGTTGCTGGGCGCTTCAAATCTCTGCAGCTGCTGGAGCACGCTGGGCCACCAAACGCTGTTGAAGGCGGAGGTTATGTCGAAGCATAACATACCTCTCCGCCCTCTCCTCAACATCACGGCGCACTCCCAGCGGTGCATCTGCGGTTCCCCTTCCTATGCAGGATCCATACTGACGTGGGTGACTGGCTCTGGAAAAGACTGGCCTTAAACTGGTCATCATGAGGTTCTCTAACACCTTACTCATAACGGGGAGGAGACAGATTGGCCTTCGCAAGTACACCTCTGATACAAACGCCGGGCCTTGTAGAGCTCTCTCTTTAGTAAGGTTAAGGCAGGCGTCCACCATGGGACAGGGCGGGCTCCCGTCTTCCGATGCTGGAGGGATTCTTCAGCAGCGTCTCGAATCACATCAGTGATCCGAGAAACTTGGTATTCCAGATCATCAGTGAATTCCGTAACTGCTGTATCCCAGTCATCGTCAACCAGCTTTCCCTCTAGAGCTGAGCGGAAGGCATGCCAATCAGCTTGTCTAGTTCGGAAGCCCTTATCAGTGCCGTGGGAACCTTCCATACTTTGAGCCATGCAAAAAACTATAGTATGGTGGTCAGAACTCGTCTCAGATCGGAGGGTCCTATCCCCAAGGAGGTTCACAAGCGATGGCAAGGCCATCGGAACGTCTATCCAGCTCTGCCCCCTTCCTCCAGAAAAGGTAGGGGTAGCCGAAGGATCGTTTACTACTAGTTGGTTCCTCGCTATGAATTCGCCAAGCTTAAGACCCCTTCGGTTTGATCGATTGGACCCCGAGACCATGTTCCAGGAGTTTTTATCTGAACATATGATCACGTTCCTTTTGCAAGCCGTGATAATTTCCATGGGGGATATGTCTTCATCTATATCATTTCCATCAGCAAGGTATGATGAAATGAGCGTAAACGCAACATTACCCCACTTGATACAGCATGCAACGCAATCCGCCGTGGTATACTGTCTAAGATCCATCACGTCAAGGTTAAGGTTATTAACCACTATAGCAGCTCTGGGCCTTCTCTCTCCAATGCCCAGGGCTATAACTCTTGACGTGAAGCCAAACCCCATGACCATGTTCCTACGGCAGTTTGGTTCCTGGATCGCCATGACGTAGCGTTGGGCTAGAGCTCTAAGCTCATCCGCTACCAGGCGCCGACGTCCCATGTTGAGTTGGAGGATGGTGATCTTAGTCATAGATTAGCCACTCCTCTTAGCCTCTTCCTTCGACCCTTTAGGTGCACAGGGCACTCTCGGCTACCTGACTTGTGCTTCCGTTGGGTTTGTGGAAGGTTTGCCCGCGTGCAATTCATACACGTAGGGGTAACCTTCTCCTTTTTCAATGGGCATCCTTTAACAAGTGTCCACTCCCTGCGCACCAGATACAGACTACGTCTAGGCCTTTTGGCGGATTTGGAAATCTCTATTTTCCCTTCGCCCCCTTCCATATCCTCGTTAGGGTGTACCCTGGGCGTATTCATTACCGTAGTTGCGGTAAAGCTAGTGATATGAGTTCTTATCACTAACCTTCCAAACTAAGCAACAATATAGCCAAACTACTAATAGTTCTAATAAAACTAGTAATAAGAGTTCTTACCAACAGCCAATTGTCCTTTCACCATAAATTAGTTAAATAAGTCTCAAACTTCGTGGTTTAATCAAAATACGCCAGTCTAACCTATTTACACTATTTGCAAAAAAAACAAATACACAATAAACACAAAAAGTTATCGAAAACATGTTCAATTAAGAAGAAAAACTAAATTAACAATAAGGAACAGAAAACTAACTTAAAACAAGAAAATAGAACACAATACACAGTATCTATAGGCACTTAGTAAAAGGACACAAGTTATCACCGCTATAACCTCCACTTGACTTTTTCCTTCACTTCATTTTTTCTTACTTAAGTTCACATATTTTATGTCATGTAGAGACTCGATTTTTTAAATTACTCTATCTTCTTTAAGACCTACTCCCATTGCAAAATTGAGTTAATCGTCTATTTGAAGGATTTACCAATTTTGAATCTAGTGATGGTCTGGTGTATTCTGTTACTCTCTTTTCAGAGATTATAGCATGAAACCTTTTAACATTGGAATGTTCTCTAAGTTAATTGTGGAATGTTGTCTATGATTATTTCAATCCTCTACACATAATTTTTTTTTTTATTTCAAAGAATGTAGAGGTATATCGTGGCTATTCTAAATTTAGTTCTAGCTCCTATTTTATTCTGTCACCAAGGCTATTTCTATCTGAAGGAGTCTCCGTTCTCGGTCTAAAAATATACTTCAGAAATATATTCATCATATTTTGTTGGTGGCTAATGGTCTGACTGAATCGTATAAAATAAAATGAAAAAAAATGCTTCCCTAGAATGATCACTCATAAAATGTCAAACTATTTATTATATCTTTAGGTGATAAAGTTCATGGCTATAAATTGTTTTTTATAAGTAGATATTAATAAGTAAACACAGTCACTATTCATATTTCATCACCATCCCGTTATGAGGCGTCATTCCTCAAGGAGATCTATCTGTTTCGACATTTGGTTTTCTGCTCGCTCGGATACGGCATATCTTCATAAATAGAAGAGCCCCTTTGTTGTATCCTATTCCTTTGAGTGGCCAAAATAAGACTGAGACTGGTTGTTGCTATTGTCACTTAGCTCATTCGTCACGGACAATAACGACTGGCATGCTGGAGGCCCTATGTCCGCCCTATTGTTCGTCCTTATGGTATCCAAGTAATTAACATACCTTGTAGGTTAAGGGCTCGAGATTTCTTTATTTGACTGCACTAGAATTACTTTCATTTCGCAGCAATTTTTTTTTATAAAATGTTTGTATCTTTTCATTACATCTTTGTTAATATTGTAATTAATTTTTTTTTATTTTTAATCTTCCTCCTACTTCTTTTGTAAGGTTGAACTCCTCCCCAACATTTAATATTTTTTCTCTAGTATCCAAATTCATGTCAAGAATTTATGTCGAGAATGGAACATTTAAACTGAATTTAATGAAAATTGTATGTTAAGAGTTAGCGTTTGCTAACCCCACTACCGTTGGTATAGGTATCCTTTTTCTTTAACACCAGTAATTTTCATCACTTTGTGGAACAGTGAAACTTATTTGATTAAATCATTATTGATGACAGTACGTCCTTTATTTTTTTAATCTTTATGAAAATTCATACAATTATGTTGCAATAGAGAAAAAAATAATAAATTTAATACTCAAAAGACATAACTTTCTACCTGCAAGCATGATTCTAATAGCTTTCGGGAACTGTTATGCATATACTAACCACGTCTCCACTCAGAAGACCTTAACTATCTACACATTAAACTGTCATATTTAAACTACAAAGATATAATTATGCCACGATTACGCGAAATGAGTAAATTTAATTCAGTACTACCGTTTTAGGTAAATGAGTAAACCTTTAGAGTGATCTTTCTTAATCAGTAAAGTTAAGGAAGTTTTAATTAAATAAGAGAAGTTAAAACTTTGCAATTGTGTCCCTGAAAACGTGTTATTAAAAAAAAAACGAATATAAAAAATTGAAAAATCTGGGGAGTTGCGCGCATCACACAACTTTCAGTTTCCACTAGGCATTCCACGTCAATTCATCTAGCCGAAGTTCAAAACTTTACCTCCCCCCCCTCAGATTTTGATGAAAATAATTAGGTATTAAGTACATACAGAAATCAGGAAAATTCCAATTTTTACCCAATTCAAACAAGTAGTTTCAGAATTATTATTCTAAAACTATTTTTTGGAATTGGTTAGAAATCGGCATATTTTCTTATTTCCGTATCTACTTAATATCTACTAATTTTTATCAAAATTTGAGGGGGGAAGGTCAAATTTTGAACTTCAGCTGGATGATTTGACGTGGAATGGCATTTTTTTGTTATTGGAAATTGGGGTCAGTAATTCATACACTAATATACCAAGAATAAAGTTGGTCCCATTTAAACTAGAGCTTCGTACTTTGGAGGGATTCGTTTGATTTTTAGGAAATTATAGAAATAATAGATCTAGCCTCTTCAAACACACGCACACACACACACACACACACACACACACACACACACACACACACACACACACACACACACACACACACACACACACACACACACACACACACAACACAAACACACACACACAGATATATATATATATATATATATATATATATATATATATATATATATATATATATATATATATATATATATATATATATATATATAAAGGACTCGGAAAATCGTGATAACATCATGTTGAATATAACTTTCCATGTCAACTGAATTACTTTACATTTATTTAATGCTCAATTTCTGCGTTATAGGTGAGTGGAAGCGTAGCATAATCCCCCTTTCCGAGGACTATACTAAATCGCGTAAATATTGGCTGAAAATCAATTAGTAGGACAAAATTGAGAAAATATAGCTGGTAGTTTTAACAGTTTCAGGATGGATGATTAACAGCCAATCTCGTATCGGCTTTGTTATCAGAAATAAGGTACTTTTTTAGCCAATACGGGCAATCAATAAACCAATCGAATGCAGGATTCCCAACGCAAGCAATGAAACAATAATTCATATATAAAAATAGATTATATTGTGTTCATTTTGTTAAGCTGACAATTATTCTTGTTTTGAGAGAAAAACAAATTGAAAAATAAAAACGTCGTTTTTGTCCTTTCGTGATTAAGTAAAGGCAGCACTGAACAACTTGTAGCATGAAACTTGTTTCCTATTGTAGGCGTGCGATAATGTGGCACAATATTCAATTAATGATGCATGCGGCATCCAATCTCTACAATCCCAAATCTTTCGTAAAATCTTATATGCTCCTTATTTTGTTCCAAATAAATTTATGAAAACATTCATATTCCTTTTATCACCGATTTAGCCCGATCCAGATACCAGATCTTCCACAGTAACAACCCCTACTCATCCTAACCCTCTTGTCTCCAACCTTGCTTCCCCCTCTATCCCAGACAAATCACCGAGGCGTCTGAAAAGAAGATCGCCTAGAAATTTACTAAATTAAAACCATATTTTAGTGCTACCAATGGGCAGTTTCTCTATATGCCTTTACATGTCATTAGTTCACTTATATAATTTTACTTATCGTATTGATATTATACAATTGTAAATTTCAGTAAATTAAATTTTAAAAAAAATTCCAGTGTTGGTGCTGCCTGAGAAGTTTCAAGTCCAGAGTTGAATGGGGGCAAAACAGTGGTCTAATGATATGCTAGCCAGGATGTTGGTAATACGGGTTTAAGATAGTTTGACTTTCGGATTTATAATGAAAATACATTTCATACTTAAGTTTTGTGGGAAAAGTTAAGAGAATAAATGATTCATTAAATGCCGAATTTTAGCATCAAGGGTTCTCACTTGAGCTAAATAGTAAGATTTAGGCAGAGCCATCGAACATTTTTAAATCTTAAATTACAGTAGCCAAACTTTCACGCATCGAAATTTTCTTCCAAGGAAAAAAATTCAATTAATTATCACTGTTCAACTAAGTGATGAACATTACTGACCTTTTTTAAAAAAAAAAGTAATTTCTTTACATCCGTAGTGGGGTTACCTAACGCTAATTCTTAACATATAATTCGATTTAAAATTCAGTTTAAATGTTTTATTCTTGAATGTGGCTACTAAAGAATTATAAGCAACATATATAATGGAAATTTACTCATTTGATTTAGTTTTGAACATATCATTTGTAAAATGCTATTCCTCCAAATACCTGAATTAAAACCCGAATACAGGCCCATTGCAACTGAAATCTCCAAATATATAATGGTTTGTGGTAGAACTTTCCCTGGCTTTGAGTGTTAGCGAACAGGGTAGTATTTGACCGCAATAGCTGTGATACATGTTAACCGTTTGGGAATCGGTTACAACTTATCAAGTTGAAAATATTTTTACAGCTTTGTTAATTAATTGTCCATTTGGTTACCTTGCATTGTTATTAATTTAAGTTAGTTATTCTTCTGATGGATTATTCAAATCTATAAGATAATCCTCATTTATTGGATATAAGTTATTTAATATATCTTTATTTGTTTCAGGTATGGAATACGTCTATTATTCAAATCAAAATTTGAAGGCTTAGTAAGTTTTATTTTAATGTTCTTTAATAATATTGTTTTTGTTATTAGAAATAGTTTTGTATAGAATGAAAAAAAGAGCTTGTGCTTACTGCAAATTCACTCATAAATGTTACGTATTCATTTGACTTAAATCCCTCATTTTACCGACTCCTTTGTTTTTACATCTGTGCTTTAGTAAATGCCTTTATTTTCTGTTAAATTTCCTTTCTTTTAGTTATTGTATAGTCCCTATACTCAAATATAGTAGCCTTTTTTTTCCACGTTTAATGATTGGAGAGACAATTTAATGAAACGCTAATACCATGATCAAGTTGTAAAATTAAAATATAAAATTTGTTTGTTTAAATTTCTATAATAGCGTTTGGTTCTGAGGAGTACCCCAAAGGTTTAAATAAATTCTTTATGACATCCTTGTCAGATTTATGGAAGTGGATAGGTGTTTTCCTGCTAAGTATAGTTGAAACCTTCCTTAATTCATTGCGATCTTAAAATACAGGAATGACTTTAAAATCCCCTCAAAATTTCTAACCAGCTGTTATTCATGCTCCCTACTCTTCTGCTATATACTTCAAATACTGCTTTCGTAATTTTTTTATTTTGGGCCGCGCAATAGTCCGTTTTTGGACTCTTGTAACTATGCGAAATTAGACTGTTCATAATAATCACTGAGTATATCGTTATTATACAATGACTAGAGATCACGTTTCTAATATATATATATGTGTGTGTATGTATTGTCCAAAGCTAATCATCTATCAACTCTTGGTAAAAACTTATTTATTTTAAAAAATAAATAGTTTATTCACTTTGAGGATCCTTACGGTGTTAGTATTAGTATTAGGTGTAGTATAGTATTAGCTGAAGTAGGGATTATCCTTGATGATGTCCCAAAGCTGCCGGGTGTCATTAGGAGGCGCCTTATAGATGATGAGATGGCTCTTGGTGAAAGGGATATTGACGAAGGATGATGGGATGAGGCCGTGGATGAAGCCGCACACCCTTCCTATCCTATCCTATGTCCATCCCAGGATAATAAAACCCTTTAATGACTCTATGGTTTAGGGGGGCGTTTTCTCAATGGGCTGGTCTCTTCAAGGAGTGACAGTGAATTATCCTTTTCAGGGACTTACAGTGAGGTAATCTTTTGCTTCACAAGCAAAAGAATATGGTTCTAATCATGTGCTCCCGATCTCATTCGTTTTAGCTTAGAGATGTGTTTCTCAAAGGTGAATTTTGAGTCGAAAAAATAAATAGTTTGAAGTTTTATTGCGACTTTGTTCTATAACGATTGCTTAGCACTAAATTTACTGGAATTGTCTTTGTACGCTTTTTATTGAAATCCTTACATCTGTGCTTTAGTAAATGCCTTTTAATTTTCTGTTAAATTTTCTTTCTTTTAATTATCGTATAGTCCATATATTCAAATATATCGACAGTAGGTATTTGTATTACCATTCTCAGAAAAAGTAGCAGTTGTTTTCCGCATTTAATAATTGGAGAGACAATTTAATGAAACGCTAATGCCATGATTAAGTTGTTTTTAAAATATAAAATTTATTTGTGTAAATTTCAATACTGAATTTAATGAAGCCGTTATTTATTAAACAGCTCTAGCCTGTGCGATGTTAGATACTCGTTCAAGATCCCTTTCCTTAACTGCCTGAACATTTAGGACACTCATTAGCCTCAGTAGCACAAAGGGACGTTAAGGAAACCAACGAAAATCTATAGATTTTTATTTATTGTTATCTTCAATTCATTCATTCAATGTAGGAAACATGCATCTTTATCTCGATTTTACAATTTCCCGCATACTGTTTCATTCGATGCAAATCTTCTTAGATCTTTTTATGTTAGGTTTTTATTTACCATTTTGCAAAAGGGTTTATTGAGGTTTGATATAATTGTAAATAGTAAGTTAAAATATGTTTGACCATGTATTTACATCTGAATAGCTGGTGGCATTTTTTTTTTTTTTTTTTTTTTTTTCTTCCCTCCCGATTTTTCTTATTCATTGTTATGTCATTTTAATTATTAATAGAGTTTCTTTACGTAAATTATTTTACCCTTCAGGTCGAAGGATTTTCGTAAGAATAGGTATAAAAAATCTATTAATAATATAATAAAGGTATTCCAGAGAAAATTAATAGAACTATTAAACTACGTGAAACAAAAAAACACATGATTGAAAAGAGTTAAAAACTTTTTGTTGATACAGTTATCAACTGTTCTAGTACATGTTCGAGAATCTTCTACGGTTGTCGGCTTCATTCCGGAAAGTTCTTATTCAGACTACACATAAGGAGCGATGGACTGGAGAGTCGGTCGAGCTCTGGAGATCTAATCTATGTTACTGTAATGTTACCGTGTCATTACAAGTTGATCCTTTTTGCAACCTTGCTAATCATTTGAGTTTTAATGTGAATTATTATTTTTCGTAAATAAAAATTATTTAATCCTACAATTGTGTTACAATACATTACAAAACAGCATGTGCATATTCAGAATGTTTAAGGTTAAATAAAAAAAAAAAACCGTCAACATGACGGGTTCCGTAAATCTTGTGTTGCACTCATTTTTCAATTAAAAAAAAAAACATTATTAAGTCGTTTTACGTTTTACAAAAAAAATGAGTGTTGCCAGTTGTATAGTGGCTGGTATAGCAGCCTACAATACTGAATGTCGTGGATTCGCATCCCGCAATGGTCCTAGGATTTTCTGAAGGGAATAAAAAATCCATGGCTATGAATTTGAGAATTTATGATGTCTGGTATTCGTTAAAGATCCGTATCCTAATCATACACAGAATAGCCAAATTTGGGACTCCCACTGTAGCATCGCTCCATTAGCTTTAGTGGCATAAAGTGACGCTTATTAAAAAAAACAATGGCATGGTTTATAAAATTACTTAATATAAATCGCTTTCAAATTATGGTTTTCTCCATAAAGTCCAGTGCAATATAGTGATGTTACTTTAAATAATATGAACTAGTTCACTAATTTAAAACAGTCTGATATTAAGTAATACAGTCTATAATACTTTATTGCAGTCTTAAAATTTATAAGACCGAGGGAAGTTGTACTATGTACTGAGGATGCTAATGTAGAATTAGAATATATTATATAAATATCATAATATTAGTATATTACAATATAGGAAAACGGGTTTGACTAAGAATACCTAAAGGAAATGAGGCACCTGCAAAAGGTTAGGAATATCTACGAAGGCTATAAGGAAATACCTAAGCGCGGAAACCTAAGTTATCCAATTGTCGACGCCATCTCTCTTTACAATTTGTCCTTTTTTATTGTATGTACCTTTTTTTTTCAGTTCTGTTACTATCTTATTTACATTTGGTATAGATTATAATTTGTAGATAATAATTAATGTTAATTTGTTGATCAACTTCAAGTACATCTCGTTAATAGTTACCTATATAAAAAAGTATATATATAAAATGTAAGTGTTCAGCTCTTTTTAGATTAAATTTGTTAGCTTTTCTATGTATCACTCCCCCCTTTTTTTTTTTATTAAATTTACTTTTTCAGGTGATAGTTTTTCACTTATTTTTTAGACGAGCTTAGTCTATTCCTCCTCCATCTTTTTGTTGCACATGAGATAAAATATCCTTTATTCTTGAATAGACCTGTAGAAGAGGAAGAGATCGCATCCTCATTTAGTAGGTATTGATATATATATATATTGACATCTGTAATTTTTTTGTTTATTATATTTGTCTGTAGGGTAGGTCTTTTTCTTAAAATTTTAACCAAAGCCAAAAACCATTCGGTGATCTGAAGTTTTTTTACTTTCACTTACCTATATATGAAATATATAGTAAGTGGAATTATTGCGATCGTGAAAAATTTCGACTTCCGGTTTTCCACGGATATACATGTTTTGGGGTCCCCTGAGTCCAAATAACCAAGTCCCGCGAAATGGTCTGTGTGTGTGTGTGAACAGACTAGCTCAAAAACTATTAACCGTGCGAACCTGAAATCTGGTATTTAGTGTATGTATATGCCCGCGATGTGACAGCCAAAATTTCATCGAAATTGGTCAAAGGGAGGGGGTACTTTATTTGAAAACGTTTTACGTTTTTTCGATTTTCTCAAGAACGGCTCTAACGATTTTAATTAAACTGAGTATTTGATGTATTAATATTCCCTAGATATGACTGTGAAAATTGATCAACCGGAGGGGGCACTTTACTTAATAAATTTTATATCATTTTCTCGTGTTCTTTTTTATTTACTCAAAAACGGCTTTAAAATTTTTTATCAAACTTGGTATTTAATGTCTGTATATGCCCGAGATATGACTGTAAAAATTTCATCTAAATTGATCAACCGGAGGGAGGACTTTACTCAATATATTTTGTATCATTTTCACGTGTTTTTTTCTATTTACTCAAAAACGGCTTTAACGATTTTGATCAAATTCGTCGTGTTTAATGAAAATTAGTTGTTCTTTAATACCAGGTAAGCTTTATTGTATTAAAATGTTCTGAGTGGGCTTAAATGGGGAAGGGGCTTTTTTTTGTCTTCCTATTAATTACCTTTGAATGTGTTTATAAGGAGAAATTATCTGTCTCTCGTTTCGCCTAAAAATAAGAAATGGCTAAATATGAGATATGATAAAAATCAAGTAAACATAGAGAGGAGAAAAAAAGAAAAATATTTAGTCAACTCATAAAACACGTTGAGCCCAAGCATGCGGAGTACGCCTTTAATGACAGACCATTGTTCTTAATTAAAGCCGTTCTGTTCATTTGGGAAGTGACAATTAACAAAACGCATTAATTTCTTATCTAAGCAAGTTGGTAAGTGAAAGTTGTGTGTTGCGAGCACGCACTAGATTTTTAAGCCAGGAATTCTTTTGAGGTTAGTATCTCAACTTTTTAATCATGGCACATGATAAAACCATTTTCAAAAGTCTGCACTTGGACTTATACTTCTTTACTCTTTATAACTTTTAGACCAATACACGCTATTAGTTTAGGCTAATAGATATGCTAAGATAACGACGTCCAAAAGGAATAAATAGGTAAGTTGAAGCGCTGTCCACATGACTTATGAATAATGGGATCATTTCAGAATATTTTTCGACACGATAGATGTTGATAACTACTAACTGATCATGCAGTACATGTACAGCTGTGAGTTATCGACTTCATCATAATGTGGAAAACACTTCTGAAATGATTCCCGCGTACGTAACTAAGTTTTTTATTTTCCAATTTACAAGCTTGATCTTCTGTCACCAAAGATGTAAGCACATCATAATATTTCAGACGTTTCCCTCCTTAAATTTTATCTAACCTTATGGGGATGAAAGTTAAGTGTAGATTTATATTACTGTTGGAGGTGACACAGATGGAATTGTGCTGTCAAGCTTTGTTATATAAACCAAGGACAGCAATATCCTGTTGTGATTCAGCAAACGTGAATTAGTGAGCAAAGCGTATGCTTATTACATTGTTGTTTTTAATGAGCAACACTTGGAATTCTTTTAGTTAATTATAATACTCTTATAATCTTGTTTTGTGTCGCAACTGTTCAAAAAATCATCGATTTAATCATAATAGCCTTTAAATTTACTGATTGAAGTTGTTAACTGTACTTTTGTTTTCAGTTGTACAAAGAACTATTGTTAGTTTTATTAAAAGATAGTTTATGAACTAAATTCATTCTATCCTTAGTTACAATCTATTTAAATCTATTCATTATATAACTTGGTTTTTCTTTGGGTGACTCGAGACAGAAGATAGAATCTCTAACGGGAAATTTGGACTGGTTTTCCCATAATGTTGTATGTATCCGTTCACTTATTTGCTATCTAATTATATGGGAAAGTACTTTTCCTCCGTTTTAGAAATAATCTTGAAAATGTCATTTAACTAGTCACGAAATTTATACTGAATGTAACTTCTACAATATATTAATAATAAAAGTAATAATATAATAAAAAAATCTGGTGCGTGCGTGCAACACACAACTTTCACTTACTAACTTACTTAGATAAGAAATTAATGCGTTTAGTTAATGCCACTTCTCAAAGTTACACATTTTCCACATTCACTTCTTATTTTTGTTTTCATTTGCTCAATAAACCCCTCAGACCATTTTAATAAACGCTTACCTGATATTAAATAACACTCAATTTTCATTAAACATGACGAATATGAAGAAAATCGTTAAAGCCGTTTTTGAGATAATCTAAAAATTAGAAAAAAAGTTATAAAATAAAGTGTCCGCTTCGGTTGATCAATCTTGATGAAATGTTGGCTATCACATCTTTGGCATATACATACATAAATACCCAGTTTGATCAAATTCGTGAAAGCCGTTTTTGAGTAAATAAAAAAAACACGTAAAATTGATACAAAATTTATTAAGTAAAGTCCCCCCTCCGGTTGATCAATTTTGATGAAATGTTGGCTATCACATCTTTGGCATATACATACATCAAATACCCAGTTTGATCAAAATCGTGAAAACTGTTTTTGAGTAAATAAAAAAAACACGTGAAAATGATACAAAATTTATTAAGTAAAGTCCCCCCTCCGGTTGATCAATTTTGATGAAATTTTTACAGTCATATCTCGGGCATATAAATAGATCAAATACTCAGTTTAATCAAAATCGTTAGAGCCGTTTTTGAGAAAATCGAAAAAAATGTAAAAAGTTATTAAATAAAGTACCCCCTCCCTTTGAGCAATTAAGATGAAATTTTTGCTGTCACATCGCGGGCATATACATACACTAAATACCCAATCTCAGGTTCGCACGGTTTATAGTTTTTGAGCTAGTCTGTTCACACACACACACACACACACACACACACACACACACACACACACACACACACATACACACACACACACACACACACACACACACAGACCATTTCGCGGGACTTGGTTAATTGGACTCAGGGGACCCCAAAACGTGTATTTCCGTAGAAAACCGGAAGTCGAAATTTTTCACGATCGCAACACTTCCACTTACTATATATTTCATATTTAGGTAAGTGAAAGTAAAAAATTGTATTATATTAGTATAACGATTTATAAATATTTGCATTGATTTATAGAGCTATTTGTAGCTTTGACGTATATATTTTGCTATATTTTTGTTAACTCTCTTTACTTCACTTAACTGCAAATTGGATTTCAGTGATTATAATGCCCAAAAAGTTTAAAATCAAATGAAGAAAGATTTTTATAAAAAATAATCAGCGCTCTAAACCCTAATGACTATAATGAGTATTACGTCAATATATATGATAATGTTATGCGGCTACATTGCTGAGCGCCAGGTGGCTATTATGTTTTTAGTGATGAACATGAAACCGCAGCGTTTAGTTTTATTTACATTCGAATGTTTCTCTTTATTTAAGGTTTATATACAATAAACTTAATAGTATATTATTATACATTATTACTGCAGAAGGACAATGACCATGCATTGTGTAAATTCCTATAAAGAATTACATATGTTATTTCGTAAAATGTAAATAAAACTCATTTTTATTATTATTATACATTATTATTACAATTTACTAGTTTGTCCCTGAGAGAACTCTAGATACCTAATTTCAATTTAGATACCCTTTTCTCCTTTATAAATTCAGTTTTTAGGTGGAGTTATTGATCTTATCCAAAAAAACATATCACCTCATTTTTCATTATGCTTATAATGCTTAAAAACATGATGAACATGGAATACCCAATGATCCCATGACAACTGTTGACTTATCTGATATTTTACTACCATCGCGTTTTCTGTGCATTTTCTCAAAAACAGTTTATTTTAGAGCATAAAAATGCTAAACTCTATTCTTTGAAATAGTTACCTGTTGTCTACAATATAATCCATGTCCAGGGACATCAATGTTGAGTCCTATATTAAGTTTCTGGAATGAAGCTTAGAACCAAACTAAAAATAAAAAATAAAAAAAAATTAAAAAAAAACTAAGTGTTTTTATCAATCTTGGGGTGAAAATTTGTAATTCACTTATTAATTGGTTTGCAAGAAAAATAATTATCACCGGATAATATTTCTCAAAAGATTGATCAATATGCTTAACCGAGTACTGTACTGGAAAAAGGAAACTTGCATATTATATATCAATATTAGCCATTCTATTAAGAAAATTGAAATTTCGTTTGCTGGTTTTGTAAAATTTTAGTATTTACATTAATTCTTTTGAAATTTTGAAATATGTTTGTAAAGTTAAGTGAGAATGGATTTTTTTAAAGCTAAGAAAGCATAAAATAAATTATAACAATTTTTTTTAATACTCTGAAAATTCGTGACAAAGACAATATTGCCTTAATATTGATAATTCCCTTTACTATTGACAAAAATGCAGTTATATCTATAATTTAACTATTGCTTTTATGTAATCTTAGATATGGAAATCAGCTCGAGAATTTTTTATACTTGCTTATCAAATAAGAATTTGTAAATAAATTATGGATTTTCAATAATAATCATTTGGCCCTTTTATATGAAATTATCTAGCTGCCTACTCTATTATGGTCTCGAAAAAAAAAAAAAATAAAAAAAAAAGAAGGAGCACGCAATGCACGCAGGCTACCAATAAATAACGGTAATAAACGATAAATAATAAAAAGGGCGACCAGTGGCCTGTGGGAGGGAGTGTGGCTTGACCTCCTGACGTGAGATTTACCATCTCTTGCGTTTTATCCTTCATTAGCTACTGATGTTTCCATAATCGTGAAAAACAGCTCTTACAATCTAGTTGTTTAAGACTTGCACTGGGTTAAATGATATATCCAATTTCGTGTTTCATAGATAATACCTAAAAAGTTGACCAATTTATCTCATAGCTCTTGAAAAATATTGTGAAAGAAGAAACCAAAACAGATGTTTATTTCTGTTACTTTGTGCAAAGTTCTAGAATTTCCTGAAACGGTTACAGTCATTAGTTCGTGATCACATATTTGGATCGACTAGTGACTTAGTTAACCTTGAACAGCGTAGCATATAGTTACTTTTGAGTCTCTCATCTGTCTCTGCTAGTTCTGTAACGTTGTTACTTATAGTTCTTATTGTTCGTGTGACATTGTTCTATTGTACTTTACGTAAATGCACTTATTTAAACCAGTACCAGTTTTACAATATGGATTTTTTTTTGTCAATGTAGCGTGATGCCGTGCATATGATTACAGTAGAATGAATAAACGAAGGGTTGAAATATTATAAAAAATTCAAGTAAAAAAAATATGGCATCTAGGAAAAACTCCTCACTCGTTTCCTTGAATGATGTTTTGCAATACAGTAAAACAAAATTTATTGTTTTTTTTTTAATTTTTCCATCTTCTTGAATAGTTTTTTTTTTTTCATTTAACATTGTAAAGATCTGTTTTCATACAGTTCTTGTTAATAAATCTTTCATATATTTTTTTTAACTATGAAGTTTGTATTTAAGTATTCAATATTGTTTTTATTACATCTTATGTTTCCACAGTTTTATTTGGTTATAACGAAACCAGATTTTATTTTTTGTTATTAAACCTATTTAAAAGAAATATTGATTTTCCTAGTATGATAAATTTAAATATTAACAAGTAATTGTTAAATACTAAAACTGTTAAGGATCCAAAACTTCAATTCAAGTCTTATTCCTCCTTTCAAAGATTTAGAACTTATAGGACCGAAATTGGAATATGTATTTTTTAAAGTTGAAATGAGGATTTTTTTTAGTTCGATGTACTTATACATTAAAAAATTAAAAATGTAAAAAAAATTCAAATTACTCTTTAATTTTAATTAATACGGCGGGCCCATCGAGGCAAATAGGTATAATTTTTTTTTCAAATAATCACTTAATATCAAACGTATATACCATGAACAATGAATGAGTAATATGGTTAGGGATACGGCGGGCCCATCGAGGCAAATAGGTATAATCTTTTTTTCAAATAATCACTTAATATCAAACGTATATACCATGAACAATGAATGAGTAATATGGTTAGGGATACGGCGGGCCCATCGAGGCAAATAGGTATAATCTTTTTTTCAAATAATCACTTAATATCAAACGTATATACCATGAACAATGAATGAGTAATATGGTTAGGGATACGGCGGGCCCATCGAGGCAAATAGGTATAATCTTTTTTTCAAATAATCACTTAATATCAAACGTATATACCATGAACAATGAATGAGTAATATGGTGAGATGATAACTAAAAACGTTGATCCAACTTACTTTGATCGAAAAAAAATAATAATATTGTATGAAAGACCATGCCACATTTTTCAAGTTTATCTTGGACGAAAAAATAATTTTTTTAGTTATTTTTTTTTAAGGTAAGTCTATATGGTATAGATACTGACATGTATATTTAAATTGTCCATATATATATATATATATATATATATATATATATATATACATATAGTGCTGTTTATTACAATTGTTGCCTGATATAATTATTACAATAATTTTAAAAAAATACTTAAATTTTTTTTTTATTTAACCATCCATGTTTATGTCCTTAGGCATAATGTATTTATAACGAAACAAGCCCTGTTTTTAAAACAGTAAAACAAAGAACTGTCATTTCCGCATTAATTTTGTAAATGATTGGATACATGTGGTGGCAGACGGCCATAGAGCATTTAGTTACTGTTCCTACAGCAATTATTTTGATATGAGTCACTTAATTATTATTTATTAAATCTATAATATTTATTTTATTTTATCTATCTTGATAATAAAATATAAATGTTTCATGGCTTGGGAAAAAAACCCCATTAAAATATTAAAATCGATAAAATATTACTGAAAATCTTAAATACCGTTAATGTCACTGACCCCATAGGGTTGAGGATACAAAACTAAAATAATCTTATCATGTGCTTATCATATCTATGTGCTTCGATTTAGGAAAAAAAGTTTATTTGAAAGATATTTTAGCTTCAGTCATTTTCCTCTTCAGTTATTTTCCCCCAGGTGCAGAATTATATTAACTACAGTGTGTTCGTACTTGATTTGAAATATGATATGATTCAATTAGAAAAAGAGTTAGTGCTTGTTTAATTGTGCCCTTAAACCATGAGTTACTTGGGTTTCACTTGATTTTTAGGGCATATAGTGTTGTAAAACCGCTATTTTTAATGCAACAGCATTTACGTAGAAAAGTTATTAACTGATGGTTAATAAGTTTTAATAATTTTCTATTACCATTGTTTTGCCTTACATATATCTGAATAATAATAATTTTATAACTTTAGCTAATTTAGCTCTTCAAGATTTTCAATATTGTCGAAATTTAATAAGAATGCAAATTAGTTCGTTATTAGAAGTTGTAAAATGTTGGCCGCGTGCTGTATACCGTGTATTTTTTTTGGGAAGGGGGGCGGCTAGTTTTTAAAAAAGATGTGCCACCATAATATTTCAAGCATAAAATTTAATTAAAATTAACCTTTAAATTTTCGCTAGTTCTTTATTACATTAAGTAGTCTATGCAGATAAAACTTATGGAGTTGTTAAAAGGAATGAGCGACTTATTTGAAATCTCATAGGTATCATTGCGTCCGACGTTTCGACCCGAGTTTAGGTCTTTATCATGGCTAAGTATACAACTAGATAGAACCAACAAGAGAACAAATAAAGAACAATATGAACTCTTTGAATAGCAATATATAAAGTTGTTACTGCTCCATGCCATTTATTATTGCTACTTTCATATTCTATAGATTCGTTGGTATTTATTTGCTCTGTATTCGTTTTGTTATTAGTTATCTTGTTTTATGTTTATCACTGATGAAGACTTGGAACTCGGTGTAATTTTATGTTAACTTCACGTATATTTGTTATTCCTTATGACCACTTCCATTATCAGTTTCTTTTGTTGTGACATCTGTATATAAATGTTTTCCAAAACTCCTGAAATCAGGTAACTTGAAATCTGAAATATCTTATAAGAAAACCACATTAAAAATACAAATTTTTTAGAAATTGTTCTACAATTATGCGGCAATCAGAGTAAACCCATATTAATCACTCTATTGTAATTTTACTAAATATCTACTAATTATCACATATCACATCAATCTTCAAAAGCTATCGTTACATTCGAACTTATAATGGTCGTCGAGTCCTAGCCGTTACAAATACTCGTTTGTTTTAATAATTTAATGGACAAATTAATTCAGGTTATTTCTTGGATGTCTCTGGTTAGCTGGACATTTAAAAATATCCATTTCTGAAATATTTTGGTTCATAAATCAATAAGACGAAGGGGAGGCCTACTGAACTCGGCAGCCCGCTGGCCACCAAGGAGTTGGCTGGACCCCGACCCTTAGCCGTAAATCATATTTAAGCTCGACAGTGGTAATAATGCTCGTGACTCAAACCGGTCCTAACCCTATCTTACTTTTCTTTCAAGCTTAAATAAATGTAATCGAACTATCACTACTACCGTGGTAGTACTTGTTATTCCTTGTTCACTCTGTTTTCGTTTTATGTAATCGCGTTTTTTCTTTATAGGAACAATGGTTACAATCTTGGTTACAATTACAATGGTTCGCTTTCGGGATGGACGGATTTATCGCAGTTCCATCATTTATCCCTATCTCTTTATAATTACATGGTAGAGGATTATATGATAAACCAGTATAAGCGAAATGGAAAACGGTGAGAAGAAAAGCCGCTTTCCTTTGACAGCCTTGGGAGGAAGAAAAGAGCTCGATTAGGTAGGCAGTTCTTCAGCTGTCCGATAAGGGCTATATCGAGGGGGTGTCGTTTGTCACCATTAGTGCTACCTCCTTTTTATAGGAATCTCCCTCCAGGTGCTAAAAAACCCAACCGTCCTTACATATTGCTGACCCCTTCACATCTCCAGTCTTTTTATCCATCCATTTTGGCTACTGTCCTCTATAGAATTTTTATTTTTTACCTGGACCCCTTCTCTCTTTTATCTGGAGCCTGGACGTTATACATCATTATGAAATCATGAACTCTGCCCTTGAGAAAAAAAAAAATGAATTACTGATTTCCTACTGTATAGGATTTGTACGGACGGACAATGGTTGAAAAAATGCTGTGTTAAATTGGAATAACGTTGTAAAATATTTTTTAAATAAAAACTTTAAGTTACATTTTAGCGATCCAATTAGTAACATTTTTTTTATTGTATTTTATTTAATTATTTATGCTTTTAATTATTTAAAGTTATTAAAGTATTTAATTGTTTTGTGTATTTAATTATTTATTTATTTATTATTCTGCAAATGTTCTATGGGGGCTTAAATGACCCAAGTGGTTGAAGAGCCCATTTTGTTACAAATAAATCATTTATTTCAAATTCTTATTAAAATTAAAAAAAAAAAAATTAAATGTTGGAGAAACTCGATTTTAAGATGTTTTAAACACTTTAATAAGATTTTAAGAGTGGGGTTTGCGAGTTCATTGATAAATTTATAATTCATTTGAATGAACCTAATTTAAAAAATCTGGTGCGTGCGCGCAACACACAACTTTCACTTACCAACTTACTTAGATTAGAAATTGATGCGTTTTGTTAATTACCACTTCTCAAATGAACAGAACGGCTTTAATTATGAACAATGGTCTTTCCCTAAAGGCGTACTCCGCATGCGTGGGCTCAACGAGTTTTATGAGTTGACTGAATATTTTTCTTTTTTTCTCCTCTTTATGTTTTCTTTATTTTTATCATATCTCATATTTAGCCTTTTCTTATTTTTAGGCGTAACGAGAAACAGTTAATTTCTCCATATAAACAAAAACAAGGGTACTTTATAGGAAACAAACAAACAAAAAAGGCCCCAACCTGCCCAAAAAAAGCCCTCTCTGAACATTTTAATAATGATAAAGCTTACCTGATAATTAAGAACACCTAATTTTCATTAGACATGACGAATTTGATAAAAATCGTTAAAGCCGTTTTTGAGATAATCGAAAAACAGTAAAAAATGGAAAAAAATTATGAAATAAAGTCCCCGCTCCGTTTGACCAATTTTGATGGAATGTTGGCATATACATACATAAAATAAAGCCTTTTTTGAGTAAATAAAAAAACACGTAAAAATGATACAAAATTGATTAAGTAAAGTCCCCCCTCCGGTTAATCAATTTTGATGTAATGTTGGCTATCGCATCTTTGGCATATACATACATCAAATACCCAGTTTGATCAAAATCGTTGAAACCGTTTTTAAGTAAATAAAAAAAAGCAGTAGAAAATGATACAAAATTTATTAAGTAAAGTTCCCCCTCCGGTTGATCAATTTTGAAAAAAAATTTACAGTCATATCTCGGGCATATAAATAGATCAAATACTCAGTTTAATCAAAATCGTTAGAGCCGTTTTCAAGAAAATCGAAAAAAGGTTAAAAAGTTATTAAATAAAGTACCCCCTCCCTTTGAGCAATTAAGATGAAATTTTTGCTGTCACATCGCGGGCATATACATACACTAAATACCCAATTTCAGGTACGCACGGTTTATAGTTTTACACACACACACACACACACACACACACACACACACACACACAGACCATTTCGCGGGGGTTATTTGGAGTCAGGGGACCCCAAAACGTGTATTTCCGTTGAAAACCGGAAGTCAAAATTTTTTACGATCGCAATACTTTCCTTACTATATATTTCATATATAGGTAAGTGAAAGTAAAAAAAAAAAAACTGTAATATGGAAAGTTGATATTTTTGACGCTCGTCAACCGTCCATGGCTTTTCAAAGTAGCAAAACAATGTTGGATGGATGTAAGCAAAGAAGGGTTTGAGGTCAAGAAAATTTACTTTAGAATTTTCTGATTAGCTCATCCGTTCGGCCCGTTTGATCCCGTTCATATAGGACAGCATTGACATATTTTCGGTTTATTGCGAAAAAACCCTGAATGAATGAAGATTCTCGTAGAGTTATTACTACGAGTGCCTTTTACAATTGCTAACGTTTTTCATTGATAACCCTTTCCTTTTTGGCCTTAATTTAAGGAAAATTAGTTGTTAAAAATAGTTTTTCTTTAGGTTTTGAATTTGGTAGGCATTAGACCTACCACTTGATTTTTTTTTAACTTAGATTTTCATTTTAATGGAATATTCTGTCCAATTAATAAAATGAATATACTATATCGAATCCTATTTAAGATATATCGTCGATAAACTTGATCTTAATTTTTTATAATATGGGATTTTAATTATGAATCTAATTGCCAAGTTCTCTGGTATCCTAAATGTTTTATGTATGAAAATACATAATTTGCTATTTATTTATTTATATTGCTCTCAATATAAAATGAAAAAGAAACTACAAGTATGTAAACTCAGAGCGAAATGGAGTGGGGACTATGGTGGCACAATGTTGTTTAATGGTCTTTTGATTTGTAGAAAAGAAAATCTGGTGCGTTCTCGCAACACACAACTTTCACTTACCAACTTACTTAGATTAGAAATTAATGCGTTTTGTTAATTGCCACTTCTCAAATGAACTTTAATTAACTTAAATTAATTATGAACAATGGTCTCTCATTAAAGGCGTACTCCGCATGCGTTGGCTCAACGAGTTTTATGAGCTGACTGAATATTTTTCTTTTTTTCTCCTCTTTATGTTTTCTTTATTTTTATCATATCTCATATTTAGCCATTTCTTATTTTTAGGCGTAACAAGAAACAGTTAATTTCTCCATGTAAACAAAAACAAAGGTACTTTATAAGAAAGAAAGAAACAAACAAAGAAGCCCCCCCCTAAAAAGCCCCCTCAGAACATTTTTATAATGATAAAGCTTACCTGATATTAAAGAAAACCTAATTTTCATTAAACATGACGAATTTGATAAAAATCGTTAAAGCCGTTTTTGAGATAATCGAAAAAAAGGTAAAAATTGGAAAAAAAGTCATGAAATAAAGTGCCCCCTCAGTTAGACCAATTTTGATGAAATGTTGGCTTTTACATATTTGGTATATACATACATCAAATACCCAGTTTCTTCAAAATCGTTAAAGCCGTTTTTGAGTAAATAAAAAGCATGTACACGTGAAATTGGTACAAAATTTATTAAGTAAAGTCCTCCCTCCGGTTGATCAATTTTGATGAAATTTTAACAGTCATATCTCGGGCATATACATACAATATATACTCAGTTTGATCAAAATCGTTAAAGCCATTTTTGAGTAAATAAAAAAAACACGTGAAAATGATAAAAAAATTATTAAGTAAAGTCCCCCCTCCGGTTAATCAATTTTGATGAAATTTTTACAGTCATATGTCGGACATCTAAATAGATCAAATACTCAGTTTAATAAAAATCGTTAGAACCGTTTTTGAGAAAATCGAAAAAAAACGTAAAAAGTTATTGAATAAAGTACCCCCTCCCTTTGAGCAATCTTAATGAAATTTTTGCTGCCACATCGCGGGCATATACCTACACTAAATACCAATTTCAGGTTCCCACGGTTTATAGTTTTTGAGCTAGTCTGTTCACACACACAGACACACAGACACACAGACACACACACACAGACCATTTCACGGGACTTGGTTATTTCGACTGAGGGGGTCCCAAAACGTGTATTTCCGTTGAAAACCGGAAGTCGAAATTTTTCACGATCGCAATACTTCCACTTACTATATATTTCATATATAGGTAAGTGAAAGTAAAAAACTAGTTACGTAGTTACCCAGTTCCATCTCAGTTCATTTAACTTCTTTTTATTTTCTTCACTTCCTTTTTGTTTAATTAACTAGCTAAGCAAATTAAGTGTTAGCTAAGGTCGAAGGATATGTATGCACCACAGGAGTTGACAGAATTTCCATAGGAGTGGTTTTGACATTAAACATTATTAAAGTGTTGTTTTTTTACTTTCACTTACCTATATATGAAATATATAGTAAGTGGAAGTATTGCGATCGTGAAAAATTTCGACTTCCGGTTTTCAACGGAAATACACGTTTTGGGGTCCCCTGAGTCGAAATGACCAAGTCCCGCGAAATGGTCTGTGTGTGTGTGTGTCTGTGTGTGTGTGTGTGTGTGTGTGTGTGTGTGTGTGTGAACAGACTAGCTCAAAAACTATAAACCGTGCGATCCTGAAATTGGGTATTTAGTGTAGGTATATGCCCGCGATGTGACAGCATAAATTTCATCAAAATTACTTAAAGGGAGGGGGTACTTTACTTAATAACTTTTTAGGTTTTTTTCGATTTTCTCAAAAACGGCTCTAACGATTTTGATTAAACTGAGTATTTGATGTATTAATATGCCCGAGCTATGACTGTTAAAATTTCATCAAAATTGATTAACCGGAGGGGGGACTATACTTAATAAATTTTGTATCATTTTCACGTGTTTTTTTTATTTACTCAAAAACGGCTTTAAAGATTTTGATCAAACTGGGTATTTGATGTATGTATATGCCCGAGATATGACTGTTAAAATTTCATCAACATTGATTAACCGGAGGGGGGACTTTACTTATTAAATTTTATATCATTTTCACGTGTTTTTTTTTATTTACTCAAAAACGGCTTTAAAGATTTTGATCAAACTGGGTATTTTATGTATTTATATGCCCGAGATATGATCGTTAAAATTTCATCAAAATTGATTAACCGGAGGGGGGACTTTACTTAATACATTTTGTATCATTTTCACCTGTTTTTTTTATTTACTCAAAAACGGCTTTAACGATTAACAAAAATAAGATATGAATGTAGAAAAATGTGTGAATTTGGGAAATGATATTTAGCAAAACACGTCAATTTCTAATCTAAGTAAGTTGGTAAGTGAAAGTTTTAACAGTCATATCTCGGGCATATACATACAATATATACTCAGTTTGATCAAAATCGTTAAAGCCATTTTTGAGTAAATAAAAAAAACACGTGAAAATGATAAAAAAATTATTAAGTAAAGTCCCCCCTCCGGTTAATCAATTTTGATGAAATTTTTACAGTCATATGTCGGACATCTAAATAGATCAAATACTCAGTTTAATAAAAATCGTTAGAACCGTTTTTGAGAAAATCGAAAAAAAACGTAAAAAGTTATTGAATAAAGTACCCCCTCCCTTTGAGCAATCTTAATGAAATTTTTGCTGCCACATCGCGGGCATATACCTACACTAAATACCAATTTCAGGTTCCCACGGTTTATAGTTTTTGAGCTAGTCTGTTCACACACACAGACACACAGACACACAGACACACACACACAGACCATTTCACGGGACTTGGTTATTTCGACTGAGGGGGTCCCAAAACGTGTATTTCCGTTGAAAACCGGAAGTCGAAATTTTTCACGATCGCAATACTTCCACTTACTATATATTTCATATATAGGTAAGTGAAAGTAAAAAACTAGTTACGTAGTTACCCAGTTCCATCTCAGTTCATTTAACTTCTTTTTATTTTCTTCACTTCCTTTTTGTTTAATTAACTAGCTAAGCAAATTAAGTGTTAGCTAAGGTCGAAGGATATGTATGCACCACAGGAGTTGACAGAATTTCCATAGGAGTGGTTTTGACATTAAACATTATTAAAGTGTTGTTTTTTTACTTTCACTTACCTATATATGAAATATATAGTAAGTGGAAGTATTGCGATCGTGAAAAATTTCGACTTCCGGTTTTCAACGGAAATACACGTTTTGGGGTCCCCTGAGTCGAAATGACCAAGTCCCGCGAAATGGTCTGTGTGTGTGTGTGTCTGTGTGTGTGTGTGTGTGTGTGTGTGTGTGTGTGTGTGTGAACAGACTAGCTCAAAAACTATAAACCGTGCGATCCTGAAATTGGGTATTTAGTGTAGGTATATGCCCGCGATGTGACAGCATAAATTTCATCAAAATTACTTAAAGGGAGGGGGGTACTTTACTTAATAACTTTTTAGGTTTTTTTCGATTTTCTCAAAAACGGCTCTAACGATTTTGATTAAACTGAGTATTTGATGTATTAATATGCCCGAGCTATGACTGTTAAAATTTCATCAAAATTGATTAACCGGAGGGGGGACTATACTTAATAAATTTTGTATCATTTTCACGTGTTTTTTTTATTTACTCAAAAACGGCTTTAAAGATTTTGATCAAACTGGGTATTTGATGTATGTATATGCCCGAGATATGACTGTTAAAATTTCATCAACATTGATTAACCGGAGGGGGGACTTTACTTATTAAATTTTATATCATTTTCACGTGTTTTTTTTTTATTTACTCAAAAACGGCTTTAAAGATTTTGATCAAACTGGGTATTTTATGTATTTATATGCCCGAGATATGATCGTTAAAATTTCATCAAAATTGATTAACCGGAGGGGGGACTTTACTTAATACATTTTGTATCATTTTCACCTGTTTTTTTTATTTACTCAAAAACGGCTTTAACGATTAACAAAAATAAGATATGAATGTAGAAAAATGTGTGAATTTGGGAAATGATATTTAGCAAAACACGTCAATTTCTAATCTAAGTAAGTTGGTAAGTGAAAGTTGTGTGTTGCGCGCACGCACCAGATTTTTACTTTCACTTACCTATATATGAAATATATAGTAAGGGGAAGT
The DNA here is from genome assembly GCA_911387785.2 of Aelia acuminata. Lineage (NCBI taxonomy): Eukaryota > Metazoa > Arthropoda > Insecta > Hemiptera > Pentatomidae > Aelia > Aelia acuminata. The sequence continues at coordinate 135,462,130 of OU426978.1, read as the reverse complement.
ATTGCGATCGTGAAAAATTTCGACTTCCGGTTTTCAACGGAAATACACGTTTGGGGGTCCCCTGAGTCCAATTAACCAAGTCCCGCGAAATGGTCTGTGTGTGTGTGTGTGTGTCTGTGTGTGTGTGTGTGTGTGTGTGTGTGTGAACAGACTAGCTCAAAAACTATAAACCGTGCGAACCTGAGATTGGGTATTTAGTGTATGTATATGCCCGCGATGTGACTGCAAAAATTTCATCAAAATTGCTCAAAGGGAGGGGGTACTTTATTTATTAACTTTTTACATTTTTTTCGATTTTCTCAAAAACGGCTCTAACGATTTTGATTAAACTGAGTATTTGATCTATTTATATGCCCGAGATATGACTGTAAAAATTTCATCAAAATTGATCAACCAGAGGGGGGACTTTACTTAATAAATTTTGTATCATTTTCACGTGTGTTTTTTTATTTACTCAAAAACGGCTTTCACGATTTTGATCAAACTGGATATTTGATGTATGTATACGCCAAAGATGTGATAGCCAACATTTCATCAAAATTGATCAACCGGAGGGGGGACTTTACTTAATAAATTTTGTATCATTTTCGCGTGTTTTTTTTTATTTACTCAAAAACCGCTTTCACGATTTTGATCAAACTGGATATTTGATGTATGTATATGACAAAGATGTGATAGCCAACATTTCATCAAAATTGATCAACCGGAGGGGGATTTTACTTAATAAATTTTGTATCATTTTCACGTGTTTTTTTTATTTACTCAAAAACAGTTTTCACGATTTTGATCAAACTGGGTATTTGATGTATGTATATGCCAAAGATGTGATAGCCAACATTTCATCAAAATTGATCAACCGGAAGGGGGACTTTACTTAATAAATTTTGTATCAATTTCACGTGTTTTTTTTATTTACTCAAAAACGGCTTTCACGAATTTGATCAAACTGGGTATTTATGTATGTATATGCCAAAGATGTGATAGCCAACATTTCATCAAGATTGATTAACCGAAGCGGGCACTTTATTTCATAACTTTTTTTCTAATTTTTAGATTATCTCAAAAACGGCTTAAACGATTTTCTTCATATTCGTCATGTATAATGAAAATTGAGTGTTATTTAATATCAGGTAAGCGTTTATTAAAATGTTCTGAGGGGTTTATAGAGCAAATGAAAACAAAAATAAGAAATGAATGTGGAAAATGTGAAACTTTGAGAAGTGGCATTAACAAAACGCATTAATTTCTTATCTAAGTAAGTTGGTAAGTGAAAGTTGTGTGTTGCGCGCACGCACCAGATTTTTTTGTTTGTTTTTACTTTCACTTATCTATATATGAAATATATAGTAAGTGGAAGTATTGCGATCGTGAAAAATTTCGACTTCCGGTTTTCAACGGAAATACACGTTTTGGGGTCCCCTGAGTCGAAATGACCAAGTCCCGCGAAATGGTCTGTGTGTGTGTGTGTGTGTGTGTGAACAGACTAGCTCAAAAACTATAAACCGTGCGATCCTGAAATTGGGTATTTAGTGTAGGTATATGCCCGCGATGTGACAGCATAAATTTCATCAAAATTACTTAAAGGGAGGGGGTACTTTACTTAATAACTTTTTAGGTTTTTTTCGATTTTCTCAAAAACGGCTCTAACGATTTTGATTAAACTGAGTATTTGATGTATTAATATGCCCGAGCTATGACTGTTAAAATTTCATCAAAATTGATTAACCGGAGGGGGGACTATACTTAATAAATTTTGTATCATTTTCACGTGTTTTTTTTATTTACTCAAAAACGGCTTTAAAGATTTTGATCAAACTGGGTATTTGATGTATGTATATGCCCGAGATATGACTGTTAAAATTTCATCAACATTGATTAACCGGAGGGGGGACTTTACTTAATAAATTTTATATCATTTTCACGTGTTTTTTTTTATTTACTCAAAAACGGCTTTAAAGATTTTGATCAAACTGGGTATTTTATGTATGTATATGCCAAATATGCGATAGCCAACATTTCATCAAAATTGATTAACCGAAGGGGGGACTTTACTTAATAAATTTTATCATTTTCACGGGTCTTTTTATTTACTCAAAAACGGCTTTAACGATTAACAAAAATAAGATATGAATGTAGAAAAATGTGTGACTTTGGGAAATGATATTTAGCAAAACACGTCAATTTCTAATCTAAGTAAGTTGGTAAGTGAAAGTTGTGTGTTGCGCGCACGCACCAGATTTTTTTATTTAGGGCGTCAACCACTAGGGTCATCATCGAAAAGTGGTTTTAAAAGCCGGATTGAAATTTACTTGAATTGGACTAATGTTGTTGTTAATGCCTACAGATTTCGATTATTCACTTTTGATCTTCCTAAATAACTTCTTGTTATTAGTTCGTTTGGTTAGCGCTATAGTTCAAAGGTAACAAAACCCAACTTGACGAAGTCCTAGTTGTGCAGGTACCGATGCCCCGATGAGATTACATCCTCCTGTAAAAGATAAAAGGTGAGAGATTAATTACTCCGCCGCGGAACTGAAATACGATCCAGTCTTTCGATGAAATGGAACCGCCAGGCGACCTGCTGCACCGAGGTTTAAAAATAAAAAGTTTTAGTTTCGTGAGGCTCTTGCTTTTTTATTAACGAAGATATCTGATCCAGATTTAAAGTGTCTTTTTTTCGAATTATAAGGCATTTTCAATTTTACAATTCGATGATTATTATGATGACCCCCACTCTTCAGTGCTTCATTATTTTTTTAATTGAATAATGAATATACTATTTATCCCTGTATCAATTTTGAAATACATCTAATCATTTTACAGTTTTAATTTACTTTGTTGATATGCTCGAAAACGAAAATTTCAGAAAGGCATAATTTTTACTTAAGCTTAAAAAAAAATAATCAAATTTTACCGCCGTGCTTTGACCTTCTTTTATTCCAACCCTATCTTGGAATAGGCCAAGAGCGTCCGCAGGATTTTCTAGGGGGGGGGGCAGCCGGTAAAACTCTTACGACTGGGAGAGGCCGCGGTATTCTACTACAATAGTCTTAATTAATTAATAAAATATATTGATTTTTGAAAATAACTTTTTTTGTTTATATAATACTTAAAAATATAGTAAATTAATACAAATTTTTTTAATCTGTATTTTTTTCTCATATTTTCTAGGGGGAGGAGGCACTTACCCTCCTGTTATATGTTTCCTTAGGTCGTTTGAATGGGAAATATGTGAGAATGAGATATTTAAAAGACATTTTAAAACATGCTTATGAAATTGTATAGGTTGGTAGGATGGAAAAGTCGAGATCTAAAAGATGTAGTTCTCCCGCATTAATTCATATACAATATTCATATATTCTCATACAAGATTGCGTAGTCTAGAGTATTTTTTTCGTTTTACATCCCTTTTTTTTTAAACATTTATTTCATAATTTTTCCGTGATAATATATATATATATATATATATATATATATATATATATATATATATATATATATATATATATATATATATATAGAAAAAACCTTATTCATTTCATTTATAAATAAATTAAAATTCTCCTTAAGCATTACCAAGTTCATTATTTTCTGTTTAGAAATATTTCCTTCTAGACATTTATGTAATTTATGAATGTATTTGATAAGTTTACGATCCAGTTCTGTAAATGTAATCAGATGATGATAGAACTCAATTTTAGTTAACGATTTGATGCAGAAAATGTAATTTTTTGATATTTAATATTTAAAAAAAAATGTTTATATTATTATTTATAAACGTAAATTTATTTAATTTTGGTCTCAACATATTTTATGGACAATTAGTATAATTTATAAAAAGTGAGTGAAATTGTCTTTATTGAAACCATTTGAAGTGACCTTTGAGCGGCTTAGTCACACTAAGTCCCGATTTTCCTCGTTTATTAGAGATTTTTTCTATAAGCCTCCTACTGGACTACAGATACCCCACTTAGTAAAAAAAACTTTCTTTAATAAGCCCTTGATCCATAGTAATTAAGATAAGGTTTGTTACAAAGTAAGCTGAGATTTATCTTCATATATAAAGAAATAGCACCTAGATTACTTTTGCATGTTACAGTTTTAATTTTACATTGTTTTTTTTTTTCAATTATCTTTGAATTATGTTAAAGTTTTGGGGATCAGAGTTTTAGAGTTGTATAGGAAATGCATAAAAAGTATTGGTTTTGTACTATAAGTCCACAAATTTAGAGGTTTTAGATTTCATAAAATTTTCATTAATGCCATATTTCCTTTCATAAATTATTTTCCCATAACTTATTTTCCTAAACTAATTTTCATCATTCTGTACAAGAATACAAAATATAATTTTAACACTGCTTTATTCTAGATAATGACGTTTAAAAGACATAGCTTTTTTAATTTAATGTAGTGGTGGTTTGAAGTTGTCTAGATCCTTCATATTCTTCGTAGCTTTGTAAATGTGTACTTTCGAGAAATACTTCTTTCTTGTTTCTGCCGAAATTGGACATCCCTCAAGGAAGTGTATGGTATTCTCGGGCGGCCTAAGTTACAGAAAGAGGGCAGAAAGCACTGTCGTAAAAAATCCAGGGCTTCCTGTTAAGGTTGAGAGATTTTGTCCTGGCCCGCATAATAATCATTCACGTTCCATAAAAAAAAGAGGCTTGGGTGGTAGAAAATATTCGAGATTCAAACGTATCAATTTCCTTTTTCATTGAAAATTGTAACTTACTAATTCTCAAAAATATCTAAAAACTTACGAATAAGTCAACTATTCATCCTGATGGAACGTGCAGGACTTATTGTAACAATAAACTCCCCCATGCCCAGGGTTACTGGAATAGGAAAAAAAAAAAAACTAACTATTCATAATGAATGAATACAAAATTTGCCGCAGGTTTTTTGTTTGTTTGTTTTAACGTCACTTTATGCAAGGCTAATCGGACGATGCACAGTGGTTCAAAATCGACTATTTTCGGAAAAAATCTTGTCAAACCTGATCTGTAAGCCGCAAAATAATAAAGTTGATATTATCATAACCACGATTAAATTTCCTATAAAAGGTATAGGTTGGAGCCCCGCTTAACCGGATTATTCGGATTAACCGGCGCACAGTGGTTCAAAAGCCACAATAAGCAGCAAAAATCTATTTATCTCCTTTAAAAAAATGCTATGCAATAATTATAATATATGTTGGCGATTTGTTAAAATTGTGTTATGGTAATAGAATTGCTAGAATAAAACAAAGAAATGAACATTAATACGTTTCAAAACCGCAATTTCTTAAGAAAAAGTGATTCAACTTAACGGAAATTCGGAAAAAAATTGATTTTATTGAATTCGCTTAGAAAGTTGAGAATTTTACCAAGTTTATTTGCTCTCACAAACCAATATTTTATTTCTGGATAGAGTAAGACAAAAAAAAAAGTTCAACGAAAAATCACTCAATTTTTATAAATTATATTTCGAATTTTGACACAATTAATGTAGTACACAGTTAATGAAATAATGATTAAGGAATTTTATATTTGGTAGGGTTGAAGATAATTCATTAATTGAATGGATCCGCCGAAAAACGTTCTAAGCGACAAAATTGCCGAAGTGGCACTTTTGGGTGAATGTATTAAAATGTATAATGGTACGTCATAGTATGATCTAGTACTCCATTATTTCATTTTACATGTATACATAACAAATCACATGAGAAAAAAAATTCACCTACAGAACTAACAATAACTTTAGACTATGATTTTATTTCACTCATTACTCAACATTGCATATTTGTCACTTAGAACGTTTTTCGGCGGATCCATTCAATTAACTTCAACGATATTCAGAAAATAATAAACACGTTTTGTCTATCTATAATATATTTTAAAAAACAGCAACATTACTTATGTTCTTATGAATAAAAAAGAGATAAAGCTTCTTCTGTCAACGTTCCAATGGGCAACAAAGCAGCTGTTATAATCTTTTCACCATGTATTAAGACTTTATGAACAGTATTCGGCATGTAAGACCATCATAGTTGTATGTAAAGCTCTGCAGTCCTCCAACAATACCCTCCAAACTTCAATTACTACCGAATAATAAACTAATTACCTTACCGATAGTGATGGTTCCTGGTGGGGTCGGAGAAAACCCTCCCCCCTCCCTAATCTATAGTCTTACCTAATAAAGGTTTTTGGACTAATTACCTATGCCAGAGGTAATTAGTCACGAAAAAAAGCCGTATTAATAACGGTTTGAAAATTTAAGTAAGCGAGAACTAACTAGAGCTCGCATTGACAAAGTTGGTTGCGGTAGTCAGGGGAAGGGGGGAAAGTATGATGATTAGCCGGAAATCTAAACTGAGCTTGTCCTCTCCCAAATAAGAACTGGAATGAATAATGCTTACAATCTTGGTGTTTGTAAATAGCGAATATAAAATAAAAACATCTGCCACCACAACAGTCGCAGGTGGTCGCAGCTAAAATGCTTATGCTTATTTACAAGAAGGATTAAAATATTTATCTACACAATTTTCAGCCCACCGGAAGCCGCCGATAAAAGTAAATTCATCAATATTTTCCATTATACTTTTTCGTAATTATTTTTTTTTTCATTTCAGATAGTTCTTAGTTTTGATAACTTTTTAATTTTTAATTCCAGTGAAATATGTATGCTAGAGGTGTGAAAACCCCATCGGATATTACTTTTATTAAATTTAAGTTCCCATTATTGAACGTATGAATTAAAACTAAATTTTTAAGGGCACGTCTAAAAAAAGTAAAACCATAGTTGTATAACGTTCTTGGCCTATTTTTGTTCATAAGCGTTTTTTTTTTTCAAATATTTCTTATGGAGCACGTTAATATATCTCAAGGGATAAGAAATTACATATGAAATATTTTTGATGTTCAAACTTTAAAATGGCTATTTTTTCCACCCTTGAACCACTGTGCGATGCTGCTATGGGACTTCTAAATTTTGCCTATCCAGGTATAATTAGGAGAGGGATCTTCACCGAGTACCTGACATCATATAGGCTCGGGGTCTCTATTTCACGCCCTATCGGAGGGACGGCATAGACAAGGATTTTTTACTCCCATTAAAAAATCCTAGGGCCTATTTGCAGCGGTTGAAGTTGATATTATTTGTAAATGTCTTTTTATTTTTTATCCTGATCTCCTTACTATACATATCTAATTTGAATTAAAGTTCAATTACAAACGTCAATGTTAAAACTACATTCATGCTTTCAGTTCCAGTAAGGTAAGATAAAGTTCTCTTGACACCTGATGTTTTAATATGAAACCTTTTTAATTGAAAAGCACTTCATCATGGGAGACCTAGGCTTTCACCGCTCCCCGCTTCGGGTGGATTGAATATCATTTTCGAGGATTTGCTCGGTCTTAAGCAGTAACACATAACAAAATTAATTCCTCAGCGACGGTTAATTTATACAGCGGCGGTTTAGATTGAAAATTTAATTTGATAGTGCTGTTTAGTCTCATAAATATATCAGGGGAGGCTTACCCCGCCGGCGACGGATTTAAATTTTCTCCTACTTTAAATTAAGCCGGCTTTGCTTGAAATTTTAGAGCTCTGTCCTAACTTATATGTTGAGCTTAATTAGCCTCGCATGTATTAATTTCCTCATAAGCCCATTTAAAAAAAAAAATCTTTTGAGTTATGAATAGTTAGAAAAAAATGTTTAAATCTTACTCTTGTATTTTTAATGATAAGGTGTGCTATGTGTTATTAGTTTATACTGCTATTTATTAAAGCTTTTTGTCTCAACGTCAGCTGCACGAAAGGACTATTTCGAATACTATAATTTAACCATGCAATATGATGAAAATTCCTGAGATTTGTAATTTACGCGATAGGAGGGAAATAACAATTTAGCCTGACATTTTTGCAAAATTTATCACTGAATTTCACCTTGTGGTGTCATTAAATCTTTATTTTTTTTTTTATTTAGCCACTTAAAGTCCGTATATTTTTTATGCAGTGTATTCCAGTATTGGGATACTAATTATGTGGTCACAATATTTTTTTATCTCCTTTGTGCCCTGAGGCGTAGAGTAGCCTCCTCACACCACTTCCTAAATCTTCCTCTACCCTGGGCCATTCTTCTCATTTCTGCCACTAACAGCACCACTCTCTCCCGAGTTTCTCTACATATCCATTATATGTAAGCCTCGGTCTGCTAACTGGTCGCTGCCCTTGTGGTCCTGCTTCTAATAGCCACCTCGCTCTCCGGTTATCTCCCATTCTACAAACATGACCAAACCTCCTGAGTTAGCGTTCAGTGAGGACCTCTCTTAGGGGTCTTACTCCCAGATGGTTTCTTTTCTCACTCGTTCACGTTTAGTTTTACCCGCATCTCTTCTCAGGAACCTGATTTCAACCTCCGTAGTCTTGCCAATATGGCTGTCAAGAGCTATACTACGTTCTGACCCGAATACTTTAAGAGTCTCATTTTGGCTTTTTTGCTTAGTTCTGGTCACAATTTAAAATTATGAATTATTTTGTTCGAAAGTCTTATCTATTCTATTACTTATCTATTCTGAGACGATAATATTGCGGTACTACCATATTGGGTTCAAAAGAATTCAGTGAATATAACACTTTTTTGGATGATATAAAAAAATAAAAAACACATAAGCCTGTTGTGGAAAACTTCCCATCTAGAAGACATTTATATTCCACTTAAATTCTTTGCGCAGGTTATGGAATTCAAAGCTCTGAATTAAGTAGTTAATGGCATTATAATGCTTAACACAGAGAAAAGATAAATTGAAAATTTCTTGTTAAAATAATAAATTGGAATGAACAGTTACACTAATGTCGATTTAAAATAATTTTACATTTACATGCAATTATAATTCAAATCGTCAGACAAACAATAAAAGTTCAAGTTAATTACAACGTTACAAAAAGTAACAACTAGTGACACAAATGTAATCATATGCTTCGATGTGCAAAGCAAGACTGAGCTTCTTATATTTAGTCCGAAATCGAACATTATAGAGGGGCGTAGAACATTCTCGTAAGGTCCTAAACTTGTACTATTAGATTAAGGTAACTGTTCCAACAAAAAGACTAGAACTTTTTTTAATGTAACAGCAAAATAATATGATTTTGTTTCCCGTTGCACTCTTCACTAAAAACAAAATACAAAAGTAAATAAATATCTCCACGTCCCTGCAAAAATACGTTCTCTTAGCACAATGTCTTGAAGTTTTAGGCAACATTTAAGTTCTTACAATTTGATAATATTCCTGAGCCGGAATATTATATGTAAGGTGCTTAAAAATAATAATTAAAATAATTAAAAATATTATTTGTACCTTCAGGTACGAGGGAATCGTTTAGATAGAATACCATGTACTAGTGAAACGATTCAGAAATAAAATATAATTTATTCCTCTAGGCTTTAGTAGCATAAAGCCAACGGAAGGTTGGAAAATGAAGTGGGGTAGGACAGGGTTAGTAGCCCCGCTTAAAAGATACTAGAGCCTTTAAAGGCAATTCCCTTATGGCTTCATAAAGTTGGGGTCTTGCCGCCCTGATATAGGGGACCTACCTCTTCTCCTATTTTATATTTTATGTCTCTTTCTACTTCCCTACATAACTAACAAACTGGTATATCCAAGGCGAAATGGAAGCAGTAAGAAAATCAACGGAAGGCTATTCAAAGCTGAGTTAACCTTTTTTACATAACTGAAGGAATTGATATAAATAATAAAATAAAAATGATTACATTTTGATTGAGATTTTTTAGCCAGCAGGATATTTTAAATTTGTGTTAAAAAATAGATTTAACGCTTTTTGTGCAATGAATGATTAATTAGGCATAGTAATTTAAACGTTTCAAACCTTTTTTTTTTCATTATATTCGCCTCTACCCTTAAGGGTCATTGGTTTTGTGTTCAATTATATTTTGTTGTAGTACGTTATTTCTTTTAAGTATTTGAACAAAGTATCTTTATTTTCTTCATCGACCTTTAACATTTCGCTTAGTGTTTCTCTATTTTCAGTATTGTATTTTGCTCAGTTTATTAAAAAGTGTTTCACTGTTTGGGGTATATTATAACATTCTTGGCATGTGGGGTGCTTCAAGTCCTCGGAGAAGATATTCGGGTGTGAATTGGCTATGCCCAATTCTGATACGACATAATACAACTTCTTCTCTTATCGAGATTCTCGAACTTGTGGTCCACTTTTTGCATTCTAGTTTTATTTCAGATAGTTTGGACTGTTCGGTCCTCCACCTCAACTCCCAAATTTTTTTTTGATTTTTCTTCAATTGGTGCAACCAGCCCTTCATCCCTTCAAACCATTTTAATTCCACTCACTTACAAAATTGTGTATAATAATGATCTTAACATTAGTTATTATTTCTATAATACACATCCTATTTAGGCTTAGTTAGTGAAACTTGTGTTGCGCGCGACTGATTTTTATTCACGATACGTTACTCCCCCGCACATTGTTTTTCAAATAAGTATTTATTAAAAAAAACTATTATAAAAAATAAGAAAAGCTTGAAAGTGTTTTTATATGTTATAATAGCACTGTTCAGTCCAAGGAGCGTTGTTATTGAAAAAGTTTAGGCCTAAAAAAAATGAGAGAAACTTGAAGTTTTTTTATTTATTCATCTATATTTTATTGATAGATCACATCTTCAATACGAATGTTTTATTCTGATTTAAGATTCTTCCATTTCATTTATAATTACAAAATAGTAATTTTTAAAAAAAATTATATAGGGGAGACCGAGGGGAGTTGAAACAGAGGAGAGTTGAAACAGTAGCGATTTCTATATATAAACAATATATATATATATATATATATATTTATATATATATATATATATATATATATATATATATATTAGTTATTTTCTATTATTATTTCATTTTATTTTTCTATTATTATAATTTCATTCTATTACTATTATTTCATCTTAAAATGTTAAATCTGTTACATGAAGAATTTTTATAATGAAAGCACGATGCAAGTACATTTTAACACATTTGATATAACTACCCTTCCCGTTGAATGGACTCGTTTTGCATTTCCATTGCAGTTTGTTAGGAGAGGCTGGGTCGACGTCACCCGCAGGCAGGACCGCAAAAGGTGAGCCTGTCAGTTGTTCCAACCGGTCGTTAACTGTTATTAATTGCTCCTCCTGTCTTAATTAGTCCATTATCCACTCGTCATTGCGGTGTCTTCTCCAGTTTGCGGTTTCCTTGTGGCGTCGCCTCCTGAATTACTCCCTTATATTACGGATGATTTCGGCTACTGTTCGTTCTATTGCTGAACCACTCTCACCTCTCCTGAAAATTTTCAACTAGGTATTATTTTTTTGTAAGGTGAAGTGCATTTTAGGTGTAAAGTTCATCTTTCTCATAAAAGAACAGTTATCAGTGCTAGTATAATGTTTTTCAAAGCGCTTTAACCTTAAAATCTTCCTTTGTGTAGAATAGTTCATTTTTTTACATCTTAAAAATTGTTTTTTAAATGGGGGGGGGGAGGTTAATGATTCCGAAGTCCGATTTACGCTCGTACCACTTCTGAACAGGGGAGTGGATAGACCTCTCCTGAAAACCATTAGGGATAATTGATTATGGTTACGCGTTGCCCATGGCAACGTCTGTTTGGAAACATGATGATAGCAAGTTCAAAACCCGGAGCCAGGGGAAAATTTAATTAATCTCGGCATCAATCCCACACCCTCTCCCCTGGCCCGGGTAACCCCGTATAGCCTACAAGGTGAGGAAGGGGAGGAACCAAAAAAAAAAGAAAAAAAAAAGGTAATTGATTATTTATTGGGATGGTTATAAAAGTGAAGAACGCCAACCTATCATTTTGCTCCTTGAAAGACAGATCAGGTGTTTACAGAGGCGATGAACTTAAAGAACATTTAACTCCTTCAACTTATCTTCAAAAACCATTCAACGAATGCGTCTATGGTGCATGTCAGTGAGGTCACATCTCTATCGTAAACTAAAGTTAGAAATTAAATTTAGAAAATTTGACGACAGAACGCAGTTGAAGTAATAAAAGCAGATAAGAAATAGCTGTACAATGCAATTATCCCACTCAACTTTACTGGAAATCAATTATACAGTTAATAAAACTTTTTTTAAAATTTTTTAAAACGTTCTTCATTTGAGAAATATTACGCTTCTTCTATGTATTTCCATTAATTGGCTTTTTTGGACACCATTGGAATTTTTTTTAATTTAAATTTTCAACAATTGCAATAAGAAAACAAAATTAGCTAATTCCTTCAATTTTCTCCGAAGACTACAAAATACATTACGTATGGGGAAAATTAACACTACTTCATATGGTACAATAATATTTCTTATTGCTTATTTGACATATTACGATTCACTAAAACTGAACGAGAGTCTTGTGGAATCTTCTGATGTAAAAAATACATTAAATAATTACGGAATGAGATTTTGGAATGTTATAAAAAATTTAACATTCTAACTTCTATATGAGCACAGAATGACATTAAAAAATAAACTTATAGGTTCATTTCATTGGATAAAAGATAAAATGCAATTTTTATGATAATTTACATTAAATAAACATTTAATGATAATATAATTTTACTTATTTTTGTCGAACCTTCATATTACTAAGGATTTTACTTTATAATTAATGATTCGAGTAAATTAAATGAATATGTGATTTATTGTTCGTATCTATGTCTGGCCATAACTGCAGTACGTAGGTTGAATATCCATTTAGGTAATTTGATGCGTGCTGAATGGCTGATTTGATTTGACATCAGACATCAATTCCGTTCTATAACCATGGACCTCAATGTTGTGTTGTAAATCATTTATTATATCATGATAAATTTATTTCTTTTCGTTGAAAAGAGCAAATGTTCCAAAAGAGACACAATTTCATTAATGTTTAATAGACATAAATTAATATTGTAACGTTAAACAGAAGCATGTGGTTTAAAAGTCCCAGACCTTTTGGAACCAGTTGGAACGAACCGTCATAGCATGTGTTTGTGACTTAGGTGTTCGTGTACCATTCACGCCTTTCCACGAGGTTCTAGACCTCCTTTTGACTATATATAAGGAGCGATTGACTGGACAGTTAGTCTTGTTGTGAAGCTCAAGCCATATGATTATTTGTGTGTTACAAAGAGATAATTTTCGTAACCTGTTCTAATATTTGTGTATTTATAATTCGTGTGACAATGAATATTCTTATTTTTTTTTTGATAAAAATCCTTTACCCACAGAATTGTTACAAAATAATTATAATTCAATTAAAAAGCCACCATGATTATCAAGTGAGAAAACACAAGTTTAAGGCCGTAATCTAACAAAATTAAAAAAAAAAATGTAGAAACCTAGTAATTAGAAAAAACTTAACTGTATTAAAGACAACATGTGATAAAAAAAGAAAAGAAAAAATCCCGATGTTTCCTTAAATTTATAATGCCTTCGTGTGCCTTCCTCATGATGATTCATAATTAACCACTCTAGTAACTTTAATAAATCTGATTAATAAAAATAATTTTTCTCATAAATTTTATTTTTCGTTATACGAATTTAATGAAGATTGTATAAATTATTCTCTGCGAAGTTCAAAAAAAAAAAATGCTGTTCCTGACTGAGAGGACGGTTGCAGCCAATGATCACGGAATAAAACTGTAGGTAGTTTAAAACGGCTCTAAAGATTTTGATCATACTCGTCTCGTCATATGGTTGATCTATCGAGTATAAGGCACTGTTCAATAGTGTTAATAGTTTGTTTTAAAAGTATACTAAAAAAGAAAACAAAATATAGAAATCTACTCGAATCCTTGGCTAACGAGCCCCTTTTACTATAGGCCTCGCACAAAAGTGAAATAGCGGATGCTTTACCGAATTATATAATTTTTTTTTTTTTTTTACAAAAAATGGTGAATGTCCTGATCCTTGAGACCTTGTAACTATTACATTTATTAATTTAGGTTTTTAAAATCAAGGTTATGTAGATTTTCTGTAAAAAAGTAAACAATCAACGTTACCATGCATATTCGAAATTAGAACAGAAATTTTTATTAAACGTACAAAATATGGAGATCGGATTCGTATTTTTTTTTTTATTGTGGACTCTGTTCAAAAAACCCTTAAAAATAGGCATTTACGACATCAGAGTATAAATATACATATTACAGTTTATAAGAGATTTTAAACCATATATATATATATATATATATACAGGGTGTTTCGGAATTGCACGGCACTATTTTAGGTACGTGTTCTCTAACACAAAATAAACAAAAAAGTTCATATTAACATATATCTCAAACTCATTTATTAAACAGATATCAAAGGTTAAAGATTTATTATTTATTTACTGCATTAAGACTGACTGTACAACGTTTAACGTGTTTAATACTAAATAAAAGGTATTAATAAATATATATATATATATATATATATATATATATATATATATATATATATATATATATATATATATATATATATATATATACAGGGTGTTTCGGAATTGCACGGCACTATTTTAGGTACGTGTTCTCTAACACAAAATAAACAAAAAAGTTCATATTAACATATATCTCAAACTCATTTATTAAACAGATATCAAAGGTTAAAGATTTATTATTTATTTACTGTATTAAGACTGACTGTACAACGTTTAACGTGTTTAATATTAAATAAAAGTTTTTAATCACCTGATAAACAAATGAACGATAAGCAATGACAGTAGTTGCTCATCTGTTTGTCTAGTTCTGTGTGTTTTAGTGTGAGTGAATCTTGTGACACAGTTCAATTTATGATTATCATGGGAGATACCACAAATTTATTCACTTTTGATGAACAAACAGACATGCTTTTAACTTATGGCGAGGTACAAACGGTGCTGCTGCTGTTCGAAGATATCGTGAAAAATTTCCTAACCGAAGAATACGAAATCGTAAAACGTTTGAGGCCATTGAAAGACGTCTTAGGAATAATGGTACGCTAAAACCTATACGAGTGAACGCCGGTCGACAACGATTTCGACGAACTGCAAACGTAGAAGAAGAAATACTCGATGCTGTTCAGTTATCTCCTACTACTAGTACCAGAAGATTGTCACGTCGTTTCGATGTTTCCTCTACCAGCGTATGGCGAACTTTACGCGAACAACAATTATATCCATTTCACGTATCAAGTAGGCAAGATTTGTTACCACAAGATTATAACAAGCGCAGAAATTTCTCCCAGTGGTTAATTCGACAATGCACACGAGATCCTAACTTCCTGAACTGCATTTTGGTTACTGATGAATCTTGCTTTACAAGAAACGGGATTCTTAATTTTCGAAATACCCATACTTGGGCCGAAGAAAACCCTCATACGACTGCTGTTGGACATTACCAACATACATTCTCTTTAAATGTCTGGTGTGGTCTTCTAAGCGACAAAATCATCGGCCCCTTCTTTTTGCCACCTAGGCTGTCAGGTATATCTTACTTGCATTTTTTGCAAAATAATCTGCATGATATTCTAGAAGATATTCCGCTAGGCATTAGGCAAAGGCTGTGGTTTATGCATGACGGTGCTCCAGCTCACTTTTCTCATAGTGTCACTGATTATTTAAATGCAACTTATGGAGACCGATGGGTTGGTCGAAACGGACCTGTTAAATGGCCACCACGATCTCCGGATTTAACGCCATTAGATTATTTTGTGTGGGGCTGGATGAAGTCTATGGTTTATTCTGCGGCAGTTGACACGCAAGAAGAGCTAAGAAATCGGATCGTGGAAGCCGCAGTAACTATCAACCACCATCCTGATGCTATACGAAGAGCCAGAGAAGCATGGATTCGTCGTGCTGAATGTTGCATTCAACAAAACGGAGACGCCTTTGAACATTTACTCTAAATGTTGTAATAATAATAAATAAATAGTAATAATAAATCTTTAACCTTTGATATCTGTTTAATAAATGAGTTTGAGATACATGTTAATATGAACTTTTTTGTTTATTTTGTGTTAGAGAACACGTACCTAAAATAGTGCCGTGCAATTCCGAAACACCCTGTATATATATATATATATATATATATATATATATATATATATATATATATATATATATATATATATATATATATATATATATATATATATATATTTATTTATTTATTTATTTATTTATATAACTTAAAGAGATAATATATATCTTTTACAGTTTATTGGGGATTATCATTGTTTATTTTTATTTATTTTTTTTATGTGACTCAACCGTTTGAACACGAAAAAGTATCTCTGAAACACAGATGTGAAGCATATTAATTAGACTTCTATGTTTTCACTGTTGGATCCGACCAGAGAAATAGGTAAGGAAGGGTCTCTTAATTTTTCAAATGCTCATTTGGTTAATTATGTTTGTATGTGCCCTGCTCGCAGCTGGCGGGGACGGAGAAGAGTTATGAAAAAGCGAGTTAATTTATTATTATCCGCGGGGGTGGATTAACGACAGGGGCAAGTACTAACATAGTTAAGTGGCGGCCTGTAATCATTCAACGCACACACTCGCCGCTGCCTTGGTTCCCATTTATCTAAGCTAATGGCCTACATCCTCTATCATTTATTTCGTCTCATCTCGACCTGCCACGGCCCTACCTCTTCAGCCCTTTTTATTGGTTAGCAGTTTACCCAACCGATGCAGGTGGAGAGGATCGGATCTCTTACGAACGCCAGACTTCGTGTTGATTCTCAATTTCTAGTATCAACACGTTTACTCCCCTGTCAAAGGTTTGAAGCACAAGCTACAGCCTCTTCAAAGCTGTAAAAGCATGGTTTAATAAATTAATTTTGTTATTTTAGGTTATTCATTCCAAAAGTGGTCTATAACATCCCCCACGAATTAGACGACCCCTTGCAGGTAACAGTCAACTACCTGCAAGGGGTGTGTCTGTATCAGTAAAAATCTGGTGCGTGCGCGCAACACACAACTTTCACTTACCAACTTACTTAGATAAGAAATTAATGCGTTTTGTTAATGCCACTTCTCAAAGTTACACATTTTCCACATTCATTTCTTATTTTTGTTTTCATTTGCTCTATAAACCCCTCAGAACATTTTAATAATGATAACGCTTACCTGATATTAAATAACACTCAATTTTCATTAAACATGACGAATATGAAGAAAATCGTTAAAATCGTTTTTGAGATAATCTAAAAATTAGAAAAAAAGTTATGAAATAAAGTGTCCCCTTCGATTGATCAATCTTGATGAAATGTTGGCTATTACATCTTTGGCATATACATACATCAAATACCCAGTTTGATGAAAATCGTTAAAGGCGTTTTTGAATAAATTAAAAAAACAAGTGAAATTGATACAAAATTTAATAAATAAAGTCCCCCCTCCGGTTGATCAATTTTGATGAAATGTTGGCTATCAAATCTTTGGCATATACATACATCAAATACCCAGTTTGATCAAAATCATGAAAACCGTTTTTGAGTAAATAAAAAAAAAACACTTGAAAATGAAACAACATTTATTCAGTAAAGTGCCCCCTCCGGTTGATCAATTTTGATGAAAATTTTGCAGTCAAATCTCGGGCATATTAATGCATTAAATACTCAGTTTAATCAAAATCGTTAGAGCCGTTTCGAGAAAATCGAAAAAAACGTAAAAAGTTATTAAATAAAGTACCCCCTCCCTTTGAGAAATTTTGATGAAATTTTTGCTGTCACATCGCGGGCATATACCTACACTAAATATCCAATTTCAGGTTCCCACGGTTTATAGTTTTTGAGCTAGTCTGTTCACATACACACACACACACACACACACACACACACACACACACACACACACACACACACACAGACCATTTCGCGGGACTTGGTTATTTCGACTCAGGGGGTCCCGAAACGTGTATTTCCGTTGAAAACCGGAAGTCGAAAATTTTCACGATCGCAATACTTCCACTTACTACATATTTCATATATAGGTAAGTGAAAGTAAAAATATGGTGCGTGCGCACAACACACAATTTTCACTAACAACTCACTGTTTTGTTAATTGCCACTTCTCAAAATCACACATTTTTCCACATTCATTTCTTTTTTTGTTTTTATTTTCTCTATAAAAAACAATAATTTTTTCATTATTAAATAAAAGTTTTTACTTGTGATACTTCGGCAATACTCTAAGCATGCATAATACCCCAAGTCGTCTGAATTTATAATTTTCTATGTAGTTGTTGAAAACTTCATTTAGTTACCATGGAACAAATAATTTCCATTAAATGAAAAGAAAATTTCCATTAAATGAAAAGAACGGCTTTAATTATGAACAATGGTCTGTCATTACAGGCATGCGTGGGCTCAACGTGTTTTATGAGTTGATGGAATATTTTTCTTTTTTTCTCCTCTATAGGTTTATTTGATTTTTTTCATATTTCATATTTAGACATTTCTTATTTTTAGGCGTAACGAGAAACAGTTCATTTCTCCATATAAACAAAAACAAAGGTACTTTATAGGAAAACAAAAAAAGCCCCTTCCCCATTAAAGGCCCCTTAGAAAATTTTAATAATGATAAAGCTTACCTGATATTAAAGAACACCTAATTTTCATTAAACATTACGAAATTGATCAAAATCATTGGAGCCGTTCTGGATAAAATTGAAAAAAAAAACGTAAACATTAGACAAAATTCACTAAATAAAGTACCCCCTCCGTTTGACCAATTATGATGAAATTTTTGCTGTCACATCAGTTTAATCAAAATCCTTAAAGCCGTTTTTGAGAAAATTGAAAAAAAAAAACCCAAAAAGTTATGAAATAAAGTACCCCCTCCGTGTGACCAATTTTGATGAAATTTTTGCTGCCACATCGAGGGCATATACTTACATTAAATACCCTATTTCAGATTCGCACGGTTTGTAGTCTTTGAGCTAGTCTGTTCACACACACACACACACACATACACACACACACACACACACACACACACACACACACACACACACACACACACCCACACACACACACACACACACACACACACACACACACACACACACCCACACACACACACACACACCCACTCACACACACACACACACACACACACACACACACACACACACACACACACACACACACACACACACACATACACACACACACAGACCATTTCGCGGGACTTATTTTGACTCATGGAAAACTTGTATTTCCGTTGGAAACCGGAAGTCGAAATTTTTCACGATTGCAATACTTTCCCTTACTATATATTTCATATATAGGTAGTAGAAGTAAAAATAAAAATTGGGGGTGCGTGATACGTAAATAAGTGTCGACGCCTAACCCTCAAATATAAACAATTCGCAAACAGTAGTAATAAAGTTTATTTGCTTTAAAAAGCTGACCAGGTTGGACAAACTGACTTTTTAACGTACGTTGAAAATTTAAATGTTCTTTGACACCTAGGTTTAATGATGTTTGACTTGAAAAATGCCTTACAGGATTGAAGAAACGGATGTCATGTTACAACAAAAACTGATCGGAATAAGCACTAACGAAGAACTTGAGGTAGATTTTAGGAAGGGATATCAGAAATTTTTACTTCACAGAGAAATACCCATTACTTATCCTGCTTTATGGGCTATCGAAAAGTTTTTAATAGAATTTCCATCTTCATACCTTGTTGTCAGGGGTATCAGCGCTCTTGCTAATCTTCTTACCAAAAAAGATTGGATATCACTGATCGAGGAGATTTAATGTTAAACCTAACTAAATTAAAGCCAAATATTGAAAATTCGGGATTTAAGCATCAGGTTCATCCTTTCCACTAAAAAAAAAAGGATTAATTTTTTATGCGTTTGTTTTATTTTAATATAATTTTACTGACTTTTTATTTTTTTCACTTTTCCTATAGCTAAGCGAAACTTATCAAACTTTGCGCTATCAAAACTTATTTAATGTTCATTAATTTGTTAAAAAAATTAATATTGGAAAGGTGGGCGTCTACCCGAAATGGAAAAAAATTGGCAAGGGGACAAGACAAAGAAATTTGGGACCTCAGGATTTCTTGTTGGGGGTATAATGGTAAAATTGTTATTACCGCGGTGTGGCTATCGAGGTATTTTGACTATGTAAGGATGAATTAATCTTTCAAATAAAACTTATTGATATTAGAAGATAAAAAAATATTTTAATATAATTTTATATATGCGGTGGCATCGCCGGCGTTTAAACGAGTAAGATCCATTGTACGTTTTTATAGGGCTCTATCTTTATTTCACCAAAGGCACACGAATTTCAATTTTTTTTTAATTTATAGTACCTACGCAGGTTTCGGTTTGAAAGAGATACGATTACTATTTCTGATAAACATGGCTGTGGTAAACTCTGCTGTGGGTAAGATTAAACAGACAAATAAGCAGTATTGTTTCTTGGACTGAACTTTTTAATCATTAAATATAAAGTTACATTTAGAAGTTAGGAGTTCCCTCTTGAAAGAGTGTCTCTTTTTATATTATCTAATTTTATGTTCTAATTCTGTAGAAACAACTCTGCCCCTTAAGCCTTTTTTTTCCTTTAGCAATTTAAAAAACAACCTAAATTATTGAATTACATTTAAACTGGGGTGATTATAAATATTGATTTTTATCTACTTCAATTTGGCTATTCCGCTTCGTTATGTTGGGCTTTTTTCTTGGTTGATAATTTGGTCTTGAATTAATTACGTTTAAAAAAATAAACCCTTTTCCTGTTAAATCGCTATTTTCACTAATTAAATTCGTAAAGAATGTTCAATATTAAAACATGAGAGTTACAAGAGTGTGTTCAAAATCAAAACACGAGAATGTAATTCAGCAGTGCAATTTATTAAAAATTTGTTTTTATTTTCCTTAGGTAAGCGATGAAACAATCATATCTCTCTTACCTTTTCCCTAAAAAAAATAATAAGGAAAAACGACCTGGTGACGCAGATCTGCCTCTCACACTTTAAATATAAATTCATTTGCTTATTTAAATCATATTATTTTTACGCATTAAAATATAGAATATGTGTTTACAATTTTTGTTCCAATTTATTTATGTATTTTTATAATAACAAATATTGTTTTAATTTTTTTCAAAATATCATTAAATACCGTATGAATGTGTTGAGTAGGCAATATTACCTACCATTTTCATTCACTGTGAAAGAAATGTAACCATGATTCATCATCAGTGCTTTTAATTATGAATACGATTTCAAAAACCATGTAAATAAAATAATGTATTAAAATGTCGCAACTTTTACTTTGTTAATGTTAAACCCTTCGAAGATGCTATTTTACTATTACTCACCCTTTACTTATTCCGTTTCACCCCTTTGTTCTGTTTTATATTCCAATAATTTAGATGGAACTATGTTGCTAATTATTATAAAAATAGGATAATAATAACTACTGTATTGCAAGGATAGTTTTAAACGTTTCTAGTCTTGTTATGTCGTTTTTTATCATCCTAAGTGATTAAGTTAAATTTCCATATTTTTCAGGGCACGGCTTTTAAAGTTTGAAAAAAATTGGTATAAGATCAGGTTTTAATTATTTAAGCGTTTATATTTCGTAAAACAAATCTGGTGCGATTGGCGCAACCCACAACTTTTACTTACCAAACTTACTTAGATTAGAAATAGACGTGATTCGATATATATGTAAAAGCCGTTCAGCACATTTATTTACTTTTTTTTGTCTCCAGAAGTTATAAAATGTTATAATTTGTATTGCGAAAATTGAATGTCCTCAGTATTTTTCGATTCATTATTGTTTATTTCTTTTTTTTAAGGACCTAGAAAAATCCTAATCTGACCATCAGTCAGTTTTTTTTTACAGCTAGCTTGGTTTTTACTATGTGTTGCTTTTTGTAAATATATCGCGAAGTTGAAATGAATAGTAATTAAAATTATATTTTAAAATGTTTATCTCTTATGCCTTTCCGGAAACCGAGGACGATTACTTTTCCTCTAAAACCACTTTATGTTGCATTCAGAAATCTATTATGGAACTACCATACAGTTGGTAAACTAAAAGATAGTTAAAGATTATTTTGTACCATTTACACCGTAAACTGCTTTAAATAATTTGAGCAACTCGTTTTTTCTCTCTAAAGTACACCTAAAATTTTTTTTATTGTTAAATAAAAGTTTTTATAGTGATGATAAGGGAATGCAAGCATTATACTCCATCTCCTCAGATTTTATAATTCTCTATTTCATGCATAGATAAGTGAAAGTAAAAATACTAAATTAGTGGGTTTAGATTACAGCCAACTGAATAGATCTTATCAGTAATGAGATAGTAGAGTTCACTAATTGTTCTCCGTTCGATTACGGCAGTTACATCTGCTAATAATTATAACTACATTTCAAATGAAGGCCTGACTTATACACTTATTTGCTATGAGAAAATCGCCTCCATGCTTCTATTAGGCCCTTAATTCATTTTGGGCTAATTTCGGCTTAACCACTAATTCACTGGGATGACAGGTATTTTTACTATATCATATTTTTTCATTATTCAATGAATTAGATTTTGATTTTGTTTCTTACCCTTTTCTTTTTAGGAATTATGTTTAATTATATTCTTTTCTGTTTCAGTTGGTTAAGCACCGATAGTATTGAGCCATCTATCATTCAAGGTAAGGTAATTTATTTCAATACGTCACAGTGATCATTATTTTTGCGTAACGACTTGGATTCAATTTGATGCCATGCAAAGCCTTAATGCGTTCTGCTCGTCAAAAAGTTCTTTTGTATGATTTCCACGGACTTAATAGATTCGCTCTAAAATTTGGGGACCTACTTTATATTATCAGATTCTCCTTTTGACCTTTTTAGTTTTATTTTATATCTGACCGAGCTCGATCAATTACAACATTAGATATAATAGATAAAGCCCAACCACCGAGAGAGAGGATTTATCGCTTGTTTTCCTCATTTGAAATGGGACCACTCCTGAGATGCTTCTCCTTGTTGACAAACATTGTTGTAATTCCCTTTCCTGTTCGCCAAGTGTTCATCAACAATAACAACTTGAGGTGGTAACTGAAATATAATAATTTCGTTCCATTTGCAAGGTAACAACAATGTCTCAAAGCTTTGGTAATAGTATTTAATTGATTTAATTCATATCCATTTTCAACAATCAGTGAATTTGATGATTGAAATAATACATTGGCATGAGAGGCATGAGGGGGAGCATTACCCAGTGGCATCTCCTACTGGCTTGATTGGTGCTAGGATTGACAACTAGACGAGGAGGTCCCTCATCCAGCTCCTCTTCAGCCTTCTACGGGTGTTACCTGGCATGAGTTTTGTGGCCATGTTATTAATGAGTGAGTTGGGGTGTCCTTGTAATTTTTCGTGGAATCTTTTGTAGTGCGTTCGTATGTGTTCGCTGACAGTTGGCATGTGAAGGTCATTGTGTAATGTTATGTTGCTGACATACCAGGGTGCTTTTGTAATTGTTCTAAAAGTTTTTGCCTGAAAAATTTGAAGTTTGTTAATGTGAGTCTTTTTGGCGATGCCGTATATCTGTGATGCGTAGGTCCAGATTGGTTTCAGTAAGTAGGTGTAGGTGTTCAATTTCTGTCTAAGTTTTAGTTTCGACTGTTTTGAGAGGAGTGAATATAGAAGCTTTAGCCTTTGGTTCAAGGTTTTCCTTTTTTTTTTAATATGTGGACCCCATGTCATTCTTCGGTCAAATGTTAGTCCTAGGTAGTGTACTGTGTCTGTCTGTGGTATCTGTGTATTGTCAAGGAAAACGGGAGGACATGTTTCACGTCGAAGAGTAAAAGTTATGTGTAATGATTTGTCGTGATTTAGTCGGATTTTCCAGAGTTTAAACCAGTCATGTAATTTTGTTAAATAATGTTGAAGAGTCTGTGATGCGTATGATGAATTTATGTGTCTTGTTAGGATTGCTGTGTCGTCCGCATATGTTGCTGTTAATATATCTGAGCTGCATGGAATGTCGTGAGTGTAAGTAATGTAGAGAAGTGGTGCGAGCACTGAACCTTGGGGTACTCCTGCCAGGATAGGCTTAATAGAAGATAATTCTGACCCGCAACGGACGGAGAAATATCTGTCAGAAAGAAAGGATTGTAGAATAAGATAGTAGGTAGGTGGAAGTATAGTCTTGAGTTTAAAGAAAAGACCCTGGTGCCAGACTCTGTCGAACGCCTGAGCGACATCCAGAAATACGCCAGTTGCATATAATTTATGCTCTAGTGCTGTGGATATGTAGTCTGTGACTCTGTGTAGTTGATGTATAGTTGAGTGGTGTGTCCTGAATCCAAATTGATGATCTGGTATTGTTTGCGTGTTTGTTAGTACATCAATCAGTCTTTGGTACAATAAGCTTTCAAAGATTTTGGAACAGACAGGAAGTAAGCTAATAGGTCGGTATGATGAGGGCAAGTTCTTGTCTTTGTTAGGCTTGTGTATCATTGTTATATGTGAGTATTTCCATTGTAGTGGGAATTTAGTCGTCCTCAGTATCGCATTATATATTGTAGTCAGAAACACTAGAGCTTTCCTGGGCATTTGCTGGAGCACTTCGGCGTTAATCAAGTCATGTCCAGGGGCCTTCCTTTTAGGCAGCTTTTTGATTTTTTCAGCGACTTGGGCAGGTGTGAAGGAAGGAGGAGGTAGTGTCAATTGTAAGGGTGTTTCTAAAGTGGTGAGTACGTTAGTATCGTGTTCAGGATTTATAAATTCTGTGTGTGGTTTGAAAACTGATGAAAGATATTCGGCGAAGAGTTCAGATTTTTCTCCGTCGGTCACGACCCAAGAATCATCCTCTCTTCGAAGAGGTGCCGGCACTTCACGATGCTTCGTAATATTTTTGGTATGTCTCCACAAGCTCCCATCGTCAGTCGAAAGATTCGTTATATATTTGTCGTAAGTTATTTGTTTGAATTTAGAAATCTGTCGTTTGAGTTCGTTATTTATTCTATTGTATGATCGTTTATCAGATGGAAGTCTGTCAGTCTGCCATGTTTTCCGAGCTCTTCTCTTGGCTCTGATCAAATCCCTTATGTACTGGGGATAAATCGGTAGATTTTCAGACTTTCTAAGTTTGGGTACAGAAGAAGTCCATGCTGCTTTTTGTAAGTTCTGCGTAAAACATTCTACAGCCTCCTCAAGTTCTTTTTCATTCTTAATGGAGAGAGGAACTGTTAGTGCAGTGTTTAGGTAATTCCTGTACGCATCCCAATCTATTCTGCCGGTTATTAAAGATGGTTTCTTCGATGCTACGCAGGGCTCGTCAAGTAATACCAAATGCACAAGGGAATGATCAGAACAAAGATCTGAGCTCGTACTTACACTGTGTGGTGTGGTTCGAAGTCCTTTAGTAATGAAAAAGTCGAGTAAGTCTGGAGTTTTCCGTCTAGAAGTTGGCCAGTAAGTCGGTGTATGGGGTGATATCGTGTCTAATGAAAGCTCGTGGAGAACTGACTTTAGACTCCTTCCTCGGGGGGTTGAAAGTCTTGACCCCCAAGACTGGTCTTTGGCGTTATAATCTCCTCCTGCAATAAAACATCTACCAAGACATTTAAAGAAATTACTAAACATCGCGGGTGTCAGCACATACCTGGGAGGACAGTAAACCGCTGCAAAAGTAATGCAGTGGTGTTGTGTGGAAAGTGTGATAGCTGTAGCTTGTATGTCCGGTAATATTGGAATGGGCAAAGGATTATGTTTCAGTGTTATTTTGACAAGTATAGCAGTGCCTCCGTGTGCTGTTCCGTCTGGATGGTCAGTTCTGTAAATTTTGTAGCCCTGTATGTAAAATTTTGAATGTGGTGTTAGATGGGTTTCTGTTATTAGTGCAATGTCAATGCGTTTTTCGTGTAAGTATATGTCTAGTTCGGTTCTGTGCTGAGTCAGGCCGTTTGCGTTCCATAGTATGACTGACATGGAGCCCACAGTCATCTGATTAAGGGGCATATTGTTGGCTAAGGGCAAGTGTTACCTGAGATAATTGTTGTAGAAGGCCAAAGAGGGGATTGATGAGGTTATTCAACCCGTTAATTAAATTTATAATTTGGTCAGAGGAGTTTTCAGCCGGAGGGGCCGACGGGGTAATATTCCTACTCATACCTGTACATCTTTGACGTTGTCCTGATGCAGGTTGGTGTCTATGTTGCTCCAGTCCCGGTATTTGTTGAGGCGGATGATGTTGTTGCGGCTGAGGGAGGTGCGGAAATTCACTGATGGTTGGTGGTGGTGGTGGTGGAACCTGCACTTTTGGTGGTCTCTGAAGAATATCATGAGCCCGGCGGATTTTCCGGAGCTCTTTCAGAATTTCGCACCCTCTGTAATTGGCTGGGTGCGGACCTCGACAGTTGGCACAAGTTGCAGCGGTGTCTCTTGTTTTGGTGCAGGATGTGCTTTCATGGCCCATACCACACCTTACGCACTTGGGCGGATGATTACAATATGTTTTGGTGTGGCCATACTGCTGACAACGTAGGCATTGAGGGATCATCCGTTTCTTCCGGGGTTCTTCGATCTTCACGTGAGTGTAATATAAAAACTTTATGTCAAAAATTTTTTCGTTAAAGGATGCCTTAGAAACATCTACGAAAAACATAGGCAACGGTGTTTTATACCTGGAAATGACATTTACAACATTTGTTGCCTCGTAACCATGGTTAGCGAGCTCTTGTTTTATAGTTTCAGCTGGAGTAGCATGATGTAAATTTTTTATAACAACCCGAGGGCATTTATCTTCTTTGAGTTGGTAGGTGTGGAAGTCGGCACCACCTCTTCTAAGACTTGCCACTAGCCTGCGATATACTTCGGCATTCTCGGGATAGACGGTTACCCCTCTTATTGACGTCTTTAGCCTGAAGCTGTTAGGGCCCCCTTCTTTTTGAAGGTAGTTTACAAGAGCTGAATAGTCTTGAACGTCACTCAAATGTATGGGCGGTGGCTTAACATTGACTAATTCGTTAGTTGATGGCTGTGGGTCACTATTTGAGCTTGATAAAGGAGCGTATCTATTGCTAGTAGTAACAGAATTACTACTAACCTTCATTAGCTTGCGTGGGTCTCTATCGGACACTATTTGTCGCTTTCTACATGATACAAGCTCCCAGGGAGTAGATTCGGACTGATTTTCATTAGAATTGTCCATTTCAATAGCTAGACCATTAGATTCTAACGAGTCCGTCATTGTTCAGCGGGTGAACCCGCTGCACTTAAATTTTCTCTCCCCTTACTTTCACACTAGTTCAACTTACCAATAGGGGGAAGAAAACAAGTATTAACACACAGTTTACACCATTAAAACATGTTAAAAAACTTTTAAAACACAGAGCAAAACAAAAACACGTCTATAACCATTAATCACCAACAGCTGTTTTTTTTTTATATCCATTTTTAAATCATACTTTTGAGTCTCCTCGATAAGCGGACTTAAATTCATTGCTGAATTAATGCAATTCTAAAGATAAAAATTACAATAGAAATATCGTCTAGGTCCTCATTGTAGGTTTCTTTAAAGCAAGTTATTACAAAGGAAACCCCAGAAAAAGACGCTTTATTCTTTCAATATTTCTGAAATGGTATTATTTGGTTTATAGATATTTCTCTGATATTCATTATATTGTAGTCTTTTTTATTAAACTGAACCAGTCGGTGTTTCTGGGCGAACCAAAAGGTCTAGAGCAACCAAATTCAGACAGCAAGCGGTAAGGGTGGCTCCAAACAAAGTCAGCATGTTGTCCCCTTTCGACTTGTTTCGTGACAGACTCCACGTGCTGAAGTGTGGTTTTGTGTGGGAAAACTAAAAATTTTCGTCGAACGGATTTTCTTCTCTACATATGAATAATTATTTTATTCAATCTGCTCTTACAACTTTTAATGCTAATGCATACATCCCTTAAGGTTTTGCCTGACTTTGGCTTTCCTACCTCTTCACGTTCATCGTAGGAAGTTAAAGATATCAAAATGGCTCGTATGGGGTTCCTTGAAACAAGGGCGTTCGGGGCATAATGAAACGTCTCATGGAGTCCGACGAGTGTTTCATCATGCTGCATGTGTTTTTCATTTTGCAATAAGCAGTCGGGTTTTTCTTTTCATTTTCTTACAGATTGGTGCGAAATTGAGAGCAGTGATACATTTTTTTTTGAACACCAAAAAGAATGTATTAATTTATGACAACTTTCTTCCAAAGTCATGCTTTCCTCTTTCCTGAAGAATTTCGTGGCTATCCAAAAGCAGAAGGACGAAAAACCGACTGGAAGCCGAATAAAGTTTTAATTATGTTAATTATGGTGTTGTTTTTTCAGCTGTTTCATTGTACTCAGGGCATGGGACACAATGAAACAAAATTATTTTTTTGGAAAATAGCTGCTCGCGGTCAGACATGATGCATAAAATAATGTTAAAAGCATTTCTTACATAGATCAGATCCTAAGGTAACATGCAAAAAATACAATAAAAAATTGAAAATAAAGTCTCAGATGGGGGCTATGGGTTAAAAAAACTTATGTGTTTCATTGTGTCCCACCTCCCCTATATGTATATATATGTTTAGAGGAAAGCGTATGTTATACATATTCCTAAACTTCTCTTGTTGGGAACACTGAAAATATCATCAAGCTCGTTCATGTTGAAACTTTAATCTGCATTGTCTGTAATAATTCTCTATTGTTTGGCTCATTGAATCTTTGTATCGAACAGAGATCGACTAATAATCATGTTTTTTCCCCAATACTTTATTCTGAAAATGCATAATTGACTCTCCAAGGACCACAGAAATGATATATTCGCTTATATTTTATCCCTCCTCTGCGGACGCCTATGACAGCACGCTTGAAGATGAACCACGTCTCTGCGCTCATCTGCATGGAACATTGAGGTTAGAGTAAGTACGTTTACTAAAAAACCATCAAGCAGTATGTGCCTACTGTTGATTGTTCTTGGGCTTTCTACGTAAATATAGAAGGAAAAAAATTACCTTCAAGAACCGACAAAACTTAAAAATCATAACCGTACCACATCCACCAGATCATCTAAGCAGAATCATGAATGTGAACTAGGAATATCAAAATCAGTAGATAAGATTGAAATTTTGCCACTCATTCAGCATAGAATTAAGATCTGTTGAAGTACTAAATAGGTTTCCTAAGTTGACGGTTATGGTACAGTAATCTTCCTGAATGTAATTCAGTTTGAGGGCTCCCTTGAGAAACAATATTATTATTCTATATCCAGGAGTGATGATGCTTTTGCTGAGTAGGCAGACGGGGCAGGCAGATCCATTGTGAGAGGGCTTTGTTTTCCATTTGACATTGACTTTAGAAGCTGGGTTCCATCCTACCCCCTTCCCGATGCTCAGACTTTACACTTGACAAACTTCTCTCCAAAGTCCTCCCTTTAATAGGACCCCGGGCCATCTCTCTTCCATTTCTGTTGTGAAATATAATTAATTTATCTATTTATAGTTCTTTAACTAGCAAAGCTTTTCATATCTTGTCTATCATCTCAAATCATTTGAGAAATACTAAAACTGAGGAACATCATAGTCAAAAAGTATATTCATAAACTTCATACTTCCTTGCAGTGTTCTGGAATTGCTATACATCATTAGAATTCTAAATTTAGAATCTTTAATTGTTTTATAATATACGTGTTCTTAATTATAGCGTTGATTCTCCCATTACATTAACATTATTGGAGATGGTAAGTATTGAACGTATCGTTAGACTCTTAATGGTCTTAAGAATTTAGTTTCTTATATATTGTATTAGTTTTATATTCCTATTTTTACTTTTGCAATGAATGTTTGAGCATTTTTTTAATGAAAATTTTTTATGCTTGTTGTTACTTTGATCTTCTTCTTTTAATGGCACGACTCTTTGCGCTGAAAGCGATCCTTGGCCTAATTGCTCAACCTCTAAGTTCCATCTGTTTTTGTCCTACGTAAGTAAATCATTAATTCTCAGTTTCCTTATATTCCCCTTAGGACCTTGCCTTTCCACCCACACTTTGGTCTTCCTTTAGGCCTCATTCCATGAGGGCAGTTTTAGTATGAGCTTGTAGCCGTTCATTCTTCATCCATTCATGCTCTGTACCCAGACAAAAGAGGGGAGTAAATCGACATAGATTTTATAAAGCTCTGTACTTTTCCTTCTTTATTTATTTCATTCATATAAGTCCATATTTAATAATACAAATGATAAGACCTACTTGGTCTAATTTTCATTTAAAAAAAAAATGATTAAGTTTCTAAACCAATCTAGTACTTATGAAAGAAAAAAAAATGAGTGAACTGTATATGTTATAATTTATGAAATTTTAATGAATAAAAGAATTACAAAATTGTAAATAAATGAATTAAATAAAAATTAAAATATTAAGGACCAATTTAATATTTTCAACTTTACAAAATTTTCAAAGGTAATGCTTTATTTTTATTAATATATTTTTTCATAACGGTGGTTGTAGAGATGATATTGATTAATTATCGCTTTAGTTATTTAGTTAATTATCCTTATAATACAAGTCTGAAGATTATATTCATATTTATTAACTATTTCCTCGTTCAACAACAATTAATACAGTTAGGATACACTTACTTTTAACCTCTTGCTCTTTCCCTAACACCCTTTTGTTGATGATCATAGATTATGTGTCAATCATGATCATTTTTTAATAAATCGTTGATTATTTATTATTATTATTGAAAATTGATTAACTATGTGTTAATCTGTGACTAACACTAAAATAACTGAATGTTTATTTTATTTTTTTTTTTTTTTTACTGTCAAACTATTGTTAAAAGTTATTAATTTTATTTAAAATTGAATGATCATTATTTTTTGCATTAATTTCTGCATTTTTTTTTATAATTCTTTTTTAATTATTCTTATCTGATTACTATAAAAAGATTGTTAAAATCGCTTTTATAATTACTCGCGTTTATTCACTTTTCCCTTATCTTGTTCACTTAGTTATTTTATTCAGGATTTTAAAGAGATAATGCCAGTTTCCTGTAACGGTTCTATAAACATAATGACAGGCTAAACAATAGACGGGCCCGGCTTGACGACAGAACAATAGATAAGTGTAATTACTTCTAATAGGGGTTGCTTGGGGGGGGGGGGGGGAGGGAGTTAGGGGTGATGGGAGTGGGAAGTTCTCAACCCGGCTCCAAACTGCTTAACATTTTCCTCTTTTTATTAAAGCCATCACTTTCCCTCAACTTTCTCTCATTTCGACTCTGAGCTCAAATGTGCTCTCGAATCTGAAACTGTCCCAACAGTTTTCGGCCCTGATTAAAACCGCCCAGTATTATGATTTATGGAGTTTAATATCCTCCGTTCCAATCTTTATCATCCCAGATTGCTTGTGTATGTTAGGTTTGTTCACTTCTTTTATAATCTTCCGGATTGCAGTTGTTACTTTTTATGTTACCCTTAGTATCACCAAAAAACCACTGAATTATCGCTAGAATAAATGTAATTATCTCAAATGCTGTGGGAATTAGGATTCTTTAAATTCAATAAGTAACATATTGCCGATTTTCATCCAAATTCATTTCTTAGCAAGTGTCCTGATACATAGCCAACTCATAAAAGATCTAGCATAATAGCTTTTCGTTTTTACGTTATATAGTAAACTCCCGATCATCCGCGAAATCGGGATCGCTTCGCGTCCATACAAGTGACAGTTAAAAAGGCGTGAATGCTTACTTACAAATTATTAACTAAAATGGTTGTTTTTTAAAAATCCATATTTAAATCAACATCCTACATCGGAGTATTATTATGAAATAGATTTAAAAATAATTTCTTTTGACCGTATGATTAATTCTAATTTGTAAGTTATAAAAATTTGTTTGAATTTTATATCGAAGAAATGGAGAGCGAAAATTGTTCGTGTAGTTATGAAGAAAGACCTTTCATCATTTTCATTCCTGGGTTTATACCTTCACCTACCAAAACTCTTATTACGGATCTATATTGTGGCAGAAGAATCTATGGCAGGAAGAAGATATAATGGAAAGATGGAGGGAGCACTTCATGGAGCTGCTGAAAGGAAGAGACGTCACTCCTGATGAGACATGCAACGCAGAGATGGAGTATTCGGAAGAAGATGATTACATCAGCGAGGAAGAAATGCAAGAAGCTATCTCGAAGATGAGGCTGGGCAAGTCGGCGGGGCTGGATGAAATAACGCCATAAATGATGCGGCATATTGGTAGCAAAGGGGAAGAAATGTTTCTTCATCTTTTAAATCTGATATGGAAAAAGAAAAAGGTACCGAAGGACTGGGAGATCGCTGTGGTTGTACCTATCTACAAGAAAGGAGACAATAGAGTATGTAATAACCATAGAGGCATATCTCTGCTCAGTGTGCCAAGCAAACTCTATTCAAGAATCCTAGAAGCAAGAATTAGAAGAGTGGTCGACTGCCAAATCGGAGAGGAGCAGTATGGATTCAGAAACTCGAGGAGTACACAGGACTTGATTTTCACTTTGAGACAGGTCATAGAGAAGTCCATCGAGAAAGGGAAAGAGTTTTCTGTTTGCTTCGTGGACCTAGTAAAAGCTTTTGACAGGGTCAAAAAGGAGGATATAGAGCGAGCTCTGTCAGAAAGGCAAGTTGATATCGGCACGATTCTGGCAGTTACAAGCCTTTATAAAAAGAATAAAAATATTATAAGGACCGGCAACCACATCTCCAAGGAATTTGAGACGACGCAGGGAATACGCCAGGGGTGCAGCCTAAGCCCTCTACTTTTCGTATTAGTGCTGGATCAGGCGTTAAGGAGAGCAAAACCCAGATTGCGACGTTTTCAACTAGGACATAGGAACCTACAGCCTACAGTCTACACCCACCTCGCTTTTGCTGATGACCTCGTCATATTTGCTGCAGATGACCGGGACCTACAATACAACTTGAACATCATGCAAGAAGAGCTGTCTAGCATTAACATGGACATTAATCCAGATAAGACTAAATGCATGAGAATAGGAAGACGTCCCCGCCATGTTATGAGAGTACTGAGGCTGAAAGGACAAATCTTAGAGCGGGTGCATGATTTTAAGTATTTGGGTGCCTGGATAAACGCAAGTGGCTATATCGATGGGGAGATATCACAAAGACTGGGAGCAGCTGGAAGAATGTTCCAATCAATCCGGAAAGGCTTCCTCAACAAAAGAGAAGTGACGAAGAAGACAAAGATATCGGTCTACAAGTCAACGTTCCTGCCCATCCTATCTTACTCCTCCGAATCATGGACCCTCACCTCAAAACACAAAAGTCAGATCCAGACAATGGAGATGAGATACTTGAGGAAGGTTGAAGGAAAGACAAGGAGAGATAGGATCCGCAATACAACTATAAGATCGAACCTCGAGGTACAGCCGGTAGAAACTATTCTAGAAGAAAATAAACTGAGATGGTTTGGGCACCTCCAAAGGATGAACATCGAAGGAACGGCAAGGATTACGTATGAGACGAGAGTTGACGGAAGAAGGCCAAGAGGAAGACCACGGATCACCTGGGAAGAAAGTGTACGGGAAGCGTTCAGGAAGCGAGGACTGGACTGGAACAAGAGGAGAGAACTGGTACAAGAGAGGGATACCTGGGTCAAGCTCTATAGAGGGCATCCCCACACTGCACAGCGGTAGAAGGGGAAGGAATATGATGATGATGATGATGATGATATTGTGGCATTTAAAATTAGTAAAAATATAATCCGCGAAACGGATCCCCCTCGCAATAATCAGGAGATTTTTGTATTTAGGCCATAAATAACATATTAAAAGACTTTATTCTTCCAAGGATTTTTTTGAAAATGTATTTAGCGATTGCCGTCCGGGTGAAGGGATACAAAACGTTGATCGATTATTCAAAAAGAGGAGAATTCTGCGTCAAGTAAAGAAGTTTGTAGGAAGCATTAATAATTATCTCAGGCATCAGGTAAGACCGGGTTTCTAAAGATTTCTAATTTGTTTTAATAATTCTTATTATTCCTTAAATGGCTTTACTTACTCATGACTTGGATATCACTGTAATTGCCATTTGCATTGCAGTCCGACAGCAGTCGGAGCCAAATCATATGGTTGGATAGAGTAGAAAACTTGTAGTTTCTTTATGCTCTGTTGATTTATTTGAGTCGTCCACATTATATTATAATTTTGTTGCTGCGCACATTTGAGCCCTTCGTATGAAAGCAACAGTCGTGCACACAAGGTTTTATTAATAATCACTGGCAGTTCGGGTGATCAGATGTAGATACAGATGGCTGGATAGTGTTTAGGTGTTGCGTCCACGTAAACAAGAACAAATCTCACCTTCCTTGATTTGGAAAGCAAGTAACGTAGAAAACTTGTTCTTTTCCGCTTGTTGAAAAACTGTTGTTTTATAAAATAAATTTAAAAAATGTATCGGAAGGGAAAGTATTGCGGTCGTTTAATTTTCTCTTTGTACAATGCTTTCAAACTGGTGATCATATTCACTAATGCAAGGCTTCTACGGAAACACATTCAGGCCAAATCGACAGTGATGAATTTTCAAAAATGGAAAAGGTAGAAAACAGACAAAAATCCAATATTTTACCTTAACTCTCAACCTTATATCAATATAACTTATGTAAGTTATTGTGTTTGTAACTTGTACTTATATTCCGGCTAAATCGGATTTTTTTAAATCTTAGGAAAAAAAACTACTTTTATCAACATATTTGTTGAAAGCTGTTTGAAATTGGAAAATATTTCACTAATGTTTGAAAAATACTCGATGTCGTAGAAGAGGGAAACACTTCATAAAATCCTCTTCTGTTTTACTCTGGATCTGGATATTCAATGCTGGTGTCGGTACGAGGATTGACTAGATATCAATATTTTAGGGACAGCAAACATCTGATTATTCGCCTCGTTGAAAGATGCCTATCTTTTGACGAGTACATTAATCAGTAAATTGATTTAGTGACTGTCAGATGCACCGCAGCCCTCTCGCTCCAGGCCAGCGGGCAAACTGTCCGCTCTGTTCTGCTCCAGCCCTTCATCCTTTATTGGCTATTCACCTCTTTGTAAACCCAATTCGATAACTTATCAATTGTATTTCTTTATTTTCAATTACAATTTTCTTCTCTGACCAACTTAATAACGAACGAAATTCAAACTACTTTAACTATATATACATATTTAACTTCTTAAACAAATCTCATGATACTTCACTTTGGCATGTTATATCTCTAATAATTGTGATTAAGTGTGTAAGTTAAATTTCTTGTAACATTGACTAATTTTACTCTTAAGTTATTGCTGTAGGTGTTAGGATTGCGACCCATAAGTGCTTAAATCATTGAACCAACGCACAGTGGGACGAATCGCCAATCTAGGCGGAAATAGTTAACATCAACGAAATGAAAAAATCTTGTCGGTCTCTTGAAAACAATAGTCTAGCTAAGGCATTTACAAATTATTAATCGCTTTAAGCAAGTATTAACAGAATAATTGGGGTTTGAATACGGTAGTTCCCTCATAATGCTTAGTCAGCGTATTTCCAAATTATATTGTAAAATCAATAGAATCATAGAATGGATCGTGTTTTTGATAGAATAGATCGTGAAAAAAAATTATGCTAGGCAATAGAAGACGATTCAGAAATTAAGTTTATATAAGTTCTTGGTTCTTTAAATGTGGATATAATACAGAGTATCCTCCTTTCTTTTCAATAGTCGATAAGCTATATTTTTTTCTTATAAAAAAGGGGGTTACTAAAAATCTACACCGATCTACACCGAGATATTTATACAGAATATAGTCCACACTATATAGAAATAAAGTATTAATTAAGAACTGCTAATACCTGCTAATAAAGGTGTGCGTTTTTTTTAAAGGTATAAATCTCTCATTGTTGAGAGCCTATATTTTTAATATTTTGAGGCAATACGGAGGTGCTAATGAAATTTATAGATATATAGTAAACCAGTTTCATTGGAATACACTACGGCAATCTCCGAAGCTATGAAAGAACGAGATTCGATGACCATACGTACAACAATTAAAAGCAAATAGCAAGATTTTTTCCTTTCTAGGAATACGAAAGAAATAAAGCAGCATGAAAACAACAGTTTACCTTAGGTATCTACAAACCATTAATTCCTTAAAACAAATACCAACGGAATAACAAAAGAATAAACACGCCACACTCGTCACAATAAGTCAGAATATTTGAACATCTTATTGATGAAGCGGCAACATAGATTAGCGAATTAGATATTGTTTTGGAAAAAAATTTATAACACGGTATGGAAGACGATTCGGCAAGTAAGTTGATATTTATTTGGCTTTTTAAGTGTGATACACTTAAGGATACATAGTACCCTTCTTTATTTCCAGTAGTCAACTTAGTAAGCTACTTACTTTAAACAAATACTTATTTAATTATTATTAGTAAAAATGCGATAACTAAAAATCTATAACGACTTAGATAAATAGACAGATATTTTCACAGAATACAATCAACATTATATAATGACAAATTTTTCATTACGCATTTCTTATTCCTGCTAATGTATGGTACGGTGTTTTTTTTTCAGGTGTTAACGTGTCATTATTAAGATCCGATATTTTTAATATGTGGGAACAGCACGGTCGTATAGATGAAATGTATATTTCAGGTTTTTTTTTTTTTTTTCTTTCCTATCTAATTACCTTTCGCATAGGTAAATATTAAAAAAGTCTTTATTTTGTGGTGTAGTGGTGGGGAATCGACATCAGTAAGGAAAGATTGGGTACGATTACTCGACTCAAAACGAACAATAAATAGGTTCAGTTTCATCTGCTGTCAGGTAATCTAGGTTTTTCCAAGATATATATTTTAGAAATAAAGTAGGATTCGAAAGATCATTTGAAATACGTATTAAGTCGTGGCTAAGTCGTCGCTCACAGATTTTATGAGTATGATACTAGTTGTTGACAAAAGTCCTCGAAAATATGATCGATATCAGTAAGGAAAGATTGGGCATGATTACTCGACTCGAAACGAACAATAAATAGGTTCAGAAAGCATACCTACCAGGTCTAAAATGAACTGTTTTTTGGGAGAATTGGATAGAATATTTGTATTGAAGTCGCCGGATGTATGCATTCAGATGGATGGATTCAGATCCATCAGATTTAGATGATTCGGAATGAAAAACAATTTTTTTTACATTTCGATATTAGAATTTAATAAATAATTTAAAAAAAATGTATTTGACGTTATTTTACAGTTAATATGTTTGTTTTCTTTTTGAATAATTTAAAATTGAATAAAGAAATACAAATAGAATTACTCCATTATTTACAATTTATCTAAATAATTTTATATTGGTTTCTAATTTTTTTTTTTTTTTTTTTTTTTTTTTTTTTTTTTTTTTTTTTTTTTTTTTTTTTTTAATGACCATTGCCAAAAACCACTATTTTGACTTTTATTTATTAATTCATGCTTAAATGCAATTTTCTACAAACATTAACATAAAATAAGTCGCTTCCAGAATTATTTCCCCCTAGATTGGCGATTCGTCCCACTGTGCAACGGGGAGGGCATGGATGGATTGTGCATACATTTTTTGAATGCGAAATCTTGATTCACTATCCTGAAAATTCATTAAAATCGACATAATTACTTAATCACACATTTTGCAATTCTTATTGGATTTAACCGACAGCCTTTTTTTTTTTCACCAATACAATATTTGTTGGTTACCGTTTTGGATATTTCTAAAGGGAAACAAACAGTTTCTGGAGGGAATATAAAACTTATGTGAATAATAATAATCTTCTGTAGATTAAAGGTGAAGTTAGGTTCCATATCTAAAAGGTATCTTTTTGTAGGTTCGCCTTAATGGTGATAGTTGGTCGTATTTAGGTTGGTGATAGCGGTTATTTAGGTATCGTTTCGAAGATTTCTTTCCCCTTCCGTTCGGAAAAATTGTCAGATCCCCAGAAATCCTCGGGAGATGAGCTATGAATAAAAGAAAACTTTATCAGCGCAGAAATCACAGATATTGATTTTTTATCGATTATGGAAATATAAAAAAAGATCTTAACAGACGAACTATTATTTACGATGTTACAGTATTTTTCATTCCTGCTCATCTTGTAGGTTGTATTAGCGGACAAAATAATTTCTCTTCTTTATTCTGTGTTCACTTATTCTCAAACTAGGACTAGGCATTGATCAATACTTGCAGAGAATTATTTGCGCGATTCAAATAGCAACCTACAAATTTATAAAAACATGTTAATTAATATTAATATATAGATTTAATGATTTCAAGTCTGACTTCAAAATAGGATTAGTACATTTAATGTTTTGTAAGTTGTATTTTTAAAAATCTAAATTTTCTGGCTGCAATTACTACTTAGTAAAAGTTACCTCATTCTTTAAATACAAAGCTACAAATGAGGCCGAAATACATTTCAGATATTGAGTATAATTAATGACAAACGTTTTAGTATTTTGATTTTTTTTTTTTTTTTTTTACGTTTTGGGATTAAGATTTATCCCATTTTAAAAGTATACACTTCTGATTATAGATAATTAAAATACTTATTGTATAAAAAGGGCTCATTTTATGCGAATATAAAATATAATAAGAAAGTTTGAACGGGTAAAATCATACTGTTGTTATGTTAAGCATAATGTTAAGTACATGTTTTTTCGGGACGTCTGAACGCCATATTCAACAACAATTGAGGCAGTGACATGGTAATGGTAATAAGTAAAAAAAAACAAACTGATTTTATGATTTTCATGGAAAAAAGTAGTAAGAAGACATGCTGATGGTATAGAAGGAGTAGTTAGTCTGTGTTTAAAGTGGCTAGGCTGCTATGAAGACTGGAAGATGCTTTTTATGAATAAACTTAATTTCAAGCAGTTCAAAATAAAACTGGGTTTTCTTGACCTACTACCTTTTCCATGTCAGTACCACGATTAATAAATTTTAAAACATTTCCCGTGATTTGCA
This sequence comes from Aelia acuminata, assembly GCA_911387785.2. Classification (NCBI taxonomy): domain Eukaryota; kingdom Metazoa; phylum Arthropoda; class Insecta; order Hemiptera; family Pentatomidae; genus Aelia; species Aelia acuminata. The sequence continues at coordinate 135,423,093 of OU426978.1, read as the reverse complement.
ATGACAATTTTCATTTAGCTACATATTACAGACCTAATAAATTTTATATTTATTAATTTATATTTTATTTTGTTTTTCCTGCTATTGCGATTCATAAACAATATCGTGAATTGAAATTGGCCCGACAATGACCGTCTAATTTGGATTCAGTGCAGTCGGATTGAACTAAAGGGAACATCCCTCTGAATGAAAATGAGCTTGGCTTTGTTTCAAACCCCACCCTCAGATATTGAGCCTATCGTTTAGATTATTGTCCAATGATAAGTTATTAGATAACTGTTTACTATTTGCACCCTCCCAGAATATTAAAAGGCTTATATACTCTTTTACGCATTGATGATTGGGTCTTCACTGCATAAGGACTCTGTAGCATAGTGGTGACGATAATGCATGTTCCTGCATTCGATTACAATTTATAAATATAGAGTCAATCCATTTGAAATGGACCAGAAAAAAATAATGTAGTTGCTCGATCATTTTAGAAAAAAAAAGTAATTTTACCACCAATTACGTATGGAATCAGTAGTTCAAATCCATTTTTTAAAAATGTTTAGGATCACCCTTTTCAAAATGGCAGCCATTTTTGTTTCACCTTTCAATCCGATTTTTGAGTTTTTAAGCTCTCTCAGAAAACTCATTTTCTCAAGACTGGAAAGTCACAGACTAATAATTCAAACACAATTGTTTTCCTTAAAGTTTGTTCTGTATTTCGTGTTCATCGTTCAGCTTTCATTAAAAGTACTCTTAACCAGTATATTCTTTACCTTATTTTTTTATGAATTTTTAAACTTCACATTTTTAATATTTTGTTAACTTTAGGCCCTAATATCTCTGATGGGCTAGTTAATAAAAATCTCATTTTTACTTTCACTTACGTATATATGATGTATATAGTAAGGAAAGTATTGCGATCGTGAAAAATTTCGACTTCCGGTTTTGAACGGAAATACACGTTTTGGGGTCCCCTGAGTCCAAATGACCAAGTCCCGCGAAATGGTCTGTGTGTGTGTGAACAGACTAGCTCAAAAACTATAAACCGTGCGAACCTGAAATTCGGTATTTAGTTTAGGTATATGCCCGCGATGTGACGGCAAAAATTTCATCAAAATTGCTCAAAGGGAGGGGGTACTTTATTTCATAACTTTTTACGTTTTTTCGATTTTCTCAAAAACAGCCTTAACGATTTTAATTAAACTGAGTATTTGATGTATTGATATGCCTGAGATATGACTGTAAAAATTTCATCAAAATTGATTAACCGGAGGGGGGACTTTACTTAATAAATTTTGTATCATTTTCACATGTTTTTTTTTATTTACTCAAAAACGGTTTTAACGATTTTGATCAAACTTGGTATTTGATGTATTTATAAGCCAAAGGTGTGATAACCAACATTTCATCACAATTGATCAACCGGAGGGGGGACTTTACTTAAAACATTTCGTATCATTTTCACGTGTATTTTTTTATTTACTTAAAAACGGCTTTAACGATTTTGATTAAACTGAGTATTTGATGTATTTATATGTCCGAGATTCGATTGTAAAAATTTCATCGAAATTGATTTACCGGAGGGAGGACTTTACTTAATAAATTTTGTATCATTTGCACGTGTTTTTTTAATTACTCAAAAACGGCTTTAACGATTTTGATCAAACTGGGTATTTGACGTATGTATATGTTAAAGATGTGATAGCCCTCATTTCATTAAAATTGCACAAACGGAGGGGGCACTTTATATCTTAACTATTTTTGCAATTTTTACCTTTTTTTCGATTTTCTCAATTGAAAAAAAGCTCTTTATCTCGGCTTTAACGATTTTCATCAAATTCTTCATGTTTAATGAAAATTAGGTGTCCTTTAATATTATAATGTTCTGGGGGGGCTTAAATGGGGTAGGGGCCTTTTTTGTTTCCTATAAAATACCTTTGTTTTTGTTTATATGGAGAAACTAACTGTCTCTCGTAACGCCTAAAAATTAGAAATGGCCAAATATGAGATATGATAAAAATAAAGAAAACATATAGAGGAGAAAAAAATAAAATATTCAGTCAACTCTTAAAACTCGTTGAGCCCATGCATGCGGAGTACGCCTTTAATAACAGACCATTGTTCATAATTAAAGCCGTTCTGTTCATTAGAGAAGTGGCAATTAACAAAACGCATTAGTTTCTAATCTAAGTAAGTTGGTAAGTGAATGTTGTGTGTTGCGAGCACGCACCAGATTTTTTTACATGTTATGCTTACATTCAACATAAACCTACTGTAAGGAATTTCAACCTGTAAATTTGAGTACTTTGGTAGCTACGAATTTTTGAAAATGGTCATTTTCGTGCTTATTTAACAATGAAGAAAAACTCATTTTCTCATAACTGGTAAGTCATAGACTAATAATTCAAACACGATTGTTTCCTTAAAGTCTGCTCTATCTTTCGTATTCTCTTTATTATTTGAATATTTTGAAGTCAAATACTTGAAAAGTGCTATTAATAAATGCGAAAACTTGATTATACTTCATTAATATTTTACTATTTTGGAATTTTTTACTTTTAATTACCTTATTAATTGCTTTGTTTTTTAATTTTATCTATGTTTAATGCAAAAAGATAAAAAAATATTGGGTTTAATTATAATTAAAATCAACTCTATTAAATTTTTTAACGAAAAAGTAATTAAAAATATTTTCCGTTGGACATAGATAAAATTAAAAAACAAATGGAGGAAATAACGACTGTAGCGGTCATCGGCTAAATATGTCTCAGCTATCTATTATCTATATCAACGCAATACTTGTTATATTCCTCAACAATTAGTTTTGTAAGGGGCGTTGGGAAGCTTTCATTTCTACTGTTGGGGGGGGGGGGTCTTGGTACAAGTTTTGGAACATCTGATTAGTAGTATACATAGCATAATTCTGGAAACTAAAAAAAGTTGTAATTAATGAACTGCATATGAAAACATGCTCAAACCAAAAGGATACTAAAAGGATTGTATTCATTGGTAGCAGTTACTTTTCCACTATTCGGTTGTTATTCCGCCACGACGTATAGTCCTACTACTCGTTTGCTTCGTTGTGTGATTTTTCCAAATTGAAACTTGTGTGGGCCACAGCTTTTAATAAAACCTTCATCAGTGAGAGTGAAAGTTGTGACTGGCTGGGACTTTTTTTTTTAAAGGGAACTGTCACTTCATCCTTTCTATGCTTTGCGTCCCGAATGGATGTCCGTGTTTTCTTTTTGTTGCTCTGTAAATTAACATTGTGTTTGATTAACATTTTTATTGTTCAAGGAGTCGTGATATCCGTTAAAAGTGATATGTGTCGTAGACTCATGCGGCCATGAATAATGTTCTACTATTAATATAATCTACTTAATGCCTGTTTTAATAGCATTGTTAGAAATGAATTATTAATAACATTTATTTATATAGAAAACATTATTGTAAAAATAAAATTAAAAAGAGAATAAAGAATCATTAAAATTTTTATTTTTTAAAATAATTTATTATAGATAACACTATACATTTTTTTTTTTTTTAAGGTAAAATTGAAATGAATGCTGATTTTATACGCTAATTTCATATAATCGATAAACGTCTCGGTTAAAGTGGGTGAGATAACCTTCAGACACCTTCTGTTTTTAAATTAGGGGTAGTGCGGCAGGGGGCCACCTGCGAAATCTTGAACCCCCGAGGTCAATATAGGGCACCCTTCTCAGCATATTGATTGACCACCCCAGCTGTCTACCCTTAATTTTACACCCTTAGAAATTTCATGTATAAATTTTAGTTGCAACGGTTCTATAACGCATGGTGTTAGAAAAGTAACTCATTATTGTACGGGTTTAAGTTAAAATATTCATTATTCAGTAACAAAATGTAGAGCTTTCTGATGATTTGGTTATTCCCGATGAATATTTAACTCTCTCATCATTAGTCATTGCTAAGCCAATTTTCATTTATGGAAATATTGGCCTTCGTTAACGATGGTTTAACATAATTAACGAATATTTTACCTCTTTTTATTTGGTCGGTTCCAATGCGAGTAATGACTATTCCGTTAACGAAATATCGTCGAAATCCCCTGTTGAAATAATTATCTGCGATCCCGGGGGAGGTGGAAGGATATTGGCAATCAATTCCCCTCATCCCTAAATTTCGGTGAAAATCATATTCTTAAAAAAATTCTAGTAGTAATATTTATGCATATAAATTTAAAAAGGTTCCTATTCTTATTATAAATAAATAAGTGTACAGTGTGTTCGCTTGAAGTATGTTTTTTCTTATTTTTTTTTATACAGATTTTTTTCTTGGGCCGCGCATGTTAAAACATGTATATCGGTATCAGCATCAATGCTCTCACAAACTATCACAAAAAATTATGCTTCTGTTGACAGAGCTATTGTGTAATGTTCAGAAGAATGCAATCGCAATGCTCACGGTTATTTTGATAACTCCTGTGATCTCCTGCGTCGGCTGTTAAAGTCACTTCAAGGATTAGCTTCCGTCGAACACCCTACTATGCATGGCAAATGAATTGGAATAACTCCACTGATTGGAGATTTTTCTATGATCATGTCATGTTCTACTTAAAGTAGAGTGGTAAGTGAATGTTGTACGAAGTGTGTACACCACCATATTTTCTCGTTGATGAGATCCTTCAACCTCTAAATTGTTGGGTTTATTAAATACTATTATTAGATCTATTTTCGAATTCCCTAAGTAATTAATGATTGAGGACTACAAAGACTAGTTTGTTTGTTTGTTTGTTTAACGTCCATTTATACTACTAAGGCTAATCGGACGATGCTACAGTGGGAGTCCTAAATTTTGCCTATCCAGGTATAATTAGGATAGGGATCTTTAACGATTACCTGACATCGTACAGGCTCGGGACCTCCCCTTTACCTCCCATCCGAGGGACGGCTTAGCTAACGATTTTTTACTCCCATTAAACAATCCTAGGGCCATCGCAGGACGCGAACCTGCGACCTTTAGATTTGTAGTCACTGTACCACAGGTGACCCATACAAAGACTAGCGTTATATAGGTAAGTTCGGCATTTTTTTTTTTTTGATTAATTTCCTATTCCGAATCCATCATTTTGCTTCCACTGAATCCTTCAATTTCTTTTTCTTCAATTTTTCTTTCTTCTGAACCCGCTGGTAATATTATAAAGGCCTTCCAAATCCCATTGGATTCGTAAATGGAATATTAGGGAAGAGATTTGAAGCCAACAAAAATTCCTGGACAAAATCAATATTTAACTCTCCGAATCTACTCTTACAATATTAATATTATGGCGTGATTACTGTTAGTATTCTAGGAAGGGATTTTCTATTGGTTTGATCCTTAAAATCGGTTTATTAGGAATTAGGATAGTCTCAGTATCCACTTTGCTGCTGTCAACTTTGATGATGCTGATAGGTCTAGTCATTAGTCTCGGTTGAAAAGTACTGTTCGCCAGAATCAACGATCTTCGCATATACATACCTCCCCTATGAATCTGTTTATACTGCTCCAAGTTGAGTGACTGTTGCAAATGGAACATACCGAATGAGGAGAGGAACATAAACTAAGTAAATTACCTCTCCCTCGGGCTAATAATTGTTTGCTTAGTTGGGCCTTCCCTTCCCCTAGCCTACCTCTCAACTGCTCAACTTCCTTTGTACTTGTTTGTCTTTTGTTCCGTGTTTGCGGTCCTCCCTAATATACCTTGCCCATATCTTTCCTCGCAACTTAGCGATTAATGGAATAATAATGCGTATTAATTCGTTCATGTTGCAGCAAAGTTAATCATTTAGTGATGACGTGTAATAAATAGCTTCTTAGACATTTTACTAATTATGTTAAGGATTTGGTATCATTATAATTAATCGAAATTCATCCTTCAAAAAGTTCTATTTACTTCTCAATTGCTGGATAAGTGAAGCGGTTTTGTTAGAATTTCCAAGTTTTAAAATAATTTTTAATGATATTAAACCGAGTATTGTTTTAAATTATTCATTTCTCCTGAAATGAATACTTATAGTATTTTTATAATGAGCATAAAGGTCTGGTCACACATAACCGCACTGCAGCACGGGCGTATATCGGATCTGATTTATCTACGAAGGATAGTACCCGGTCACACGTGCCCGAATCCGGGCCAACCGACCCGTTTTACCATCTATCCTTCGCATTTGTATCTGTTCCGATACACGCCCGTACTGCGGTGCGGTTATGTGTGACCAGACCTTTAGTCTGATGAAGCGACACTTCTACGAAGTACGAATTAGTTTCAATCTTAACGAAATTCTTCGTAGATTCTAAGAATGAATTAAATTCCTCGTTTCCTAGGAAAAAAAAAAATAAATATCTCACATCACTAAGGTTTTAAGTAAAATTTCCTCTCACCTAATATCTCTATGCTTAATATATCGGACTATTACATTAAGTCAAATTAAAATGATCATTAATTTAATTTCAATAAATACTATAGTTATAGGGATTAATCTGATGCTGTTGAATATTCACAGCATTCCGTGAGATGAAAATCTAAGTTCATACCGGGAAATAAATCTAAATTTGTTTTTGTTAGCTTATTTTTGTCATATATTATAAATGAGCAACTCATGTTTAACAATTCTTTGTAACGGTTTTCAAAAGATTTTTGTTTCGACTGGATTAAATCATTTTTGGCCCAGCTTCACACACAAAAAAAAAAAAAAAAAAAAAAAAATGGTTTTCTTCTGAAACTATAATATTAAACTCCAATTCTAATATTTTTTTAAATAAATGTGATAAAAATGCACCATTTTGGTAGCTCTAAGTAACTAAATACTTTTCAAAGTATTATCGATTTTTCACACCTAAAAAATTTACTCATGACTGTATTTTTAATTCTTTTTAAATCTTGGTAGGTTTTTATTTTTACGAATTATTACGACATTATTATGATCAAAACGACTTTTGATATTTTTAAGATATACTGGAGGATTGACTTTAATATGGTAATTGCTTTCCGCTTTAATTTACTTATCTTTAACAGCTTCAATACGATTGTATCAAGTGATGGTTAAGTACGATTGAGTGGTTAAGCTTTTTATTATTTAAGCGTTTAAATAACTCTGAGTTGCGATACCGAGTATTACATGTTGGGCATTTGTAACGACGTAATTGGTTATTGTATTAGATAGGCTTAATGTTCTGAATCGCACTTAAGTATAATATCTCAGCAAAAGAGAAAAAAGTCAGGGTCACATTCTTTTGTCCTGGAGGATTGACTTTAATATGATAATGGCTTTCCGCCCATTAATTTACTTATCTTTAATAACATTGATACGGTTGTGTATTTGTGGGAAAGCTTTTTTTTAAGTGTTAAATACCTCTGAGTTGCGATACCGAGCATAAAATTATCTCTTATCTCTATAATGGAAATGGTTGGGGTTGCGGTCAAATAAATCTACAATCTTCCTTCATAATGCATCTCTTATTTTATACTTATACAATTAGAACCCAGGTTATGGGGTTTACCGTATGTAATGTTATGGTTTGAGAGAGGATAGGGAGTTCTGTTTTTGGTTTTTTTGGTTTGCGGCGGAGAAGTGACAGAGACCAAGCTCAACCGATAGGTTTTTCACTTCTTTAGTTATTTAGTCGGAAGTATTACAGAGGTCACGTGAGGCTGGGTGGACCCCATATATCACACCTCTACCTTAGGTATGATATATAGCGATATTTATTCTTTTAGTACTTGGAGGGCGCTATGTACTGTATTAGCAGCTACCCTCTTACCGCAGCCTCACCTTTATTTCACCACCCTCCTGTTGGACAGAGTGCGGCGGATAAAGGACACCCTCGCTGGAGAGACAGGAGGGTTTTTAGCCCTCGAGAAGTGGTAGATTTATGCGGGGATGGGGGTGACAAAGTGCTACTTCATTCAGCGTGGAGGGGGGAGGAGTGACTTAAACAGTTTAGGTTCTGGCATTATACTGTTCGTCCTGCCTCTCCCCTCTCTTATTAGCGGCATGGCAAACTGGTTCATGGACCACTACTAGTTTGGTCCAACACTTGTTATTTGAATAATACATTTTTTTTATTAGTTTTTCTGATTACATTATTCTATTCCTTTCGCAAATATTTGAACGTCCCATAAAGATCATTTAAAATAATAAAATACAGGTCTGCGTGATCAAACTCGGGTTAGGAGTGTGACCGTACACATAGTTATTGGATTTGTATGTCACATCCATAATCATAAAAATAATTAAGAAAAAGTACATTTACATGTACATTTAAAGTACATTTAAAAATAAATGTTTTAGCAGCTTTATGTTAAATAAATATACGTATTTAAATATAAAATAAACTTAATGAAAAATGAACTGAAGCCCTTATGACTATATATTTTTGGATGTTTCTAAATTTGTTAATATCTAGATTTGGCCCAGTCGGCAACACATTGTATTAGTTTTAAGATAGAAAAATACATGTGAAAGAGTAGATTTTCGAAAGTAATGGTTCTACTAAATCCCTCTCTCATACTTTTTTAATATTTTTTTCTTGCTTGAAAAAATCATCTTTTGAGTAAAAAAAAAAAAAAGATAGAAAACCATTGCAAAGAGGCTGTCCACACTTCCCTTATGCACTCTCGATTATTTCGAATTTCCAAACCACCAATTCGAGAAAGGATTGAAGGAAAAGTAAAGGGAAAAAAAACTTTATCAAATTTCTAGATGAAATTTGATAAAGTTGAAATCCTAGAAAAAGAAGTTTGTCGCATTAAAGTTTATGGTTTATTTAAATTTAAAAGTATTAAGTAAAGGTTAAAAAAAATTTCAAAAATGGATATGACGAAATTTCGAATGAATATACATTTAAACTGGGGTAACATGTGCTGTTGTGGTTAGCATGGCAACCTACAATACTGAAGGTCGCGTTTGCGTGTCCCACGGTGGCCCTAGAATTTTTAATGAGAGTAAAAAATCCTTGGCTATGTCGTCCCTCGTATAGGACGTAAAATGGAGGTCCCGAGCCTGTACGATGTCAGGTACTCGTTAAATATCTCTATCCTAATTATTCCTGGATAGGCAAAATTAAGGACTCCCACGGTAGCATAGTCCGATTAGCCTTAGTAGGATTAAGGGGCGTTAAACAAACAATACATTTAAACTTACATTCCAAAATATTAGATTTGATCAAAATGCGAAGGAAAAGATTATTTTTTTTTTTGTTTTTTTAAATCAGTTTTTTAAAGCTTATTTTTTTAAGATCAGTTTTTAAACCTTAAAACACGATTAGCGATGACCTGAATGTTTTAATTTATTCATCAAGTTCTCGTCTGTAATATTATGTAATAACAAATTAAAAATTTTAGTTTTTATTTTAGCTTAACTCGCTTTATGTTGCACGCGCAGATACCTATATTATACATATTCACTCGTACTCTTATATTATACATAAATATTATTAAATTGGGGTGCTTAAATAATTTTATTGAAATTTAGATAAAAAATTCCCACTATATCTGTCATGTCCAAAACGTATTATTATTTATTTGACAATGAAGTGAATTCAAAAGTGCATCCTAAAATATAAATCAATTTTTCTGTATGTTATTTTAGTGAGAAATAGGTTCTTTCTGTTGCATGGGGTCTTTTGCTGCTAGACCTCCCCCCCCGCCCCCTGGATACGCGAGTGGATAATACTGAATAATTTTTTCATTAATTTTAAGATTTTTTTCCGTGATTATAAACCATAACAATTTCGGAAATCATACTAGTTTCCATCACTTTTTTCTTGAAATTACTGAATTTATTTTTATAAAGCAATACAAATGTTTTATTTGTGTCAAAATAAGTGTTTGATTCTTTAAAGTTTGTCGATTTGACGTAATTTGATTTCGTTGATATTTCTTTATTGGTATATTTTAATAAGTCCGATTGAATTTTCATAAACGATAATAGCAATAAAATGAATTATCGTGGAACGTTTCATAGGCATGGTAAAGCATTGGATTAAACAACATTAAAATTTTGCCTTGAAGTCAGCTTATTTCATTTTTAACGACTGTTTCTATCAAGGATCTAATATCTAAATCTATCTAATCCTACCATATCTAAATTCTAAGTTTTCATTGATTTATGAGTTCAAGTTCTTTCTTTAGTCTATTGCGCTTAATAATGTTCTTATCACAGGAGGGGCGGGGGATAGCATAAAGTTGGTACTTAAGCCTTCATCTTGTGCTAAAGTCGATTTCCACTTAGAATGTAATTGTCTGTAAAATGTCCTAATTAAGGGTGAAAAAAAGAGAAAACTTTGTTCTCGAGGAAAGGCGATTAAAGACCGCCTAAGTGGGACCAGACTTAGAACCCGCAAAAAGAAAAAAAAAAGAGGCCTCCTTATTCTAATTGCTATGTCTATTGTACTATTCTCAAGTATATGTTGTGTTATACTCCTATACTGTTCATGGGCTTATCTTTATATTAAGCCTTATCTGTTTGATCATATTTTAGTTTCAATGAAGAATTATTGAAAATACTAGTCTAGAAACCTGTTATATAAAAAAATAGAACAAAATGTAGTGATTCCTAAATTGCTTCAGTCAATACCCTTTCACTGTTCAAAAAAATATCAATATCAAATCATGGACTAAAAAAAAAAACGTTACAGGAATTATTAATAACTTTAGTTTATTAATTTTGGAGGAAATCCATCTATCTAATCGGTTTTCCTTGTATAAATCCATTGATTGTTATGAATCGTTAAACAATATACCGTATACTGATGGAAGATAGTTGGCAGTAGATCTAATGAAGAGGAAAAAGTTGGGGGGGGGGGGGGCGTCAAAATAAGTAGCACTTATATGTGAGAATTACATATTTTATTATAGCCAATGTTTCGACCCAAATTTTATGTCATCATTAGGGCTAAATGAGAAAAAACAGAAAACAACCAATGAGAGAAATTATATAAACAAATATCAAATGTATGTGAAACATTAAACAAAATATTTTTATACAATTTTAAAAAATTGTAAGATTATATTTATTAAAGTAAAGCTATGATAAAAGTAATAAATGAAAATTAGATAAAACTCTAAATAGCTTATTTGAGGTAATGTGATGTCATATTGAACTGTAGGTGAACATATATAATAACGTCACAATGGTCTGTAAAAATGAAGCCTAAGTTAATAAGATAAAATATACACTCGCGGCCAAAAAAACCGGCGCACCTAGATTTTTGCACTTATCTTTTTGTTGGACTGAGATAAACTTCCCAATTTTTTTCTGAGCAAAGTGTATACTATATGCTTCTAAGACGCACAAGGAAAATGAAGAAAAAACGACATATAAAAAAGAAATAAAATTTATTATAAAATAAACGAAATATCTCTAAAAATAAAAATTGACTTTTTACATTTTTAACTTTGATTAAACAAAAAAAAAAGCGTCCTCAGTACCGGGTATTCCCTCCTCTGGTTCTGATGACTGCTTCAACCCTCCTCGGCATACTTTGGATGAGGATAGCTACCCGTTCCTGGGGTACAGCCTCCCACTCTTCCACTAGCGCTGTCCTGAGGTCCTGTATGGGAGGGTTTGGCCGCCGTCGGACACACCTCCTATAGCTGTTCTATAAGGTTTAGATCAGGGCTTCGAGCTAGCCATGGAAGAGTACGAATGCCGACCTTATCCAGATACTCTTGCACGACATGTGCTGTGTATGGCCGGGCATTATCTTGCATAAGGCGAAAATTATTGCCAAAGAAAGACTTAAAATGCATCACATGTTCTTCTAGAATCTCCGTGATATACGAGGTTTCATTGAGGGAGGGTCTGTTGAACACGTGGAGGTCTGTCCTCGCTTGTGATCTGATGTCTCTCCACACCATATCAGACCTACCTTCGAAATTCACCGTTTCAGCGATGTTGCACTGGCTATACCTCTCTCCCCTTCTTCTCCATGCTCTTACTCTGCCATCCTGAGTATACATATTAAACCTTGACTCGTCGTTGTACATAAAGGAGGCCCAATCAGGTTCAGTCCAGTTAGCATGTTCTCGGCAAAATTGAAGACGTGCATTTCGGTGAGCTGCCGTCAACTGAGGACCTGTTGCTGGGGCCCTGGAGTGCAAGTTCACTTCGGCGAGCCTTCTACTTATTGTTCGTACACTCACATTCACCTGTCGAGCAATTCTCAGCCGACAAGCGGTTTCTACTGCAGTCTGTGTGCGGTTTCTTAACGTTTGCATCATGATGGAACGGTCATCTGCTGGCTCAGTCGTTCTGGGGCTCCCTGATCCTGGCCTCCTCGTATAGAGTCCCGTCTCCTACTACCTCTGAACCGCCCTTTGAACCGTTATTTCTGGTTGGCCTAACGTCCTGGCCACCTAACGTTGATTCCTACCTTTTTCTACTAACGCAATTATTCTCGCAACTGTCATAGCCTCTAAAACCATTTTATTAAAAGAAAAAGATTAAGTAACAACCACAAACACAAAAAAACGAAAGAAAATTAAAAAGAAAAGCACTTTAAGCAGGAAAACGTATAGCATTGAAGTCGCATATACGTACTGATGCAGTATTGTTTCGAATTCTAATCTGTTGATTGTTTACTATGGAGGATTATTGACATAATATTGAAGGGACATGTGCTTATTTTAGATAAGAAATAAAAAATCGATGCTAGGACGCGTTATACCTACGTTAAGATACATTTATTACTAAAAATGAAGGTGCGCCGGTTATTTTGGCCGCGAGTGTAGTATACAAAATAACTATAGTGGTTTAAATATCGAAAGATGTAAAAAAGATGGATAATATAAAAATATAATAGATATTACGAAATGTAGGGTAAATACTTATCATCAATACTACTATCATCAAGTGATAATGAATCAGTAATAATTATTACTTCTCACCAATCAGAAGAGTTGAATAGTTGATTCTCAAGAACAGCAATATTGTATATAAAGCTGTCATAGTCAAGAGAACCTAATATCGTATTGTGATTTCCTCTCCTGCAAATTGCCCAAATTAGCAACGAAAAAAGTTTTTCAATTTAATAGAAAATGTAACCATCAAATAAAATCATAAATCTTTTTGTAACAAAAATGGACTTGATCGTGTTTTTAAGTTGTTTGCTCATATGCATTTGTATTTAAAACCAAATGGATTAATTTCTCTGCAAAAAATTTATTTTTACGTTTAAGTATTATTTTTAAAATGTATTAATTATTCTATATTTCCGATGCCTTATTATTTTTCTATTACTTCGAGAATATAACTTTTTCATTAATCAAAATGGGTTTATTGATTGCAAAGTGATATAGTTGCTGTCATTACAGATGGAACATAAGCTGTTTTTAAACCCTCTCCGCTCCAGTCACTGGGAAAGCTATTAGTAACAAATGGGTTTCTCGAATCCAACAGAACTTGGGAATGATTTATAGCGTGGAAAATCTTATTGACACTTCCCAAGCCCATTCAATGAACTTTTTCTTCATTCTCAATATACCCGTGAAAGATGTATGATTGATCAAAATGTTCTTTTAAACCTTCAATTCCCATTAAAAAAAAAAAAAAAAAAAAAAAAAAAAAAGAATGAAAAAATCATTTATCATATCCTAACAGGCGCTGGGATATTTTCTTAGCAATTTACTGAAAAAAAAAAACTTTCCGCGAGGAAAATATTCTTACCCTCTGAAATCATTTTTTTTTTTTTTTTTCATAGCTAATAAGCTTCTGAATACTTTTGCAAATCATTTAATTTTAATTAATAAAATTTTCATATTTAGCATATACCTATCAATACAAGATGTATAACTTTGTGGCGTGACGTGAACAGCTACCGCATGCTCATAGAATACAGTCCCAACTCTCAAAAAGTTGTTTTTTAAACATATAAGAATAAATGCCCTTTTTTCTTTTTAAGTATTAAATTAAAAATTATTTTAATATCAACTCTTCAGCATTATTGCTGCCTATTTTAACGTTTAATTAACGAATGAGGATAATTTGTTTGTTTCTAACTGTGGCTATACAAGCTATTTGTTTAAATAAAAACTTACCTTAAAAAAATTAATTCATCTTTTTTTGCTTAGAGCTCAAATACATTCAGATAAATTGAAATTGATCAGTCGACCTCAAATGTTATTAGAAAAAACAAACAAAAAACATTTTTTTAATTATAAAACATTCTTTTATAGGATGAAATTCCTTTATTTCGTACAAAATATCAAATAAATCACCGTCATTAAATGACATTTTTAATATGCTTAAATCAATTCACGAAGAAGTGCAGCGAAGTAATCAAGAGGCTAAAATATATAAAGAGGAGCTCGAGAGGACCAAGGAGAGGGTCCAGGCTTTAGAGGACGGGCAAAAAAATAATAATGAGCGATTCCAAGCGCATAGGCAAAATTTGTGACGAAATGAAATATACCAAAAGGAAGAATAATATATTTGTCACAACCTAGAGGAAAATCCAAGTGCAACCTTTAGCTCGCTTTTAGACGAATTCATAACGCTTGCCGCCGAAAAAATGGATATTACCATCACAAAAGGCGAAGTTGATTATATCACTCGTTTAGGCCATCATCACATCGTTAGCGATCAGGAATTCCCCCCGCCCTGTCTTAGTAAGATTTGTAACTACATGGAAAATATATGAATTTCTCGAGGCCAATAAGAAGTTGAGAGAACATGGAATGAGTTTGTCAGATCTCCCTCTGAAAGTGAGAAGAAGACGCGGAGAGCTAATACCTTTTCTACAGGAAGCCAAAGAAAATAATTAAAAAAGTTTTTTAAGAAGAGACAAGTTAATAATTAATGGGGTAGCTTACACTCTGGAACAACTCAAGCAGTGTGGAGCCCCGGAGTTAGACCAACCTGGTTACGCGAGCCGTTTCGGAGTTGAGGGCCTAAGCCATAAGGATACTCTGAGCCCTGCTAAAAAGAAATGTAAAATGAATCATAAAAAGATTGAATTCTCTGAGAAAACCAAAGCAACTTTAGAAATTTTTTTCTTTCGGCCTAGGCTTTCCTCCCTCGATAGCTCGATATTGCGGAGCCTTCCAAACAAAATGTTGATAAAATAGTATTCTTAAAAAACAGTTTTTGAGGAGGCAATATCTAAATGATTTTGAATCCGTTTCACTTCTAAAATGGATATTTACACATAAGGTATTTAGTTTCATAGGAATGATTAAGTATGACGTCAGATCGGGTGAGGTAATGAATTTGAACTTAATGTACTTAAACAAAATTAAAACTAAGAAGGACAATTAAGTTAATAAGGAACGAAGGAAAAAAGAAAGAGAGAAGATGAATGGAAGAATAGAAGCAATACCTACTATTTATTTTTGTTTTGTTTTTATTTTTTTATTTTTCTCTTTATTTGAAGATAAGTAAAGAAAGAAAACGGGAAAAAGAATTATTAGGTTATGTTCTATAAATTTATATTTCTTTATATTATTATTATAAATTTATATCTTCTTTATTTATTTATTTTTTAATTTACTTATACATGTTTGTTATAAAATTTAAATTTATTTCTTTATTGAAGACCATATTTGTTTGTTTATTGAAGCAAGAAAAGAAAAAAAAATGTAAATTATCTAGTAAGCATGCAAAGATTTTATATTGACATCTGTAATCAACCAGACCCCTGTAATTGTTATAAAACAAAATACAGTACTTTATCTATCTAACAAAATATCGCTCATGGAGAAATATTATTCTCGTCTTAACGGTGTATTGTTTTTATGAGAATTGGTAACAATTACTGGTTCAAAACAATACATATTCCGATTTTTCGCGTATTAATGCGGCCTTCCGAGAAAGGTCCTAGTATTTCCAATCCCATCCATTTGAGTGAGATTCTTTGAATCCTGAAACAATGGATGAAATTGTATTGTATTCAATGTATATTCTATATATATCTGCAATCTTTCTGCTTTTGAAATATTGATCTATATAATTTCAATATGTGGTTCAGCAAGTCGATCAAAATAGATAAAAAAATCTGGTGCGTGCGCGCAACACACAACTTTCACTTACCAACTTACTTAGATTAGAAATTAATGCGTTTTGTTAATTGCCACTTCTCAAATGAACAGAACGGCTTTAATTATGAATAATGTTCTGTCCTTAAAGGCGTACTCCGCATGCATGGGCTCAACAAGTTTAATGAGTTGACTGAATATTTTTCTTTTTTTCTTCTCTTTAAGTTTTCTTTATTTTTATCATATCTCATATTTAGCCATTTCTTTTTACTTTCACTTACCTATATATGAAATATATAGTAAGTGGAAGTATTGCGATCGTGAAAATTTTCGACTTCCGGTTTTCAACGGAAATACACGTTTTGGGACCCCCTGAGTCGAAATGACCAAGTCCCGCGAAATGGTCTGTGTGTGTGTGTGTGTGTATGTGAACAGACTAGCTCAAAAACTATAAACCGTGCGATCCTGAAATTGGGTATTTAGTGTAGGTATATGCCCGCGATGTGACAGCATAAATTTCATCAAAATTACTTAAAGGGAGGGGGTACTTTACTTAAAAACTTTTTAGGTTTTTTTCGATTTTCTCAAAAACGGCTCTAACGATTTTGATTAAACTGAGTATTTGAAGTATTAATATGCCCGAGATATGACTGTAAAAATTTCATCAAAATTGATTAACCGGAGGGGGGACTTTACTTACTAAATTTTGTAACATTTTCACGTGTTTTTTTTATTTACTCTAAATCGGCTTTAACGATTTTGATCAAACTGGGTATTTGATGTATTTATATGCCCGAGATATGACTGTAAAAACTTCATCAAAATTGATCAACCGGAGAGGGGACTTTACTTAATAAATTTTGTATCATTTTCACTTGTTTTTTTTATTTGCTCAAAAACGGCTTTCACGATTTTGATCAAACTGGGTATTTGATGTATTTATATGCCCGAGATATGACTGTAAAAACTTCATCAAAATTGATCAACCGGAGAGGGGACTTTACTTAATAAATTTTGTATCATTTTCATGTTGGTAAGTGAAAGTTGTGTGTTGCGCGCACGCACCAGATTTTTTACTTTCACTTACCTATATATGAAATATATAGTAAGTGGAAGTATTGCGATCGTGAAAATTTTCGACTTCCGGTTTTCAACGGAAATACACGTTTTGGGGTCCCCTGAGTCAAAATAACCAAGTCCCGCGAAATGGTCTGTGTGTGTGTGTGTGTGTGTGTCTGTGTGTGTGTGTGTGAACAGACTAGCTCAAAAACTATAAACCGTGCGAACCTGAAATTGGGTATTTAGAGTATGTATAAGCCCGCGATGTGACAGCAAACATTTCATCAAATTTGCTAAAAGGGAGGGGGTACTTTATTTAATAACTTTTTAAGTTTTTTTCGATTTTCTCAAAAACGGCTCTAACGATTTTGATTAAACTGAGTATTTGATCTATTTATATGCCTGAAATATGACTGTAAAAATTTCATCAAAATTGATCAACCGGAGAGGGGACTTTACTTAATAAATTTTGTATCATTTTCACATGTTTTTTTTATTTACTCAAAAACGGTTTTAACGATTTTGATCAAACTTGGTATTTGATGTATTTATATGCCAAAGATGTGATAACCGACATTTCATCACAATTGATCAACCGGAGGGGGGACTTTACATAATAAATTTTGTATCATTTTCACGTGTTTTTTTTTATTTACCCAAAAACGGTTTTAACGATTTTGATCAAACTTGGTATTTAATGTATTTATATGCCCGAGATACGACTGTAAAAAATTCATCAAAATTGATCAACTGGAGGGGGGCTTTACTTAATAAATTTTGTATCATTTTCACGGTTTTCTTTTATTTACTCAAAAACGGCTTTAACGATCAACAAATATAAGATATGAATGTAGAAAAATGTGTGACTTTGGAAAATGATATTTAGCAAAACACGTCAATTTCTAATCTAAGTAAGTTGGTAAGTGAAAGTTGTGTGTTGCGCGCACGCACCAGATTTTTTTAGGCGCAACGAGAGACAGTTAATTTCTCCATATAAGCAAAAACAAAGGTACTTTATAGGAAACAAACAAAAAAGGCCCCAAACCCCCCAAAAAAGGCCCCTCAGAACATTTTAATAATGATAAAGCTTACCTGATATTAAAGGACACCTAATTTTCATTAAACATGACGAATTTGATAAAAATCGTTAAAACCGTTTTTGAGTAAATAAAAAAAACACGTGAAAATGATACAAAATTTATTAAGTAAAGTCCCCCCTCCGGCTGATCAATTGTGATGAAATGTTGGTTATCACATCTTTGGCATATAAATACATCAAATACCCAGTTTGATCAAAATCGTTAAAACCGTTTTTGAGTAAATAAAAAAAAACATGTGAAAATGATACAAAATTTATTAAGTAAAGTCCCCCCCTCCGGTTGATCAATTTTGATGAAATTTTTACAGTCATATTTCAGGCATATAAATAGATCAAATACTCAGTTTGATCAAAATCGTTAGAGCCGTTTTTGAGAAAATCGAAAAAAACTTAAAAAGTTATTAAATAAAGTACCCCCCTCCCTTTGAGCAATTATGATGAAATTTTTGCTGTCACATCGCGGGCTTATACATACTCTAAATACCCAATTTCAGGTTCGCACGGTTTATAGTTTTTGAGCTAGTCTGTTCAAACACACACACACACACACACACACACACACACACACAGACACACACACACACACACAGACCATTTCGCGGGACTTGGTTATTTTGACTCAGGGGACCCCAAAACGTGTATTTCCGTTGAAAACCGGAAGTCGAACATTTTCACGATCGCAATACTTCCACTTACTATATATTTCATATATAGGTAAGTGAAAGTAAAAATTCTTTTTAAAATCCTTAAAATCATTTATAATTTTGTCATATTCTCAATAAAAAATTTGTATCATGTTGCGGTTCGATAGATCTTAAATAAATTAAAATGTAGGCAAAAAGTCTTTTGTTTTATACCTTCACTTACCTACATATGAAATATATAGTAAGGGGAAGTATTGCGATCGTGAAAAATTTCCACTTCCGGATTTCAACGGAAATACACGTTTTGGGGTCCCCTGAGTCAAAATAACCAAGTCCCGCGAAATGGATTGTGTGTGTGTGTGTGTGTGTGTGTGTGTGTGTGTGTGCGTGCGCGTGCGTGTGTGTGTGAACAGACTAGCTCAAAAACTATAAACCGTGCGAACCTGAAATTAGGTATTTATTATGTGTAAATGCCCGCGATGTGACAGCAAAAATTTCATCAATATTGCCCAGAGGGAGGGGGTACTTTATTTAATAACTTTTACTTTCACTTACCTATATATGAAATATATAGTAAGTGGAAGTATTGCGATCGTGAAAAATTTCGACTTCCGGTTTTCAACGGAAATACACGTTTTGGGACCCCCTGAGTCGAAATAACCAAGTCCCGCGAAATGGTCTGTGTGTGTGTGTGTGTGTGTGTGTGTGTGTGTATGTGAACAGACTAGCTCAAAAACTATAAACCGTGGGAACCTGAAATTGGGTATTTAGTATAGGTATATGCTCGCGATGTGACAGCAAAAATTTCATCAAATTTGCTCAAAGGGAGGGGGTACTTTATTTAATAACTTTTTACGTTTTTTTCGATTTTCTCAAAAACGGCTCTAACGATTTTGATTAAACTGAGTATTTGATCTATGTATATGCCTGTGATATGACTGTAAAAATTTCATCAAAATTGATCAACCGGAGAGGGGACTTTACTTAATAAATTTTGTATCATTTTCACATGTTTTTTTTATTTACTCAAAAACGGTTTTAACGATTTTGATCAAACTTGGTATTTGATGTATTTATATGCCAAAGATGTGATAACCGACATTTCATCACAATTGATCAACCGGAGGGGGGACTTTACATAATAAATTTTGTATCATTTTCACGTGTTTTTTTTTTATTTACCCAAAAACGGTTTTAACGATTTTGATCAAACTTGGTATTTAATGTATTTATATGCCCGAGATACGACTGTAAAAAATTCATCAAAATTGATCAACTGGAGGGGGGCTTTACTTAATAAATTTTGTATCATTTTCACGGTTTTCTTTTATTTACTCAAAAACGGCTTTAACGATCAACAAATATAAGATATGAATGTAGAAAAATGTGTGACTTTGGAAAATGATATTTAGCAAAACACGTCAATTTCTAATCTAAGTAAGTTGGTAAGTGAAAGTTGTGTGTTGCGCGCACGCACCAGATTTTTTTAGGCGCAACGAGAGACAGTTAATTTCTCCATATAAGCAAAAACAAAGGTACTTTATAGGAAACAAACAAAAAAGGCCCCAAACCCCCCAAAAAAGGCCCCTCAGAACATTTTAATAATGATAAAGCTTACCTGATATTAAAGGACACCTAATTTTCATTAAACATGACGAATTTGATAAAAATCGTTAAAACCGTTTTTGAGTAAATAAAAAAAACACGTGAAAATGATACAAAATTTATTAAGTAAAGTCCCCCCTCCGGCTGATCAATTGTGATGAAATGTTGGTTATCACATCTTTGGCATATAAATACATAAAATACCCAGTTTGATCAAAATCGTTAAAACCGTTTTTGAGTAAATAAAAAAAAACATGTGAAAATGATACAAAATTTATTAAGTAAAGTCCCCCCTCCGGTTGATCAATTTTGATGAAATTTTTACAGTCATATTTCAGGCATATAAATAGATCAAATACTCAGTTTAATCAAAATCGTTAGAGCCGTTTTTGAGAAAATCGAAAAAAACCTAAAAAGTTATTAAGTAAAGTACCCCCTCCTTTTGAGCAAATTTGATGAAATTTTTGCTGTCACATCGCGGGCTTATACATACTCTAAATACCAAATTTCAGGTTCGCACGGTTTATAGTTTTTGAGCTAGTCTGTTCACACACACACACACAGACACACACACACACACACACACACACACACACACACAGACCATTTCGCGGGACTTGGTTATTTTGACTCAGGGGACCCCAAAACGTGTATTTCCGTTGAAAACCGGAAGTCGAAAATTTTCACGATCGCAATACTTCCACTTACTATATATTTCATATATAGGTAAGTGAAAGTAAAAAACCGACGTGTAAGGGCGAAAACCGTAGATTTAGAAGGCAGTCCAGCAACCTGTCGGAGACATAATTCAAAACTGTCTCGTGTTAGACTGAACTGACCCTGTTATTAAAGAATGGAAGTATGAAAACTTTGTTAGTTAATATAAATTAACTAATCCGAGATGCGTATTTTATACCGCGAACCTCGTAGAAGTACCTAGAATACCTAAAATTGGTATAATGTTTCCAGTTCTGAAACACATCAGTCAATATTGTTAAAGTCAAGTTTATTCAAATAACAAAAAAGTGTTCCCTTACCCCTTGTAATCTTGCCTGTGGAACATAAAATAAAGTTACTATTCGAATAGAGTTAAAAAAAAAAATCTATGGGCGTTGATGACTACAGGTGTTTTACACCTATAAACAACAACAACAAAACAAATACTATCAATCATTGCTTAGTAAACTTCAGATAGCGGATGGGTTCATTGAATGCATGGGTTTGAATTTCTTTTGACTGACTATTAGTTGAAAGGTATAGATTTCCTTTTCGGAAAGGATATCGTGTATCAATTTGCTTACTACTCCTTAAATAATGCTGACAATTAAATGAAGTAAATATTTTACTAATCATATGATAAATTGACAGATGTGAAAAAAACTGGATTTTATACTGTTTTATATATAAATCTTTAATTAGGAAAATTATTCAGGAAAAATAGGCATTAAATACATAAATAAATTATCATTAGCAAATTTCATTTCAATTAAAATATTATTCATTATTAAATCATCATTATTCATGGCTTCAATGAATGAAAAAAACCGATGGTGTAAGAGGGTTCGTTCAAAACAAGTCTGAAAGTTTTACTTGTTCGAAATTGATTGGCCTAAGAATGAAATATATTTAACTGGATAAATCAAAACTTGCTCCTGATACATGTATTAGTAAATCCAAACATGTGGTTTAGATGGAATTAGACAACGGGAGCCATAGATAAAGTGGTGTTAGAGATAGATCCGAGCTGTTTGGAGTTATTAATCTGAGGAAGTGGGTTTGTATGATATATCTTGCCAAGGATGACAATGCTATCCTTATTATCTTTTACTATATCTAATAAACCAGCCTTAGTTTCTTGTTGCAGTTAAAATATTACTTTTGTATACCTTCTAATTTTATAGAGGCTCAGTAAAAAGCTTGGATTAAAAGTAATAGAAAAAGATAAGAAAAAGAGAACAATTCTTTTTAAATGTAAAATTAACTAAAATACATGTATCGACCAGTTTGAGGAATTTTACTCATCAACAATACTGCTGATTATTCATAGTTTTCCTGGTAATTATTATTTACGTATTTATTGATAATTATTATAATGGTCAAATGTTTGCTACCATTCGGTGTACAACTAATGCTTACAGCATGTGGCATGTAGATTATCTGCGGTATTTTGTCCATTAATCTTCAACATGTGCTAATGGTTTCTCTGGCATCCCCAACTCTTCGCCTTCATAGTTAATCATTCTTCGGCCCTAATCTCAGCAAACTTAGCAAATAATTAAGGTAACGAAAAAAAAAATAGATCAAACAATGAATATATTTTTTAACAATAAGCGATATTGCGAAATACCTTTTTAAAAATAATTATAATATCCAGTGACATTTTTGAATTTTATTGGAAATATTTGGAAAAAGGTATTCAAATTTAAAATTGTGTTATTATAGTCTATTGGGGGAATATATGAAGCTAAGTCGCTAAGATAATATTCTTATGCGGAGTTACTTATTAAGGGATAGCCTGTAGGTGCCTCCTAACCGGATTTAAATAACTGGATCAAAATTTCAGCTGCCTTAGCTGTTCTAGCTCTAATGCTATCAGCACCTCTCAGGCAGGGAGTCTTACTTATCAAAGTTCATAGCTCCACCTATTATAATAATAAATTATGAAGTCTGGCTTTTAAAAATAATTTAATGTATCTAGTTTGATAATAAATACTTCATTAATGCCGAAAATTTCGCGGCGTCTTTTCCGCTTTTTTTATTTATTCTTTTAAATCCAAATTTTGAAAACTCAGTGCTTCTTTATTTATTGATGATTATATTATATTAGATATTATAAATGATTATATATTATTTATGATTATATCATTGGTGGAAACATAATACTTTTATGTTTTAATAAAGCTACTTACAATATGATGATATCGGTAAAAATAAATGATTTTTTTACAAAAAAACGAATTGACTGCCTAAGACTTCAAAACTGTTTGAGGCAACACGATTTTTTCATTTATTTTGATTGAAATGTGTTGTATGTCTGTATGATCTTTTAATGATTTTTCATTTTTCGCAATTGTTCAGAGTTTTATTTATAATGATTAGTCAAAAGTAATATGATAAAATTAACTAATGTTTACAGCATGTAGATTATCTGCGTTATTTGGTCCATTAGAGAATTTTATTGGTAATGTTTTTGGTTTTGTTTTTTCCCATTGAAATAGAGGACCTGTTGGTAAATGACATATATACATATAATATAATATAATACGAATAGCCAAGAACTTTCTAATGAGTACCTAGCATCGAATTTTCCATAATCATAATTCATATGAATTTATGGTCTGAGATGGGCGGCTGGGGGGATTTGGAATGGGCCTCAAATCGTGCTACCTAGAAACAAATACATGGTATTCTGGCATATATATGTATGTATCCTGTATATTTAAGTATGTATATAATATATCCAAGAATATGTAAATGATGTATTGTTATGAATTGAACAGATTTAATATGGATTACATTTTCAGTTTACCATTTAACATACACTTACTAATAAAAGTCTCTGCACACCCTCAAGCTTTTTTTTTATTTTACCTAAAGATACCTTATAAGCAAGATACGGGCAATGAAACTCACATATTTTTTACATAATTTAGTCTACTTTAATTTACGGTAATTACATTTAATATAATTTATTTAACTTATAATTTATGAAGAAAATTACATAAAATGTCAAAATATTGATGCGCCAAAAGTCTCTACACAGTGGAATTACTTAATTATACTACAGTTTGCTATATGTCTACAGTTTGAACTATATCCCATTCATCCTCCGGCTAATCCTAACTTGTCAGTGTTAATTCTGAGCCTAACAGTTAAGAGTGTGATAAAAAGTGGATGTTCCAACAACGATTGGCAAACAAATTGTAAATATTAGGAAACTCATACCACTCATACCGGAAAATATAGGATAAATCGTCAAAAAGGGCTCTATTAAGTAAGTTATATTCTAAAATGGTATTTAGAATGAATGAACGGTACAATTGAAAGTAGATACCGCTCTGGCCGCCCCCGTACTCCAAGCTCACCACAAGAGGACTATCATACGGACTGTGGCCGAAGAACCCCATTTAAGTGCTCTAATTCTAACCCCATATAAGTACTCTAAATATGGGTATCTGCACAAACGATTAGAAAAACCCTAAAGAAAGCTGGCTATAATGTGCGTAAGCCATTTATTAGTAAATAAACCGGCAATTGAAACTGCAGTTCGCAAAGGTACATATAAACAAGCCCTTATCGTTCTGGGAACGTGTTTTATTTACTGACGAGAGTAAATTTGACATTCATGGATCAGATGGAAGGGGTAAACTTTTGAGAAAACCAAACAAAGAGCTCTTGGAAAAAAACTTAGTTGGTACTGTAAAACATGTTGGAGGGAGTGTTTTGGTTTGGGGGTGTAAGTGCTGCTGGAGTTGGTAATTTGAAATTTATTGACGGAATAATGGACCAACACGTTATACAGATATTTTGAGAAGTAATTTACCGGAAAGTTTGACGAAGTTTTAATCTCCAGGAAAAATTTTTCAACAAGATAAGGACAGCGCTGAAAGTTCAAGAATGGTTGCTCTACAATGCCCAACAGCAACTTAAAACACCTCCCCAATCTCCTGATCTTAATCCAATAGAGCATCTGTGGGATCAATTAGGCCGTCAGAAAGTAAAAATTAAAATAAAGAACTAAGACTACATAAAAAGAGTGCTAAAGGAATTGTGGAATAAAATTTCTCCAGAAACTACAAAAAAACTAGTTCACACCAGGGCAAATAGATTACGAGAAGTGATAAGAAATAAGGGAGGAACTTAAGTTGATTTGGCAACAATCGCTAAGCTTCAAGTTGAAGAAAAATGATGTGTGCAGAGACTTTTGGCACATCAATATTTTGACATTTAATGTAATTTTCCTCATAAATTATAAGTTAAACAAATTATATTAAATGTGATTATTTATAATTAAAATATATTAAATTATGGAAAAAAATAGGTGAGTTTCATAACCCATATCTTGCTCATAACCTACCTTTAGGTAAAATAATAAAAAAGCTGGAGGGTGTGCAGAGACTTTTGTTAGTAAGTGTATGGTTCGTGCAATGCGAGACTGGTCTAAATCGCATTTTTTAAAAGTATTTTATTTCTCTTGGCAAGATCGCATATAGAACGATCAGAAAGTAGGCAAGGGATATCAAAGGAACGAAAAAGAAGAAACATAGATTGGCTCTCCCTGAAAATCGCTTTTTCGATCAGACTTGCATTGGACGAGCAATGCAATAAGTACTATTTATGGGTTAGAACTACCCTTTAAATTTCATAATGTTAACTATTTCATAATAATCTATTAGTTGAAGTGCTATCTAAGAACATTTTTTAGATGTAATTATTAATGTATTTTTTCTGTTACAGGTAAGCCCTCTTTTATTTCTAGCAGATAAGATTAATAATGAAAGGTATGTTTTTGTCTTAATATCTTAATTACGTTTAATAATTTGATTCTTTCATACCGGTTATGCCGACAAAGCGAAAGCATACTTTTTTATTTCTAGAGAAAAAAATTGAAATTTTATTACACGCTCTTGATAAAGGTAAAACTAAAAAAAAAAAAAAAAATTAAACATGGGCTGTAGAATTATTAACTACTCATAAACATTAGAATTACGACACATGAGACTATAGATCAGAAATAAAATTATAAAGAAACGGGTTTGGATCATATTTGTCCTATTGAAATATAAAATTCAATTATCTGCCCGTTTTTACTACTAAAGTCTTTAAAAACGTTTGATGAGGTCAGATTGTCGATTGAAATGAAATTTTGAAACACTGGTTTTTTTTTTGAGTAGTTTTTTTTCCTCTGTAAACTCGTCGAGTGGATATAGATTAGATTTGGTATTATAATCCACTTCATTGAGTTACAAGATTGATATTATTATTACTTATTATTTATTTTATTTATTTATTTTATTATTTATATACTTATTATTTTTCCTTGCACACTGTTGTGATGAATGTAACATATGTTCTTCTTTCTCAAAGTGATTTCTCCACCCGGCGGAACTATAAACTTTAAGGGCTCCGACTGTTAGAGTGGGGAGCCTACAGCAATTAAACTGTTACGATCCTGTTTGGATTTAGTGGAGCTGTTCCATGGGGAATTTTTATTTCTTCTCGGGCCACTAGTTTCTACATTTGTTTTTCTTAGGCTCCGAAAAACAAGGAGGTGATGATTATACGTACGTAGTATGGTATGTGTATGTGGTTCCCGTGACTGTTAAATATTATTTGTATCAAATAGTAAGAAAAAGGAAATTACTATACATTTTTTCTAATGTATTATTTGCAGTTTTGGGCGTGATTATGCTTTCAAGACACTAAAGCGCCTCTTAACAACAACTACTATTTATTTCAGTTTTGTCTTTTTTCATCGCTCAATTCAGTCAACATATTTGATTTAAAAATATTTATCTGATATTTTACCTTAATACCCTATCATTAGTACATTTTTTTCGTTTCCATAAAAACGCAATTATAAATATTTATTTAATATTTAATAATTTATGCTATTAGCAAAATATTGCAGTTGTAAACTGTGATGTTCTTTTCTCTATATATTTTGGTAAAAAGAATTGTCCTCAATTTCGATAGTCTTTATTTATCAGTAATACATTTTGCCCCAATCGAGACGGTAGATATTACTGACTAAACACATTCACTCTCCATTGACGAAAAATAAAAGAAAAAATGTCTCAAAACAAGAAAACAATATAAAATTAAGTTGAAATAAAAAATATATAGTCAACATAGAAGAAATTACTTAAGAATGTGGAAATATATTGGTTATTTTGATCCAATGTACATCAAATGTCAAAATTCATTTAGTTTAAGTTGCTGATCTAAACTTTTGCAACCAAATGAAGAGTCTACGGAAGAAAGGGGGGATGTCATTCGAAGTGCTTTCCGAGAAATTCGAGTTTTTAGGTTTGGATCTTTAATTACTTAAGTATCTTTTATCATTTTTCTTCAATTTTTTTATATGCTCTTTTCCTTTTTGTTTTGCGTGTCAAAATAATAAATTTGCCCGAAACAGACGTAACACGCTCTAAAAAAAAAATGTTTTAGTAAAAAAAGGACAATTTAAACATAAAAGAAAGGGGGATAGTCATGGACGCTCCCCTTTCTTCCCTATTTTATTGATGAAATGCTGATATTAATACACAATCCATATAACTTCTAACATGACTCTCCCCCATTCTAGGTTTTTCCGCGAGGACATTCCCCCTTTCTTCCGAGTACGTGGATCTTTCCATCGCTTGTAACCAACCGACTATCATTTTTTTTTGACTATTTCTTTTCACCAACATATCCTACTCAACTAGACGAACAATTATATATAAATAACTAAAATTCGGAAAAAAATTGACTCTCTCCCTTTCTTCCGTGGACTCTTCAAATGTTTCGCCCCACTAATAATAAAATATTACCTGACCTGAAATTTTTTACTAACCATACATAATTTTTAAATATTTTATTATTAGTATGTATTTTTATTCATTTCGGCAAAAAATGATAGTTAGCATATCGTCGTACACAATGGTAAAGTTGGGAACCTGTGAAAATTAAGTTTTTTAGGAGTGCAAAAATATTAAATACTTTAAATCAAATAACCAGTTATTAAAGTTTACATCTCGATTTATACATTAATACATTGTTTTTCTTGTTTTGAGACATTTTTACTTTTATTTTTTTATACTTTTCGTCAATGGAGAGATAATGTGTTTAGAGTCAGTATATCTACAGTTTCGATTGAGACAGAATACATTACTGACAAATACAGACATATTAAATAAGACTATCGAAATTGAGGACAAATCTTTTTACCAAAATATATAGGGAAAAGAACATGACAGTTTATACCTGCAATATTTTTTTATTTAAAATTGCCTTGTTATGTAAACGATATATATATATGAGCGATGAAAAAAAAAGCGCCTCTTAACAACTACTATTTATTTGTTTTGTTTTTTTTCATCGCTCAATTTAATAAATATATTTGATTTAAAAACAGTTATCCGATATTTTACCGATTTATTTTTTTATCAACATTTATATCATCAACATATATATATATGTTGATGTTGATGATATAAATGTTGATGTATTACGGTAAAATACTTGTTGTTAAGAGGCGCTTATGTTTCATAAGCATAATCATAATTAATACGTTATAAAAAATGTATAGTAATTTCCTTGTTCTTACTATTTGATACAAATAATATTTAACAGTCACGGGAACCACCTACACATACCAGTTATTAAAGTTTACATCTCGATTTATACATTAATAGGTGAAGATACAGTCTCGAAAGTTCACTACAGTAGACTAGATTTAACCGAAACCAATTTTCGCAACAAAAAAATCAGATTTGCGACTTTACGAATGCGACAATATAATTTAACGACTTCAGGTCGGTTTTGTAATTTAATTTATGTTCAAAAAACTTACAATCCCATATTTAATACAGCTTGCTGAGGTTCAGTGAGAGAGACGCTAGTAATAAATTTTTATAAGGAAAATTATTCATTTGTTATTTGTGATAAAAATTATATTTATTGTGACTTCGAAAAAAAAAATTAAAACAGATTACACCATATTGTCCCCTGAGGATGCTTATTCGAATGGATATTTGAAAATATCACATATTTGTACAATTAAGAATAATAAATATTAAAGTTGATTGTTCCTCAGTTTGAGCAGTTAAACATTATATATTAATAGGGGATTGTTTAAGTGGTAAAGTTTCATTCTTTTATGTCATACTAAAGTATTTTAATGTAGTTTCATTTTATGTATGTTGGCATTTTGTTCCACGTATATGATATGAAAAATTTAATATCCCACAAGGGTCTTTATGCCATTTATATGACAAGGACGTCAGTGTTTGTAATACTAAATGAGTATCGGTAACGCCATCCATCTTGGGTGATTGATTCCACTCGTGAATTTTTATGACGCGTTTTATGTTTAACACGATCCATTACAGTAAAGAAATTGCTTTTTCGAAAAGACTCGAGAAGATTGAAAAGGGACTCCTATCTAATCTAGTTCTCAAAAGGAAAATTTTAAATTGATACATTTTGTTCTCCCATTAAGATTTTCAGATTGCCAGAAAACTAAAAAAAGAAAAAGAAAGTCAGATTCTCCTGAAGAAATATTACAAGATTGAAACAATGACCCATGACTAAACTTCATCCTTAAGAAAGCTCAAGATTTCGGAAGATTCGTAAACAATACTTCTATGTTGCTCTCTGATGAAATTACGTATGTTGGATTTTAAAATCTGAAATAGTGTTAATTACCTTTATAAAAAACTGGAGAGGCAAAGCGAGTAGAGTTGTTAGTCTGAAAAGAAAACTTTGTTTTAAGTTTGTTATTTTCGTTGATTGTAGGCGTAATAGATCTGTAATCATCAACGCCCATGAAGCTAATTTGCATTTACTAAAATTTAGCTATCTTCAGGAGACATCAATTTACTTTCTTATGGTGATATATAGCTGAAAATGATTACAGAATATTTTCAAAAAGATATTTCAACAGATTTGCCTTCGTTAAAATAACAACGTTATTCCGATACACAGAATACCCGAATAAAGCTTAAAATAATAGTAGAATGTGAGCTTCAGAAAGAAATAGCAGCATTCAGTCACAGTATACAAACCTAAGGCAATATTTTCATATCTCGATGCATACTCAATAGGTTTTATCAATCGGTGAAAAAAATTTACCTCGTTCTTCCAAACCTGCCTGGGGCATTGATAAATTCACTCCGAATGGAAATCCTACTTATAAAAAAAGATAATAGAGTTCCGGTTTTCGCGTCTCGGAAAATCCTTAGCTCATATTAAAATTTATATTTGGGCCTTTTGAAAAAAAAAAAAAATGGTAGCTGAAGAAATGCTAAGTAAGTAAGTTTACCATTATTTTATGGAATATAAATGGGATGAATAACATAGGAAGCTGAATACGCAAGTACCAAATAGAATACTTGAAAAGGCATCAAATATAAATTCATAATAGTGTTTCCGAATTCTCCAATTTCATGGAACAATTTTAAAATATTTAATGTCTGTTTAATGTAGGGAGACGTTTGCTGAAATGGAAACGCCATATTAAAATTAATTATTGGATTTATATTACAGTCTATCAATTTACAGAGATCAAAAGTAAGTAATGATAGATGGACACCAGGTTATAAGAAAAAGTACTGATTATTTTGGCTGCGATTCATAATAGGCAAAAGTATCTATAAAAGGCTAGGTATTAGAGATAAATTAAATAAAGCGTCCTGAAATAAGGCGAAAGACTTCCTATAAAATTTAACTAAAAACGGATGGCTTATGTCGGTTAAGAAGTTCGCTACGTTTATTGCTGTGTTAAGAAAATCGATTGTGGCTACCGTTACAATTTAGCTCTCTAGTTTGCTTACTTATTTGTTTACCCATTTTTTTTTCTTCATATAGCCTAAAAAATCGCTTCGAATCTGTAAACCAATGGAGGCAGCACTCAAAAAAATGAGGTTTTGTTTATTTAAGTAAGTTTATCCAAGTGTGCACGGCGAATTACATCTTAGGTGTAAAACGATGTTGGGACCAAGTTTTAAGCGGATTTATATTAAGCATTTCACCAAATTTGTAATTACTTCCTTACTTGAGGCTGATGTAATTTGTTTTAGTAATTACCATGGTTAGTAAACTCCAGGCTCTTTGGTTACTGTGTAGTTAATTGAAAGGGTAGGGCGCAGATAGTGCTATACCCCTAAATTCCAGTTCAAAAAAAGAAAATATTTGGCTACGACAAAATTTTTCTTCTTTCCTCATTTTGATATAATATTTCTCCATCGACCTTGTGTGTTAACTTGGCTTCCATTGTCATGCTTTTCGAATGACAGTATGATGTAAAAAAGATATGACCTTATATGAAAAAGTAATTTTCAGCAACTTGAAAAAATAAGGTTAGGATAGACGTAGGGTAGTGTTACCTAATGATTAATCAATCAATGATGAAAACTTATGAACTTCTCAACATCTTTGATGATATCATGCACTGTGATCATCATTCGTGAAAGGATAATAGGATCATCATCACTCTTGAAAGAGCACTCTTGAAAATCCGTCAACCAGAACCAGTCCCTGCCGACTTTTGTAGGGCCTTCTTGGGATAAAATACGGCACCGAACTGGGCGGATAAAGAAACAACTCCGTCTAAGAACCGGTAAAGCTTTGTTGTCATCCTCTGTACATACAATGTCTGTTATTCGTAAACGTCCTATATTGAATTTCTTACCTGCAGCAAGAATAGCAGTAGTAGATTTTTTTTTTCAACTGATTACAATTTCATCAGTATCTCACTTTAGAAAAAAAGGGCTTGCGCAGTTCAATTATAAGAAGCGTTCGTCTATTTCCCTTACATTGTTCCTTGAACGATTTGGGAGAAGGTAGAATATAGTCGAGGCGTTTCCTAAAATGGATCGGTACTAGACTCAATTATTTAATGATAAGTCAAAAGAAAACTGTTGCTCGCGAGCTAATCAAGGTAGCAAGGTGTCTCTCGATGAATTGGCTTTACGATGAGTATTACTATTTTTAATTTATTGCAAAGTTTATATTATGTCTGTGTTTTCTAGTTATACTTCTAATAGACAATTAAATTATCTAGATAATTAAATTATCTATTCTTGTTTAATTATTAGCTAATCTGGACATTTCTTTAGTTAGCTTTATCATGTTAATGTTAATTAACAGTACGTTAATATTAGTATATTAATGTTCTGTTAGGACACGAGACTAACAAGAGCTCTTGTTAGTTATAAATAAATAAATAATGTTTAATTAACTTCATGTTATGCCACTAATGCTAAACGGACGATGCTGAATGGACAATACTACCTAAATTTTGCCTATTCAGGCATAGTTGCGATACGGAACTTAAACGATTACCAGACATCTTACAGCCTCGAGACCTCCATTTTACGTCCTATCCGAGGCAGCTTAGCCAAGGATTTTATACTTCCTTTAAAAAATCCTAGGGCAACCTTTAGCATTGTAGGCTACTTTGCTAGCCACTGTGCCACAGGTGATCCCTAATAAATAATGTTATCAGGCGACTTTAACAAATAACAGTTGTTTTCATGATAAAACTAATTTCATCATAAGTCGTTCTTTAAACACATTTATACATTTTAAATTGCGAAATGATGGCGTTCTTTAAAAGGACTGATCATATTGCATAAGAGTTCATTTTTTAATTAAAAAATTCAAATTAAGACACAATTAATTTGGGCTCAGGCGTTCAAGTAGAGGAGGAAGGAATATATGTTCAGAGACGTGGGAAGTTTTATTTTTTAGAGTTGGGAGAAGGTAAGAATCAAAGAAATAATTATGAATGATGGAAGGATTAAGCTATTTTGATAAGGTACAATATCTACAGTTAGTTATTCATCACAAAAAGACAAATTTAATTAAACAATTTATCTGAAGAATTTTTAAAAGGAAGGATTTGCGATATTAGTGGAACTGTTTAAAGATATAGATAAGGATGATGGATTTTGGAGATTTTCCTGATATTTGAATAAACCAGAACGGGTTTAGTCTATGACGGTGTAACGCTAATGGCCATATTCGTCGAAGCGACGATAATAATTCTTCAAAATAAAATAACAAAATGAAGCACTTTGGCGATGGTCTTCAATACGTTTGCCGCTTTCTTCAAATCAGATATTTAATTGAAGTAATTATCATTAAATCGAGACTTAGATATGAATACTGAATAGAATACAGTACCTCTTTGGCGGAGCACGTCTTTTACGATCCATCAGCAACCCCTAAAGCGACATCTTCTTGATGACATTTCTATTCGTCGTCTAAAGCCATCTGGAACAGGAAATAAGAACTCGGCGTCCGTACCGCCTCGGGTAACTGTCGAATTGTCCCGGTCCCCTCCCAGGGATCCCACCCACGTCTTGGCAATATGTTCGTCCAACCGGTGCCCCCTTCCCCTCCTTCACCCATCTCCTCCCTAAAGATTATTAAGAATATAGAATGTAATATCGAATAATACGTGATTGATAGATTTTTCGAAGTTTCTTAATATCTCGAGAAATACCATTTTATTAAAACTTTAGCACTCGTTGAGCGAAAGATTTTATGCTATAATCTTTGTTGGGGTTTTTAATTTTCATCAAATACAATCATTGGAAACTTCGATTTATAATTAAAAATATATCACATGTTGCTCGATGATTGTTTACACATAAATGGTCAAATGCCTTCATATAGTTGTTTTCTTTTTTAGAAAAAAAATATTTTAGTATCAGGTTTTCAATTGGATTCTGTCATTTTCTTCTAAGATTCAAGGATCCTGTTTAAATAAAAAATGAGAATAAACATATGATCGAACTTTTACTAATAAACATATGGAATTAATAACGTACATATGTTATTGTTTTAGAATATAAATTAAAGTAAAGGGAGACTTATTTTTCTCCTATACAATGCTTTCCTCCAAATTCGATATACCATTCCTTATCTTTTCCATTATTTTCTTTTAAGTGCTATTCTTGGCCTAGCCCCTTCTTCACAGGTTTTTTGCAGCCTAAGTTTAGGGTGGCTACTTCTTCGTTTCCGTTCTGTATCTCTTACATTTCCCTTTTATTTATTTATTCCTTCTTCTTTTTTATATTTTCTAATAAGATGGTCTTATAAATCATGATGTCTTCCTGAAATTTTTTATCATTCCAGTTATTTGATAGAATGGTATAGCATTCATGTGTAAATCTATATCAAGTGAAAACCTATTTTATTTTGTTTATTTATTTTTTTTTTTTATCTCATGAACTAGGTACTTCGTAGTTTTTTTTTTATTCTTTTTTTATGTTGCTAAGAGAAATTACAATGTAAACACTCCCATAATGGAGGAGGGGTTTCGGAATATCCAAAAACAGTTGAGTATCTGTTCCTGCATTCCTCTCCCCCTGGTCCTTGGAGACCAATTCTCGATAAATTAAACAGCAGTCGATCCCAGGGGTGGCTAAATCAAGATCGCTACCAGGTAGCTAATGAACTGGCGGTCCCTCCGTATTAGAGTTGATTAGGGATCTGAACCTATCCTAGCGTTAAATATTTTTGGTTGCTATTCACTCTGCATGGGTGAAATGACAGGAAAGAGTAGATCATTAAAAAAAAGAAAGAACACCAGTAAATTATATAAATATAAGTGCTTATAGATTAAATGACTTGGTCCATTAGTCCATTTCTACACTTATATATAATTTGTTCTTTATTTATTAAAACCATTTAATGCTACTATGGCTAATCGGATGGAAGAAGCTACAGAGACAGTCTTAAATTTTTCCAATCAGGTATAATAAGATTATAGATTTTTAAGGAGTACCCCACTTCGCACAGGCTCTGTATGGCCATTTTACTTTTCCTCCATGGAATTTTGGATACACGAGGAATTGTTACTCCCGAGCTACCAACCCTCGACCTTGGCTAAGCTAACCACTACACCATAGTTGACCTCAGATACAATTATATTGTATAAACCGTATTATGGAAGTTATATTCATTTTCCTGTTATTGTTTAATGTTCGTTTTTTTTTTGTTTTGTTTTTTTGTTCGAACATTTTCAACATTTATCCCCTTAACTCACATAAATCTCATCAACTTCATGCAAAGTCCATGGGGTGTAAGTTCGACAATGGGAATAATAAAAGGAGTAAATATAATAATAAAATGAGAAATAATAAAAAGGAAATAAAAAATGCTTTTCGTTTTATGATTAGATTCATCAAATAATATCATTAAATGGTTGGCGTGATATTAGTTTAACTGCTTTTAAGTGAGCCAAGAGAGCATTTGGCGATAATTGCTCTTATTCCTGTGCCGATACGGTTTTCTGATACGATTCCTGTCTGGAGAACTAGGAAGGACATCCCATTTAGTGCGCGCTCCAAGTAGTTGGGCCCGGATGTAGATTTGGACATGAAAGAGAATGCTTTGGATAAACAGAGGGAGAGAAACAATAGAAGAAAGGGCTGTATGACTGGCACCATCTGTCCTATGAGTGTGGATGAATAATGGAGTTCTTTCGCCGTCGGCGGCCTAAATTCTTTGTCCTTCCAATTTTTCTTTGGTTTTATTTCACTTTCTAAAACGGCTCTCTCTCATTGTTTTATTTCGTTATATTATAGCCACATTCCAACTCAAACTTTTCTCGATTTGCCATGTTCAATGTATTGACTGAGCGATGTTATGCTCTGACGGCTTGTATGACAGACATAGCATTTGTATCCAGTGTTTGTGGTGTTCTTGAGGTCATAAATGTAGTCTATGGAAACCTTCCCATAAAATGTTGAACTGTTCTAGCTATTTTCAAGTTAAGTATTATTTAAATTAGCATAGAAGTTTAGGAAAAAAACTGCTTTGTTCAAGGGAACGGTCAAAACTATAGTATAGTCGATTCCTTTTAAACTTCCATATTTTATAATCATTATTATACATTTGTTAAGCAGCTCTAATGATAGTTTTAAGTTTATTTCATATTATATTATATTCAGTGTTTTATTGTAATTACATTTGCTTACCTGTACATTCCGTGATTTTAAACAGACCCGCTAGGCTTTTAAAGTATCCATGTGCACCTGATTTGACAGCAACAGTTCCCTCAAAAATTGACGAACCGTAAGTAGCACTTTACCTACTCATTTCAATGATTGCCTCGCAAAAATCTTTAATATCAGGTACTTATTCATCATCAAAAATGCTTAAAAGGTGATATAGTGCTTAAAAGGTTAATGAAAAAAAAATTAATGAAAATGAGAAAAAAATGAGAAAGCTTTTCTAAGGTGATGAAAATTAAATAGTTTAAATTATGATGATTAAGAGTACAATGGTTAGTGAAAATTAAGCCTATGTTAATAAAATAAAATGTACTTGTGATAAAATATACCAACTTATAAATAAAATGTATCAAAATGGAGAAATTTAAAGTTACATATAATAATATTTTTACAATAGTAGGTACGTAATATTATAAAATGTTTTATTTAAAAAAAAATCGACCCTTACCTGGAAAATGATACAAATGGACTTAGAAACGTTTAGGTCTTAGGAAACTGTCTTATAGTTTCTGTAAATCAGCCGAACCATCTTTCTGGAAAGGCTTAAGATACGAAAATTAGGTCTCAAACTATCAGCTGTAAATACCCCTTCTATCGATTGAAAAAATTTCATTTACGTAGGTATCGATAAAAACGTTATAAAACTTTTTGATTTTTGATTAAATAAGTTGCGGCATCACCAGCTGGTTGGGGTCAAACATTTCGAGGCCCGATTTAAAAAATCGCAAAACTTGCGAGATCGTGGGAGAGGTGTCAGTGAAGAAGAAGGATTTGGCGCCGTTTGGAAGCGACTCCATGGTGCAATGGTTAACATACCGCGCATGTCACGCGGAAGACCTGGGTTCGATTCCCGGCGGAGCCAACTCTTTTCTCTTCAAAAATAAATTATTTAAAAAATGTATAATAATAAATCGAAAATGACTGAAGAGTTTAACGTTTTGTAAGAAATATAATCTTTTATATCTTATAAAGAATACAAACAAAAATAACGCATAACTGTGAAACAAGATCTGTTTCCTGTGAGAGCTTTCACAGTTGGCGCTCATCGCAGCAGAGTTTTTATCATCATTATTTCTTTTTGATTTACAGTAACTTACATAGGTATGTTATTGTTGCGGTTTTTCGAACCAAATGACCTGAGGAACATCACTATAACGCTTCGTTTTCATGAATACAATATTCAGGTACATTCATATCTAATTTTTTTTTTGGAGTTACAAATTGACCTTTCATTTGACAGATCGGATTTTAACATTTTTCAGTAGAGCACTTATTACTTACATAAATTAATAATTTATTCTCTTTGGGAAATTCTTAGCTCTCCGTTTTGTTATAGTATGACAAAAAAAATGAAATATGCATAGAAAATAAAAAGGTACGGATTTTCTTAAGAGAAATATTTTTTAAAGTGCTTTCCTGCAAAATGATGAAATTGGAATTAGTTATTCTTGTCAACTGAAGGGCTCAAACATGAACATTCCTTTTAATAACTTTAAACATATTTGTATTTAAACCTTTGAATTGCTAATAGAATTGCTATTAGTGAATATATTACAATTGGTATATCTCGTACATGAAGATATTTTAAAACGAAATTAATATTTAAAAAAGGTTACTATTTTGTTGTAAAAATGTTCATGCTTAAATAATATTATTATCTTATAAGATAAAATTATAAGACTGCTAAGAAAATATATATATATATATATATTTTTTTTTAAGAATTTAATTTCTTCTGGTCTCTTCCTAGACGTTTTTATAATCGAATACAGAAATTTATTGGCTGTTAAAATACATTCTTTTAGCCAGGAGGTTTAGCCGGCCCAATTAGTGTTAGTAAAGACATTTTTTGGTTTTTTATTTCATTTATGTTAGTAACAAAATATATAACAATATTTACAAAACATATTAATTAAAAAAGTGATAAAAAAATTAAAATATATCACATGCAACTTAATACAATTAAAAAAAAAAACAATAGTAATTATTTGACAGAGTGATCCCATAAAACAATAAATAATAACTTTGACAGTTCATTATTATGATGGTATGATTAAGTGATAAAGGTGAGTTAGCAATAATACTAAATTGATGCAAAGACTGTGATTAACCCTATGTTTCAAGCAAAAGATTTCAGTGAATATTAAAAGCAACAAGTAAATAAATTCTTGCTAACGTATATCTTTAATTAAATAATAACATTACTATTGACTTTGATTATTCCTTAAAAATATGTTTTCGTTTTCATTGGTAATTGACTTTTGTATTTTGTTTTAAAACAAAGACATTTTTCCTTTTTGACTGGAAAAAGATTCAATTTTTGTTTTCATTTATTATTCTTTTGAATCTTGAAGCTTCTCTTGAAAGCTTCTGAGGGAAGAATATTCAAGTATTTTGCTAAGCTTTGTTGATGTAGCTTCCCTGCCTAAATTCCCCCTTTTATCATGAATACTAAATTACTTTCTTAAAAAATTTATATGATTATATTATCATAATAATAACTTCTAGACATTTTTATTTTCATTAAAAAAATGTTAATTATTTTGTTATCATTTCTGATAATTTGCCTTCACTTATTCGACACTTTACTGATTGAATTAACTACTTCAATCATCAGTGGAGAAAAACTTTAGTATGTATGCAAGACACAATACTTGCATGCTTAATTG
This sequence comes from Aelia acuminata, assembly GCA_911387785.2. Classification (NCBI taxonomy): domain Eukaryota; kingdom Metazoa; phylum Arthropoda; class Insecta; order Hemiptera; family Pentatomidae; genus Aelia; species Aelia acuminata. The sequence goes on along the minus strand of OU426978.1, from coordinate 135,384,304 downwards.
TTGGTTTATTACTGTATTTAATTGTATACTTAATTGTTGCAGATTTATCTATGACGGGAAGGATATCCCGAAAACCTTCACGTTTAATGTATTTATTTTTCAAATGAAATATTATTAAAAAAAAAAAAAAAGGTTACGTAAGAATTTTTTTTAAATTAGTGCGGAGCGAGTCCATAATGCGTTGGTGTTTTTTTTTTATAAAGAGATGCCAACAATTTTTTTTTTTTTTTTTTAGTCTGAAATAGTACAGGGAAAATGTGCATGAAAAACGGGGTGAAGAAAGATTTTTTTAAAACTCATTTGCACCCATAATTTTTTAAAAAATAACGCGCAATGTTGATATGTTTTTAGTTTTAACAAACAAAAACATCGGCTCAATAAAAACATAAAAAAATTTATTAAGAATAAATGATTATTAAAAAAAAAAAAAATAGATCGCTAATTACTGCAGAATATCTCAAGGCTAGCGCCTCAACAGTCTTGATTGGATTGTAAGGGTTTTTTGGGAGTGAGTAGAGCTTCATTTAGTGGATTGGAATGTTGAGTAAGTCTGTCATGAATTATAAATTCTATATTGGCCTTTTTGGTAGTTCCACATTGTTCAATAATGTATGTCCAAATTGGTTCAATTAGTACTTTGTGATCGGTTAATTTGTTAGGCAGAGATAATTTTAAAGGTTTTTCAAGTACTCTTCAAGGCTACTAGGGCCGGGGATAGCCGAGCGTGTTGGAGCGCGGCCCGCTTTAACACGCTCGAGCCGAACGGTGGCGGTTCGAATCCGCCTTGGGATGGTTGACTTTTATTTCGTGGAGGCCCCACGGAATAAATCTCGACCTACCCACCATGGTTAGGATAGGTTGGTTACACATGTAGAGTAACTCCCCGTATGCCACGCATGGCCAGGTAGGGGTACCGAACAAAAAATAAAAAAAAAGTACTCTTCAATCCATCTAACAGGAATGAGTATTTTCAATCCTAGCGTATGATTGCTAATACGCTAGGATTGAAAATACTAATTTCACCATTTGTTATTGTTAGAATATTTCATAATTTAATTTAAGTTAACAATTTTTAATTATTGACTACAATGTATTACTGTTAATTATATTAAAGAAACAAAGTTATGTGTACATAAGAGGCGATTATTTGGTCTTTAAGCAACGTCAGAATATTTCAATTCTGAAGTGAAAGTGATACCAAAATTAATACCAATTAATTTTGCATTGATATAGATTTATCTAAATAGCTTGCATTACGTGACGCTCAAATTACTTAAAGCATTTTACGGTGTGAAAAAAAAAATTACAGCATAATCTTTAATTAATTATTTTAATTTTTTTTATTTTACAAACTTTAGTTCTAGAATAGATTGCTGAATGCAATACAAAGTGGTTTTAGATGAACAGTAATCAATCTCGGTTACCGGAAAGGCATTATAATAAGTGTGTGTGAGTGTGTGTGTGTGTGTGTGTGTGTGTGAGAACAGGCTAGCTCAAAAACTATAAACCGTACGAAACTGAAATTGGGTATTTGATGTGCGTATAGGCCCGCAATGTGACAGCACAAATTCCATCACAAACCACGTTGAACGCACGCATATACTGCGCATGTAACAAACCAATGTTTATTAGTTAAAGGCGTTCTGTTCATCGGAAAGATTTGTCAACGTGTTTTGAAACTTATATATTTAATGGAAAGTATTTGTTTCCATTTTATCTAAAGGAAGTTAAACTAACTAGAGTAAAGAACTAACTAAGTAGAGAATTATAAAATCAGGCGCGGTGGATTATTATGCTTATATTCCCGTATCATCCACAAATAAAATCTTTTATTTAACAAAAAAAATTTTAAGTGTGCTGTGGGGAGTAAATACGTGATGCTCCAATTATTTAAAGCAGCTTACAGTATGAATGGTACAAGATTTAATTAACTATATTTTAGTTTATCAACTGTAGTTCCATAATAGATTTCTGAAAGCAATATAAAGTGGTTTTAGAGGAACAATAATCGTTCTCGGTTTCCGGAAAGGCATTAGAGATAAACATTTTAAAATTATGTTTTTATTTATTATGAGCCGTAAATACTCCTATCGATTCACCTTCGCGATATATTTACCAAAAGCAAGTCGCAGAAAAAAACAAGCCAGCAGTAAAAAAACTCAACTTTTGATGAAATTAGGATTTTTAAGCCCCTTAGAAAAAGAAATGAACCATAATGAAAAGAAAAGTACTTAGGACTTTCAAGTATTCCAGTAATAATGATAATACTCTACAACTGGGTGGCGGGATGGCCGAGTGGGCAAACGCGTTAGAAAATACGCGTTGCCCATGGCAACGTCTGTTTGGAAACATGAAGATAGCAAGTTCAAAACCCGGAGCCATGGGAAAATTTAATTAATCTCGGCATCAATCTCCCACCCTCTCCCCTGGCCCGGGAAACCCTGTATAGCCTACCAGGCGAGGAAGGGGAGGAACTAAAAAAAAAAAAATACTCTACAACTTATGGAGACATACAAAAATAAGTAAATAAATGTTGAAATATGTGTGAAGTTGCTCAATGGCGTTTACATATTTATCAAAATATGTCAATTTCTAACCTAAGTAGGTTGGTAAGTGAAAGTTGTATTTTGCGAGCATCGCTCCAGGAATCCAAATTTTAAGAAAAATGCTAGAAGTTATGTAAATCTAACTAAATAAACATAGAAATTTTCGATTGACTTATGTACAGTATGCGGCATGTGTTTTATTATTTATTATCTTAAGTTAAAGTTTATTTCTATTGAATTTTTTTTTTTTTGTATACCTCATTGTCTAATAACCTGAATAGTAATCTGTAATTATTATTAATATATTATTGCTGTTATTGAGAATTTTCATTATTTGTGGTTTTGGCGTTATATTCATTTTTTTAATGATTATGTCCGATAATCTACCTAATTCATTCCAAATACACTACAATTTTTATACGAAATTTCATATTTGTTTTTATTTTCCGAGAATCTGAATAACTTCGGTCTCACGTCCCTTTCTTTATCAATGACTTGAATGAAATTCTCCTATAGACTTCTTCACCGTGGTTCATTCAAATTGGAATTCGTATTCCATATCGGGTCCCTTTGTCCACTTGGATCCCAAGTAATAGAGTGGAGGAGTAAGGCGGTTGGGATGGTGGATTTCGAATTCCGCAAATTCTTTCAGAATGAAATGGCCAGACCGGCCATTTATAGAGGTCAGAGAAAGTTTGCCAAAAAAGAAATAAAAATTCTTTCTCGGACATTGCTATTGGCTTTTATTTAAATATCCATATATTCTGCCAAAAATTCTTTATACACAAAATTAAAAGTTTAGGTTCAATCTACCTCATTTTAAAATTTAATAGAATTCGGATATTGCGTTAAAAGTTAGTATGTACCCCTCTCCATCCCAAAACATATGTACAATATTTATGTTAAATTAATTCATTAGACATGTATTCAGATAATCAACAAACAATGTGACAAAATTTGTTGAAATCGGATGAATCGGTTAATAACCCCCCCCCCCCCCAAGAAAAAAACAACAACAACAAACTGAAATAAATGTACCGGCTGAATATTTAGGTGTGAGAGCTCCAGTGCAAAAGACTACACTATACTGTTACGAAAAAAACATAGTAGAGATGAGAGATGGTCAACTGTTCTTCAATTACGATAGGTTAAAAGATGGTCAGGATTTTCAGTTTGCAATGATTTTATTATGGTAAGCCAACGTTTCGATCTAACTTGTGGATCTTCATCAGGGCTAAAAGAAAACAAATATATGAGTATCTTTGCTAGAGGGTGACAATAAATGGATACATTACAGAACTGGTAATAATATAAAAGATGGTGTATACATGAATATTAAAATAAGAGGCTGGTTAACAAGATAAAATAGAATCTGATATTTACCTACTGAGTCCAGGTGGATACTAAGACTAAAGGTAAAAATAAGGTGAGAGGTAGTGGTAGGGGGTTAGTTTGCCGACTTCAAAGGTTTATGACTGGGAAATAAATACAGCGCTTTTGAAGTGAAGGCATATGACAACTGAGTGAACAAAAATATTTAAAGACTAACAAAGTAGATGGTATTGTATACAAATAGTTGTGTCTGAACTCAATAATAACATAAAAATGAGATAATACATAATGTAACAATGCATAAAAATTTGGAAAATATACAGAAAGAAGCATACAATACAAAAAATAATAATAGTACAAGAGGTACAGAGATAATTGCAGGTACCTTTGAAATCAAAACTAGTATTTGAGGATGCGAAAGATGTTAGAATAAGTGGATGAAATTATCTCTTTATCTGTTTTGTGATTTACCGGGTTATTTGTTTCTAGACGGATGAAAATGGATTCTGAGAGGAGACGTTTATCGTGGTTAGATACAGTAGCTAATATGGAGGGGTTCTCAAAGTCGAAGGAATGGTTGTGGGCAATGGCATGTTCTGCTAATTTAGATGTAGACGAATTACGCGTGGAAATACTGTATTTATGTTGATAAATATGTTTTTTTAAATAATTTTTGGTTTCTGTTGCAATAATATATCGGTGAAACCAAAAATTATTTTTAAAAACCGATTTATTAAAATTATTAACCGATTCATCCGATTTCAACAAATTTTGTCACATTGTTTGTTGATTATCTGAATACATGACTAATGAATTCATTTCACATAAATATTGTACATATGTTTTGGGATGGAGAGGGGTACATACTAACTTTTAACGCAATATCCGATCGCCATGAAATATGAAACAATGATTGTTCATAGGTCAAATAGAAGTATAACAAGGCCGATTCCTCATAATTTTTACAATAAATGGGTTTTTTATGGAGGGGGTTAATAATTGACTTTTTACCGGTTTATTCGAAAGTAACAAAATCGAAAATTAAGTTGGAGCCATACACGAAGGCAGAAACTGGATCCAAATTTGGAGAATTTGGACTTAGTAAAAATGACTGAAACATTCAATAAAGCTAGAATCGGTCAGTATTTTTCCGAGAGGTTGGCGTTCGTTCGAAATTGAAAAGAAAATTCAGGATAGGTTAGAGATAAGAAATGCTAGTCATTAACATAACTACTTAGTTCCTTCTTCCCTAAAACTTAAAAATCCGAGTTTATAAAAATATTATTCCTCCTGCGGTTCTTTAAGAATGTAAAACGTGCCCGCTGACATTGAGTGACGAGCAAGTAAGGTGATAGCATTTGAAGTTTGTATTTCGGAAGAATTTTGAAGTATTCAAAGACAAACGTTCTGCCATAGGAGTGTAAGAAACAATACAATAATTTCTAAATACATTATAAAGCAATATTCAAATAATATTAGGGTTCCTCAAAAATATTACAGAAAATTTTTCATTTGCTATGATACTACTTACACTTATACTGCTAAAATACTTTTTAAATTTCTATCGACAATTGTTAACGTTGGTTGGATTTGAATCTAGAAGCTGCTCAAGAGGAAACATTTAATCAGTTGCGGATCCAAAACCATTTTCAGTGACTGTACAAATAGAAGATACATTCGACCTCACTGCAGCTCAAAGGCTAGTAGTATAAATTCTACTTCAAACATTGAACAAACTTAGTTGAACAATGGCGCTATTGTAATTTTGAAATAACTTAAGTTTGCACCTAAAGAACTTAAGTTTGCACCTAAAGAAAACTTTGCCGATTTAAAGGTAAATTTACTCTTGGTTTCCTTTTGTCTAACTAGCCCGGCAACAGTTTCAATTACATGAACTCTTGCTATATTTAATGCTTTTGGTTGCTAAGATCTATAGGTTACTCACTATTATAAGTGATCATTTACATATCAGAAGAAATATTCAATAAATAATCTTAGATGAGAGTAGGGTTGCTCAGTGGTAAGGCACTGATCAACTAAGCCCAAGGACCTGGGTTGGTTTCAAATTTGGTTCTAAAATGCCATGTCTGTGGTCCGAGGAACCTCCTGCAGCACACCCAGCCTCTTTAAAGTGGGCTTTATTTATTAAATAATTAATTAAGTGGTAAAAACCTATAACCTAACGCGATGTAGTGTTGACCATGCCATAGTAATTCCTTACAATTTATTCCATCCCTAACCTTCCTTGGACTGTGGTACAATCAAGCTATGATCAATATGAAACATAAAAAAAATGGCATCGTAGGCGACATTTTTTGTTTTTTTTTAAATCCTTATTTTAGTGAAAAAAATTCTCTATCGATCTCATAGACCTGCTTATATCACTTCATAAAGTTTTTTCTCTATCCAATATCCCTTTTTGCCTTGCACGCAGTCCCGCCTGAGCGATAGATTCGTTCTTTTTTTAATTTATTCACTAAAAAAAATAAAAATTGAAAAACTTTCGCTTACAATGTGTCACGTTTAGGCCAATAACATTGATGATCACTCTTCCATATATATCGCTACGTCAAAATTCTAGTCAATAAATAATCATACTAGTACTAAAATTTAAAAATACTGGAAACTTTAGAATATAAAAATATTCCAAGAACCTTTGGACCCTTTCACTATATGTATGAGTCGTATGAAATATTTTTAAAATTTCTGAAAGTAATGCTTTTAATATCGTAGATATTGATCCCAAATACTAATTTGTGTTACTCAGCAGCAGCTTTTTCTGACCCTCCCATTTCTAAGATGAATGTAGTCTGACCCTGGGCAAAGAAACTTCGGTGGTAATGCTGAAGTCAGCGGCTTGTAGGTTCCGATAAGCTATCAGCATAAGGCACACACTGTTTTTCTTAGCAGTTCCATCAGTTAGTTATCTGTCTACAGGGTTGCTTCCAATGTTTCTCTGAGAACGTTTACTTTAGATATATTTTTCCTCTACAGTATATCGTATACCGTAGTCTAAACATATTTTGAAAAATCTGGTGCGTGCGCGCAACACACAACTTTCACTTACCAATTTACTTAGATAAGAAATTAATGCATTTTGTTAATGCCACTTCTCAAAGTTACACATTTTCCACATTCATTTCTCATTTTTGTTTTCATTTGCTCTATAAACCCCTCAGAACATTTAAATAATGATAACGCTTACCTGATATTAAAAAACACTCAATTTTCATTAAACATGACGAATATGAAGAAAATCGTTAAAGCCGTTTTTGAGATAATCTAAAAATTAGAAAAAAAGTTATGAAATAAAGTGTCCCCTTCGGTTGATCAATCTTGATGAAATGTTGGCTATCACATCTTTGGCATATACATACATAAATACCCAGTTTGATCAAAATCGTGAAAGCCGTTTTTGAGTAAATTAAAAAAACACGTGAAATTGATACAAAATTTATTAAGTAAAGTCCCCCCTCCGGTTGATCAATTTTGATGAAATGTTGGCTATCAAATCTTTGGCATATACATACATCAAATACCCAGTTTGATCAAAATCGTGAAAGCCGTTTTTGAGTAAATAAAAAAAAAACACTTGAAAATGATACAAAATTTATTAAGTAAAGTCCCCCCTCCGTTTGATCAATTTTGATGAAATGTTGGCTATCAAATCTTTGGCATATACATACATCAAATACCCAGTTTGATCAAAATCGTGAAAACCGTTTTTGAGTAAATAAAAAAAAACACGTGAAAATAATACAAAATTTATTAAGTAAAGTCCCCCCTCCGGTTGATCAATTTTGATGAAATGTTGGCTATCGCATCTTTGGCATATACATACATCAAATACCCAGTTTGATCAAAATCGTTAAAACCGTTTTTGAGTAAATAAAAAAATAAACGTGAAAATGATACAAAATTTATTAAGTAAAGTCCCCCCTCCGGTTGATCAATTTTGATGAAATTTTTATAGTCATATCTCGGGCATATAAATAGATCAAATACTCAGTTTAATCAAAATCGTTAGAGCCGTTTTTGAGAAAATCGAAAAAAACTTAAAAAGTTAACAAGCAAAGTACCCCCTCCCTTTGAGCAATTTTGATGAAATTTTTGCTGTCACATCGCGGGCATATACATACACTATATACCCAATCTCAGGTTCGCACGGTTTATAGTTTTTGAGGTAGTCTGTTCACACACACACACACACACACACACACACACACACACACACACACACACACACACACACACACACACACACACACACACACACACACACACACACACACACACACACACACACACACACACACACACACACACACACACACACACACACACACACACACACACACACACACACACACACACACACACACACACACACACACACACACACAGACCATTTCGCGGGACTTGGTTAATTGGACTCAGGGGACCCCAAAGCGTGTATTTCCGTTGAAAACCGGAAGTCGAAATTTTTCACGATCGCAATACTTCCACTTACTATATATTTCATATATAGGTAAGTGAAAGTAAAAATGGAATTTGAAAACGAAGCTTTTGATTATTTGGCGTGAAAAGCCTATTCATGGGGAAAAATTAGTTCTGGTTTTGAGAAGCGTTTCATTTGCGTGAAAAGGCATTCAGTTGAACTGTGGCCTTATTTGAACTAACACATATTTGGATGACCGAGCTGAATAACTAATATGCATTTTCTGATAAACTGAAGATGATGAGTTCGTGTCTGGGTGGCTGGAGATTTATCACAGGCCTTGATATCCTCCGTCTCTGCTGTTCCGTGAAAAAAAAATCCGTAAGCTTATAAAATATCGATTGCTTATTGAAATGGCTATTTATTTTGAGCACTATTGCTCCTACATATTGTTTTTATTTGATTATTTTTGATCTTGATATTTACTCAATTCAGCACGTTGACCTTAAATTATTAGGAAATAATGTTGATAGCTATATTATCAGGGTTAAATTTGCTAGACAAATTAATCCACGGAACCAGGCCTGACTACCATCTCTTAAATAGGTACACTCAGTATCTTTCTAATACACCATCATTTTTCCATGTTCAGGAACCGCCATTTTATTTGGGTGAATAAATATATCTGCCACAAATTATTCTTAATTATATTAAGTATTATTTTAGAATTAGATAGGTAGGTTATTTTATCTACCTGTTATATGCAGGTTTTTCCGGTCAAAAAAGATAGCACTAAAATCTTATAAAAAAAAAACTAAATGAGTTCTTAGCGCAAAAAACGGCTATTGTACATAAAAAGTAGACGAAATGGAGTACGTAGTACTGTGCAAAATAGGCGTGGTTTCTAGGCATACATCTTCTACGGAACTCTTGATAATTTAGACAAAATTCAACCATTTTTGGTATATAAAGTGTTTTCAAATTCCTTATCAACTGTAAACAGATAAAATTTAAAGTCCAATTCCAAGTTGAAAACTAATTACACCTTTATTTCAGATAAAATTCATTATCGGTATTTGCTCACTATACACAGTAATTGATATTGATTCAATGTAAAAGACTTTTCGGTCTCTTTTTAGGACTTAGCTATTCTCTGCAATTATAGAACTGGCTATTATCCGGTGCAAACTCTCCGCCTATATAAATTCTTACACAGATTATAATCTCACGAACAGCCTCGGTTTTTTCCTGCTTTATCGATGAGTAAACTTATTACTTTAATGGTTAGTCTATAATTGGGAATGACTTTTATTGCTGGAAAAGGTAAGTTGTGTTTAACCATGCTTTTGGTGCAGCAATATACAATTTGGAAGCCGTCTTAAGGCCTGCTTAAATATTAAATTTTTGGAATGAAATGTTGGAAACCAAACATTGTTTCCCTTATTGATCGTTTTACCTCGTGTAAGGAGCTTGTCACTCATCTAAGAAATGTGCTGTGCCACTTTTAAATTTTCAGTACATTTGAACTCTTTACTTTCAGTATCATTCAAGATACATTTCGTAGTTGGCAGTAAATGAAGAGTTTGCTTATATGGTTACGATTTTCGACCGAATTACTGTTCATTTCCTTCTCATATTAATATAGTGATCATAAAAGTGACATAATATCTCATATATTAAATGTTAACATGTTCACGCGGGAGACATGGGTTCTACTCCCGGCCGCGGCCAATCTTGTTTTCAAAAATTAAATATTTAAAATAATGAAAGTTAACCCACAAGAAATGACATATTTAAACAAATGACGAAATGTCAAGAGATCCTGTCTATTGAAAAAATTCGCAACCTAAATGTGAGATTGGGGAATAGGGATCAGCGAAGAGGAGAGATTGACTAGGCTTGTATAAGAACTCGTTGGTGCAGTGGATGGCATACCGCAGATGTTACGCGGGAGACACGCCCGTTTTCGACGCCCACGTCTGGCTCATCTTTTTCCAAAAAAAAGATTTAAAATTAATAGATTAATATTTTAAATTTATAAAGAGCGATAGCCCACAAGAAATGATTAAATTTTTGTGTATTTTTATAACAGGTTGGATCGATATAGGAGTTTCTACATCAATCACCATGGTTATCAATTACAAATTAATTACAGGAAAGTTTTTACTCTCCAGCTTTTTACCGAGGAGGGTGAATAAATAAAATAATCTTACATATTATTGCCCGCACAATGTGTTACTTCCTTATAGGCTTTTTACACAAATATGTCTCAGAACGTAGAAGAAGAATTAAGTAGAGAAAGAATCCGATGAGATGTAAGGCAAACATCGGAAGTCATACGCAGATCCGGACTCTCTCCTCCGTCCTGAGATAAAAGATTCATGGAGGAAACTCAATTCCGCGGACCAACAGACGGCAAGAAATGTAAGTTCCATTCATCATTTAAAACGTTCCTTCATTCTTTTTGATCGCACTTTCCTCTCATCCCCTCAGATTCGCAAGCGAGGTTTGTTTTTCTTCCGTTTGTTTTAGTTTGTTCCTATTGCCTTTAATTACGGCTTCGTTTACTTTAGTCCTTTCGACTCCCCTATTAGTAACGAGCCCCCTTATCAACTTGGAGCGAGTAATCGCTTTTCGGGTACAGACCTCCCACTCCCCCCCTCTATAGTGAGTGGGAGAGGTGGATACAGAGGTTCAATATTTGAACGGGATATTCAGATAATCGAGATGTTTTAATTATGACATCCAGGAAAAACCCTCTGATTGTAGGAATACATATGTTTTTGAGCAAATATACCTTGATTGGAATGAGTGAATTGATACGTCATCCAATGATGAAAAATTTAAATAAATCTAGTAAGTATACTAAGTAGTACCTATATTATTTTTTTACTACAAAAAATAATTTCGTTTGATAACTTCAAAAGATTCTGTGGGACTGTTTATGAAATTTGACATACACCTTGGACTAACAGACCTTCACTAAGTAGCGATGAATTGATGATTGAGTGTTAATTGTTTATATGGTATATTTTAATGAAGTACTCCTAACCCAACGAGATGAAGCACTCTTTATAAAACAGAACGTCAGGGCCAAAAGAGATTTTTGGTTATCTTCTATTCCGTTTTATATCAGAACTGTGGACGGAAGGTTAGACAGCTGGAATCGTTAAAACAAATTTGCTAACATCAGCAATCCCTTAAAAAAAATATAATGATAGAATAAATATTTATATACATATATATTCTTAATACTACCATAAACTTAAGTTTCTAATCAAAAAAGATGAGGGAAATTTAGCTAGGTTATGGCTCCGACACATGACGTAAATAAAAACCAATTAAATAAACTGGAATTAAAGAGGAATTGGTAGTTAAGAGTCTTTCAAAATATCTGATCTTCTGCCCTAGCACCCTAAAGTAAAATAAGAATAAATAAAAAAGGAAACCATTGAAGATAAATCAAATAAAGAAACAAACTTTCGGACAGGCATCAGTTAAATTTTATGACTCGAACTTTTTACAAAGAGCACAATACATTCTAAACCTTTTTACTAAGTAACAATGACGATTATTACTAGTATGGCGATTATGTAAATACTAATGGTCCGTAAATTTAACAGCGCACAACTTTTTGAAAGATTAGGAAGTGTCATGAATTCTAATTTCGTTAAATATCGTATCAAAGTCTTTTCAAATAGTTCAGTTTATTTATATCCTTTGATAATAGGAGAACTGAGGGTTACTATACTCGAAATCACAATAAGGAGTATATTATTTCGACTTAGAGGTGATTGAGTAGGTACGTACAAAACTTTCTTCTCAGCTCAAAATTTAATCTTTTTTAAATATAAATTTAAATAGATGTATTACTCGAAAATGAGACTGACGGTGTTGATTCTTGGAAAAAATGAACAGTTGTTAGTCAAATTGAAACCACAGCTCTAATTAAAATGTTAGCAGTTTTCAAGGATTTGACGTCAAAAGTGGCATTTTAAGTAATACGTCTTACTTATCTATTTGATTTATAAGTCTTATAAATAAGTAAAGTTATTCTAACAAAGAAAAAAAAATCATTCTATTCTTGTTTTTAATTAGGAACAGGAGTAGAATAAACTGTAGAATTAAGGAAAAATATCATTGCTTTCAACCGCCCTCTTCTCCAAATCCAATTATTGCTTTACGACTATATTAATTATTGTTGAATCGAGCTATTGGTAATTAACATATTAGGTCAAGCCCGAAAATTCAGTTTTATTTAAATCCTGCCGACCAGACTAGTGCCAGATCTGTCTATGACTATACAATTTCCACTGATTTCGCTTGTTATCAAGGTTAGGTTAGGTTTTTGTGTTTATGGACACACAACGTCTTAGGTTGTTTTCAATCCAACTGGACATTAAAGATATGTAGAAACATAACATCCAGGGGATATCAAAACAGCGAAACGTTACGAGCTGTCCCAGTCAGACAGACGTTCCGTGGATGGATTCACTGATTTTGTTCCTTAGTTAAACAGATAATATGCTTCACATAGGTCATGGCCCAGCTGTTAGGAATAATTCCGGACTGTCAAGGAATAAACTCGTATGAATTTTCAAAAATCCTTCTACCCTGCGGGTAAAATAGCATATCAATTTTTTCGTTTCATTAAATTTAACACGGCGGATATTATTACTATGATAAATATCGATGTCTATAACAATGTAAAAAACAAATTTAAGAAAGTATTTATGTTTGTATTAAAATCCGAAATTATGTTATTGTTTACCTGTAGGTTATAGATGCAGTGACAAGCATTAGTTTACATACTTACATCCTTTGAAACTTTTATTAATATTATGATAAAAAAAAATTATAATAATAAAATACATTGTTAGTAATCTAGAAAAATTGGATAACTATCTAATTACGAACAGATACAATAGGTGGTGAGTTTGTTTGTAGCAATGAAGTGAAGATCCTTCAACTTAGTCATCTAAAAAGTTGGAATTTTTTAAATATACTCATAAACTATGACACGTCAGACATACTGTCTGTTGTCAAACTGTTGGTCTGTTGTCAGGTGGACTGGGGCCCCCTCTGGTAAAGTTATAAAAATATGTGATAGGTTGATTGATAATCAGGATTTGCAGTACAAAATATATTAAAAGTAATGCTTGCTAATATTTTAATATTAATTTTAATTTTTTTAATTTATAATATTAACTTTTTTTTATTTATAATATTAATTTTTTTAATATTACTAATATTAATTTTTTTCCCCTTTATGCAGTAGTGAGTGTACACATTTACATTTTTTATTTTTGTGTAACTTTTTGAAAACTTTCCTCTTGTAACAACTAATTTATGCATCATTATGGTTCGCTTACTTTCATCAAACAATTATAAATTGTTGATTGTAAGGATGATATCCAAAATCATATCTGAACCATCATTTAATATTGTATGTTTAAAAATAAATAAAAGCTTTCTTCTCTCTCACTTTTTCCTGTTTAATCTTGTATTTTTTAAAATTTATTTACTGAACTTACGCTGTGTTTGGTAATAAAAAAGTGGAGGTTTGTATATTATCATCCCTGATGGAATGCTTTTCCTTCTCTTGTGGACTATCTGAGTCGATTGTTTTATCGTTTTATTTGTGTTTTTTTAAAAATTCTTCTGTTGGGTTACTCCCACAGGTGATTGATGGTTTAGACAGTGTCCATTTTGAGTCCGATATCGATGAAGAACAAATTAGTGCTTAGGAGAGCTATCAATCGACAGGACGTAGAGTATCGATTGCCGATCCAAATCGAACCGTGCCGATCAGAATGACGACAGTGATTGAGCTCCCCATTAGAGTGTGATGTATCGCTCCGAGATTCCATTCACTTAGCGGCACTTAGGAGACCATTTCGTTTACCTTTTTTTCTCTTCTTTTTTTTAAAAATATTTTCCCATTTTCAAAATCGGCAAAAATTTTTTTTTTCGTAGTTATCAGTTAGGCCCGATAAAGAGTAATTTGTTTCTCCGTAACTATAATAAGGATTAGTGAAACTAATGAGCTCCATTAACTTAAGTAATTTTCTATTAACTCCAAACTGTAGTCCACATTTTATGTTAATATGTTAATTAAAATACATTTTTTTTTTTTTTTAGGTAGTTCTAAACATTTGTTGTATATGAGTATTTAGTGTTTGTAGGAAAAATAAAAAAGACACAGTTGAAATGAAACACTGTATTGAGAACTCTAAGTAATAAAAAAAATAAATACTGAAACAAAATTAAAGGCTATCTTCAAGCTTGTCCACACAACCAAAAAGTGTCACAGCGAAAAATAACAACATCCACCACTTGCTTTACGATTATAACGAGGTAATGTCAGATTACCCTAACTAATGCCTTGCATATCATTATACAATTTGCAATTACTACGTATGGGCAACACTGGCTGGGGTAACCTCCTACTATGGCGGGCAACACTGGGGTAACCTCCTCTTTGTTGACATAAGGTTACTTTGGTTGGTGAAGTGCTGTTACACGTATGTATAAATTTAATTTTTTTATGATAATTTTTGTTTTTTAAGTCAGATGGGTTTTAGATTACACGATTACCGTTGTTTTTGATTTTTTTTTTTAGTTTATTCCTTTTATTCCAAACCTGCATGGACTAACCTTAAAAATTGATCCCTATTACTCAGCCAAACATAATGCTCATGGGCTCAAAACGTCTGGGCATCGCTATTGGCTAGTCATTTTATCTCATGAATGAGGTATTGGGGTGGGAACCAAAGGGGAGTGGGCGCCCTGCCAACCAATCAGCTCCATGCTCTATTAGCCTTGTCTATCACGTCATCCTATTGGCCCAATAACAGTACTCTTGGCCAATTATCACATCGCCGCTAATAAGGCTAATTTTTAGTAAAGAGTTGGAGATAAAATTGATTACTCCTACAAGATAGAGAATCTATGGTCGGTAAAAATATCTTAAATAAAGTAATTTTATATTTATCAAATATGTTTGTTGGAGCTTAAAGGCGCAAAATCTGGTCATCAACGCCAAGTTTTTAATTCTTCTTTCCTGTTTTATTTTATTAATATTATTTTCTTATCAATATTATTGTTTTAATCACTACTATTTTTTCCTTGCCGAATATTTATCGAATAATACTTGAACCTGTTATTTATTGTCCTACGGAAATGATATCCATGTTTTGTTTTTTTAAATTATCTGTGTTAGTAATAATAGTTTTCCTTCCACTCATGGTTCAAGAATAATTATTTTAAAAATGAGGAACAAGGAATTTAACATTTAAACTACAGCTTCGTATACTAAAAATTTGTTATATTGCTTCACTTATCTATTTCGCTGTATTTACTGTATCCATGTCTTCTGAAATAAACATTGGTTACATGTACGATATATTTTACTTCATGCAAGAGAAGTTGTGTGTATATTACTAGCCGCTCCCGCTTCTGATGAAGTTTAAATAACTTTCCTCTTCCGGATCGGTATTTACCTGATGCATACTGATTAGTCCTTAACATCTCTCTTGTACAGACGAGATCTGAAACATTACAAGAATTTTTACACCCTTAAAAATGCTTTGACCATCTATCTTGACCATTACCTTTCCGATTCATTTTTTTGTTTATAATTCTTCTCTTATCCATACGAAACCTATTCATCCATCTTAATATTACTTTTTGCTATATTTTCAATTATATTTACCATTACAAATCAAACTGTCTCGTATTGTCAAAGACATCTGTTGCGTGTTCTCAGCTCTGAACGAAACTTTGATAAATAGCCGGATTTGATTGCAACGAGTTCTGACAGCCTGCCTATACTGACAGATATATTAAATCGAAATATCTGGCTTGGAATTGTCGGTGCTGTCTACTGGTTTGGGCCTTTGCCGCAGTTTTTTTTTTTCCATAATGTTTGATTTATATAATATTAATTACAGATTCCTAATTCGGATTTTTAATTATAGTATTTCTGTGCCCCGTAGGTACACAACATGTCCATTGAATTAAATTTATCGTTACAAATTTAAATGTAAATACTAAATTTAATTAAATAAAAAATTGTACTTAGTTGTACTTACTACATCATTAAAATACAATTAAGTCATTAAAAATTAAAAATAATAACGAAATATTATTTAATTAAACGATATATTTAAAGGGCTTTCTAAGAAAAATGCTTGGTGTTCTTATAATCAATTTTTTATAATTGTGTTAATCATTCCAAAATAATGTTTTAAACTATGAGTAGTAAGATGGTGCAAGATCATCTGGCTCTATGAAACTGCCGTATTACTTAACTGGAGTAAGTAAAACAGGTCTGAAATATTCTTCTTTGTTCTCTTCTAGATGCAACCTTAGTGAGCCCAATTATAATATCCTTAGGACCTCTGTTACATCTTTTTACCACTGTTAACAATATAATGTTCTGTTTACAATTTTGGTGGAGGCTTCGACAGGAAATGATGTGTATCTCTGATTCTAAAAAAAAAAAAAAAAAAAAAATAAAAAAAAAAAAAAATATTTTTTGAGGAATCCTAATCTGTTAATTTTTTAAAATCATAATATTCATATGCATTACTTCTGATTGTTTTGTTTTCTCTGTCTCTGAATTTATTTTGTTGTTTTTATCAGCATCATTACAATCATGTCCTGTGTTTTTTTTTTCCCTCACGTTAAATTAATAAATCATAAATATTTAAAAAAAACACCGTCTCAATTACTCTACAACTTAATCTGTGATCGTTATTTCCTACAAGTATGGAAATTTGTGAGATCATTATTTACGAGAAGTGAGAGCCAATTATCTGGCGCCGGTTGTCAGACGTTTCAACCCACGCTTGTAGGCCTTATTTCCCTTTCCTATATTATTGCCCTATGAATTATTTTTATCTATCTTCATACAAGTTCCTAGCATCAAAACAAATATTAATGTACTATTCCCAAAAAAAAGGTAGGTAACTGTTGACAAAGTCCGATGAAATAGAAGCTTGAAAATGTTTGTTTGTTTAGCGTCACTTTATGCTACTAAGGCAAATGCTACAATGGTAGACCTAAATTTTGCCTATCCAGGTACCTATAATTCGGGTATGGATCTTTAACAAGCACCTGACATCGTACAGGCTCGGGACCTCCCGTCCTATCCGAGGGATGGCATAGATAAGGATTTTTTACTCCCTTTAAAAGATCCTGTGGCCACCGCGGGCCGCGAACCTGCTACCTTTGGTATTGTAGGTTGCCGTACTAACCACTTAACCAACCGTAGGTGACTCCCGCTTGAAAAGGTTTGTGTGTTGACCTTAAATTAATAACACCCGTATTTTATATATTTTATAATTAACATTGATATGCAAGCAAATATTATATTTTGCTGCCGACGTTTCGATTTAAGCTTTTGGTAGTTATCAGGGCTGTTGTTCGGAACAGATCTTAAAACAAATAACATCGAATGTAATAATACAATGCAATGCCTACAATTGCTTTTCTGACCGCACCTCCAACTATTTTCTCTATAATCAAAATCCACGGTCAAATTAAATATATATGATATATCTATAACAATAAAACTTTTGAAATTATTTTCGGTTTTTTTTTAGAGGTATTCATTGATTTTAAACAATTCGAGCCCATTTCTTTATGCTTGTATGAAATTCTTGATTGTTTAAATTACATTAAAAATATGTAATAGACAGAAATATATGAGATATAAAGCTGTAATAGACCTTGTCTGAAAAATCTTTTAGGTGTAACTTTACCTATAAGGTTTCCCTACGTTTCAGAAAAAAAAGTTTATGTATCGAATACGTGGGCAGTTATATAACATTATACAATACTATTAAAAAGCAAAAGAAATTAATCCCAGTTAAATTATATTTTAAAATATACCTCAGCAGACGAAACTGTCAAATCACTTCGAAATATTTTAATACAGACTAATGCTCTATTAACCGAACATTGTAAAATATGTTTAAGTCCTTTTGGAGTGAGATCAGGAGAAAAATAAGTTGGTATTCAATATTAACTTAATATTTACCTATTCTAACATATAATGTGCATAACCATGAATATAATAAATTGAACCTTTCCTTTCCTTTTGATTTCAGGTGAGATCTGAATGCTGTGATGTAGCAACCTTGGAATTCAAATAATCCACTTAAATCGTAATGTAAAATATATTTTAGCATATAAATACATTTAAATTATATTCATTACGATTAATATGTGATTGCATAAAGTAAAAGGTGAGGTACATTGAGAGCTCAAATAGGAAATAGGAGAGAGGTCAACTGTTTAAATAGGAGGGAAATTAATTTAAGTTTGAGTTAAGTTTCTTAGTATTTATCTTGTTGTCATTTTATTTAAAAAAGTTTAGGTTTCTTAAAGCCAAACTGCCGTAAATGACTTTTTCTTTTCTTTTTACTTAAAATTATGTAAAATGTTATTCAATATTTTTAAAAAATGATCCCTCCTATTATCATTAAAAAACTCTTTATAAAATAGCAGAAAAATATAATTATTCTTTTAAAGAACTTTTTGCGGATAGTGGTGATTGTTGATATATTACCTTGAAATTTTTTTTGTATTTCATTTTATTTATGGGACATTTTGGGGTGCAAAAAAGGTAACTAAATGTACTGCCGGTTGCAATCAATTCTCAATATTTTTTTCTTTTCATATAAGTGTTGATAGAATAATTGTAAATAGTTAAAAGTATTATTTTGAACGACAGATGTTAATTAGATTTGAGAAAACCTTATGACTTGAATAAAATATCATTATTGATCTTGGCTGTGCTAATAAAAGTTGTTTGATTTAACTATAAAATATTTAGTACATAAAACATGGTGTCAGGTGCGTAAATTAATCAGACACAAGATGGCACAAATTCCAGTTCCGGAGAGATTGGAAATAAATGGTAATGTCCAAGAAAATTGAAAAATCTTTAAAGAGATGTGGACCAATTATACTGTGGCCACAGGAGGGAACAGGGTTCAAATAGCAACTTTCCTTTCAGTCTTAGGTAAGGATGGCTTAAAAATATTTCATTCTTTTAATAAGCCTCAAGATGAATTTACAATAGAATCACTAATTAGCGCTTTTGATGATTATTTGCTCCCTCTGGTAAACATAACATATGAAAGATTTGTTTTCAGCTCCCTTCGACAACAGTGCGAAGAGTCTGTTGTTGATTTTGCTAGGAGACTTAGGGTACAAGCCAGTGCCTGTAATTTTACAAATATTACTGAAGATGAAATGTTGCGTGATCAATTGATACTAGGTATTTCGGATAAACAAGTTCAAAAAGTTTTATTGACAAAACGCAATCTGTCACTGTCAAAAGCACTACATATTTTCAGGGTGAGTGAAGACGCAACCCATCATTGTTATAGTATTAATCCAAGTGGTAAGGAAGCGGACTTGGTCCATAAAGTTAAAAATACAAATAAAAGAGATACCGTTCAGGATGTTGCAGCATCCTATCCGAAATGTAAATTTTGCGGAAGAAAACACGTATGGGACAAGGGAGCTTGTCCAGCTTTTGGCAAAGTGTGCAGCAGATGTAAAAGAAAAAACCATTTTGCTAAAATGCGTAGGTATAGCATAGTTAGGCAGGTACTTGAAAAGGACGAACCCGCAACCTCTTTAGAAGAAGGTGAAACTGTTTACTGGGTGAATGCTCTTGTTAAAAAAGACAATTTTTTAAAAGAATATTTGTTGAATAAAGGTGATGCAACCATACGGCAAGAAGCAACCGTTAAAGCATCATTAGATGATGCCAATGAAGAAAAGATGGCATTGACAAGGAAAATCAGTTCTCTGCAGCAAGAGTGCAACGTGGAGCAAGAAGTTGAACAAGCTCAATTAATATCTTCATGGCAAAATGAAATCGAGAAGACGGTAAAAGAAAATATCAGTACTACAGAAAAAAATAGCAGAGTTGGAAAAAGAATTAGAAAAATTAAAGGAAAGTTTAAAAGGAATTGTTTCTAATAATACAAAAAATGAAGTATATTTAAAATATTATAAAACTGAAGTTAACAGATTAAAAACTGAAAATGAGTTGTTATTGAAAAATAAGAAACTTGAATGGGGTAGGGAAATGGAAAAGCTTTTGTGGAAAAGCTTTTCGAAAGTTTGATTGTAGTCGAAAGTTCAAAGAAATTGAAAATTAATTTTGAAGAAAAACAAGAACTTCAAGATCAATTATTAAAGAAGGAAGAGGATGTCAAACAGATTCAAGATCATATTCTTGTTGGAGAAAATAAAATGGTTGAAGAAAAAATAAAGAACGATTTCCAAAAAGAATATAGAACCCTGTATGATAAAGAACAGATTCTTAAAGAAATGGAAAACTCGAAGATGAGCAATCAGCACTTGATTAAAGCATTTGAAGAAACTAAAACAGAACTAAGAAATACCAGAAAAGTTGCTCTTGTATACAACCGTCGATTAAATGAAATCAAAACTGGATTGTTTGAAAAATACAAAAATTTACTACTGGACATTCAGCAGAAAGTAGATGATCCCGTAGCAGAAAAAGAACAGGAGATAGAAATCAAATGGATAGAAATAGAAAAAGTGTATAAAAATGAATTAAAGCTTTTAAGGCTGGAGTACGATAAGAACTTGTTTAGTTGACTCAGGATTACGATCTGAACGACTAGCGCAGAGACGACGTTGAAGCATCTCTTCGGAAGAAGGAAGATGTTGATAGAATAATTGTAAATAGTTAAAAGTATTATTTTGAACGACAGATGTTAATTAGATTTAAAAACCTTATGACTTGAATAAAATATGATCATTGATCTTGGATGTGCTAAGAAAAGTTGTTTGATTTAACTATAAAATATTTAGTACATAAAACAATATGATGATTCGAATTCATTATACTTTTCTCACATTCTCCTTTTTTTGCTTTGAATATATGTAAACAGTCAGAGATTAATCCTGGCCTGGGCCTATGAGTAATTTGCCGTCGGCAATCCTTTTTTAATCTACGAGTATTAGCCTTGCTACCTCCTCCATCCAAAGCGCGTCAATTCAATCTGTGAAAATTTAACTTGAAATTGAGCCGTTGCTTAACAACGAGCATATAAAACAGCAATGAGCTCCTTAATACAGTTATTTTATTAAATAATCCGTTTTTGTTTGTAAAAGTTTCTTTGGTAATTTTTTCTTTTCTCATTTAATAGAACTTCATACAAAGTTAGATTGTTAGTTAAAGACAATTTTGATCGTCTATCATGTACAGCTGGTAAAAGTACAAGTGAGAACATAACTGATTTTTTCAGATTCCGGACGTTTTAGTTTATTGCTAAAATAAATTTGAGAGCTAAGTGTGGGCACTAATGGCGCAATATTTTTATTTTATTAATTTATGTATCCTTCTTAGCGGCATAGTCATTTATAGGATCCCGATGTTTCTAAATATTTTAGAAATTAAGGGGATAAAAAATATCCTTGCTTGCAGCTTAAAGTGCACTTAATGAAAAATCCCAGGTTTGAGAAAAATGAGATTGAAAACAATGGGTGCAGAATTTTGTTGTATATTATATATTGTATATTATGAAACTGAAGTTAACAGATTAAAAACTGAAAATGAGTTGTTATTGAAAAATAAGAAACTTGAATGGGGTAGGGAAATGGAAAAGCTTTTGACAGAATGTGGTTTTGTCAATTTGGAAATGAAAGCTATTCGAAAGTTTTATTGTAGTCGAAAGTTCAAAGAAATTGAAAATTAATTTTGAAGAAAAACTCAAGGAAAAACAAGAACTTCAAGATCAATTATTAAAGAAGGAAGAAGATGTCAAACAGATTCAAGATCATATTCTTGTAGAGCGTTTTTGATAAAAATACGAATGATAATTTATTAAAAATTAAGAGGGCCTCTACAACTTCATTTATATGCAAGGAAGATGAACCAACTTGGAAAAAGAATGTATAAAAAAAAATTGATACGAGTTATATTCACTTGTTCCTATATTTTTTTTTGGAAATATTTGGTTTGTTTTAGCTGTTGTTATTAATATCCAGTGTTTTTTAGGAGACAAATTGTTTGCCACGACATTTAGTTGGCTGTTTCTCTTTGAATAAAGAGGTTAAAACGATTGTTTATTCAATTAACTGTGACTGTAATTAGGTTTTAGGCACCTAATTGAATGGAAAAATTCTAGCCTTTAAAAACTTACACAAAAAAAAAAAAATGTAACCCCTGATTTAATCTCATACATTAAATCGGTAACACAATACCTTTACTAATGATATCCTGTAAAAACTCTACACTGGTAGTCTTACTATCTACATCTTCCTCATACCACCTTTTAGTATAGAGTTCATAATATAATTATGAGGCATTTTAATCCTCAGTAGAACATTCTCTTGGCTGTTGAGCCCTTCAATATTTAATGGGAATAACGTGAAGAAAAATAGGATTAAGGTATTAAAACTTTTGTTGGGATGATATAGGATAGGTTATTTATGTTAATTTCCAATCCAGGCGCGGTAATCCTAATGCTGAGTGGTGAGCGTATATCATGGCCTCAAAGCTTCCCACTTTCCCATGTACCAATTAGAACGGGTCTACACTACGGGGTGTTATTTTATCGTAATACATGGGAGGCATTATTCCAGTATCCTAGAGGCAATCTTCCAGGCACTGCCCGATATCTGGGATAAACACCCGCCTGCGGTTTCCTGGTAATTGAATTAGAATAAAAAAAAAAATGATTTAGACCGATTCTCGATAGGTAATACACCACTTGTTGGAATCCAATCTCATTTTATTTTTATTTTTTCAGTATTTCCTTTTGTATTCCAAGGCCGACGTTCTATTAAGAGGGCGCAGTTAGACCTGTGCCTGGGATGAGTGGAATATGTGGAAAAGTGGGTGGCTTAAATATGGGGGTTCTGAAGCCCTCCCCCGTATAATTTGTAAAATTAAACATTAAAGCGTTTTTTTTTTTTTTTTTTCAGTTTATTTCAGAGCAGAAATACTCAATCAGGTAGACGAAAGGTAAATCAAATAAAAAAATGCATATAAATAAAAAAACATTGAGTTAAATGTACCGATATCAAACCTGCGGTGCATTTTAACATTTTAAATGAAAAAAAAAATATATATTAATAAATTAGGTATATATATTTGTATTTTCAAATTCGATTTTTCATTTTGAAAATAACGAAAACCCTATTCCAGCTGGGATTGCATTAATATTTATGCCTAGGAGGTACCTCGTCCCCTTTTTCAACTGAACATCCACCCTCAAAATGTTAATCGTAAGTTTTTAAGCCATACCCTATATTAAGTAATGATATTTACGGAAACCATTCGAAATTTTACGTTTGTAATTTTTGTTGGCTTATATCCTACTTGTACATACTTCATAGTGATAATTGTCGATTGGTTAATATAGATTCTTCGAGTACCATACACTCTTTTCAGATTTACCTTATTATTTATAATAAATGGTCCTAATACATGCCTGGTCCTTTGTGAAGATCATATAAGCTGGGTGAGTCTGTAAAAGATTTGAGAGCTGCTGGTTCAATAATGAGTATGATCGTGGGACCGCTATTAATGGATGTGATTATAAATTGAAGCGAGGTAATTGTGGCCATATTTTTACTTTTACTTTTAGCAGAATGCCGCCAGCGAAAGAGAAAAAAACAGCTTTTTTATAGTCGAAGATATCGAGTTGGAATATTATTAATTTACCGAGATTGATATTAACCCTGTGGAAATGATAGGAGCTGAGCTCATCAAATAAAGATGATTTTTACTAGGATGTACTGACAGTGTTTAATCTTTTTTTTCTATGTTATATTTAAGACGGTAAATTACTGTAAAAGATAAGAAAAATCAAGAAATTAATAAGATATAAAATTAAAGATTACTGATTCGCTCCCTCACAATGGATACCTGCTAACAAGCCGTTATCAATAAATCTAAGGTCTTGTATAATCAGCCTTATAAGTATTCGATATATAGGTAACATAATTATTTATCGAACCGATAAAATCGCATACAATATCGAATATTGTTACTTGATAATTGCCAGAAATTATATGGTCCCAAAGCAATATCTGACGTATTCTTCTAGAGAATTCTTGACCTATCAGCCAACATATAAACATGCTCATCTATCATAATATATTTATATAAATAAAAATATCATTTATGCCAAAGCAGATATTTAAAAAAGTAGATTAAATAATTGCTTTTATACTGTATCGTGTAGAAAAGTAATTATTTTAATTTCTTGTTCAAGATTTCTCCATCTTTCATATATATATATATATATATATATATATATATATATATATATATATATATATATATATATATGTGAAAATATCGTTTGCCAGAGTTCAGTAATTTATAAAGTACGATTATCAATAATGGTCATTCATTTTAAAAATAGATAATAACTATATCTGTTTACCTGTCTATCATTTGCCTTAAAATAACAAATCATATATATATATATATATATAATGGACATATGCACAGGTTTCCTTTTTTTTTAATTTTACTTGTTAATATTTATACAATGGGTTATTTTAAGACAAATGATAGACATGTAAATAGAAATAGATACAGTTATCGTCTACAGCATTTAGATTTATATCAATAGACGCTACATCCCTTTTATATAGGGTGGCGGGATGGCCAAGGGGACAAAGGCGTTAGAAAATACGCGTTGCCCATGGCAACAAATGATTTGGAACCCGAAGATAGCAAATTCAAAACCCGGAGCAAGGGGAAATTGAAGAAAAACTCGGCATCGATCCCCCACCCATTTCCCTGGCCCGGGAAACTCCGTATAGCCTAACCGGCAATGAAGGGGAGGACCAAAAAAAAAGCCACACTATATATTTTGGAACTGTTCTCTAGTTTTCTTATTTTTTCATTGTTTTCTTAAAAGTTGAAACAGATAATATTGCATCTAATCTTATTGATTATTTCTTACAGGTGAAATTCATTATGATGAAAAAAAAAAAAAGGCTCGGAGAATTATAATCTCCACCAAATAATAGGACATAGATAGCATCGTATCACGGTGCTTCACTTTAGGGGGAAGATATGGACGCCGTGTTAGAACAGAAGTGATTGGAAACCTGTTCTGTGACTTCTCACGCATTGCCTGTCATTTATAATGATTTCAAAAGAGAAAATTTAATGGTATAAGTGATAGGCAGGGAACGATTGGAGCGTAAACATTCTCAATAAGAGGTGCCTATGAGCACTAAAAATAGCTTTCTGCTATATAGGAATGTTTTTTTGCTCATTATTTAGACCAATTAAAGAGGAAAAAAACATTAAGGTTTTTTTTATATCAATCGTTTTTCAAGAGTATACCATCCATACTACCTTTAAATTATAAAATTGAAACAAAAGTGTTATTATTCTATACTGTTATTTCTTACATCATAAAAATAGAACAAGCATCATTTATTTTTGGTTCTATTATGAAAAGTTGAAAGCCATTACGACTTTAAGGTAACCCCCTCCCCCTTTGGTACGGCTGCCCGGGAACCTGTAAGGTTAATTTATTTTCTGTTCATTGATCGGTTCTGGTGCCAGAATAAACGTCTGTCCCAGTTGTTATATAGTGGGTGGCTGCCTCAATTTTCCAAACATTTAAAAAGACACCTTGCCAGTGAATGCTGATCCCATTAAATATCTGGATATCCGTTGACCAAGAATCCTAAGTATTTTATAGGTATAGCAGAACATAAATTCAGACCGTTGCTAACTGAATAACATTATCATGTAATTTTTTCTGGAGGACACTGGTAAATGTAAAGAACTTTTATTGATTTATCTGAATGCTTCTTAAGCGAATAGAAATATAAAAAGAAGTTTTTTTTACATTCAAGGCCTAAATGCAAAAAAAAAAGAAAAAAACGAAAATAAGATTATATAGACTATGTCCGATTCTTCAAAAAGAACCAGGAATTTTATTTTATTTGTTTCTATTTATTTAAATAAATCTTATTTTTATTAAATGGGTTATAAAAATTTTTAAAAATTAGGTAATTTGCTAATTGCAGGTTATTATACTTTGTTTTAGGAAATTTCTTTTAGTTGCCTAAATGAAATATTTATAGTTTCTGACAAAGAAAAAAGTTTCTCTTTAATACAATAACAAATAAATTTCCCGTTTTTTCTGTTCGAAATCGGACCGCGCATAGTCCGTACACTTCATACCGCGTTTATTGCTCATTACCTTGGTAATCAATTTCCTCGCTTATTTATTCATCCATTATTCGTTGGTAATTTAATTTATTCATTTAATCGTTTATTCAAAATTATAAAATAAAATGGCATGTTTCATTAATCTTGTTTTCGTGGTCTGAAATTAAATCAGTTCAGAAAGAGTAATTATGTTGCCCTCTGCTAATCTCATTTTATTACTAGCTATAAAAGTTCTCTTAAAGCTAGCTCTCTAAAAGCAGAACATTACTCCATTTTTTCCCCTCTGCTAACATTTTAATATTTGTTTTTCCCTTGGTAAACATATTAATGTATATAAATTTACTCTGCCTTTACTTTTCCAATGTCTTCTAGGCGCGGCAAAAACAGATTGGAATAATATGGTAAAAAACGAAGAGAGGAAAAAAAAGACCGGGACTAGTTGATCGGTATGTGATGCAGCCTTGGAGGTAGTCCAAGAATCCTCATCTGCTTCATTCCCGGATTCCATCGTCATGTTCCTGGAAAATTCGGCCTCCTAATAAGGACATCCCCTCTTGTAGTTTGTATGGAAATTAGCTTTGTCACAGTCCTTTCGTTTGGGTCTTTCCACCTCACCTTCTCCTACCATCAAAATCAAAGCACCTATTCATTTAATTTTATCAATTTTTCTTTTCTTATTATTGTAAAGTATAAATACACCAATTAAAGGTGAAGCAGATCACTCGGCCATTTGATAATAAACTGCGTCAACCCAGTACGAAAGGAGGAGAAATGATAGAAAAGTGTGGATTTGGTGAAGAATAGTACGAAGTATTTACAATCTCGTAGTTGAATGAGAAGCTGTCGAGTTGTACATTTGATTGTATTGTCTTGCCAACTCTTGTCTTTTTATTTTTTGTGTTTATGTTACAAATATGTCTTTTGTCTAATTATAGACCGTCTCTTGCATTTGACATCTGTGATTTAGTTCTTAGTAATAGTTTGAAATGAAACTTTTCTTGGAGAAGATGGTTTGGTTTGTTGGTATTTATTTTATTTTTCCATTTACTAAAAGCAGCTTTTAAATGTCAATTAGATGCTATTTTAGGATGTGTGTTGGAAGGTAGGATAGCTGTTTCGTAATCTTGCAAGAGTGTTTAGGGGTATTATGGAGTGTAGAAGATATTGTGGATAAGGTTTACAACCTAATATTGATCACTATATTAAATATTCATCGTAGTTTTCACATTTGCTTTTATAAATCAGTAGAACAGATCGAATCAATGGAAAAATAACTATTTACAATTTTATGACCGTTTATCCCCATTGAGGTGATGTTCCCGCAACACATGTTAAGGAACTAACAATACCTTGAGGGCTTTTGTGTTCATTTATATCAGCCTCTGTCCAATATTTGTTCTAATATTTACTTGTTTTTGAGTTGTGCTTGTTCTATGTCTACTACTGTGTAAATATTTTATTTTTGTTACCATCCTTTTTTTTTTTTAATTCTTTTAGAGGTTTTGGTTTGTTTGATATTTTTTCCGTCGTTGATGCTTTACAATTATTTCGTTTTTCTTTCCTACGAATTGTTGACATGTCACGATCCCTTTAGCACCCACTGAACAATGATTGCCTGATCCCTTGCACCAGTGATTCCCAGTAAATTAATTAGTCCTTGAGAGGTCACGGTCTGCGGGGATGATCATTGGTGGTATTAGCAGAGATAATAGTGAAGCACCGGGAGGTATCGCCTATAGCCACTAATGGCCACTAATTCCAGTGGCGGTGCTGCTAACGGCCTGATGAAGTCTATTAACGGGCCTCAGAAAGGTCAGCTTCACTTGTGGTAATCGCACTGAATTAGGGCGGTGGCGGTCGCAGGTACTCTTATTGTTATGACCCCGTAACTGGTTAATAGTCTAGTGCTGGAAGCCCCTTCACTGGTATAACAGTGGCTTCATACTGCGTTGTTCTGTAGTTGAGGAAGTTCATTTTCAAACTAGCTCTACGTTTTTGCTTCAATATATTCGTTATTTTTAAATCAAGGAGTTAAAATGCGAATATTTTTTTCGAATTTGGTCAATGTCTTAGTAGTATTTATCTCCAATAAGCTGTGTCGTGGAATCTCATGTCTTGTTCCACAATCTACATCAATCTGCACCGTGCTATTCCTAAGTAAGTAATGCAATGAAGGATTGCGGTTTATGAATAGAATGGAATACAGTTGTTTGAGTTTGTCACAATATTGCTGTTAGTAGGTTACTTTTATATAACGAGTAAATGATTTTTGATGATCTCGTCCTATTAAATCCTTCCGTCTATAACTCGGAAGTTTTTTCTTCGGCTCAACTTATTTTTTTATTTTATTTTTTTATGTTGCTCATTAGCTTTTCACCGTCGAGCTCCGTTCCACCGGCTTTTCACCGTTGCGCCACTGATTTCTATCTTCGGCCATTTGGCGCATCTGGTCCAATGTTTTACCTCTTGCTTTGCCCAAACTTTCTTGGTGTTCTCTATGTAAATGTTGGGCCATCGCACTGTTCTTGGTCCTTCGGTTCTTGCTTCCTTATACCCTTTGGTCTTCCTGATTTCTGGCATACACCAACCGAGTCTTGGCTCGTCGATTTTTTCTACTTATCCCTAATGACTTCATTGCTTAGACAGTCCCCATTTGCCATTCCAACTAATCTTTTAAAGAAGATATCCTAGAAAGTTATCTCTGCGATGGTGAATCTTCAGGAATGGTTCTCGAAGACTGTCCCATTCTCAATTTCATTTAGTGATACTAGCTTAACAGAAACTAAAGTGCCAGCGCTTCTTACTTTATCACGCCCCATAAATTAGCGAGTTCATTCGACACAATGATTATACTTTAATTGTTTTCATTTAATGCACATTGTAAATTTCCAAATTTATCTCTGTTTCTTGGAGTAGGATTGTATATTTTACACAACAATCTCGTTTTTAACAAAATAATTTTTATTTTGAAAATAATACAGTTGTTTCTAATCCCACTGAAGTGGCCATTATTTATATTAATCCATAATTCATATGATTTTATTTTATCGTTAAGAAAAATTTCACTGTGGTAATTTTTTGTTTTCTTCTTTAAAGTTGTTTAGAATAATATTCTTCATAAATTAATTTTAAAAAGTTTCTTGTATAATTAACGTTTAGTTAATAAGATTTCTAAACTTAATTGTCTATGGTAAACCAGTTCCTATGTTTTGTACCGTTGCCTCTGATTCTTTATTTAATCGTTTAAAATTGTATTGTGATCACTGTGTGTAAATGCTGCAGACAACAACTATGTCTGTTTCTATTTACATGTCTATCATGTCTTATATAAAAAGGATCAGTTTTTTTTTTTTTTTTTTTTTTTTGTTAGAATATAATACAAAATAATTAGACACCCTACAAGTACTCTAAAAAATATTCATTTCCCTTCCTAATTTTCAATTTTTGAACAAGTTTTATTAATTGTTCAAACACGAATGCAATAAGCCAGGCGTTTCAATATGACTATTCTCTCTCTCCTAATTAATCAATTCCAACCACAACAGAAACGCACGGCAATTATTTAGTCTATAACTCAACTACAAGGCAGTTATTAGTTTTAGGTAGTAATTAGAGATTAGTTGAATGGGACTAATCAGAACCTTATTGAATGCAATCTATCATATTGATTTCTGTCCAAATTAGTTTATTATGAGCTGCAACAACTTGGATACTTGTTAAACTAATTAATTTAACGTTTCCAATTCCAGCTGCCCAATCGATTTCGGATCCACCTACCCATTCACTATGTTACAGATAACGGATCTGCGACCAGTTGCTTTAAGATGAAATAAAAGAATAAAAAATGGAATTATTTTCAATTCTAGTTTTTTTTATTTATTATGATTATTTTATTTATTTATTTTTGTACTTGGCCATGAAAACCCCCTCAACACTTAATCCATCCGAAGTTTTAAAATGTTGAGCAAAAAAAATTAATATTTTTAAATTTACAAAGACTGCAACGCCAATGAAACTTCGCTATGTCTTTACCCTCAATGCCCTTAAAATGTCTTTGACAAACCACGAAAATTTGCTTGAAAAAAAAATTACAACGAACATAAAACTTTATTTGCGAATAACTCAAAACGGATACAAAGTATCCTCATTATTAAAAATAGTACTCATTTTTCTAGAAGACAAAAAAAATCATTGAAATCCGATTATAAGTTCTTAACATTGGTCTATTTTACCTATGCATTTCCTGCCTTTAGATAATGGTTGCCCAACTTACAAAGCCTCAAGGGCCAAAATAAAAAGATGAACGAGGTTGCGAGCTATATAATAATTGTATAATTTACAATTGTTCAGCCCCCCGGTACTTCGCTACAATGTAGCGAGACCTGGAGGGAGGGATCACAGAAGAGAAAGATTCTATCACGATCGGAACGGACTCACGGTTAGCTCAGTGGTAAGAGCGCTGCGACGTAGATGCAGAGGACCTGGGTTCGATTCCCGGCCGTGGTCGAATCTTTTATCTTCTAATAAAATAGTTTAAAAATTATAAATTAATTATCTTACGATAACTAATTACTACATAACAACATAATAATTGTATACTTAAAGTATTAATAAGATTAGGGTAAAGTTATCAATATAACTTTAGTTATCAATATTTAGAGAACAATTGTGTAGCCCAGCTACTAAAGAATATCCACCTCTAATTCTGTTTAAGCCAACCTCATGAGATGAATTAGGACAGATCACAAAGTGAATTTCTAATTTTTTCTTTTTTTTTTTTTTTTTTGGATTCCTACTTCACCGACTAAAACACACTTGGGTGTTTACGTACAATCGGTGTTTACGTGTTGGTGTACAATGGGTAGGTACTTTTTCCGAACATGATAATATTTTTAGTCCTAAATTTCGCTATTTTGGGGGTTCCTTCCTACCCATTGCAAATATATCAGCTTGCACGACACATGATTCAAATTGTAGGTTAGGCTCGAAAGAAATGCTTGATTTTTCAAATGATTTTTTTATTAAATCACTTCTCGCGGGCGCCACACGCCATAACTTATACAAGTTTAACTTAATTTGGACAACAGTGCTAATGACTATATCTATTTATTGACAATATTTATTAAATTTATATTTCAATTCAGAAGCAAATATAGCGACATGACCACGTAGATTTGTTATAGGTTGTTAGAAACATTTAATAATATACAAACTAATTTAATGGAGATATTTGGCTACGTCTTGAGATTCTTTTCAATTTTCTTCTATGCATATGCATTAATGGAGTTTACTTAAAATAACATCTCCTTTAGTTTTCTCTTCCAATTGAACTGATTGAAAATAGGACCTGAGTGACGGAGCTCTGTAATACCGTAATCCTCAAAAAGTTAATTCTAGATGCATTTAAGATTTCATATGCGTTCACTTGTGAATGAATAGAATATCCATTCTGTAACTAGTAATATATACGGTTCCCAATGGCAGAACAAGATATCGTCTTATGGATGATGGCAGAGGAACGTCGAAGACAGTAGAAATGCGAATTGGCACAATTACGGGGGCTGTCGAGGCACGCGTATAGCTGCTACAGCCCCTTCGTCCCCCCTTTCCATTCGATTATCATAGTCTTACACATTTTTCATTCATTTTATTTCAGTTACAGTTTTAACTGTTGATTTGGACATGCTGTTGAAAATAGTCTTTACATTTTAAATGTCTTTTAACATTAACTCTCTGAGTTTTTTTGCTTCTTCCTCTACATTTAAAAGGAGCTCCTAAAATAAAAAAGTCGATGCGCTTGAGCTTTAATGGCGAATACTTCGAAATACAAAAGGAGGACCACGTAAATTTAAAGTTTTACCTTCTTTCGTGAAGAATGGAGGCTTAGAAATATTTAGGAGCTGAATGAACTGAAACTTGAAAAAGATATCACTTCGGTGATTAAGATAAGAAGGTGGGTCACGTTGCACGGTGGAGTGCAGACTCTACTTCTATTCCCAGGAAAATTCCTACCTAACCCTTGCCTGGCCGCCTCAGAGCATACCTATGGTGAGCAGATTGTGTTGGCAATTTGGGCTAAGGACTTGTGAATCAGTTGCTGGAAAGCTGAGGCAATGAATAGAGAATCATAGGGATCATTGGAGAAGTTCTAGAACCGACATCGGGTTGTGGAGGCGTAATAATAGTTCTTATAATTATATGTCCATTCAAACTATGATAATAACAATAATTTTATTTTAAATGTTAATGTGGTATTCTAATAAAAAATAAAGATCTGATCAATCGCATCCAGTTTAAAACATTTTAGACATAACCATTACACATTTTTATTTTTTAAATGGAAGTGTTAAAAATTGAAATTCTTTAAGTTTCTTCAGGCTTGAAGTCAAATGGATCGATCCGCTTTTTTTATAGTGAACAAAAAATATAGTTTGAAAAAGTACTGTTTGGTCACTAATCCTTAACCTTTCTCCGTCTTCGTAGACCAGTAACATTTTTTTATAATATAGCCTATTATATAATACTTTGAGCCTACTTTAGGAAATACATTTTTTAGCAATTAATGGAATTAGATTGTATAGGCATGAGACTACCTATGTAGGTACAAGGCCAAATGGAGACATATATTCTTCTTGATGAAAAAATTAAATTTTACTCTAAAAAATAATTTGTGAGTGGAAATTTTTTGATCTTGACGAAATAAATATTTAATTACCCACACGAATACTGGATCAATATACTTGTCAATAGGTTTCGGATTAGCAGAAGAAGAAACAAGTTCCTAGGCTGAAAAATAAAAATCAGTAAATATGAAAGTATTTATATGTGTATTATGTCCCCTTGGTGAGATGATGATTTTAGAAAAATCAATGATGGATGATAAGTTTTATTAAGATGGAGAGTTTTCAAAAATGCATACTAAGGAATTTAATTAACATAACATTAACGTAACATAATTAACATGATGTACGTATATCTTTAGTTTTTACTTGTCTTGATATTTATAAAAATACTTATTTCTGAGAAAATTATAGAATATGTAAACGTTTGAATTGATTGCAGCTTCAAATAATTCAAAAATAAATTTGAGACTAGCAGAAATTTTATTTTACCACTAAATTAACAAAAATCGTTTTGTATGTTTTTCTTTTAAAGTTTTTCTCGTTCTAAAGCTACCCTTTATAATTATTATCTTATCAAGTTATTTTTTATAACTTGATTTTGACTTACTTTATAAAGTAAATGGTTTGGATACTCAGCCTAGATGGGACTGTTAAAATTCCATTAATTGCCGGAAGTTGCTCCATAAGAGGCAAATGCTGGAGAACCATCTTCTCCCTGAGTTTGTCATCAGTGACGCTCTTGATGTTAATTAGAGTAATGTATTTTATTCCAAATAACATGCCTGTAATTTTCTCTGAATCACTCTCCCCTGCTCTTCTCTTCCATTGAATTATTGTTTGGAGTACTTGGCACCTTAGAGTTCTTGGAGAAGTTTGTTCCAGCTGGTTCCTAGGGGAAAGTTACATCTTTGGAATTTTCTGAAAACTTGGTATTACGATTATTTAAGAAATATGAATTCTTCCGCGTTAAATTAATTTTAAGAGGATTATCTTTTTTATTGAAAGCATTACTAGATGGCCAGTACGAACAATCCACGTAGATTAAGTCAGTTAGGAAATAGTATTCTTCTGTACCCGGGAGGTATATAACACTGTATCCATTTATTAATTGAATTGAACTTCTAATATGGATTTACTTACCAATTACCTTCACGTTAATAGCGATGTGAAAAACATTCATTTAAGTATCGAAAAAAAAATTCATCAAGGTATTTATCATATTATTTAATCCTATTTATAGATAAATACCAATTAGATAATACATATTATTATATATTAATAATAATAATATATATTACATAATATATACAATACATATTATTATATATTATTTATTTTATATATATATATATATATATATAAAATATATATATATATATATATATATATATATATATATATAAGGTTCAGACCTTAAGGTCTTGGATATTAGTCTTGGATAAAAATTGAAAAATAAAACGTCGCATGCTGAACATTATTATTGACAAGAAAGAAATTTATATTTCCGTTAAAAGAGAAAAGATTGGTCCTGACCGGGACTCGGACCTGTATAATCCTAATATTTAATCTGCGTACTTTAAAATAGTTTAAATGCTTAAATATTTTTATTTGTACAAATACAAAATATTTATATTTTTATAATATTTGCGATGGCAATTGGACAGAAGGGATTGGATCAGCTAGAGACAAGAAGTTATCGAATGGAAGCGGCGAGTGAGGAATGTTATCTGACACCTGCCCACCGGCGCCAACACTGCCCGTCCTCTCCCGCTGTACCGCTAATTGCAAATGATTCACTAGCCGCCAACCGCTCGGTTTATTAATATTTTATCAGTGTAAGTTATATTATCTCGATGTTTCAATTTCTTTAGCCATTTGAAAATGAGCTAACGAGGAGTTTAAAAACTAGTTTCATCGTGTAAGTAAGACCGGCAACATTCTTACAGCTTCTGGTATCATCATTTATACTATAAAAAAAGAGAATGAAATAGAATTAGTATAAAGTATAAAACTCTGTTATTTTAGATTCAGTAATCGTAATTGGTGATTTTTAAGCCTATCCATAATGAATGAATCGTTTATACTAATTTTTTTTTCTTCGATTTGTTGCATTTGTAAATACTTTCATAAATATTATTTGTTCGTTTCAGATTATGTCATTTTATATAGTTTAATTTATTAAAAGAAGGTTATTAATAATTATTTTATCATTTTTTTGTTTCTATTTTACTCTGGTGCTCTGAAGTTAATGGTTTACTGTGTTATATATCACCGGTGTTTAGGCAAAAGGGGTTAAGTGTTGGAATGTGAAGTTTACAGAACGATTTTTCAAAGTTTTGAAAAATCATTTTAAATCCTGTCTAAGGATTTCATTATTCGTTAATCACTATATTATCTTATAAGAGGCTAAACATTATAGCGAAATACAAATTTAAACAGAATATTACTTATTTATTTATTTTAAGTGCATTTAAGCCCTTTGTATCTTATATTTTTGTCTCTTATGGCCTTCTGATCATAACTCATTAGCCTTTAGTAGTTAACAATAATCAACCTAATTCCTTTTTACCAAGGATATGAGAAATGGACCATGCCCTAAGGGCGTCAAAAAGTTTGAAAAAATCAAAAATATTTTATTTTATATTAATATTATGATTTTATATAAAAACGTGTTTACACTAAAAATACACAATCAATAAAAAAAATGATGAAAAATCAATCTAAAGGTACATTAGTAGTTTAAAAATGAAACTCTTGATGAAGTTATTGATCTATTTCTACATCAACTAAATCAGGGTCAATATCTTCATCATGATTACACCTAAGGTTTCTGTAAAAATCGTGGAAGTAGGGGGGAATTAGTTCGGGGGGGGGGGGGGATCTAGTAGATCTCTTTTTTTTTCCTTGGATATTGGGACTTGCTCACTGTAGGTATTTTTCAACGTGAATGTGCTTGGCTGTCGGCATCTTCTTTTAAATGAAACGTAATCAAAGGGATCTTCTCTAGTCAGGCTGTTCTTAAAACCAATACGTCCAAAGTCATTGTCTTACCGAAATCATTGTGGTAGAAGATAAAGAGTACAAGATTTAAAAAATGCATAATTATCTTAGATCCAAATCGGTTGTTTTTCCATCAAAATTAATGCATGCTGCTTAAGAAGAACTAGGTGCGAAACCTGGCTGTATGGTTAAAACCAATGCCATCCACATCGGGGGAAAAAAAAAACAAAAAAAAAACTAGGTAGCAGACATATATTTGTGGATCAAATCCAAAGGGCGTAGAATTGGCATAACTACATAGGCCCTTTTGATCTGCACACTTTCTGGTATAAAGGATTTAAGTTTTATCAACTTAACCCCTTTGGATCATTGTCAAATAGCAAATAAGACTTGTGCCGTTATGATCAGCTTAATTACACTATTTAGTAAGCTGATTTCGCTAAAGCCGATTGAACCATTAAAAACAGATAGATTTTTACTTTCACTTACCTATATATGAAATATATAGTAAGTGGAAGTATTGCGATCGTGAAAAATTTCGACTTCCGGTTTTCAACGGAAATACACGTTTTGGGACCCCCTGAGTCGAAATAACCAAGTCCCGCGAAATGGTCTGTGTGTGTGTGTGTCTGTGTGTCTGTGTGTGTGTGTGTGTGAACAGACTAGCTCAAAAACTATAAACCGTAGGAACCTGAAATTGGGTATTTAGTGTAGGTATATGCCCGCGATGTGACAGCAAAAATTTCATCAAAATTGCTCAAAGGGAGGGGGTACTTTATTTAACAACTTTTTACGTTTTTTTCGATTTTTTCAAAAACGGCTCTAACGGTTTTGATTAAACTGAGTATTTGATCTATTTATATGCCCGTGATATGACTGT
This sequence comes from Aelia acuminata, assembly GCA_911387785.2. NCBI lineage: Eukaryota > Metazoa > Arthropoda > Insecta > Hemiptera > Pentatomidae > Aelia > Aelia acuminata. The sequence goes on along the minus strand of OU426978.1, from coordinate 135,347,274 downwards.
AAAAATTTCATCAAAATTGTATAACCGGAGGGGGGACCTTACTTAATAAATTTTGTATCATTTTCACGTGTTTTTTTTATTTACTCAAAAACGGCTTTAACGATTTTGATCAAACTGGGTATATGATATATGTATATACCCGAGATACGACTGTAAAAATTTCATCAAAATTGATCAACAGGAGGGGGGACTTTACTTAATAAATTTTGTACCAATTTTTACCTTTTTTTCGATGATCTCAAAAACGGCTTTAACGATTTAACGATTTTTATCAAATTCGTCATGTTTAATGAAAATTAGGTGTTCTTTAATATCAGGTAAGCTTTATCATTATTAAAATGTTCTGAGGGGGCTTTTTTTGGGAGGGTTGGGGCCTTTTTTGATTGTTTTTTTCCTATGAAGTACCTTTGTTTTTGTTTATATGGAGAAATTAACTGTCTCTCGTTACGCCTAAATATAAGAAATGGCTAAATATGAGATATGATAAAAATAAAGAAAACATAAAGAGGAGAAAAAAAAAAATATTCAGTCAACTCATAAAACTCGTTGAGCCCACTCATGCGGAGTACGCCTATAATGACAGACCATTGTCCATAATTAAAGCCGTTCTGTTCATTTGAGAAGTGGTAATTAACAAAACGCATTAATTTCTAATCTAAGTAAGTTGGTAAGTGAAAGTTGTGTGTTGCGCGCACGCACCAGATTTTTTTGACAAGAAGCCATAAAAACCTCATTTTCATAAAAATACACTTAAGCCCTTTTGCCCAAATACCAGTGATATAAGACGGTTATATAGCGGCAATTCCACCATATCTAATCAACGATTAGATAGACCTGAACCTTTAGGTCTTGCATTTATTTATTTAGATCTATTTTAGCTAGAAAGCTGGAAAAGGTGTCACATTTTTATGTATTCTGTACGTTTTCTCTTTGTATGCCACATGACTATATCCTAAAAAGATAACATCTTTAAAAAAATAAAAAGAAACTCCTTTTTCGAATTTTGAAATAAACAAAAATACTCTTTTTGATTTTTCAAACAAAATATATATGTTATTCTAGCATATTTTAGATTAAGGTGTGCCAATTTTTAAAGTGGGGAAATATTAGGTTCTCTAGATAAAAAATATTGGTATATAATATTTTTAGAAATAGACCGTTTTAAAAATAGTTTTGGGGCTAGTCTGTAAATATAGCAAATCTGAATACAAATCTGCTATATTTACTCAGATTTGTTCACATACGAAATTTACAGTTTTCGAGAAAACCTAAGCGCAAAGTGGCCCTTTAATCGTAAATTTTCTATGGATGATCACCGATGACAGGTTTGGGTTTACATTAGTTTTCTACAAGTGATAAAAGAAAGGCTCTATGCATTACTATTATTTAAGTTAATTATTATGTAAGTTTATTCGTTATATTTCGATTAATGTATAGTTTAAAAAAAGAGAGTAAGTAGCAGTTAAATATTTTACAGGTTTTCCATTTCAGTCTTTCCAAAATGAAATATTTGGGGCGTTTTCGTTGGCGAGATCTGTCACTGAAAGCTGTAACTTTAATACCAGTCTCTACTTGTTTAAGTATGTTTAAACTGCAATAAATTTATTTTATTAATAAATTTGCTATTAAATTCTTCTTATTTACTTACCTAATAACAATCTACTTACTTAACTGACTCGGAGTTCCGGATCGGCAGGCTCTTTGTATTTCTATAATAAATATGTACAAAGGTCGTAGAAGAAAAAAAAATAGCTGCACACCTTCCTTTAAGTACATATGCTATCTTGATTAACCTGTTATCACTGTTCTAGCGTTTAACAATTAAAGGTAATATTAACCTTTATATAATTGAATCTATATAAGTTTTCCTTACCATGAATGGGTATGGGATCAATATACAGATTATAATTACTCCGAGTTGTATGAAGGTTGTAATACATACATGTATTTTTTTTCTATCCCTTCCAAGTATCGTTTGTTTTATTTCTCCTTTATTTTTATTTCTCCTTTAGTTTTATTTCTCCTAACTTTTCCTTCTGTTCTTTGTAGTATAAACTCTATAATTAGCTGAAAGAAATGGGAATTAACGTTCTAAATTTAATTATCGACGCGGAAAGTTGTTATATTTATTTATATTCTTTAAGAATTTTTAAAACTTTTTCCTATTGTATTGTTCTTTCCCTTTAACTTACAGGCAATGAACAGTTGCCTCATATTGATGTTTTTTAGTAGTAGCACAGTGTCAGTGTCAACTCTTCAGTTATATTACTAATTAATTATCTCAACGTTAAATCATTAATAAATATTCGAATATATGTATATTATCTATTTATGGTCCTTGGTTAAATAATTTTTAAATTATTTTATTAGAAGATAAAAGATTTGACCACGGCCGGGAATCGAACCCAGTTCCTCCGCATCTACGTTGCGGCGCTCTTACCCGAGGGATCGCATAAGTAAAGGATTCGATCACGTCTGGGACGGCCCCACGGTTAGCTCAGTGGTAAGAGCGCCGCAACGTAGATGCGGAGGACCTGGGTTCGATTCCCGGCCGTGGTCGAATCTTTTATCTTCTAATAAAATAATTTAAAAATTATTTAACCAAGGACCATAAATAAATAACATCATTAAATGAATATCTTTGACGTATGTCAATCAGATCCCGTTCGTCTGGACAATTGTTCAGCCCCCCGGTACTTCGCTACAATGTGGCGAGACCTGGTGGGAGGGATCGCATAAGTAAAAGATTCGATCACGTCTGGGACGGCCCCACGGTTAGCTCAGTGGTAAGAGCGCTGCAACGTAGATGCGGAGGACCTGGGTTCGATTCCCGGCCGAGGTCGAATATTTTATGTTCTAATAAAATAATTTAAAAATTATTTAACCAAGGACCATAAATAAATAACATCATTAAATGAATATCTTTGACGTATGTCAATCAGATCCCGTTCGTCTGGACAATTGTTTAGCCCCCCGGTACTTCGCTACAATGTGGTGAGACTTGGTGGGAGGGATCGCATAAGTAAAAGATTCGATCACGTCTGGGACGGCCCCACGGTTAGCTCAGTGGTAAGAGCGCCGCAACGTAGATGCGGAGGACCTGGGTTCGATTCCCGGCCGTGGTCGAATCTTTTATCTTCTAATAAAATTATGTATATTATCATGTAACTACATAGTCTACTTTATCATTAAGGTATTATTTATTGATAATCTGCTAACCTCCAATCATTACTGTATAAATAAATTGGAAACACAATATCCTTAGAAGGCTATCCAATGATTAAGCTAATTAAATATCATCTTACTATCTAGCATAACGTAGTCAAGGGAAGAAGGGGAGGAGTCATATTATATTATTATCTATTAATAGTTAGCCTGTGGATACCTTAACCCCAGGTGGCTATATCCACTTTTAAATTTTAAAAATATTTTGCACTAACTTTTCAACTAAAGTTATTAGAGAAACCGATTGCTACATTTGTGCGGCCACTGTTAGATAGCACCTTTGTAATTTTTTTAAACTGGGGTTGTCTTACTCTTAAAGAAGTAAATTATATGGCTGGCAAAGTTACCCGAAGAAAGGGGTCACTTTGCCCAGCCCCAATTTTCCCACAGAATGATTGATTCATTTTTTCATTCATCTTCTGACTCTTGTTCTTCTTTTTTCTTAGTAACTTATACATATAGAAGAAATTATCTTTTTCACTAATATTGGGCACCCACACCGTAGGGCAAAGTCAGTCCGGTTCACGTTAGTATATTCTCTTCTGAAGTTTATTATACCATTTTGATTTGAACGGTTTGTATTAGAACCCGATTGAAATTATTGGCCTATCATTTTTGGATAGCCAAACACCTAACTGATGCAAGAATATAGAAATAAAGTAAACTGAGACGACGCTACTCACCAAGTTCAAGCTCTCTGCTAAACGTCATTTATTTCAACAACTTGCAGGTGCTTAATCGTATTTTAATATAAGACTCCATTTGAATAAGTTACTGAGATTTATTCCCAATATAAGTCTCTCCTTGCAATCTAATCTTGAAAATATAATTAATCCCAGTCCTTTCTTTGAATTTTAATAAGGCGCCTTTTATAATTCAAAAAAAAAAAGTATCCAACTCGGTCCTCAGGTAGAATATAAGAATTTAAAAATGTGAATAAATTAGGAGAACATCTTTCATGGGGAGATATCCCGGGTAGGAGTTATTAATTCTGGTTCTTAGTTTATTTCAGGGAACGGGAGGCCGCGGCACTGTCTTTATTGGCCGATTGTTAAAACTCACTCAACCTGGTTTTTATTCCAGTTTAATATCTCAGCCCCGGGATTGCCTAAATAAAATAAAACATTTAAAATGTACTTCTATAAAATATTGCTCTTAAAGGCGACGTAAAATGTTTTCTCCAGCCTGCTTAAAACAAAACATTATTTCACTTTATTATAATTTATGAAGTTATTAATTGTCTTATGATATATCCCTTTAAAAGCTTTCTACGTTTAACTAAACTTTAAAATTAATTCCTTGTTGATTTAGCCAAAATCCATTCATAGAAGGATACTATTATAATAAAAAAGTATTAAAAAATTTGAAAATTTAGATGATAATACATTGGTTAAGTTATTTCATTCATAAAATAGCCGTAATGAAATGGGAGAGGGGCAACCGCGACCGTTATGCTGCACATAAGAGTCATTCCATGTCACATCAACACACTTTTTTCCCTCACCATCTCAGATTTTAATGAAATTTGGTACATAGGATACCTTTCTGTAGACTAAGAAAAATTCCAAATTTCAGCTCAATATCTCAACCTGTTTTTAAAATATAGCTATGTAAACCCATGGTAAAACGCACAATTTTGACCTGTCGCGTCATCTGAAAATTGAAATTGCAGCTCTTCTAGGCGAGATAGAGAGTTGAAGTTGATGTCATTTTAAAATTGAATCTTTTACCTTCCTTATGAGATGCTAATATATGCCCTAACTCAATAGGGTTTAAGAGAAATTTGTTTTTCAAAATTTGAATCAATATTTCAAATTTAAATTTCTCAAAAAGCTATTCTTTTTTAAATCTGGAAAAATTAGCTGAGTTGAAAAGGTTGTCATTAATATATGCTATAAAAATTATGATGGGACATCAATGGGTTCATGCTTAAAATAATTATTGAAAAATTTGAGTTTTGATTGTGGATGGAAAAAACCATTAGCTATTAAGCTTCTCAAACTGAGGCCTATTTTATCAAACTAATTTCATTCCTGCACTTGTCTAGTTCTGGATATCGTGATTTGACACATCCATTTTGTCACATTTTTTAGTATTTTTTTATCTTTTACAGAATCCTTGTCTTTTTTCAAAGGATTGTAACATTGTAGTATTTTGTATCTTTCCATGCCTACTTAGTATAATCCACAAAAATCCAATACTTAGGGAAAAATAGCTAAAAGTAAAAAATATAGAGTTCAAATTTTTTTCGAAGTTTTTCCATGGGTTTACATAGCTATATTTTGAAAACTGGTTGAGATATTGAGCTGAAATTTGGTATTTTTCTTAGTCTACAGGAAGGAATCCTATGTACCAAATTTCATTAAAATCTGAGATGGTGAGGGAAAAAAGTGTGTTGATATGACATGGAATGACTCATAAGTTAGAGTAATGCCCCTTTTTTAATAATTTTTTATGCTTCTCAATCCAAATTTGCAGACCTCCAATAAGTCGTCCTCTCCATTTTATGAGTTTAATTTAATCTCTGCACTTCCCAAATCTCACCACCAAGGCGAAGTTATGACAATGTTTCATGGAGGTACAAATTTTTGTCTTCTTTGTGTCAATGATAAAAATCTGTATAATATACTTTAAGTAGTTCTCTATTAAATGAAAGTGAACGAATAATTAGGGGTCACCTGTAATATAGTGGTTAGCATGGCAACCTACAATACAAAAGGTGCAGGTTCGCGTCCCGCATATGACTTCTCACAATATATGCATACGACTTCTCTAGGCATTTGTAATTTATTTTCCTGTGTAACCTTCCTCACTTCATTTTAAATAAAGTAGTTCAAGGCCACCCCGAAAAGGGATGAAATGAATTAACTAAAATGAAATGAACCTTATCTATTGACCATTCAGCTTATATATATAAGTTTTGAAAATGTAAAATTCATTGTTGTAATAAGAAATGAAAATCAAAAGAATTTTATTAAATATATCTCCCCTTTCGAAGAAAAGTGAGAAAATAAAAAATAAAATCTGAAAACAGAAAAATTTCTGCTTTCCTACCTTATTTTTTTTCATTAGAATAGAATTAGGTTATGTACTTGTTACCCTCTTGGCAATATTCTATCTAAAGGGAAATAGGAGGAATCTAATTTTCCTTACTATTCTCTTCGAGGCTTTGATACGTTCTATGAATATAGATTAATAAAATTAACCCTACTCCCTACCTTCGGTGGGATAATTTTTATTTTTCCTAATTAGCCATAGCTCCAATGTGATCTACTCATTGTTTAATCGTCATTATTAAAGGAGCTAATATAATTTTATATTATAATATATGCTGTTTTGTTCCGGACTAAAGGTTTGAGAGGAAAGTCCTGCGGTCGATAACCGATGCGACGTAGGATCAGATTCTTATGTAAGGTTACAGAATCTGGTCAATCCATTATGAGAAGGTTATAAAGGGTTGGATATTCAGCTGCAAACAATCCGTCTGAAACCATCTATGATATTGGAATCTGTGAAGGTCAACAGTTAGCGTTTGTGAGCGCCTTGGTGGAAGGCCAAAGAGCAGTTGGATATATATAAAATCAATAAAGATGCACAGCTAAATGTAATGAACATGAAAGAAGAAGCACAAGACGTAGGGCCCCGGATAAGTCTGGTTTAGGTGGCAGAAGATCTACAAGGTCAGTAAATACAGAGGAAAGCTCTGCCATTTCAGTTTATGAACATGTTTGTGTCGCTATGTTCTTCAACAACTTATTGGACGTTTCTTTATTATTAAATTTGACATCTCGACATGCCCCAGTATATTTGCTGTAATTAGTGCTGTGTTTTTTTATGAAGAGTTTGGCTAGGTATTTCAAATTTCTGCGTATTAGTAACATTCCATTCTCCTATTATCCCTGAACTTTCTTATGTTCTTGAAAATATGAACAATATAATGCAATAGGAAACTGATTCCAAAGATGCTCAGCTATAATTGTTTTATGCGATCCACTTCCACTTGGTTTATTACTGCTTTATATTTATATTTTGCTCAAAAACGTTTAAAGAAAATTGTCGGGAGAGATCACTGGGTTCCTAAAGCAAAATAATACAGAATAAAAGAGGAACCAATTCAAACAACAAAATATTAGTTTTTTTTTTTTAGTTTTTTTTGTGAGTAACAGAGATAAGACCTTAGGTAACTCCCAAATCGCGATGTATAAAGTAGAATACATTAGTAAATATTTTATAAATACAGCGTGAGGAACCCTTTGATGAGGGATGAAAGTGTATTGATCAATCTTTACGAGGTTTTACGATTCACGTGTGTAGCAACTTTGAACCCTGTCGCTGGCTTAGAAAACTAATGCGTCTATTTATTTAATGCATTCAGTGCGTATAGTCATAAACAGTTGTGCTGTCGTAAACATAAGAAACAAGGTTGTGAGGTGCATAAAATTGCGGTGTCCTTGCTTAGCGGATGTGACATTTAAATGTGTGCTCACAAACGGGGGAAAGGGTATAAAGTTAACCAGCTGTCTCAGACTGTATCCAGTGCCGGAATTTTAAAGTGCCTTGTTATGTTTTTAAATTCTAAAGAATTCAGTCAGCCTGCTTGCATTCCGTTAGCATACAATTAAGACCCCTCTAGCTTGCAAATAGACTTCTCTCACTTAATAATTTTTTAATTAAAATTTTTACTGGTACTGTTTTAGAAAGCACCTGTAATTTTTTCATAAAATATATTCTATTTTTTTTAAATTTATGATGTGATAAGAATATTTTTATATTCCTTGTTTTTTAATAACAGTACCTGGGAGGTAAAAAACACATAGTCCATTTTTTATTTAATCCAATTTTCCATAACACATTTTATTAATTACCGTAATAAATCCATCCAATTACTTATCAAGACAATACAGTGAGAAGCGTTTTCAAGTTTTCTCTATAAATAATGAGAAAACAAATTAACAAAATATTTTTCATGGTATTTAAATCTATAAAAATCGGTAAACGTAATGTTATTAAAAGAGGTTACATCAAAGGACAGGCTGTATCAATTGAAGAAAACTCTGTTAAATAAATTGGAATCACACTGGAGAAATAAACTGTCGAAATTAGCAGAAATGCAAAAGATGGGCCACCAGCTTTATAGCTCCGAGGAGCAAGGAAATCATTTTGCGCCGCCTGAGGATTGGGCATTGCCAGTTTACCCATGGTTAACTTCTCAAAGGTCTGGAGTCACATGCCAAAGATGTAACAATGTAGCTGTGACAGTAAAGCACATTTACAGAATGTCCTCAGTACAATGATTAGATACAACAAACTAGATATGGGAAAAACACTCGGAGATTGTTACAAGATAACGATACAAAAATAGTTACCCTATTTTAGTATCTAAAACAATCATCATATTATAATGGGGTTACGCGTATGAGCCTAATGAGAATTTTCAATCCTGGTGTTACCATAGTCTGCACCTTGATATTGTTGTTATTTTTATTTACTTCCTTCGTTTATTGATTTATAAAAAAATAAATTTTTACATTCATTACTAATATAAAATGTATGCATCAATAGATATATATTTTTTTGGCTTTAATTTATTGATTCGCACCTGTCTTCATGATGCTGACAGTCAGCAAATGAGCTAAAATATGAATTTTTACGTAAATAATTAAATATACACATAATAATAATTATAATTAAATGTATAATAATAACAAATAAAATAGATAAAAATATAATAGTAAGGGCCCTTAAAATATTCAATAATAAATAAATATATTATAATAATAATAATTAAATATGTACATACTTAAAATAACAAAATGAAATATTCACTATTTACACACAAGGTACTGCGGTAAAAATAAATCGCATAAATATTTTCAATATTTTATTAATGATATGTGATTAATAAAACTCAATAAATCTGAACATAAAACGAAATACCCTCAAACATTTGTACTCGGGAATGTTACTCTTTTACCGTATCTGATATAACTGTTTAATGGCCGTATATTATTACTTGATTATTATTGTCGTTATTTAAATAAATAAAAAATACATACTCGTATTAAAAAAAATAAAATTATGGTTCATTGATTGCTTAGTGTATTCATTGGTCAAAAACATTCTGTATTATTAAGCAGATAATAATGATATTTAGATAATCCTAACCAATTTTTACCTTTCTATCCGCCGAGTTCACTTGAAAAAGGACAGTGACGTTATAATGAACTTCTTCAACTTCATTCAAATTAAATAAACTACATAACCATTTTCTTCATTACTCACTACATTTTTGTTATTTGTACTGATTTCGTCAATAACCTCAACATATATCATGTTGTCACATATATATCATTCATGTCGCTTTGTGGGTTCGGCATCCTTTCTTAGAAGAGTCAAAAAGTAAATTCAACATTTATTTCAAGTACAGCAATAAAACTAAGTGATTTAGTTCTGGATCGAACTCAGACTTACGAAATGCACAGTTTTCCATAATTTATTCAGTTGAATAACCAGAACGTATTTAAATGTAAGGACAATTACCTTGCAAGTGTTTTGGTTGACCAAGATGTAAAGCAGAGTCTGTTCTGTCCGTAATAAATATTTCAACTTTTTCTGAGTCGCTAATCTTATGAACCGGATTTCTGTCACGCTAATGGCAGTCTTCATTATAGCATAAATAGAAATAAACTATACTTAATATATGGTCTTCCGTGCTTTCCAATGTGCCTGCATGATAATGTTTAAGACAGTTTTCTTTCTCTTATTATATTGTTGTAAATTTAATCGGATTTATTTTATTTTCATTCCTCTCTTACATCTTGGAAGCGATGTAATGTTGATTCCTGATCCAACAAACGATCGAAGTAAAAATACCAATACTTTCAATCTAAAAAAAAACTACTTTATAAATAAATTCTAGGTAAGCAACGTCCATTTTTTATAAAATTAAACTCAGTACTACGAATTTAAATACATAACATGCTAAATACACTGTTTTTTATTTTTTTTTATTTTTTATTTATATAGACAGCTTTATGAACGTTGTTATAGATGTTGATAAGTACGAGTAATAAATAACATCATGTTATTTAAACTCGTAGTGGAAAAATTTATTGAATTGAAAAATTGACATGGTGTTTACCTTACCTCATCACAGATATGTACTTCATTGGCAAATATTCGCTGTATATCATTTTCACATATTTTTGGAATTTTTTTAAAACATTATTTATGAAGGACAAAAGGAAGAGGGCAGGCAATGTATTTTCATCTGGAATAAAGATAGATGAAGAAGAGAGCATATTGAAGCTGGAGGACTCGTCATCAAGAAATCATTATATTGCAATCTTTGCAGATCTTAAGGTTCGCCGCTCAGCGGACTTATCTTCACCAGGCCATGATTAGCCTCATCAAATACATTTTACTTCTTCATACACATCTCTTAGTCGAGATAAGTTTACTTAAAATTCTATTTCGTTAGCGATAAATTAGTTTTTGCTCATTTCTAAAGAGAGCATAAAGTTACAAGGAATGTGCTTCCTGTCCCGCGTTGAAGAAACTAATAAATGGTTTAGGAACACAAACTTCTGCCTCTCAACTCTAATGTGGACTTAATGAATAATTATTAATTGATTTAGCTTTAATCTATTATGCGTAAAAAAACAATCAATCTTGAATAACAAATTAATAAATTACCATAAAGATTGATTAATTATTTCTTCTGTATTTCTATTTATTCATCAACTATTTTATATACGGACTATATATAGGCATGCTTGTAATAATCCGCCTCCTTTTTTTTTTAATTTTTCTTATTAAATGATTTTTACAATACTTACATACAAGCGTGCTAATTTGCCCCTTATTAAATGAAAATCCGATTCCCACTTATTTCTGATTCTAAATTAACTCTACTCTTATAATTATTTTCATCACTAGTACCAAAAGTGGTTGTTTTCGGTGCGCGGTCGCCTTTAACTTCCGAAGCGTAGCCGAGCGCGGAAATTAGATGAAGCACCGAAAACCCACTTTTGTTACGTGTTATGAACAATAATTTTCATCATACTGCACATACTTGAGTACATTACAACTCTTTTTACATTTTATTAATAACTTATAGATATCATACATATAATAAGAAATTAAATTGGCAGTTTTTTGTTTTTTAAAAAAACATCTGTTTATTAACATCGAAGAAATATCCTTAGACATTAACATTAATATTTATAATAAGGGGTTTTGCTGTAAATAGTTCGTTTAAAGCTTGTTGTGCTTCTTCTATAACATATTCTGGTATTTGCAAGATGTTTTGCACTTCAAAAATACTACTTATATTAGAATGAAGTACAGTATAGCTACAAGTAACCTCCTTCAAACACATGTTTATTAATATATATTAGAAGCAGGTAAGGTTAGCGCACCAAAAAGATTTTTCAGGCCTAGGCCCGAAAAGTACAACTTTACGGACTCAAACCGAGTATTGAAAACACATGTTTTTGATGCAGCATGATGAAAAATTCATTTGGTTAGCTGTGACATCATATAGCCATCACAGTTGGGCATAAATTGTGTTAATACTATTCGAAGGTTTTCTACTCGAATATGAAAAATATTCGGAGAAAAAATTAGATTTATCACATGCAAAAGAGTATTCAAATACTTTTATATTAATTTAATCATTATCGTGGATGACCACTCTTGTTTTTAAATTATTTGAAATAATTTATTTTTGAAGAGAAAAGATTTGGCTCCGCCGGGAATCGAAAAGGTGTCAGTGAAGAGGAAGGATTTGACACCGTTTGGAAGCGACTCCGTGGTGTAATGGATAAGCATACCGCGCATGTCACGCGGAAGACCCGGGTTCGATTCCCGGCGGAGCCAAATCTTTTCTCTTCAAAAATAAATTATTTCAAATACTTTTATATTCGACAATGAAAATATTCGAAGATAACAGGTACATACTTTTTTATTCGATTGCAAAGTATCTTGTGTATCGAATGAAATACCAACCACTTGTATTCGATACATTTCGGCTTCTGAATTCCAAAAAAAAAAATGATCTTGTCGTTCATCAAATTAATGGAGTATTACCATTTCCAAGACAAAATCAACCTTTTCCAAGTAAAATTCAACCGCTTCTTCATGTTCGATCGGTCTAACTTCTCATCTAAGCATATTATATTATGAATATATAATGATTAAGAATAATATTTATTTTAAAATTTGAGTGGGGGGGGGCGGTGAAATATTGAAAGTTAGGTTTTTTGTATTTCCTTCACGTTGTCGACTCTTTTCGCATTCACAGTAGGTACGCCTTCCTTTTTAATAAAGAGCAGTTAGTACTGCGCATGCGAAAGTTGTCATCGTGTTTTAAGTGCTTGTTGGAACATGCCTTTCATTCATTAAGAATCACCATATTTTTTTTTCTGTTTGATAACATTTTGAATAACGCGCACTTCGCTTCTTCTTCTTTCTAAACATTTTTCTTTGTTTTTGATTGAAAAACAAAATTAGAACGGTTTATTTTCAATTCTTTAAGTTTTCAGTTAGTTTTAAGACAGCTGCGAAGATTAGTACTATGTAAACCAATAGTTTTTGTTAATTAATCTGAAAGTAGAAATAATTATTTTCTTGATACTTCTAATGTTTCGTTTCAGCTAGCTTCTACCATATCATAAGCTTAACATTATTATATCTTAAATTCTAAGCTTTCCAACGATACATTATACAACTCCCAATAAAATTCAAAATCCATACTGTTAGTATTTACTGTTCTCAATGACATAATATTAGATCGCAGTGTGAAAGAAACCGGAAAGCTTACTATTTTCAATATTTTAGCGCCCATTACCTCACTCGAGCTTTAAAATAAATATTATTCCTTATACTAGGTTGTTACAAAAGTCCTTGTGCATATCAGGTTGTTTACATTGAGGTCTCTAATTTAATCCTTATTTAATATCTGACGAATACAATTCTTATGTCAATGTTTACATTAACTAATCCTCTAATTATCTATGTACGCCAACTGTCCCTGCCTTTCATTCAGTTTATAAACTTTCACTAGAAATGTCGGAAGAAAAATTTGTCATCCGCGGCCTTCTTAGGCATTATTGGAAAAAAGGTTTTAGTGCAAAGGCCTCAGCCGAGGAAATTTGTGCAGTGGAAGGGGAAAGTGTGGTGCATCGAAACACGGCCGCATTTTGGTTCAGGCGGTTTAATTCTGGGAATACAAGCCTTGAAGATGAACCTAGATCAGGTCGTCCTTCAGTCGTCAACATCAACATCAAATACAACTTTTGGCTGAAAGATGGGTTAAAGTAGTTGAAAATGATGGCCTGTATTTTGAAGAATAAATTTGATTTGTAAATTTTGTACTCACATTTGAATAAAATTAATTTTGTGAACAAGGACTTTTGTAACAACCTAGTAAATAAAGGGTCATGATAAAGTATGCAAAGGTAGGAGGTTTGACCGGGAGAACATGAAGAAGTAGTTAAATTTGACTTGAAAAAGGTAGAAATCGCAAAAAAAAAAAAACTGGAATTTGACTTGAATAATATTTAGATAAAAACAGACATGATCATGTCATGCGTAATGAAGATGAGAAAACGCTTTAGCTATGCCAAGTAAACATATTTTGTATATAAAATCTATCACCATACTTTAATTTTTCAAGGAAATAAAAATCAAAATGTTTTGTTTTTAGTTTATGTTTTTAGATAGCGTATTTGAAATTTCGAATACAGGTTCAAATGTGAGGTAATTTATTCGAATACAACTAAATGTATCTTCTGAGTCGAATTCGCCAAACATCGAATAAAGATACTTTTTCATTCGCTAAAAAGACTTAAAAAGTATTTGATTTTCGAATAATATATCTAGATAGCACAAATTAGTATCTTTATTTGTATCTAGATAGATTGTTAAATAGATATTGCCCAACTTGACAGCTATATACATGATGTTCTGGTATAGATTCGAATTCCTACTCTCCGAAGCGAGAGGTTTTAATGAATGACGTAAAAAATAATACATAATTTCATCAAACGTAACGAATTTACGATTTATTTATTGATTTGTGAATTCTTGCTATGGTCTAAATAAAAAGCATTGAAAGAAACTTGGATGGAGTCTGCAGAATTTGGTCTATAAAAAAGTCGAAAGACGCTACGGGACAAACTTTATTTTATACTATTCGGGAAGGTTCTTTCATTTTTATGCCCCAGAAATCATAATTTTTTTAGAGAAAAAAAAACGGTGGGAAGGGGAGAAGATGTTATAATCTTTATGCTCCTAAATAGCTCATTATATTGAAATACAAAATCAGTTGAGAAGGTAATCAACAGAAGATAAAAATAAGTGAAAGTAAAATTAACATAGCATCTAATACCACGTACATGTAGGTGCCGTTTTTAAGTCAGTTCCCCAATGATAAGTTTTTTGTATCTGCGGCATATTAAAGATGCTTTATTTTATTTAGAATTGAATAAAATATCCCAGATTTTCCAATGCAGCCTTCATCCTCATAGAAATCTTTATTCTATGAAATGATTTTATTCATTGCTTGATATTATTTAAAATAAAACTGCTTATTCATATTTCAATTATTTATTGAACTGATCCGACAGTGGCTCATTTTTCGGACCCTGTAATGTTACATAATGTAATGTAAATAACATTAACAAGCGCTGAATAACAAGAGTGATTATTCATGTACCGCAGCCACCAATAATTCCCATTCTAATGTATTAAATAATTACTGTTCATTGCGTTCGGAATATGCACTCCATGTTAACAGGACTTTATAATCCGAAAGATTCACTGTTGGGCAGCCCCTAATTGCACTGCAGCGGAGGATCGGCCCAACTCCATCACCCAACTTCTACCAGGTCGCTCCAAACTAATTTCCATGTATTAAACATCTCAACTTGTCCCATTAGACCTCCAAACACTACAAGCCTGCCTCCGGTGTCACGGGGTATCCGCTCTGTCAACTCTATGACGTGGGATCTGTGTAAGAAATTGTCTTTACCATCCGCTTGCAAGCATCGGAGTAAGTGCTAGTCGGATGGTGGATCTTACATTTAGCTCTTTAATACCGGTCAACGTTTAAATTTTTTTTAACTTAAAAAATCACATTTTTTTTTTTATAAGTATTTTATTCTATACCTTATCCTCCATGTGTGTTATATTATTTCTTTATTTTACGACATTTAGAAGTACATTGTCCTCATCTCCCGGTCCATAGAAATTTATGATTATTATATTAGATTTGGATTAATATGATTAACATATAAATGTGATATGGTTAGTAATATAAATTGTAAGATGTAATATGATTAATAAAGATTAATCATGTTGTCAAACGTAAATTCGAGTATGCACCATTATTTATTTCATTATCTGTGAGGTTTTTTAAGAAAGGAAAATAAGGATTACGAGATAAATAATTCTATTTATATAATTTGTGTTCACAATCTATAAATCAATTTAATTTTTTATTTGAATGAAAACGTGTTCATTTAAAATCCATAATACAAATAATTACATAGATAAATCAACGAGACAATGGAAAATTCCGTCTGTCGAAGTCTGTGTTTCAGATTCTATAGTTTAAAATAAATACTATAATACACAATAAGCATATAATACACAATACTATGTTTTACAATAAGCATAATAAATAATGAATAATTTAACACTAAATAATAAGCATAATTAATATAATGAATAGAATAAAATAAAAAAGTAATAAAGAATATGGATAAAATTAAATAAAAAGGTTGCCCTAATAATCCCCTACCTGCTAGTCCATTGAGCTCTTCTCAATATGGCCTGCTGGACATAAAGGCTAAGTGCTATCCAATTTTTTCCAATTAATAGACTAAATACTTCATCTGGTGTACAAACCTTGCGACTGAAATAGTTTTTCCTTAGTTCGCTATAAACCTGGGGGGTCCCCAGGAAGTGATAATTTTTCATTTATTTAACATTTAAGTAGATTTGTCGGAGGGGATGGGGGTCCACCGGTCCAGTCTCCTCCGCTCCAGGTTTGATCTCACTGGCAAAATATTCTAAAGAGAAATAGGAAGAGGATAACCATCGGCACAGGTCCGGTCTCGCTCCGCTCCCTGTTCGATCTCGACCTACCCCATTCACACTATCGGTCCGGTCTCCCTCCGCTCCCGCTCTATCCATATCGGTCTTGATGAAATTTTGTTTGAGGGAGATTGAACTCGTTACAGCATTTACCGACAGGGTGCTCTTCTTTTCCTGATTCACATTTTAATTATTTTTTGCTTTAATATTTTTTTTTTAATGATCTGACATTTTTCATAATATAATGCATTTGTATTCAAGTTTCAAATTGACCGTTATTTTATAACAGCAATGAGTATATAGTCAATAAATCGTTGACCATTTTTTACATTAATTCATTGCAAAATATGATATCTCAAACATAAAATGAATTTTTCTCGTGGACACCGCTTCTCGACAAAAAATTAAAATTCTCCATTAATTATTAATAATTATCATAGTGTTGCAATATATTCTTATTATTATATTTTTTGATAGTATTATCTTCTTCATCAAAAAAGTATACTTAACAGCTATATCTCCAAACGAAAAGTTGAACTTTTTTTGGCCGTAAAATTGATGAATAAATAAATACTTTAGTAAGTGAAAGTTAATTATTAATTAAAATCCTAAACAGACGACTTCGATTATTAATGGCTTTAATCGTGAACAGTGTAAAATTATATAATGTGAATATGATAAAACTTTAGGAGATCTGATTGGGAGCGGACCGATAGTGTGAATGGGGTGGATCTAGATCGAACCGGCAGCGAAACCTATAGTGTGAATAGGCCCTTAATCTTCATCACAGATCGTTTTTGAGACCGAGAGAATCCTCCTTGGACTGAATATAGTGTGTACTCTTACTTGAAAAATTAAAATAATGGGGAAACTCCTACAGGTTGAGCGTGATCACGGTCAAATAACCTCCTTGAAAAACGGCGGACCAAGAACTTCCTTATACAATACTGCGCCCAAGACTGTTCTCAGGGGAGTATGCACCCTGATGTGACATTAAATGTTCCGTGAGCAACCAGAAGTTGTTCTTAGTTTTATAAATTTTTTCACATTATAGCGATTGGGATTAAAGTCGAGATGAGAATCAAGTATTTTTTACCGGTAGGTTTTGTCATCTTAGAAACGTTCTGACATGGCTTAAATGGCGAAGGAAAAATTTATTTCTATGAAGTACTTCCGATTGTTTGTATAGCATATTAAACGGCCTCGACTTCATTATAGCTAGTAATAAGAAATGGCTAAATTTGAAAGAATTCCTTAAATATATACAGGATAAAAACAAAAAAATGATACCCTGAGATGAAAATTTTATTTTACGTAAATGAGTGCAGTATTATGTATCTAAACAATGTATCTACAGTACATCGTTGGAAAGCTGAGAATTTAGAATAATAATAGTTTGTAGTATTATATAAGGGTTTCGTTATAAGTATGATTTAAATTTAAAAGTGTAATATAAAAAAATTAAATTACACTCCAAGGAGAAGTAGGTTGATATTTGAAAATTATGTGTAATGAGTATCCAGTAGTATACCAGATTTTTTTTATTGATATTTTAAATTTCGGAACCCTACGAATAACTTTGAGCTGTGAAACCGTAATCAAACGGTTGATAAATATACCTTCCTGATTATCTGCAACTATGTGCTCGGCAACCTTTTGTCTTGCAAAACACAACAGCCGTTAGAGTCCGCAAAATACCACTACCAAATAATTAAAATTCATAACATGATGTATTGTTTAGGTTAGTGTAAATTTAAATTTATTTATGTGACTGTCAAACTTAGGAGTGGAATAGATATATTCAGGTGAATAAGGTTTAGAGTGCTTCGATAAGTGTTAATTTTCATCTAGATGGAGCATTGATGGTGTGTGGCCTGCGGTAGATGATAGGAAGTGAAGAATCATGTAGCAGCCAACTCGGCCGAGTTGTTGGGCTCCCGGGGCCCCAACTTCACTAACTACTCTTTAATTAAAACTTGTTACTTCTTCTAATTTCTATCCCTTCCTTGTCCCTCACCTCAGATTTATCCAATTTATCGAAACTAACTTTAAACTCTTAGCAATTAAGGAGACAATTTATTTAGTGAGTGTATACACACCGGTCCAAGTTTCGATCCACTAACAAACTTCAAGATTTTGAGGACAAGTTTATTTATAAATTTATAACTATTGCTGTTAATTGGGCTCCGATAATAAAAAGTGCTTCTAAGTAGGTAGGAAACATCTTCATGAAGTCATGATTTAATATGAAAACTACGCTGAAAACTTATCTTAGAACAATCATCTTTTGTATTAATGTTGACTTAGCTTTAATTGAATTTTGATTAACCTTCTGGTATTAAACATCATTATTCAAAAAAAAGATATTGTAACACTTTTGTGGGATTAAAAAATATAATATAAAAAAATATAATTCACAGTGGCAAACAAACAATAACAACTGAAATAATTAACAAGGTTACAACTAGTATCAACTTGTAACTGTAAAGTAACCATATGATAACATCTTCAGAGAAAGACTAACTCTCCAGTCCATCGCTCTTTATATTTAGTCTGGATTAGAACTAGAATGTTCCAGACAAGCGTAGATTATTCTCGAACATTCTCGAAAATGTACCAGAACAGTTTGTTCAGAACAACAAGTGTAGAGCTCTTTTCAATCATATGGTTTTCCTTTTTACAATGCATATATATATTCGTTTATGTTTGTGTGTTTTAACACAACTTTTCTATCCAAAATACGTACCCCGCACGCAGCCATAAAAGAAAAGATGTGTTTCACTTACGTCTTCCAATTTTCTCAATAAAAATATTCAGGATCGGATTCTGTTTTTTTAAAATATTGATGTGTATAAAATATAATGTTTTGTTGTTAATTTATTTTATCAATAATAATAACAACAAAAGGTAAAGACGTTAAATATTACATAAAAACATTAAGATTAATATTTTTCAACACTAACATCCAATTAAATGCATTCATTCACGAGTATTTATTCTATTTGGCCACGCCGACGTTTCGGGGATTCATCCCTATCTTCTTGCTACAATAAGAAATAAATTACTCTTCAGGCCTAATTGTTGAAATAAATGAATGCTTTTATTAGATAAGTTTTATTATAAAGTATTCATTTCTCAAACATCCTGACTATAAATAAGCAAAAAATTATTGTTAGAATTTTTATAAAATTGTTTATAGATAAAGCCTATTGAGAATAAGATCAGTTTAAATAGGTGACACTGATGGGACTAAGTATTTCATCCCAATACTTACAAATATTACTTTATTCTGTATTGAGCTTCTTAATACGTGTTTTACTGATGTATCATTCGATTTGATTGGCGATATTATATTATGGCGATACACCAATTAGAATGCGGCAGTAACTCGGTATATAGACGTTCGTAAGGGTGGGGGCTTGCAGTTAGCGTATCTTGAGCCGGTATCTTAACGACCAGCGTGTATCCCATATTATTTATTGCAATAATTGTAATGCTATCTTCCTCAAGATATGCTCGGCAATTATGGGACCACTAGGGCTCTAAAGTCGCAAATATTCTGAAAGTTGTTCGCTAATATCGTGCCCATATCTTTGCTATTAATTAATTAGCCCTCTTATCAACACTGCTTGCCCTAGTTTATATGCTAAATGTACCTCTATGTACGTTTGATATGTTTTTAATAATTATTCTTGATTTTGATGTTTCAGATAAAGGACTGAACATGCTCATAAGGACAGAACAGTGATCAGCGCTAAATTGTGAGTTTTTTAAATGAATTTTTATCTATTAGTAAGCATTATTTTGATAGTGAATTTGCAAGCCATATATGTCCCAATTTATCAAAAAAAATAAAAAGTTAACTTTACCGAAAGAGTTAAATTCTCACTCGGGGTAATTGACGTTTCTGTTTTAACCAGGTCTTACTTCGTAAATCTTCATATACTCTTACTTAATGTTTCCTGTTTTTCATGTCTCCTGTTAAATTTCGAAAAAATGAATTTCACTGTTTTGCAAATTTTCTATACATTTTTTCTTTTAGAACAATTTTATCTTCTTATGTGTAGGTAATAGGCTGCCTAATTTTGAAGTCAAAAAATGGGTTATGGTTATATTTTAGCTAAAAAATCTGATACTTTTGGAATGGAAATGTAAATATTGTAATTTACTCAGTACAATTCTCGCTGTATTTATCGTTAATGTTTCATCAAAACTACAAAGGGACCAAACATTTTTACATCCCCTTTCGTACACTACCCGCCTTCGTATCCTTTACTTAATTATGCGGTTGGTTTTTAAAACATGTATGTACCTTCATAAGGAAAGCTGTCAATTACAATTATTTATAATAAATAACAAGAAATATGTTAGAAGAAAATATCTACTACCTGTAAATCTTCCACTTCATTAAAAATTTGTATTCATATTGTTACCCTCATCTAAGCCTTTGTAAAAATTATGCTTTCAAACCAAAAGTTCCATAATTCATTTTTTTTTAATAAAAAATAAATAATAATACTTTTAAAAACCTTAGGCTTGTCGCGTTCAATTAAATAAATTGACACGCGAAACACACGTTAAATAAAATGAATGTAAAACTATCAAAATAGTTATTTTAGACGTATTCCTGCCTCAAATATTGAGCTTTGAAAAGCGTATTTAGAATTTCTATAAATTTGAGGAATATTGGTTAAATTATTTTTATGGCATGTTAGAATATTCTATTTTAATATGATCAGGGTTCCTTAATATTGAAATTTTTAAATGTTTTGCTCGTTTGTGGTTTATAACTGTCATCTGAAATGGATTCAATAAAATAATTCGAATGTAAACGGAAAAATGCTAAACATAAGAGGACAATTTATACTTTATCTCACTGGCCATTGTCTGAAGAGCTAAGATCGTATCAAGATCATTGCTGTCTCCGTCTTCTAAGTCTTCAGTTTTCTTTGTGGTTAATTTGTTTTTAATCTGCCATTTTATTTAAATTTCTTCATTTTCAAAAATTAATCAAATGATTTTATTAGAAGAATCTTTATAGTAAAATCATTTAAAAATATATACTAATTATTTAAAAATAATAAATAACTAATTTTCAACAAAATTTTATTGGATCAATCATGTACGAGAATTTAAATTTCGTAATAAAAAATGATTTAAAGTGCAAACATACAGCAAAAAAGTAAAAGTGAAGCTGATTTCGCTCTAAATCGTCCTTTATTCAAGATTCATTAAAAGTGAACTATACAGCACTCTAATACTTTTGGGATTGATTACAACTTGCTTCCCTCGATGCTCTAGTTTTTCTTCTTTGCCTCATTTTTACTGAAACGTTTGTCTTGTATGAATTGTGGTCCACTCATGTTAGGATAAAATCCACTTTGCCTTGCGGCTTGACCCTATGTCACTTTGGAGCCTGAATTTTATCATGGCCTCAGCAACGCCTGGAACTCGGGCGGTGCCAACTTGGTATCTGGCAGAATCTGCAAAGTGGAGGAGCCGGTTGTAATTATAACTAATTGGTCGGGCTGTGGACCCCCATCCTCTCAACAAACAATGTTAAACTTCTCCCTAGCTCACTGCTGCGGCTTCCCTCCTCTGTATGTTACCGCCATTCGTTAATTGCTTGATGATGTGAGAGTTGTTTGACGCGGGAAATTTGAAAGCAAACTTATCGCTTCACGTTGTTAGGAAGGTCCCTATAAATTATTTCCTTACAAAATGATGATTTAGATGAGATTTTATAAAATAATGCAACAGTGTAAGATTAAACGCAAAAAACCTTGATAAAGTCATTCCAAAAAGTATTTTGTATTATGGTCCTAAAAGTATTCTAAAAGTATTTTGTTCCATAGGTAGAAGCTAAGGAGAGCTTACGCGTACTTACTCTTACACACGTTTTGTGGCCCCTGAGTCGAAATAACCAAGTCCCGCGAAATGGTCTGTGTGTGTCTGTGTGTGTGCCTGTGTGTATGTGAACAGACTAGCTCAAAAACTATAAACCGCACAGACCTGAAATTGGGCATTTAGTGTATGTTTATGCCCGCGATGCGACAGTAAAAATGTCATCAAAATTGGTCAAACGGAGGGGGCACTTTACGTAATAAATTTTGTCCCATTGTGTTTTTTTTTTGTTTTTGTTTTTATTTACTCAAAAACGGCTTTAACGATTTTGATTAAATTTGGTATTTGATGTATATATATATGACAGCCAAAATTTTATTAACCGTATTATGAAAATAAAAACTTTTATTTACTAATAAAAAGATTTTTTTTTTTTTTTTTTTTTTCCCTTCCATAGTATCCCTATGGGAGGGTCGTGTATTTCTAAATTTTTACAGATTCCATGCCCTTAGGCATACTACCTGCATAGATGTTTTTTTTTAATTAAAAGATTAATGTTACTTTAGAGAGTAAATACGTGATGCTCAAATTTTTGATCTTCGAAGGTGTGTAAAAATATTTTATAAGATAATAGTCTATAATTAATATAGGTATATTTTAGTCTAGAAACATTTGTTCCATAACAAATTTTTGAAAACAATATAAAGCGATTTTATAGGAATAGTAATCGTTCTTGCTTTCCAGAAAGGCATAAGAGACGTAAATACACCTATCGATTCACCTTCACGATGTATTTGCAAAAAACAACTCGTAGTAAAAAACAAGCAAGCAGTAAAAAAACTCGACTGTTGATGAAATTAGTTCCTTCATATATAAATTAGCAATAATGAATCGAAAAGTGCTGAGAATTACCAAATTTTGCGATACAGATACTCAATAAGTTATGGAGATCTACAAATATAAGTATATACTTAAATGAGGAAAAATGTGTGAAGTTGAGGAATGGCGTTTACATATTATCGAAAAACGTCGATTTCTAATCCAAGTAAGTTCGTAAGTTGAAAGTTGCGCGCACCGCACCAGATTTTTTTTAGGTTATTTTCATTTTTAATTTTATTTTTAGACAACCATTTATTGTTAAACCCTTTTCATGAACATTGATCATACAATATGGTAATTTAGATGGTTTTGCATATTCACAAAATTTATTGAATCATTTTTTCCCTCTGGAACCGGGAATTTTTTTTTGGCTTCTTTATTTTTCTGCGAAAAAAGGCGGTTTTCGTTTTGTTATGGTTCTAAAGTAAATATTCCTGGTTATCTTCCGAATGTTTCAGTTGAGACTGTTTATAGTTAAACTATCCCATTTCTTTTATATCTGAAAAAACCAATACATACGATACAAGTTAATAATCTTTTATAAAGCCTTTTGTTTTGTAAATTACAAATATTCTATCAAATCATACTCATGTATTCATATTAATGTAAATGTACGAGTATTTCATTTACAGATCACTATTTAGCATTGATTACCAATGCTAAATGAATTCAAATAATGAAATCCATAAAAAATATGGTATTATGCGCACATGTAAATATTAAATATACTTTTTTGGATTAGCACTACCGGCGATCGACCCCTTGAATTATGTAAAATGGCTGTAATTAAAAATCAATTAATAAAAATTTAGTTAGGTGCCAAACATTGTTTTCTTTTTCTCCTAATGAATAATATTATAAAATATTCATATTCATCGACATTAGTTTGTAAATTTTTAAATAACATATATTTTATCTCCTTAATTGCATTAAAATAAAATAATATTCTGATTGATAAGCATGTATATCTGTTATTAATATTTCTACAGAATTTTTCAAAATGTACCTGGAAGCGTTATTCTTTTCAATAGAAAATTTGCCTATAGACAAGACTCTATGTGACAATTTTCATATGAATGGTGTTTAAGGATTAATAACAATTCATGGTATGGCAAATGATATTCGATAGTTTGGAATCAAGGAATATGGTTCTTGACATTTTACTTACTATATAAACTAACTTTCCGAATTGCCTATTTACAATTAAATACTTTGAAAATATACTCAAAGCACTTTTATGAGTTGTTCTGTTTCTTGGTTGATCGCAACGTCCATTGGGAGTCGCCTATTGTGCTATTATTGCAAATTACGGGCTAATACCCGTAAATGAATGAGAGTCATGCATGCAATAACATTGAGTAAGGTTCTTTTGTCTTGAAGACTCGCTTCGCTATGGTTGCAGTTTAATCTTTTGCACTTAACGTTTGCTCTGGGATTTAGTATGCTTGCTTAAAATCTCACCATATTATTTTATATAATAATTCAAACCGTGACACTGACGTCACACTTTATTGGTTTAGTTAGGGCCGGATGAATGCTTCAATATAAAGAAATCCAAATGTTTTTAATTCTTTATTTCATAAAATTTCCAATTTCACTTCGGTTTAAACGACGCTATAAGAAATATGTTCTTTTGTTTTCATTGGAATAATTGAATTTGTCGGTGCAAAATAGTGCCAAGCAACATTTTTAACAAAAATAAACTGTAGCTGAAGTCTGCAGTATATTACGTAGGACGATATCTCTATGATCGAAATGCCATCTAATAGCCCTGACTATATAGAGCCACTATAGTCATATCAAGGTGGCATTTCCATCATATACAAAACAAAAACACAAATTTCTTTTATTATTAAATAAAAGCATTTACTTGTGATAATTCGGCAATGCATTATTATTATAATAATGCTCCAAGTCCAAGTCCAAGTCGTCTGATTTTATAATTCTCTACGTACTTGTTGAATATTTCATTTAGTTACTATGAAACCAATAATTTCCATTAAATGAACAGATCGGCTTTAATCATGTCATTAAAGGCGTACTCCGCATGCGTGGGCTCAACGTGTTTTATGAGTTGACTGAATATTTTTCTTTTTTTCTCCTCTATATGTTTACTTGA